>JANHMN010000001.1:53441737-53470093 GCA_030674055.1 Rhabdomys pumilio | reverse complement strand
ATGTGTACCATATAAATACTACATAATATGCACAAATCCCACACATGCTCTCTAAGCATAGAAGTAAATCTAACCGTACAACGACTCACGCTGCTACATACCGAGATGAACAAAAACCCTCCCTGCCTCTGTGACTCTCCAGGGATGCCCAAAGAGAAGAACTTCCCCATTACTGATGTACCAAGCACTTTCTGGGACTCATCCTGATATTTCAGATAAACCTGTTTGTGGGAATAAATGATTATTAAATTGGGACTCCAATGAATAAGCTACATGACTATGTAAACCTTGTTTCCGCAGAAAACCCGCTCACATCCCATCCTTCCTCTAAAACTTATCTGTGTCTCTTCTGCGGGTGATAGTCCTCTGAAGAAACACTGTGTTAAACGACCTAAGGGGAACATCAGTAATTGTTTGGTGAGCTGTTTTCCTTGTAAGAAACAACCAAAAATAGGCGTATGGCCTGACTTATCACCTTCATTTAACAGCCTTGCTTCCTGGAAGTCCCAGAAGGCTTCATATGCCGTGTGTGCACGTGGCTAGAGCTGCTCTGTGGGCGCTGACACTGCTGCCAACACCTTTCAGGGTGACTTTGCACACAGTCTTCCTCTCCACCCACTCCCCTTCCCAGAATTTAATGTCCACAGCCCCTTGAAGACTCCTACTTTCCCAGCTTAAGTCAGCTAATCCCTAAATGGGATGTCAGGCTGGACATGTTCATCTCCTGTGGTCATTTTCCTACCTGAACACCTTGACACTCGCTGGCCCACCTGCTCTGTGAACACTTCCCATGGTAACAGCTCCTGGTCCCAGATGTAACCCTTTAATTCTACAGCCCTATATGCACAGCCATCACTCAGATCCTTAACAGCAGGAAGGATCCACCCCTCTGTTTAGTTACAAATGGTTCCATTTCTTCTTGGGACTGCCTTTCTTAATTCCTTTGTTATGTGTCACAGTGTCGGGAATATGGTAAATATTCCCCGGTGCTGCTGAGGGAAAGCAGGAATGCCTTGTATTGCAAAGGAGGCTAGCAGTCAGGCACAAATCATCTGTTTCTTCTAGAGCCACGACCGTGCCCACTGACTAATATGACAAAGTACCCGCCATGTACCCAGCCCTGGGTCAGGCAGCATCGTCTTAACTTGGATTTACAGTATGGATTTCTCAATCAAGGATGACAGGCTGTAATGTCTTCTAATAAATAAAAAAACATTTGGATGTTCCAGCTTTCAGAAAATGGAAAAACGAATAGCTGTGCCAAGTACTCTTTTTAAAAAGAAACTCTTCATTGCAATATAAGCTAAGAGGCAACACCCTGGATCGACACCAAGTCTGACGCTGCTCCTGGTCATCCAGGGAACCACTGTATTTAGAAAGCAGGGCCCACAGCATCAGCTCTAGAATAGTGCAAAGTAGCAAGCTACTTAACACAGAGTTTACCCCTAAAGGGATATCTCTTAGTCGACATCAGCATACAAGATAAGTGGGATAGCACTGAACTTAGCTGCATGCGCCTCAAAGCATCCAGGGAGGACTTGGCAACAGCCAGTTCTCCAAGCCATAGGTCAGAAGCACAGGTTTCTACCAGTATTTCACAAGCTTTCTAGGTTGCATCCCTCAGTGGGATGGTACCCGGCAACATCCTGAACTTTCCTTTTTTAGACCAAAGAAGAAGGAGATCCCTTGGAAACACCAGGGCACACTTAGCCTACTAAGGATCATGTGGGAGGAAAATGTGTCAGAATTTGAACTCTCCTACCCCTTTAGGAAGGGTGTCAAATCCAGAACAGTGTCAATGTTTAGACACGTCTAAATTTCGGTATTCCTTCTTGCTGTACTGGACATGGTGACACAAGCCTGCAATCCTAGAACTTGGTAGGCTGAAGCAGGAAGACCATCAGTTTGAAGCCAGCATGGGTAGGAGGGAGGAGGGAAGCAGAGAGCAGAATGGGAGAGAAGGAAAGGGAGATAAACAGGGAGAGGGCACCACTGGGAACGGGTATAAGTGCAAACACACTCCTGTAGGGCATAGCCATCCACCAGACTCCGTAGGAGACCCGAAGAATAAAGGTTAAAAAAAAAAATACAAGTTACATTTCTGAAGGTTGAGACTTAATCACACAATTCTAACCTACTAAACATCATATATCCTCAATCAAAACTTCCACCACCAACAAATAAAAGGCAGTAATACAGTTAAGCTTCAGCCACTTTGAAATGCTACATGAGTTTTATTTACCCTTTCATTCTTTTAACCTAGAAATCAGTTTGAAAGCCCGGTTGGCCTGGCGATGACCACCCCAGAACTCTAGAGAACCTAAAAAGAGATCCCATTTCACAGCACAGGAAATGGGCCGGGCTGAGTAAATGCTGATACATAGACAGACGAGCAGACAATATCCAGAGTCTTGGTGGCACCAAACAGTGACCAGTCCCAAGCCAGTGAGAAACACCACCAAGGCATGGGCTGCAGACCGGAGCAGTGCTGGGGAAGATGGCAATGGGCCAGCAAGGCCAGGGCCAACCAAAAGGTCCATATGGTCCACAGCAGGAGTCAGCATGCTCAAAGAAGTATGGAGATTTAAGGGGAGCCTTTCAGAACCAGCTAAACTAAGCCTTATTACAAGGGCTAAGAGCTACTCAGCAATTTGTTCAAGGTCAAGAAACAAGTGAGGAGAAGGAATAAGGCCAGGATCCGAGCCTCTGGTCTTAAAAAACAGTGAGAGGATTGTGAGGACATGTTAGCTGCTTGTATCAACTCCTTCCCAAGTGCAGAGATCCATCTGAATGATGTGTGAGTTTGAGTTTCAGCAGCTCAGTCACTTACAGTGTGACCCTGAGCAATTTATCTAATGGTGCCTCAGTTACTTCACCCAACAGTGGGGATAAGAACAGGATCAATCTGGTGTGGTTACAAAGCCTATTCAACAAGTCAATACCTGGAAAGTGTAATGCCTGGTATGAGCTAAACACCAAGAGAAGGTGGGAAGGCATTTCCTAGAGAACTCTTATACTGGTTGCTCCCCGGCTGTAACACAGTCAGCAGTTTTCACCATTTCCCTTCTAGACCAGGGACTGAGGCTTCTAGGAAGTCGAATGGCTCTTGCCTAAGAACCTGAGGGCAACCTTAGTCTAGTATTAGTGCTAAACTGACCAAAACAGTAGAAAGACTCTGGTTAAATGCTTATTTGATAACCAGCTGTCCCATCTATCACCCCACAGATTTTCTGTTGGAGACTATAGATTGTGGACCCTCAATGCCCTCTGCAGAGTCATCAAGCCTTGAAGTCTCATTCACCTGTCTGTCCTACTTGACCTCCTTGGCCACCCTTCCCTGTGATGTTCTCCGAGGCTCTGAGTCCTCGGTCCCCCATCCTTCTAACCTCATTCCATGGAAAGGCATGATGTCATTCCTCCTACGTGCCAAATTCGGTGGATTAACACAAAACCAAGCTGGCAGCTTTCATCGTATGCCCACACTACCCCGTCCTTCAGTGCTAACTCATGCTTCCCACATCCAGCAAGCCTAACACTAACCCACCGCGCTCACTGTCTCTGATCATGACCCTTGCCTCAGCACTCACTGGGAAAGTCATGCTGCCATATATTCTGTGTGCTAAGCCTCCTTGCAGACTACAACACCCCACTCATTAGTGTGCATCCGATCCTCCGAGGAATCCTGCTCAAATGCAGACTCAGACTCAGCACACTAGACTGGATCAGGAGAGCCCAGGCGCTGCTGTGGTCCCAGGCCACACCAGAAATGCATATACACTAACTGGAATGTTTGCATTTTAAAGATATTTTTTTACACTGATGACAATCTTGCAAGAGAGGAATTCTGCCCATTTCCCAGAGATGGAAAGTGAGATTCAAAGTAGTAAAGAAACTTGTCTAAGGACCACAGTGCAGGAGACAGAGCTTAAAGGAGGGCTGGTTCTAAAGCGTAACCCAGTATTTGTTCTCCATGGAGGTTATTTTCAACCAGGAGTTGGGGTAAAATGGCAAGGGTAGCAGGTATAGATACAGTTTTTAAAACATACATATAATGGGAGTCTGTAACAAATGACTGAAGCCTTCTTAGGTACTATAAAGAGAAAAGAGATGGGCTGAGCTGGTTGCTCAGTGGTGGAGCACACAAAGCCTTGAGTGGGATGCCCACCACCATACTTTTCCTTTCCTTTTTTTTTTTTTTTTTTTTTTTTTTTAATAATTTTTCAAGGGAGATAATGGCTCAGTAAACTAAGTGCTTGCTATGCAACTAAGAAGACCTGGGTTTGATTCCTGGCGCTCATGTAAAAAGTCAGGTGTGATGCACATTTGTAACCCCCGTACAGAGTGGTAAAGACAGACAGATCCCCTGGGCTTGTGGGCCAGCAATACACAGACACAGACACAGACACACACACACACACACACACACACACACACACACACACACACACAAAGACACAGACCCGCACAAAGACATACACACAGACACAGATACACACTCAGAACACATAAAAACAGCCCTCTGGAAGTAAGTTAACTCTACTGATCCAGACATTAGATAACACCCAGAAACTTTAAACACAAAGAGAAGAATTGAGACATACAGAAAACGTCTCCCTACAGTGTCTGGGAACTATGGGGACATCCTAGAGCCGCAAAGGCTGAGAGGACTTCAGGGACCGCGTTCCACACTACAGCACTCCTCCCAAACTCTGCCTGCACCTCCTCATCTCTGTTTGAACCATGAAAAGCCAGGGACTCTCCCTGAGCTCCAACCTCACTGTCCCTGTTCTGTGGCGTCCGCCCAGGGCCCAGTCATGCTTAGTCTCTCGCCAGCCTGTTTCCCAGGTGGCTCTTCCACATGCTGGTGTCTCCTGGATCCTAGTGAACAGGTACCACAGTGGTCTACTTGGCACCCCTTGGGGAGGCCAGTCACAGCCTATGAATCAAGAATGTCCTCCTTACCTGCTTACCCCTCAGCTCTTGTTTTTAAACTACCTTTACTACACAAACTTTAGTGTCCTGAGCCCAAGGGCAACCTTGTGAGGGCTGTGTTCACCACGAAGCTCTACACCAGGCCCACACTTTTCTCTCTTTATCCTTCTGGTTTGCAGCAGCACTTTCCACCTCCACTCCCTGTTTAGCAAGCCAGCTCCCACTCGGCTCTGCTTCGTTTCCAATAGGATGCTCTGCTGGCTCTTTTCCCAACCCTGTCTCTGATGACTACTTCTAGAACTTTCCCTTCTGACCTGCTGCCAACCCAACTCTTTCACCCACTTTCTGTGAAGGTCCTAATCCCACATCTAATACACCTTGTGCCACCATGCAGGGTGGAGCTGCATCTGCCCTGTTCTGCTTACTTCGGAATCCCCAGTACTCAAGATGCCTGTGTAAATGACACTGGCTCGGGGTCTGCTGAGTGCGCAAATGAGCTGCACACTGTGTGTGTGTCACTAGCTGCTTGCTTTCTTCCTTCTCCCCCCTTCTTTCTTTGTTTTCTTTTCTTCTCCTCCCTCCCCCAAAGTCTTGCTAGACAGCCTAGGCTAGCCTTGAACTCTCAGTCTTCCTGCTCTCTAGAGCTGAGATTACCAGCAGACACTAGCAAATCTGATTCCATTTCCATCTTCAAACCACTCATTCGAAGCGGAGACAGGAGTGTCGAGGCTCCCTAAGTGAAAGTGGAATCTGCTAGCCCTTTATCACTGCATTCTCAGGCTCCAGGGCTCAGAGATAGCCTCTGATCGTGGGCTCCCAGAGCCCACTACCAGAATCCTGATATATCTGCAACCCTCATGAAACTGACAGGGATTCCTTACCCTGGCCCACAGGCTGCAAAGTGTTGGCCTACTCCAGCTTTAAACAAGAACAAGGAAGAGCCATTTCCAACATATTCTTGGCTCATGGTCGCTTTTAAGGTCTGAGAAGTAACCTATCCGGCTGCAAAGTGCCTCTGTGTCATTTAGATTCCATGGCAGCACGCCTTCTGCAATGAACCTTGAACCTGTGAGCACAATTCTACTCTTTAAATGTTCTCAGCCAGATTCACCCAAGACTGCAGCATCCAATGCACGGTCCCTCGGTCCCCTGAAACATTCCAAGTGATGCTGACGCTTCCATATTCCAGCTGCTCACGAAGGTATAAAACAGCTGCAGGTAGAGCCTTGGAATACTTAAAACTTGAATCATGCCACATAGCAACTCCATCATCCAGCACAAACACTTGGGGAACACCGAGTGAAATAAACATTCAAAGAACATAAACACACGCTTCCATTGTCTTGTCTCCTGGAAATCACGCTGCCGGTGTGTGACGTATTTGCCACTGGGTCTGAGTCTGTTCCTGCCCAAAGACTACAGTTGTGTGTGTGTGTGTGTGTGTGTGTGTGTGTGTGTGTGTGTGTGGACAGGGCTGGTAGCCCAAGATCTTAAAAAAAAAAAAAAAAACAAAACCACCACCAACTCTGCCAACTCCAGCATTTCACCTTTCTTTTCCAGAAGATAAATTATTTAGAATTTTTTTGCCGGTTCAAGTTATTTTCCCAAAGCAGAGTCAAATGGCCTAGCAGCCCTGCCTTAAAGAAACCAATGCAATTAAACCAAACAGCTATGAACTGGTCCTGACAGCTTCCACCAACTTCATTTGATAAAGTGAGACACAGACACACTCCGACAGACAAGCCCACACTTTATTCACTGCCAGACGCAGCGCCATCCATACATATAGATTCATCTATAGGGAGAAAAATCAGCTCAGCAGCTCATCACTAAAACCAAATAGCCATATAAAAGCTGCCTAGCCCGACTGCCTTGTAAGGAATATCACTGACAACTACTGCTCCTATCCAGCAGGCTAATAAGAATAATTATAGCCAGGGCAGGCATTAATCAGCTTGGCAGATACAGGAATTCTGTTAACAAGACTGAAATAAGTGCCAAGAAATCTCTGAAGACCACAGCACTTCAAAGGCTGTTTAAGCTAGAGGGATTCATAAGTGTTTCTCCTGTGAGCCTTCCTCCTTATGCGGTGCCCCGTGGAGT
Organism: Rhabdomys pumilio; assembly: GCA_030674055.1. Taxonomy (NCBI): domain Eukaryota; kingdom Metazoa; phylum Chordata; class Mammalia; order Rodentia; family Muridae; genus Rhabdomys; species Rhabdomys pumilio. Next base: position 53,463,058 of record JANHMN010000001.1, on the reverse strand, counting down.
AGCAAGCTTCATTTGAGCCCCATTCCTCTGAGCAGGCAATGAGGACCTGCAAGGTTGCAGGTTGTCACATCTGAGAGGTGCATGCTGACACCATTACTCCCTTCTGCATTGCACCTGGGTCCCACAACCCAGATCCTATTTTTAATTACAGCTTTGTATTCTAACCACGATCATCTTTTCTTCATCTAAATCTCAAACAATGGGCAGCATGCGGGCACAGTAGATGACAGTCAGCTGATCCTTGGCACCGACAAGATGGAGTCCTGCTAGGACTGAACACGTTGTTTCTCTATTCTGGGCACTTAGTTCCTCATCTAGAAGAAGAAAATAACTGAGAAAATAAACCTTCCCCAAGATTTGAATGATTGACAGATCCTGACTCCAAAGTGATAGCTACTGGTGCTCCTCTGTGCCTGCCAGGTGCAGAGGCCTTACAGAAGCCACCAGAAAATAGCAAGGCTGGGGGTAAGGCTTGGTAGTAGAGTGTACAAGGTTCAGGTTCATTCTCTAGTACCACAAAAAAAAAAAAAAAAAAAAAAATCTTGTGTCACGAATCCTCCATAAGACTCCTTGGTGCCTCCAAACCCCACATCCGCCATTCTGTTTTCCACAGTAGCTGGCAGATGGCTGGCAGGTTCTGCTGTGTTCTCTAGCTTCCCTTGCAGCTAGTGTGATATGGAACTAAATCGTCTCCAATGGAATACACACAGAAATGATGTCACTTCCAAGCTTTGCCTATGAAGTATCCATTATAACATCCAAGCTGTCTCCATCTTTTGTGGGGCTGGAAAAGTAAGGATGACAGATAAAGTGGTCCTGAAAACCAGGGGAAGGGTCACCAACATGGAGACTGGAGGGCTGTGTGAAAGAAGGGCCTAGCCAAACTTTCCCTCAGAAGCACTGCACTGTTGGGGGGGAGGGGAGGGAGGGAGGGAGGGGAGGTCCTATTGTTTGAACGACTGTGCCAGGAGTGAGCAATTAAGGCAGTTTAGCCTACCTAATTAGCAAAATACCCTTTTACAGCAATTGAATTTGAAAATATAGGTGTGATACTTTTGTCATTTAAAAGCGATCTTAGCAGATTTGCATTTTTAAAAAAGATGTAGAGAATCTAATAATGACTCTCGTGGCTACTTACTTCCCACAAATAATAAAGTAAAAACAGGACATACCATCTATATGTGCTCAGTCAAACACATCCTATGTGTTATACAGCCTAATATTAAGAGAACAGAGAGATAGCAAGACCGATGGGGTCCTGCCTCTGGAGGATAATCAGGTGAGGATGTAAGACTTGGACTCGGACAATGACATTCAGTGTCATGAACAGGAGCCATGACAGAAAACAAAGGCTGCCTGGAGCCAACAATTCACAACTCATACTGCTCCACACCTCCCCTCACATCCCCTACCTCACCAGTGATCTCCCCCTCCCCCTCCTCTCATCTCATGGAACAACTCGGGTGCCATTTCTGAAGGAGCGATGCACTTCACTCACCCACACTTCATACTTTTCCCCAGAGCCCCAGACGCTCTTCTATCCCGTCTTCCAAAATTCTAATTATTCTCAAGGCTCAGCTCAAATGTCACCTCTTTGGCAAAACCAACTCCAGCCCCCAAGTCAAAATGAACCCGTTCCTTCCTGCCTCTCCCCAGTGCTGAACTGGGGTCAGGGCTCACACTGTTTTTACCACTGTCTACACAGCCCAGTCAACCACTCAGTGCGCGGCTAAACTTGGTCACTTGCTGGGTGGGACTGAGTGGGTCTGGTCCACTGGTCGGTGGGCTTAGTGAGAAGTGAGCTTTAGGGGCAAAGGGATCTACACAGGGAAGAGGGGGGCAAGAGGGTTAGAAGGCTCGATGGAGCCCACGAAGGGTAGCAAACCAGTGCTTGGAATGAAATCTCTAAAGCAGAAAAAGTAGATAGCAAACAAAAGAGGCAGTTCCTGAGAGAAAAATCACAAGAGCTCAATGCACACAGGTGGGAGCCCGAAATCATCTGTTGGAAAAACTGGCGACCTTAGAGGAGATCTGGAGGAAACCTGTCAATCGAGGGGTCGGAAGTTGTCTTCATGGGGAACCTCCAAGGCCTTGACTACGACTGGGAAAGCACAGTGTGCATGAGTGGGGCGTGGGGCTCACTTAGAAGGACAGACACAGCTTGAACTTGTGCTTGGGAAAAACTACAAGACAAAGGGCTGGGGTTCAGTGGAGCCCTGGGGGGGGGTGTCACCACACAAGTAGCAGTGACCTCATGATTCCATTTCAGCAGCAAGACCATCTTGCCTATCAACACACTCCATTTCCAGACTCAGTGTGTGTGGAAAACGATGCTACATTAGGAAGCTGCCTCAGAGGTCAGGCTGAAGCTGCACCTAGTGGAGTTATCAAGGGGCAGAGTTTGTAGCTGGCACATCAATGGTTCAGAGAATTGGTGGGAGATTGTGCACCGGGCAACCAAAATTCTTTAAGTCTTATCAAGGTCGGATGCATGATTTCCCTAAAGCTCACTTCTCACTAAGCCCACCGACCAGTGGACCAGACCCACTCAGTCCCACCCAGAGTTCTCCTAACTCTGGGCTGTTGGTTGTGGTCTGTTTATTTGTTTGATATGAGGGAAGGAATCAAGAACCTGGCAAAGCTACACAAGCACAGAGCTACAACCCCAGACCCCCAAGGGCATTCTTTTTAAACTTCTACCTCAGGATACCCTCTTAACTGGTCCATACATAGCCTGCAAACTGAGCACTCTGGGGAGAGTCAGTCACATAAGCCACAAGGGAGTAGCAGATAGGAGTGGTGCCCTGAGCAATCTGTGCAACTATAGGCCATGGCCTTGCTTGACCCAGACATATAAGTCAATTAAATGGTGGGGACTGTCCCCATCAATGCACAATAAATACATAACTTACAAGGACAGGTGCCAGCAAGGGGAAGTTTAAAGGAGCTAATATCAGTGACCACAGAGGACCACTGAATGTTTTCTGCACATGGGCTGTGGCTGGGGAATTGGGTCTAGATGAGTTCTTGAAGGGAGTCATTTCCAGAAAATCCCTCAGAGGTGAACTATCTGCCAGAAAGGCTGGTTTGTAAGCAGCCAGGACTCATGGGGGCTGGGACAGTACAGTCCTAATGCCAGCAGAAGGGGAGTGGTGGTGGGAGGTCTCCACTGGGACCCTCACACCATCAGAAGTGCAGTAATTTAGCCTCTCTGCAGCTGAGGCCTGGCTGGGATAGACAACACATACCACGTGCTCTGAGAAAGCTTGAGATAGATCTTCTGCAGGAGCTTGGAAGGGAACCCAGGGCTAGGTCTGGAATTCTGCTTGTCCTAGATGACACTGGTCACAGGGATCCAAGCATATAACCACACTTGGGGATCTGCCTTCCTGAACCAAGGCAGGCACTAAATAAATACATCAAGTGGCTGGCTAAGATCACCCTGTGTATCTACGTGAAGATGGTGTCTGTGTAAGGAATGAATGGAAAATGGAGGGGGGGGGGAGCCCAGGAAAGATTCCTTGAGTGGGTGAGGGGATACTGGGCCAAACCACTGAGAGGCACCAAGGGTTTTCCGAGGGTAAAAGAGAAAGGGGCAGTAACGAGGGAAGTAACAGGTAGAAAAGTTGGAAAAGCTGGGCTCTTGGGTCTTTGTGTATAAAAATCCGAGCCTAGCCAGCTTCAGAAAACGCTGGAAGACAACACTGAGACAGATCTAGCTAGATGGCAGGGATGGTACAAGACTGTCACAGTAACGCTGGGCTACCCAGTGACCTTCCTGCAAGGAAGTTGGATTCTCTTGCTTCCCTGGAAAAGCAACTCAGTATGGGTTAGCGAGTGAAGAACGATCCCGACCAGCCTCGGCTATGGCGGGACACAGCAAAGGCTCACTCACATTTCCGCCCAGCCCGGCACGCGGGCCGGGGCCGCCCGCACCTTCCGGGGCCGGGAGTTCAAGGTGAGCCCGGCTCCCGGTGGCCAACAGGTAGAGAGCGCTGTGGGGGAACCGGCCACTCCCCCGGCACACGTGAGGACCAGGCTCGGTCAGGCCGGGAGGTTCCGGATACCCGGAGCGCGGGCCCAAGAGGATGGGCACCCGGCTCCGATCGGCCCCACACCGCTCCCCGCCTGGCCGGTAGCCCGGCGCTCCGGATCCGGGTCTCCCGGGAGCCGCCCCGGGCACCCCAGGCCCCGAGCGGGAGCCGCGCCCCCCCGGGACCCAGCGCCCCACCGCGCCCCGCCGCGCCCCACGCGCACTCACCCAGCGACAGGAGCGCCAGCAGCAGCGGCCTCGGCGCCGGGCGCCCCATCCTCGGCCGGCGGGAGCGACTCTCCGCCTCCTCCTCCTTCCCCGCCGCCGCTCCTCCTCCTCCTCCTCCAGCTCCGGCTGCTCCAGAGTCGGCTGCTCTGCCGGGCCGCGCGCCTGCTCCGCTCTCCCCGCCGGCCGAGCGAGCCCAGCGCCGGCGCGGACGTGCGCACCTGGCTCGTCGCGGCCCTCCGCCTCCTCCTCTCCCGCCCTCCGCCAGCCGCCGGGCCCCGGAGCCGGCCTCGCCGATCCCAGGGCGCAGCAGCCCGGACCGCCTCCCGAAAGCAAAAGGGAAGAGCCGTGGCGTCCGCCCGCCCGCGCCTCCCACCCGGCGCTTTGCCAGCAACAAACACAAACTTTCCCAAGCCCCTCCCCGCTCCAGGTAACGGAGGAGGCGCCGGGGCCACCCGCTTAAAGGGGAGGAGACGCTCGAGCCCACCCAGCCTTCCCCTCGGGCCCCCACCCCTGGAGAAACTTTCCTCCGACCTTTAAAAGTTGGCCTGGAAGACTTGTCTGGAAACCTCATCGCTGGGGCCCTATCCCGGGACGCCCGGCATTCCTTCGCGGTGGAATCCCCACGAGTGTCTCGTAGCCAGCAACCCACACGTACACCCTCTGGTCTCCAGTTAAGCATGCCACCAGCCACCTGCTTAGTCCTTGCTAAAAATAATTACACAGATAGGATTGAAAGGGCTTCAAAGGCAGTGAATTCCCACCCCCTCATGGTCCAGAGGCCTGATGTGCTTGGGAGAGTTGGCCAGGGACTCTCAGCCAAGCATCAGATCCAACAAGGCTCTAACCCACCACCCTGTAGTTGGGTGAGCCTGCCTCCCTCCTGGCCCACCTCCCTCCTCTCCAGGGTCCCTGTGGTACTAATTAGAACAACTTCCAACGAAGGTACCCATAAAAAAAGAAAAGAAATCCTACACCATCTATTATTAGCTGTAGTGCTTCAAGTGGTATGTCTGCCGCCTGAGACTATATTCATTGCTTTAAGTGGACACGACTGGGTTTCCATTAAAGCCTCTTTTTCCTCCCACAATAGAGTTTTGTGCTTTGGATTTGAATACAAAAGATTCCACAGCTCGGGGGGGGGGGGGGGGGGGGCGGATCAGTGTTCCTTGTTTAAAGCTTCACACGGATGATTCAAACACTCAAAAAGGCTCCCTGGCATCCCGTCACCCCTCCGTCGCCCCGGCCTTTCAGTAATATATGTGAAACAAATCACAGATGTTCCTGGAGAAACTGCCCTCTTTGGTGCAGAACATTAAGCGTGTTCTGATTTCCACAAGCGTTTCTCATTTCTGCTAACTGACATGTGACTGACTGGCCAGGTGTGAAGCCTTCCGAAAGAGATTCTTAAACATTTATTTCCAGCCAGGCACGGTGGCCTCCACTGCACTCTAGTAGAGGCAGGTTTGGTTCAAGGTCATCCATCCTTGGCTTCAAACAGAGCTCAAGGCCAGCTTGGGCTAAATGAGACCCTGTTTCAGAAGACCAAAATAAATAAATTCCTGGTGATTTAACAATGGAGATTTACTCACTGTCACAGAGTGGCAACAGTTAAACAGAGTTAAAATAGTATGGTAACTTTGATGTTGAGTATATTTCACCTCAATAATTTTTTTCTTTTAATTTCCATCTTGCCATCAAGCCTTTTCCAGAGTTTCCCCCACCCCCACCCATGCCCCTGTTGTTCCTTTTCCCAGAATTTCTGTAGGAAGTTTAATTCTTTTTTGTTTTTTTCCTTTCTATCAAGCCTGAATAGGTGCCTAATGTTAAGTTTTGGAATATGCTGGAACTACAGGAAAACGTCAGGCCCGGCTCTTCCAGAAGCTCAGATCTCAGCTCATCAATCTTTCTTCTTTCTTACCACCCAGAATGCTTAACGTCTGGGCTGCACATTCTGGCACTTGATCACAGTCAGCTCAGCACACTATATATACTGCTTCCACCTTTGCCTAATAACTTGAGGACCAAAGAGGCTGACTCGTCGTCTTGCATCCCCGAATTGCTGGAGAGGAGTTAGTTCTGTGCCCTTTGTTTAAGAAACAAAATCTGGACCTTGGAAAGCCCTCCACGTGCAGTCAGAGAAGAGACTCTGAGCTAGACCCTGGCACTGCAAGCCATGAGTCAGTTGCTGCCACTGGTGTGCTTATAGCCTATGGGGTGATTTAGTGGGTGTGGCAACAGGTGCAAAGTCCAGTCATGACCCACCCAGGAAACCATCAGTGCTGGAGACGGTTTTACAGACTTCCCCAAAGCTTAACTGTAAAGTATGGCAGTCCTGGAGCTCTCTGGATGGGACATACATGGAGGGGCTTACTGTGAGTGTATACATAACGTGAGGGGAGGGGAAGGGAATCCTCTCTTCCCATCCCAGCACCCAAGTGTTATTAAACTAATGGTACATTTTATAATCACGGTAATAACTGGTGAACAACTGAATTGGTGGGAATAAATGAGACTATCCAGGCAAGGCAAAGAACATTTAAGTGGATCCAGGCTGTCAGCTGACTGACCGATTGGCAACCAGTCAACTGTATCATGGGAATCCACCAATGAACCACTGGTGTAGCAGAAAATAAGCACAAATTAATGACACCAGACACTTAGTTCTATTACCATCCCTTGCGCTGACTACCGATAGATACAATGTTTCCGACTAGGAAGCACCGCACCTGCTGCAGAGACCCACAGTAGCTCCATTCATCTCCGTGAGAACTGATGATGACAGGCATTTATTTGCCAGTGAGTAACTTTCTACATAGGTAAGTCTCTTGCCCCAACCTGTGGTCCTGTATCGGTTTGGTTTGCCGGAGGCAACAAGACTCACTTTCTAGTAATCCTAATTAACCCTCCCCACCCTCAAGGAGGATGAATCCCAGTTTGAGTTTCACTCAGTGACCATCAAGGGCACCAGTCCCAACCACCTTTTATTCCCTTTATTAGCGATTGAAAATAAACATCTGTTTGCAGCTGTGGCCTTTGAATACTCTACAAAGGTCCTCACATTCCCTCACCTGAAACAGGTTTTCCTATTGAAACCCAGCAAAACAAAATAAAACAAAAACACTGTATCATTTAACTTTAAGAATGAAAATGTTAAAAGGCTCCCAAATAAATGAGTTTACTAGTTTTTCTTAAGATTCATCCAGATGTGGTAGGTTTAGCCTGTTACTGCCAACAGCCTATGCATGGTCTCCAAATGGCTTTGACCTCCATGGCAGTAGGTCTTAGGAAAAATAGTGTGTTTATCAAAACATCTTATCCCAGTAATCACCTTCATTCAAAACTGTCTTCTGTGTCTGGAGGTAGCATCCCCATTGAAATTTATGGATTACTAATCTAAGAGACGTGTAAGGATTGGGGACATCGCTCAGATGTAAGACACTTGCCTGTTGGCTTGCTCTCCAGCAGTGAAAAGATGGGGGCTGGGGAGAGGGAAGGGCAGGAGGGAGGAAACATAATGGTAGAATTAGAAAATGGAATTAGAGTTTTAAAAAGAGAGAGAATGGTGGAGAAGGGAAGCCCACTTCATGAGGAGTGAGAGTTGGTGATCCTGTAAACTCAGGTAAACTGTGGCTACCCTTCTGACAGGCAAGGGAAGGGTTCACAGCAGTTGGCTTGGAGGACTGCTCCTGCTTTGTGACCCCTCCCCTCCCCCACACTGCCAATTCTTATCCTTTCTGCTGCCCTAAACGATCAAGGTGGGAAATGTTAAAGATGATGATCTTAGGGCCCCAGGCTGTTTCAAGTCCACCTCCATGGAACCAAAAGTATCCCACAAGCACCGCCCCCATGGTGCCCACAGGACCATAAAGCAATCTGAAAATGTGAGCCCTTGTGAGAAGTCTCTGTGGCCCTGACGCTGGAGGGGCTCCATACACTATAATGGAAAAAGAAGGAAGAAAGGAGGGAGGAAGACAGGGAGGGAAGAGGGGAGAGAAAGAGAGTGAAGGGAGGAAAGGAAGGAAAGACAGAGGAAAGATGGAGGGAGAGAGAAAGGGATAGCTGATTTGTACCCAAGGCTACCCCTTCTGTCCCACCTCTTGCCCTCACATTCAGCGGGAGGCAGGCATAGAGTTTTCTCGTTCTCAGGACAGTCTTATTATGTGCACATAAATATAAGGGGCAAGTAAAGGCACTGGAAGGGAAGGGTGTGTTCTCTTTTCTCTTTCCTTCACCTGTTCCTACTAACCCTCCAGATCTATCATCAGACATGTATGTGGAGCCTCAGTCCCAAGCACTAAGTCTTTATAGTGATATTTACAAACCAGACCACAACAACTGTAGGGTCATAAGCTAATAGGTTGTCCACTAAAATCTGATTTTCAAGTAATCAAACCACACCTTTTTCATAATGTGCCCAAAATAGTATATGAAGCACATTTATATTGAAAAATCATTCTTCATTTGTCTGAAACTCCTATTCAACTCAGCAGCCCATGGTTTTATTTGCTTAAGCCTGTGGACCCTCTTCCAGAGAAACACTACCTTATATGGAAACAGGGCCATGGAAGGATTGGAGAAGACAATGTGGAACTCAGAGAGAGCTATCTTCAGATTGTTTTTGAAGTTTTGTGTTTCAGGGAAGGAAATCATATTTGTTTGCAATGTTCCAAGGAGTCACGGGTTAAAAAATGTCAAGAGAACCTGCCTAGTTTGTACCGGTCAGAGCTAGCTCAAAGCTCCATGGAGCATCCCCTCATCTCTAAAACACATTTATCCTGAAGTTTAGTGCCTTCCTGAGAAGGGATCTGTTAAGCTGTTTGCTGCATTTGGAAGAGCCACAGACCAGCTAACCGGGGAGGATGGAGGATGTCGTTTCCTTAAGATGGGCAGTTCATCCAAACACAGCTTACTCTTGCAAGGCTCAGCCTTTGTTCTAACTGTTCATTCTTTTGCCTAACAAAAGCAAGGAGGGGCTGGGCTGCATGTGTGCATCCTGCAGCTTTAGACCAGAGAGGCTCATCTGCAGATGCCACTGTTTTACTGGGAAAATGTAGTCCTACTTTCCTTGCCACCTATCTGCTGTCTACTGAAGAACTCACTCTTAAGCACTGAGCCATCGCTCTAGTCCTATTTTTAAAATATAATTTATTATTAGCATGTGTATGTGCATATGGAAGCCAGAAGACAACTTGTAGGAGGGGTCTGGTCCTCTGCGTCATATAGGTCCCACGGATGTTACTCTGCTTGTCAGTTTTGAGGGCAAGAACCTTTGCCCGCTGAGCCATCTCCACATCTCCACAGTTTTGACTTCTCCACATTCTGTAACTCGTCATCCCGTTAGCTCAGCCAGCCCATCGCTTGCAGGGTACATTTCACTGTGTTGTCTGTCTTGGAATGGTTGTTTTGCTGTCAATGATTTTATGGGGATTTATGGAATAGCTTCTCATTCCAACAGTGGCTAGATCCACACCTTATTACACAGAGCTTGTGAAGCCTGAGGTAGGATGCATAGTGACTTTCTAGGGTATACTGCCCACTTGAGGTCTACCTCTGAGTCATAGACAGCTGCCCTTCACCAGGTCATGTTAAGTCTGCCCAGGCTGGGATGATTAATCAGCAGAACAAATGATTTTATGCTTAACCCCACCCCCCAAGAACAGCCAACATCCAGAAGGTGATTTCAAACTTACTGTCTCACAATATTTGTTTTTTAAAGCTCAGTCAAGAAAAAAAAAACAATATTTATGGAAGACTACTTGAAGAAAATGTAGCCTGTACATTCTAGAATCCCTAAGACCTTCCCCTGAGTTATGAATGAAAGAGACTGTCCGCCAGCTTACCACTCGGATGCATCACATCGGCACCCCCATAAAGTTGCTTTTACTGATTGCTCTTTGTCATGATGCCATCAGCCCTTATTGAGGGATGTCTTACGAAAGAGCCCTGAGCACTTTGTCATTGTGCTGTGCACAGGAACGGTTTACAGATGCTCCCTGTCATGCCTGGCAGCAGCCTCTCTGCCTACAATGGTGCAGAAAATGTATTCTGGTCTCAGCTTCTCAGATGCTCTTTGTTAGAGGCTGACTTCTGTTCACCTCTTGGTCTCTGTAAATACTGTAACCGTTGGTGTTTTGCTTTCTACAGGACACAGTGGTTGGAGCACTTATGGTGGTAGAAGTTGTGCCTCCCCACAAGCACACAGACAGGACCCCTACAGGTCCTCCCTCCCAGTTCCTCCTCACCTCCCCCGCCACCCTCGGTTCCCCTCCCCCCTTGCTTTACTACTGTTTCCTTGAGCAGGCGCAGGCTGTTTTGCTTTGCTCCTTATTGTAAAATCCAGTCTGCAGCTCTTGCCCTTCAAAAGACATTTTAAATCCCAACTCCTCATTTGCAGATGACACGCAATGAGGTAATCATCTTGCTGAGCTCTGCTTGCCTGGGAAGGGCTGCAGTGAGTTGGGGCCTGTGTGGTGAGGGGACGGGGACCCTCAGAAGGCCACCAAGCTCTAGACAAAGAGCCTTGTTTCCAGGAGCAGCCAACAGCACTTGTGCCTCTCCTCACCTAGGAGCGGAGCAGTCATCCTTCTGCGAGGGATGAGTAAATATTAGGAGTGGTTTGCTTTCTCTAAGCACACAGTGATCAAGGAACTGGAGTGACTTGAGTGTCCAGCCCAATGAGTGCCAAGCTAGTCCAATCCCACACTACTAACTGCGCAGAATCAGGACTGTCTGGCCACTGTGGAGCTGCCCAGGACTCCCTTCTGCTCCATGCTGACTCTCTGTCCTCTGCCTTGGTAGTGCCTCTCATCCTCTTCACATGGCCACTAAAGCTTCAGACATTGATTTAGTTGAGTCCTTCCCTTAGGAAATGATCTCAGAAATCAGCAGTGAGGTAACATAGAAAGCAGGGCAGGGAACCAGAAAGCCAATGAGGTGTGCTACCAAAGTGTGCGCCGCTGTGGCCCCACCACGTAAAGGGCCCCAGAGGTATTCTTTGCAAGCTTTGACTCCCTGATCCCCACTCTTTGCACCTGAGGTTGGCTCACAGTGACACTAATTGTCCTTCTCTCTTTCCCCGTACCCCTCCCTGTCCTCTACCCGCAGCCTTCTCCACTACCCTCTCTTCAGCATCCTCCTGAGCCCAGCACCCAGAAGTTGCCTGACCTCCTCCACTACAATGGCAGAAGAGGCTGTTGTCCTAGGCCTCTGGCACCATGTCCAACACACAATAGGGCAATAACTGCTTTGGGTCCAGCTATGAGTTCTGCTTTTATCATTTTTTTATAAACCAGAGTGTTACGTGCTTGTTCATTTGGGAGAAAGAAAATCATCTGAAAACACTGATATTGGCCAAGCCCCGCATTTTACAGATGAGGCATATGAGGCTCAGAAAACCTAAGCAACTTATCCAAGATTACACAGCACGCTACAGTAATTGTGGAATATTTAACGAAGTCCACGAAGTAAGCCAAAGACAGGCCAGGGAGTCAGCTGGAGCTGCAGTAAGAATTATTAACACTTCAGATGGAAAGTTTGACCAACTCTATGCTAGATTTCCAAGAGGAAACTGCATGAAATAAATGAACTTGGAAACTTCCTGAGCTCTGATTAAGGAAGTGAGCAATATGAGAGGTTTTTCCTTCCTTTGGGAAGATTCACCTTCCATAAATATGGTGGTTTGAATGAGAATGAACCCCATGGGCTCTCATATTTGAATGTTTAGTCACCAGGGAGTAGCACTACTTGAGAAGGATTAGGAGGTGTGGTCTTGTTAGGGTAGGCGTGGTTTTAGAGTAGGTATGGCCTTGTTGGAGAAAGCATGTCACTAGGGGCGAATCTTCAGGTTTCAAAAGAGCAAGCCTGTCCCAGTGACTGACTGACTGTCTCTCTCTCTCTCTCTCTCTCTCCCTACAGATCCTGTAAATGTATGGTGCCCATTTGTAAAGTTCTCAGCTATTTCTCCTGTACCATATCTACCTGTGTGCTGTGTGCTGTCACGCTCCCCACAGTGCTGACAGTAAGTCAAACTTCTGAAATTGTAAGATGCCTCAATGAAATGCTTTCTTTTATAAGTTGCCTTGGTCATGATTTGCCTTCACAGCAATAAAACAATGATCAAGACACAAGCATGTTGAGGTAAGGTAGCTCGGATTTTGAATGAGTACAAACTGTCTGAGAATTCTCTTCCTCCAACCTGTTTAGCCAACAGTGGCAGTATGGAGTCAGTGGTAAATTTGTTTACAGTAAAACATAGGTTCTAGAATGTTCTACTATCTTAATAAATTATAAGAACCCTCTAGAGTCTCCCACCTCCTCAGCTTCCTGGCCCATTGCTACCTCTATGTACCCCTTCCACTGCTGTGTAAGACATGTGTGTAAGACACACAATGTCAATTTCTGGCATCTATACGCATACTCATACACAGAATCACGTTCAGAAACACATATACACATGTGCACACATCAGGATAAAAAGCTTACCACGTCTCCCTGTACACTAGCATTTAAAAGCCCAGGGAAACACTCAGTGATGGTGTCCTGGGAAACAGTTGTTCCTGCCAAATGAGAGGGGTAGGATTTATCTGAATAGACACACTCATACTAAGTTTGTTTTATTTGCACATACAAGGGTCAACATTACTTGAGAAAAGAGTGGCTGGTGCAGGCTATGATACCATGATGCAAAAGCACTCAGGGGGCTGGAGGCAGATACCTAGCTTTGTCTGTGTGACCCATCCTCCAATGGTTCCCTACTGACATTGATCTGAATGGAACCATGATGTCAAACAACAAAGAGAAATGGTAAAGCTCTACCCCACCCCCAAAGCTACACAAAAGAGTCTAAGAGAACAAAATGTTGAGTCTCAGGGTCTTGGGGTTCATCCCCCAGTTCAGGTAGTTGAATAAACTATCCAACCTTGGATACCTTACTTAGCTGCTCTGGGCCTCGGTGGCACACGTGTAAAGTAAGCACATAGTAATATACGAGTCAAAGGTTTAAGGGGACAATGAGGAAGGATAACGTGTATAATAGAAGCCTTTGCTTTGCGAGGACTTGGGACATTAAGTATGTACAGTTCCCACTAGGACCAGCTTTCCTGCCAAGAACATAGTTCTCACCTCCTAGTAGTGGCTGGATGTGGTTCTTTTTTTTTTTTAGTTAAGATTTATTTATTTTATTTATATGGGTACACTGTAGCTGTCTCCCTACATCAGAGCCCATTACAGATGATTGTGATCCACCATGTGGTTGCTGGGAATTGAACTCAGGACCTCTGGAAGAACAGTCAGTGCTCTTAACCGCTGAGCCATCTCTCCAGTCCATGGATGTGGTTCTTCTTCTTGGCACAGAGTTGAGCAGAAATTGAGCACATTAACTTTAAGATAGTTAAACTAAGAAACAGTTCTTTGACTTCCTCACACCCTTTTCCTTGTCTACTAGGTGGAACTTGAGGCCCAAGATGACACCTCCTCAGAGCCCCCCTGAGAGTCCACATAGAAGAAAGATAGCCCTGGTCAAGAATGCTGGGACTGTCACTTGGGGCCTCAAAAGTTTTGATGGTGGTGTCCTAGTCAGGGTTTCTATTCTTGTATGAACACCATGACCAAGAAGCAAGTTGGGGAGGAAAGAATTTATTCAGCTTACACTTCCACATTGCTCTTCATCACCAAAGAAAGTCAGGACCAGAACTCACACAGGGCAGGAACCTGTAGGCAGAAGCTGATGCAGAGGCCATGGAGGGATGTGAATTACTGACTTGCCTCCCCTGGCATGCTCAGCTTGCTTTCTTATAGAACCCAGAATGGCCAGCCCAGGGATGGCACCACCCACAGTGGGCCCTCCCCCCTTGATCACTGATTGAGAAAATGCCTTACAGCTGGATCTCATGGAGGCATTTCCTCAAGGGAAGCTCCTTTCTCTGTGCTAACTCCAGCTTGTGTCAAGTTGACACACAAAACCAGCCAGTATGTGTGGTAAGCAAGTAAAGTGTAGGCTCACTCGTTTCAACAACTACGGTCACCCTAAGTAACAAACCTCCCTCCGTTTCCTGAGCAGGTTCACTCGTCTCTATTCAAGGGACATTGGCTCCATTCCCAGCCCAGGGTATGATCTCAAACTTTTATATACCCGAGCACTCTAAATGTAGATTTTAATCCTCATTCTTTGCCAGTGATCGGCTTAAGCGTGGACATTGGAGAGAATGCTGGGCACTGAGATTGGATATGTCTCCTAGGAAGAATTCTTAGAAAGGTCTTTTACTTTCTGTTGTATGACTCTGGCTTTCCTATGACTGTTGGAGGTAGTTTTGTTTGTTTGTTTGTTTTTGTTGTTGTTTTGTTTTTTTAATAAGAGAGGTTCTTTTTCATTGTTAAGTATGATACAGAACGAAATCTATCTGTTTAAATGTACAGCTTGATGAGTTTTGACAAATGTAGTCTTACCACCACTATTCAAAGGAAGACTCCCCATCCTTCTCTGAAGTTTCCTGCACCTGCTTATAAGTCAATATTCTCTCTCCACACCAGTCCCTGGTCGCTTGATTGCTATCACCATGGGGTTTTGCCTTTTTTAACATTTCATATAAATTGACTTACGTAGATATACTTATTTTTATTTGAGTCAGGGTCTCACATGGTCTCCTAGGCTAACTCGAACTTACTACATAGCTCACACTGACCTAGAACCTGGTGATCTTCCACACACACCTCTGCAGGTTCACAAACAGTGTTCTGTGTAAGCAGGCTGCTCCTTATTAGGGCTGGGAATTATTCCGCCTGCAGCCATTATGTACCGGTCCATCCATCCACTGGCTGATACAGATTTAGATTTCTTCTACATTTAGCCTATTATGTACCAGGATATTATGAATATCCTTGTGAGCAAGTTTGTGTGAGAACATATTCTCTCCCTCAACTCTTTCTCTCTCTCTCTGTTATGAAAAAAATCCTTGAGAATGGAATTATAGGACCATATAGTAGGTTTACATTTAAATTTATAAGACACTTCCCCAAGCTAGCAGCATTTTTTAGCATTATCAGTGGAAATATATGAACGTTTTAGCTCTTCTGCCCTTGTCAACACTTGGTATTGTCAGACAGGTTTAAAGGACTCTGTGGTAGAGGGTAGCATCTCTCTGTGGCTTTGATTTGCACCCCCTGTGACTAATTATGTGTAGCAACTTTTGCCATCTAGATATTTTCCTTGGGGAAATGTCTGTTAAAATATTTCCCACTTTTAATTGGTCTATTATTAATAAGTTATGAGTTCATTATATATTTTGAATATAAACCATTTGTCAGGGAGTTGGAGTGTAGCCCAGTGACAGAGTGTGTACCTAGCACACGTTCAATCCTTAGTACTGGAAAAAAATTTATCAGATGCATTTTGCAGGTGTTTTCTAGACTCGGGCTTGTATGGATATCTTGTTTTCTTTACCTTTGCTTACCTGTGACTTTTTCGAAAGTTGAAGACTGCCAAGATGGCTCAGCAGGTAAAGGAGCTTCCTGCCAATCCTGGCAGCCTAAAGTTCAATTCCCAGGATCCACATGATGGAGCGAGAGGGTGGATTCCTGGGAGTTGTCCTTTGACTTTCACATGCATAGCATTCATATCTACATGTCAAGGGCATGCAGGTACTCATGCACATTCGCACACACACTATACACACACATACACACATGCATACACATGCATGCACACACATGCATACACATGCATGCACACACATACACTAAACACACACATAAATGCACACACACTCAGGGCTGAGTACTGGGTGGAGCATGAACACAATAGATAGATATAAAAATGCAAGTCTAGTAAATACTCTGCAGTTGGTTTTGCTTTCTTTTTAACTGGAGTACTTAAAGCACTCACCTTTAATGTACTTGATGAGGGTGTTTACATTTCTGGTTCTAGGACTCTGTTTTCACTTGCCCCCTCTGCTCTTCCTCTGTCCCTCCCTGCATGCAAATTTACTCTGTTTCATAGTACACTGAGTTGTCACGGGCTTTTACCTGTCCCGTCTACTCTAACCCATTTTGTGTGTTTCCAAACTGTAGCCTCTTATCTTACAGTTGGCATCCACCTCAGGTCAGGAGGAGGCAGAGGCTGCAGATCTCTGCCTTGTCTCCCTCTTGTGCTGTCTTCATTTCAATTTTCTACATAGATCTCAGACTATATGAATGTTATTTTTGTTTTGACTAGTCCCCCCCCAAAAAAAATCAGAAACCTTAACACAAGAGAAGTCTTTTGTAATCATTAAAATGTTTTCATTTCCAGAGCTCTGTCTCTTTGTGTAATCCCCAAATTCCATCTGCTCATTCTCCTTCTGGCTGAAGAATTTCTTTTAGCTTTTGTTTGCCTGACGATGTCTTTGTTTTCATTTTTAATCTATTTCCCCTGAATGTAGAATTATAGTCAGCAAGGTTTTATATATACATGTATGTGTACATATGTGTAGATGGCTTCCTTCCTTTCAGCTTTTTGAGGACATAGTTTCATTATTTTTTTAGCTCTGGAGACTTATGACAAAGAAGCTTGTCATCATTCTTGTCTCTGTCCTGTCTCCTTACTCTTTGGAGAATTCTCCCACGGGTCACTTTAAGTCTGCTATCGAACGGGATCCTCTGAGAACACACACCATCTTTGTCAAATCAGTTGAGCTACTTTCAAGCATCCGCCACGAACATCCTGTTGGCTACTCACATTCCCTCATAGAATATCTTGTTTGGCTTGGAGAACTTCACTGAGCCTCCCCGAGACTCCAGCCCTTCATCCCAGGCACGTGTATGCAGTTCTGTCCTAACTTCAGGTGGCCTCAGAGTCTCAGGAGGTGAAAGAATACACAGACTAGGGAAGAGAAAGAAAGTGTGTGAGCACATGTGAGTGCATGTGTGAGTGTGCGTGCATGCATGCACACACAGGGGAAGCCATCACCCACACTGGGTGATGACTTCCAGTGTATTATTTAAGGGTCACCCATGTTTCTACTCCAGCAGGTGACCCCTCACCCACACTCTGTAAGTAAACCCAATAAACCCATTGATTTCCCAAAGTGAACTTTAGTGGACTGTCATATTGGTTTGTCATTGGGAATTTATGAGGAGGGGCTAAACAGTGTTTAAATCTCCCTAGGGAAGGAATTCTCCAAACAAAGCCTGTTTCTAGTGCCGACTCTTCTGGTATGGGTCGTATTTTCCTGCTGCTTGGCGTATGTGACAGCTCTTGGTTGCTAAGCGTTACTGATGTTACTGCAGAGTATCTGAACTTTGCTGTCTGCCTTTGGAGGGTAAGGGCTGTTGGGTGGATGGCTGAGTTGCCTGCAGGTCAGTTCCAGATCCTCTTTAGGACTGTGTGTTGAGTGTTGTTGAGAATGATAGCCTCTACTGTAGGGTTAACTGAAGCTTTCTTTGAAGGTGTGACCCTTCTGGGCCCTTAGAGAAGGCTCGGCTTTCCTTTTTGCCTGAATGAAATACAAATAATTCTCTTTCCTTCATGAACAGAGAGATAGTTCAGGGCACTGTTCTCCACGAGACTTTTTGATTTTCTATCCTATGTGGTTACAGCTGGGGTTGGTACAACTTCATATTCAGCCAAATACTGCAGCCTTCCCTTTACGCATAGTTCTTGGGTTTCTCTTTCTGGGAAACATTTCTCCAGCTCCCTTCTCCATAGTGGGACAGGTGAAAGCACATTGCAAAAGGAACAAGAAGGGACTTATCCTCCCCTCCAGCCCCAGCAGCCTGAAAACGACAGAACTGTGTGTAAAACCTCTCGGAGCTCAGCTTTAGTGCTCCCCTGAGGACTTTGCACCTCTCTGTAGACCAGGATATGCCTTCATGAAGAAAGCCAGGTGATAGAAGGCCCACTAGTATGTTGCCCTTCAGTTGGGGTTACTCTGTGAGCCTCTGCCCAGGGGGTTGCCTGCTTTGTCTGACTTCCCAATTGCTTTGTCAGGAGGGCATGTGTGACCCTGACAACTCTTCATACTCAAAGACAGAAGAGTGTCCTTTTCTTAAAGAGGTGCTTACACACACAGTCTTCCTTTCCTTGAAAATCACTGTGCCTGTTTGTGACCCTGGTTGTGAGCCAAGGTATAGACATGACAGGAGCTAGTCAACACCCAAAGTGAGTGTAAGACTGAGGAAGCAGAGATAGAAATTGCTGGGGTTTGTGTGTTTGTTTTTGAGATAGGATATTGCTACGCTGCCTAGACTAACCTTGAACTCACCACAAGCCTCTTACCCTAGCCTCCAAGGATCAAGATGAATAAAGGCACATATGGCCATGTCTAGTGTTACCTTGTATTCTTAAAAACATTGTGGTGGTTCAAATGAAAATGGCCCCTATAGGCCCAGAGGGAGTGGCATTATTAAGAGGTGTAGTCTTGTTGGGGTAGGTGTGGTCTTGTTGGAGGAAGTGCATCACTGGAGGTAGGCTTTGAGGTTTCAGATTGCCAAGCCAGGCCAAGTGTCATTCTCTCTTCCTGCAGTCTGCCGATCCAGATGTGGAGCTCTCAACTCCTTCTCCAGCACGATGTCTGCCTGCATGATACCATGATTTCCATCATTTCATAATGATAGTGGACTAAACCTCTGAACCATGAGCCTGCTCAAAATAAATGTTTTCCTTTACATAAGAGCTGCTGTGGTTATGGCTTCTGTTCCCAGCAACAAAACCCTGACTAAGACAGACATCAAGTATACACTGAACTCAACAACTCAGGAGCCATCCCACCATGGAAAATCATGGCTGTGTAAGAAAAAAAAATTTTTTTAAAGTTTTCAGCCAATTGAATTTGGTTTTATTTGCAACAAAATATATTCCACTTAGTATAAATTAGTGTATTAACACAGTAGCACTAGTCGTATTCAATAATTGTTAGCAAGTAATTTTGAATGTTATCATAGAAGGCTGCATAACACTGCATAGATAGTATACTGAGTGCCTCACACCTTTTCTTACCCAGTGCACAGCAAGCCTGGTGTGCAGGCAGCCATCTTAACCCCAGTGTGCAGAGGTCTGATCCAAGGCACATTTTCAAGCTTACAAAGTTTAATCCGGGGCACAGCCAGGCCCCCACCACAGATGGGCTGTAACTTTTTCTGAAACTCAGAATCACAGTTCTTTTCATGTCAAAGAACGGTTGGTCAAGAAAAATCAACATTATAAGTGAGTGCTATCCCATAACTCATGTAGCTGTCACAGCTGCATAGAGAAAGGTCTATCCTGGGTTAGTCCTCCTACCTTAACCCTACCCACCCATTTCTGAAGAAAGAAATTGGCAAACTTCCTAGCCTATTCAGAAAGAATATCTGAAACAGAAAATGGAGCCAAGCCACTAGGGGCTAGGACTAGATCCTGTAAACTTTAAAAAGAAAGAGAAGAAATGAAGCTAAGTCCATGTGGAAGGTTCTACAGGAAAGATTTGCTAGAATGTCATGATTGTGGAGAGTTGGAATGTTACAAATTCAGAACCAAATTATTTTTAGTGTCCTTAGTGGCCATTTGTTGGCCACCTCTGGATCAGAATTAACATCCTTTGTCTACTGGGTAAAACCTTTAGACCGTATTCTTACCAGCTCACTGCCTTCTACCAACCCCAGACCTAAGAGAGTCATCAAACAGCACCCGAAACCTATGGAAAACTTTTGTCACAGCCCACCTCCTTGATGTGTCACTAATGCATTTGAAAAATACCTCGATTTACGACTTTGTTTTGTTCAGTAGGTATAAAAACATGAAAATTTGTCTGCATTGGAATGTATCGATCTGGCAATATGAAATCTGTGTTCCTGGGCCTTGTTCTCTCACATTTCCTTAAGACTAAACGATCTCCTATTTCCTTTGAGATGAGAGCTGTATTTTTCTGGGTTGACAGTCCCTACCCACCACCCCCAACAAGTGATTTAGATGCATGGAGGATAAAATAAAGTAGCCAGGGAATATGGATGCTATCAAACTAAAGAAAGGCTCTTGGTCAGAAAGCAAAGGCCACTGGGGGTTGCCCCAGGCCCTGTGTGCTAACTCTGCTCTGCACAAGCCCTGAAAGATGCTTGGAGGTGCTAGAAAGAGCCTATGGCTCCTAAATCTTTCCTGGTCTCTGCTCGGAATGCCGCCAAAGTCACAGTTTTAAGACTTTGAGAGATGTATGAAAAATGGACTATGTTATAGCAGTGTACAAACACTATAATTCTTCTTGCAAGAGCTCAGCCACTCAGTGCAAGTGAGGGTTCTGAGAGCTGCTATCAGCAGAGAGAGAGAAGGAGAAAACCTCCCTGAACGTGACTTACACATCACAGTGGCAGACAGTTGTCTTTTTCAAACCCACAGTTTATTGTTCACACATTAGGGAAAGAGAAAAGATGCACTGCAAATGAATCTTAACAATCTTACAATCCAGCTCTAAGTGACACAGCCACTGATAAGTGAGACAGAGTTCACTCAAGGACAGGGGCAAAGGTAGCACAAGGGGTCCCAAGTCCAGTTGCCCAGTGCCACTACATCCATAGCCAGTGATGGAAAAGACAGAGAAGGGTTGTTGTCTCTGCAGCACATGTTGCTTGCAAAGCCTCAGTTATACCCAGCCAGGCCAATCACAATGCTGGACACCGAAGCCAGAGCCAAGCCAGCAGCAGGAGATCCTGGAAGGGTCCCCTCCTGCTAGGGCAAGTGGCTCCTGTGTGCTGAGGAATGTTGGAGACCAGTGTGGTGAACTGCCTGGGGCCTGGGTTTTATAGCCAGTCAGAGGCTTATCTCATCCTTGCAGATTTTTCGGTCCCTGCTTCTGATTGGCACAGGTTTTGCTGGATACACCTACTGCTCACTCCTTCATTCAGTCCATTTGAAAGTCAGGAGTGCCTCCATTTTTGCTTTCCTTATGTTCTATCTTAAGCATTCACTCAAAAAACCCAGGACCGGGAAAAGAAAGGGTTCTGCTGAGACAGTGCAGAATGGTTGGCACTGAGCAGCTGGGGGTCTTCACTGTGCTCTCTCTCTGTTTCTCTCTTTGTGTGTGTGTGTGTGTGTGTGTGTGTGTGTGTGTGTGTGTGTGTGT
>JANHMN010000001.1:53421331-53440193 GCA_030674055.1 Rhabdomys pumilio | reverse complement strand
GAAGCAGCAGCAGTGGAGGAAGAGTGGGGAGGGGAGGAGGAGGAAAGGGAGGAGGAGAAGAAGAGGAAGAGGAGGAAGAAATCATAATGGAATGTCATAGTTGGTTCATTTTGTCAGCAGTCTCCTGTAGAGACCTTAAATGCCAATACTGAACTAGGCAGAGAAGGAACAGGTAAGCAAAGGACACTTGTGTATCCCAGGGAGCTGCTACTTGCTGTAGTGTGGGTCTTCAATGTCCCCAAAGACCCAAATGTGGACCCAAAGTCTTGACCTCTGGAGTGGCAGTTTTGGGAGGCAGGAGAACCTTCAAAAGGTGGCGCTTCATGAGGGGTGTATAGGTCATTAGGATCATGCCCTTGGTTGTGGGACTCCAAATCTTCCTCACCGTCATCTACTGTTTGTTTTCGGTTTTGAGGCAGGGTCTTATGTGGCTCAAGCTGTAGTCAAAGATGACTCTGAACTTAGATCCTCCTGCTTCTACCTCCAGAGTGCACCACCACACTTGGTAGTGGAGGAAGGGTTTACTGTGGCCCATGGTTGGAAAGAACCATCCACTATGAGGGGAAAGACATGGTGAGGCAGAGGCTGTCTGCTGTAGGAACGTGAGGCCACTGACCCACATCTGGGCCGATCCAGAGAAGATCCAGATCAAGAAACAGAGCAGGCTCTAAACCACAAGGCCTGCTACCGTCGGCCCATCTGGGCTCCACATGCCCAAGGCCCCTCACCCTCCCAAAACAGTGCCACCAGCCAGGGACCAAGTGTTCAAATATGAGATTGTGAGGCACATTCCACATTCAAATCCAACTACCCTCATCTTCTTCCCTGTCAAGACAAGCCACAGAGGCCCAGATGGAAACTGATTTTCAGAAACATGTCAACCAGCAGCTTGTATTTGTACTGACTGCTACATCTCCTGGCCCTGTTTTTGTTGTTCTTTGAGTTTTTTGTTTTCCTGTGATAGTCTCACTCTGTAACTTAGGCTGGCCTTAAATTCTCAATCTTCATACCTCTGTCTTCTGGGATCACAGGTGTGTATCATTATGCCTGCCTGTTTCTCTCTCTCTCTCTCTCTCTCTCTCTCTCCCTCTCTATCTCCCTCTCTCTCTCTCTCTTCTTATACTCAGCCTCTTTCATCTATTTATTGTGTACCCTATGAACACATGAGACTGTAACTTATTGTATATTCATCACATCTTACAAATGCTGACCTCCCTCCCTGATTCCTCCTCTCTCTAGTCCTAGCATCGTAGACACTGCTCCTACTTCTGTTGAATGACGGGCACACAAAGCTTGGAGACTCAGTCTGTTCACACGGACACTTACTAGTAAATGCAGACTCTCGGCCTCACTCTAGCCCTATTTAATTGAGCAGCCAGCCAATCAGCATTCACACACCAACACGTGAAGGCCTGGCTTCGACACCTTAGGTGACTGGTGGGTGTGTGGGTGACAGTGTTTGCTCTCTCACGTTTGATGGAATCTGGCCACCCCAAGAGGAGGCCTGAAGCAGCACCTTCGAAACATTCTCTGTTCCTTCACTCTGGCTGTCACTCCGATTTTCCACCAGAAAGGTGGCTGAGCTGGGCTTATGTAAGAAATGAGGAAAGCTGACTGGCAAGGCAAGGATTTCAGCCCACCTGGGTGAGGAGATAGGGCAATGGTTGCTTCTTTCAATCAGATCTTATAACCACAGCAACACAATCATGGAAAATCCCTCATGCAGATTCCTGGATTCCAGCTGACGTCTTCTTTCTGTGGTTCCTGTGATTCTTCTAAACATTAACACACACCAGCTAAGCTTCCACCTTCTGTCCTTTTGTCATCCAATAGCAAGTGATGGGCTGGGTGAGTCCGAGGGCAGATACTCTGGTTCACCCCCTTGTCCAGGGCTAGATCAAACAAATGGGAAAGGTTTTGTTCGTTTGTTTTAAAAGACAGTCTCACCTATGAAGCCCTGGCTGGCTAGAACTCGCTATGTAGAGCAGGCTAGCCTTGAACTCACAAAGATGTATCTACCTCTGCCTCCTGAGTGCTGGGACCAAAGGTGTGTGGCCCCATGCCCAACCTGATCTTACTTACTTACGAAATATTTGTTCAACACTTATCTTGTGACTCCAAGAATAAATTACTTTTCTATTAATGAAACCTCTCTATAGGAGATTTTCCTTTTGATTTATTCCCACTGGCCCAAACAGAGTCTAGGTACCGATGACACTCAGCAAGATACACCCCTCTTTTTTTTTTTTTTTTTTTTTGACTTAATTCATTTATTTTTCTTGTATAAAAACCCTTCTGTGATAGCCACATCTGGAGCCTGGGTCCTCTGAACAGAGACTCTGGTGTGGGTTTTCACAAGATGATCGGTGAATTCCTGAGAAGGAGACTTGGTGAACACAGTCTCTTTCCAGAGGTCATACACCCCTCTTTTAAAATGTTGCTCTCAATGTAGCTTTCACAGTTTCCCAAGCAAGACACTTTCATGATATGAGCGTGAAAAGGCTTAAGTGCACAGAAGAAGAATGGGATCATCCAGTTTCAGTGAGCGCTGTGCCACTGCCCCGATTCTGGCTCCCAGTGAACCTAGTGTGAGGCGCAGCTTCAGGACACTGCATCCAGCTGTTCCCACATGCACTAGCATCATGCCCACAGAGGTAGAGGAATATGGCAAGAGCTGTGTGGTACCGGTCAAGGGCACTGTGTACTACTAGGGAAGAACCATTCACATAACTGAGAGGAGACCTGAATCAAGTGGCTGTTGTTTCTGGTTCACACTGGTGTTGTTCTGGTACCCCGGGTACTCCATGGCCTCTTCTTCCAGCTCTGATAGAAATCCAGATGGAGGTGACCACCAGCAGGCTTTGACAAGAGGGTAGAGGAAAGATCTGGGTGGAGAGACTGTTGGACGAGTTAGACTCACAGACTTGTGGTACCTCCCATTCTCTAGTAGCATTTCCGTGTGCCTGAGAACAGCAGGAAGGGCTTGCAGACAGTTCCTGGTACTCTCCCTTCTCCCGTTCCCATGGGGAGCAGCTGAGCCAACAGTGACTTTTGCATCTTCCTGGCTGTAGGCATCACCAGTGAGTATCAGTGACTGGGGACCAGAGGAACAATCACAATGGCAGATGTCACATGGCCACCGATGGCTCTGGTTCACACGTATGCATTGGTTTCCCTGAGACCTTAAAAATAAGGAGAGACAGGGCGACTGAACACCCAACCATGGCACCACTGAGATGATTCTTTTCATAGCCCAAATTGAATAAATTACAGGACCTGCCCTCTTGCTTCGTTGAAGGGCCACTGGCCAGTACATGACCTCTGGTCTCTCTCAGTTGTAAAACAGGATAATGCTGAGACTGGGGAGATGGCTCAGAGGTTAAGAGTCTGTACTGCTCTTGCAGAGGACCTGATTGCCAGCATCTATTTGTAATTCAATACAAAGGTTAGCTGCTTATCTTTCAGGAGACTGCTGGGGTGAATGTTTATAAAATGCATGAAAGCATGTTGTTAGCTACAAGAGAAAGTCAGACCCTACTGTTTTAGCCAGCAGAAATGTCAGTTCCCAAGTTCTGACCCTTGAAGAAGGGTGTGTAGGCTAAAATGAGAGGCAGCCAGGAATCTAACATTTGAGACTTTACATTTGTGCCAGGAGGACTGAACAACAATGGAAAACACCCAAACCCAGGTCACTGGCAGGATAGCTGGTGTGAAGCGTGACCCTGTGCTGTAAAACAGCAGCTCTGGTCCTCTGGGACATCCGATACCTCTCCTAGTTGTACTGACACTTGACTGTGTCTGAATCATCTGCAAGAGACTGTTGGGTGAGACTCTCAGTGGAGGTACACACTGTTAGAAAGGAAAGGAAAGGAAAGAAGGTTTAGAGTTGGTAGGGGGAGTTGTAAGTGGACACACCTGCCTCCGTAACACCCATGGGCAGAGGCAGACAAAACGTAACCTAAGCGTTCCCTGACCGGCATGTGCTGGCCTGTCTGGAAGAGGACTTTCCCAGTCTGGGAGGAAACCCGCTGTTCATGGTCATTGCCTCTATGTCAGTGTCTTGGGATTTTGATAATTGAACAAGCAGCGGACTGGAATGCACAGGTCCTGACCTGCAGAGCTCCAGAAGGCTCTGGCCACACAAATCCAGACAGAGTCTTCTGTGGGGTGTCAGCAAGTGCTGTTTGCTTTGCCCTGGTGGATCTCTCATGATGGAGACTCCGGGTATTCTCACAGATGAAGTGCCATGTGCTTTCCTTGGAAAGAAATGTCACAGAATGCTGTGCTAAACACATTTCAGCAAAAATACTGCAGACAATTCCTTATTCCACACAGAAAACCTTAACATCAAACCAGAAAACACAGGCTTGGCAGAGCTGGCTGGGTTCCTGGAAAGCCATTCAGTGCAGACACCTGGGGGCAGATCACTGGAGTAGAGGGAGGTGTTCCTTTCCCATCTGGGCCAGGGACAGATTTGGGGTCTATCATCCAGGGTTCAGTTTTCAATCAATATTCAGAGCAAGCCATCAAGGTTTGTTTCAGCTTCAAACCTTTAGGTATCAGACACCAAATATTCACAGGGCAAGTAAGGGTTCCAGACATGAACTTGGGTACCACTCAGGCAGCATGGCCTCCTCCTATCCCTGTCTTCCCTCACTTGATGGGACAATGAGAAACCAAGAGAACAGTATTCTCCTTCACTTCCCTTTTTCTGCTGAAGCACTCCAGGTGAAAGACTTCTCCAAGACAACCAAAGCTCATGCTATCACGTGCCAAGACTATGTTTGCTTCTGTTTTGATGCAAGTCTTTTAACACCATGTTACCTGCCACCCTAAAAGTGACGACGGTAAATTAGGCAGGGTATAAAAATCAATAATAATAATAATAATAATAATAATAATAATAATAATAATAACAAAAACATCAACTTAGTAGCTTTTTATAGTAACATTCTACTCTCTGAGAAAAAAATTAATAAAAATATTTCATTCAGAATAACTCCCCCTAAATTAAGTAAATAGTAACAAATCTAACTAAAGAAAGATTTCTATAACAAAAAGTCAAGATACTGAAAAAGAAAGTCCCAGAAAATATAAGGCAATGGGAAAATATTCCATGCTCCTGGATAGGCACAATTTATATTGTGAAAATGTCTATACTACTAAAATTAATCTACAGAATTAATGCAATGCTTCTCAAAATTCCCATGTCATATTTCATGGGTTTAGAAAACACAATACAAGAATTCATATGTATCCACAAATGATCACAAATAGTGAAAGCAATCACAAGAAGTAAAAACACTGCTGGAGGCATTATAGTACCTGAGTTTAAATTATACCATAGAGCTATAGTGACAAAGACAGGCTGGTCATGGCCAGCATTATGATACCTGACCTCATTACATACCTGACCTCAAATTACATCATAGAGCTATGGTGACAAAGACAAACTGGTCATGATCAGCATTATGATACATGAGCTCAAATTACATCAAAGAGCATTAGTGACAAAGACAAAGACAGGCTGGTCATGGCATGGAAACAGACAGATAGACCAATGGCATAGAATAGAGAACCTTTAAGTAAAATGGCACAGCTACTTTAACTTAATTTTTGACAGAGGAGGCAAAAACTACTTTGGAAAAGAGATAGCCTATTCAACAAATGTTGCTAGCAAAATTGGATTTCCACCTGCAGAAGAATGAAATTAGATTTCATCGCGTACAATTGAAATCCTGAAACACTGAAGCCCATAGAAGAAAACACAGGGATATCCTTCCAGATACCAGGGTAGACGTGTGCTTGTTAAATAAAATACCAACAGCATAGTAACTAACCCCAATATCAACAGATGACACGACATGAAAACAAAAACTTTCTGTTCAGAAATGGATACCATCAGCAGAGTTAACCGAGAGCCACAGGATGGGAGAAAATTCACACCAGTTATACTTCAGACAAGGGGCTAATATCCAGAATTTAAATTAACTACCAAGGGAATAAAACTGCCATTGACAAATGGGCAAGTGAACTGGATAGACTGCTTTCAAACATAGAAATACAAATGGCCAATAACTATTTTTAAAAGTGTTCAACCCACCAAGCCATTAGGAAAATGCAAATTATAACTACTTTGATATAATACCTCAGCCTGGTCAGAATGGCTGTCATCCACAAATGCTGAAGAAGGAGGGGGTTGGAGTGGGGGCTAGAAAGAAACCTTTATTAATTATTGGTGAGATTGGTGAGGTTACAAAATAATGCAGCCATTGTGGAAATCAGTTTGTGGATTTCTCAAAAAAAAAAAATATATTATTATTTTTTTTAAAACAGAACTACCATGGTGATGATACTGGAATTGTTAGTTTTCTTTAAACATATAACAACTGTTCATTTGCAACCATTTAGTCAAGTGTTTGTTGAGTGACTACAAATGACCGTACATTCCCAAGTACTAGGAAAGCAATGCTAAAGACAATCTATACACCCTGTCTTCTGGGTGTGCCCCAGAAAACAGGGACGGCAAAGACATGAGTCACAGCTTCTCTATGATGGACTACTGCTACTGTAGGGGAGACTGAGACACCACTGTGGTTTGGATGGGAAAGGTCTCCCTGAGACTCATGCACTTGAATACTTGGGCCCACAGTTGAACACTGTTTGGGAGGAGCTATGGAACCTAAGAAGTGGGGTCTGGCTGGAAGAAGTGAGACTTGGGGGCAGGGGGCTGGTCTTGATAGTGTGGCCCCACTTCCAACTTGTTCCTTGCTCCCAGAATGCAGAGGCAGGATGGCCAGCTACTCCACACTCCTGTCGTCATGCCCACCAGCCCCCCCACCCCCACCCCATATGGTGTGTATCCTGTGAGCCAAAATAAGCCCTTCCTTCCTTAAGTTTCTTCTCAGATCACAGCATGAGAAATGTAACTAACAGATACTTCATTTACTCCTGAGGTTTGGAGAGGCTTCCAAAATGGTGTGTGGGCGGAAGAACCAGTGAGCATCTATAGAAAGTAGACCATCAGGGGTGGAAGGGAGACTTCTGAGAGGAGAGAACCACATAGCAAATACTCAGGCAAAATGAAGTCTGGAGGGAAATGCAGAGGAGATTAGGTTTAGGGCGGGAGAGGTCCTCTGGTGGTTTGTACAAGGTAAGTGGCCCCTGTGAGCTTGATACTAGAGACACTGACTAAACTGGACATGAGCAGTCTCCTATGTCACTGCCTACACATTGGATCATCATTCTCTTTTCCATATATACACTGTGAATTTCGACTAAACAATGAACAAATACAAACGGGTCCCCTCTCAAATGTCAAGTACTGTTAACAGTTGCTAAAAGCGTGTAGCTACTATACGCTAGACATTATACTACAGGCTTGCACGGATTAACTGTTCAATCCTCAGGAGATGGAGATCAATATTATCCCCAGTTTAGGAGATAGGACCCTGACAGTCTTCGAATGCAGATGGTGGAGCCACACGGCTCCTCTGGTGCAGACAGCATTAGATGATGCACACAAACGATGGGTACTGAGGGAGGCCTTTGTAGAAGTTATGCCATTTTTATAACCAGCCTCACAAGCTGCATCCTCATCTCTGGCAAACATTATCGATGGAAGACATCACAAAGATCCTCAAGCTGAAAGAGAGGTGGCACGTGACCTCAGCACTCCATAAGAAGAGTGTCCATGTCATACTGTCAGAGATCTTGAAGGGCGGGACTATTGAGGCTGCCATCTTTGGAAAATGCAACTTGCTTCCAGGTTCCTTGAGGAAAACGGTAGTAAGGGGAGGAATCTGGTCTCTGCCTGAAACCATTATGCAATGTTAGACCTGCTGACACCTACACCCCAAGCAATTTTGATTTGCAACTGATGTAAGTTGCAGATGCAGAGATTGTTTTCTGGCTCCCCCATCCCATCCCATCTAGAACCATTCTTTCTTGGCATTGCCAAAGTCCTAGCAGTGATGTTGGTGAGTGGTAGTGGTGGTACATAATTAGTGTTAATGATTTCGGTTGGTTCTAGTCTATCAGAAGTGGCGCGGCTGCCAGTGGAAGAGACAAGAGTTGTTATGTTTATGTATGAATTTTTCATACCTTGGGCCACCTGAGTTGACAATAGCAAGCAGTGGGTCACTGAGCATTAATGGTAGTTACCCCTGGGCAGCTCATTCATGAAGGAGTGTCCTATGACAGTAGTGGTACCCCTAAAAGTGAAGTGAATGGGAGCTCAATGTATCTGTCAGTGTGACTTCATCTGTTGGTGTTGCATTGGCCAAGAGTTAGAACAAGGGTGTGGAGGCTGGAGAATAGCTTAGCGATCTAAGAACACTTGCAGAACACCTGGGGCTGACTCACAGCACCCACGTGGTGACTCATAACCATTCATAACTCTTGTTCCAGGGGATCTGACCCCCTCTTCTGACTCTGCAGGCACTAAGCACACACACAACACACATACATACACACACACAAACTTTCATACATATAAAACAAGAATAAGTAAATCTTAAAGAAAAAGAACAAGAAAATGGTTTGATGTTGTTACAGAAGATAGATCTAGAACAGACTCCTTTTACTGTAATAAGTGATCCAAGCACTAGGTGGTCAGAGAGGTGTTTGAATGGGTAAAACCCAGATGGTTTGGAACACCAGGCTAAGAGTTTTCATCTTCTTACTAGATGAGGAACTTCCAAACACTTTTAATCTCGAAACCCATTAGCATGAAGTTTTTGGAGTACCCATTGTCAAAATGAAGTCTCATTTTTCCAGTATGAATAAAACATCCCAGTGTAAAATGTATTCAAAAATAGGAATCAAGGTAGATAAGTTAAAGATAATCCTACTATCTTCGGCACCCTGGAGGATTCAGGAGCACACAGGATTCCTGCCCACACAGCAACTACTGGCTAAGACAATGGAGAAATTTGAAGAGTTTTGCCCTAAAGTAGCCATGCTTTCTGTGACATACGAGGAATGTAAGCTAGAGGAGACTAAGCCTGGGCCAGCCCTGGCTTTCTCTGTGCTTATATTAATAGGATATCTATTATTCAAACATGAGTTCACCGACTCCATCCTTGTTTTCCACAGGTCTCCTTTCTTAGCTATTGAGGATTGAATAACTGCCTGCATTGGTCTAAACAGTAAACTTCAGGTCTGTGGACAGGAAGTACTTCAGACAAAGGAAAGTCATGTCATCTTGCTCTGTCAAAGCTTTTTCTCACTCTAGCCTGAAAGGCTGTCTGGCCTGCTTTTTTTCTTCTACCATGTGTTCTGGTTTCATTCCTCACCCAAGTCTGGATGGCTCCCTCTTTCTGGCAGCTTGTGTCAGATCCTGGTGAGTCATCCAGGCCAATACGGCCACTCTGTGTAGGAGGACATCTGATAACATTGTGCAATACACACTCAGCAGTGGGAATACACACAGCTGCTCAATGCTAATTCCCTCAGTGGGATTAAGAGCACAAGAGCCAGTCCATACAAAACTCATGATTTGGGTTACTCAGTCCTTTTGTCAATAGGCCTGGGCTGCCCACTTGAAGTCCATGGGCTTTCATTTCCAGCTGGTCATGAGAAGAAGGTCAGCTTAGTCCTTTGTCTTACTGTTGTAGATATGGCCACTGTTTGTTTGTTTGTTTGTTTATAACCTGTTGATGCCAGGAATCCAAGTTTAATGAGCTATTCAGAACCCAACACAGCAGGGACTTGGTAAGGGCAGCAATGCACAAGTCAGAGTCTTACTGTGACTTTAGGGCTAGGCCAGGACAAGGCTATGGCAAGTGAGGTGCCTAAGACATAAAGTTTAGGTGTCTTTCCCACTCAGGGTCATACAGGTATAGGGTCATATCTGCAAAGCAGGCATCAAAAAGTTAAACACTGTTGGTCTGGAGAGATGGCTCAGAGGCTAAGAGCACTTGCTGCTCTCGCACAGGATTCAATCCTTAGCACCCACATGGCGGCTGACAACTGTCTGTAACAGTATCCTTCTCCCTCTTCTGGTCTCTACAGGCACTGTATGCACCTGGTACACAGACATACGTGCAGTAAAATATTCATATAACATAAAATAAAAATAAAAACAAGTAAATTAAAAGTAAGATCGGAGCACTGATCACACTTGTATGTACCTCATTTTGACTCTGTTTGATCCACTTTGCCTGTCTAGACTGACTTACTCCCCAGAACTGAGTCTGAGAATGGGGGAGATGGACTGTCTTCACCAAGGTCCCGTCTGATCCAGACATATACTGGATCTTGAGGTTTCCCATAGGACTGATCCCAGCTGGGACTAGGACCCCGTTCATGGCCCTACAGTTTGAAGGGTCCTGATCCAAGGCTAGGAAAGTGCTGTAGAAAGAAAAGTCCCCACTGGCCACCTTGAAGCACCACTGTCCCCTGCATTGTCCACTCACTTCCCATCCCTGGCATCGTCCCTTGCTGAAGCAGCCCTTGGCAAGTGGACATCGTCAGTCCCTCTGGTTACAGAGAACATTTGGATTATATACCCGCACCCTGCTGATTTAAGGAGCCAGCCCTGGCCTTTTGAGCTCAGGCCATCTATTACCGTGCTCACTGTGGCCTCTGCAGGGTAGATGCTCCACCT
Source organism: Rhabdomys pumilio (assembly GCA_030674055.1). Taxonomy (NCBI): domain Eukaryota; kingdom Metazoa; phylum Chordata; class Mammalia; order Rodentia; family Muridae; genus Rhabdomys; species Rhabdomys pumilio. The sequence goes on along the minus strand of JANHMN010000001.1, from coordinate 53,429,584 downwards.
GGGACTGGTGTGTCTGCCTTTTCTAGCATATTGGCAGTGGTGGTGTGGTGCTGGGAGGGTTATTCCATTCATGCCTTTGTTCCTTTCCAGTCCTTCAGCAACGAGCAGCAGCACCTAGTGAGATCCTTCCAGCTCCTGTACTTCTAACCTTCCAGCTAACCTGACTGTAGGCCAAAGGTTATCAAAGCCACAGGAACGCACAGGTTGAATGGCCCTCCCCAGTCCATAAAGAATCCATAAAAAGAATAAAAAGAGGAGCAAAGGATTTGCTTTCATTGCTTTTTAAATGGTGACAAGCTAGAAATCATCTCAGAGTCCAAAATAAGAGCCTTGGCTGAGTCAGTTTCAGTACCATGAACTCGAAGGAACGAATGCGGTACAGCAATTAAAAAATAACCTTGTGAAATTGTGCTTAAAGCACCCTGTTATAAAACCAGTGGGAAACAAAGTAGAGAATTTTATTTCACTGTGTGAAACATGAGCGCACAGGCAAGCCAGGCAAGGGGAGTGGGTCAATGGGTGCTTCGGATGGTTGGCTTAACAGTGACTTCTTTCTCTCTTTCTGTCTTTCTTTCTTTCTTTCTTTCTTTATTTATTTTTTTTTTTTGGTGTTTTTGGTTTTTTGAGACAGGGTTTCTCTGAGTAGTCCTGGCTGTCCTGGAACTCACTCTGTAGACCAGGCTGGCCTGAACTCAGAAATCCACCTGCCTCTGCCTCCCAAGTGCCAGGACTAAAGGCCACCACTGCCCAGCTCTTTTTCTCTTTTATACTCTAACATTTAATGATGTTATTTACATAATGATTATATGATGAGATTTTTTTTTTTTTGGTCTTATAAGATTCCTCAGCACTGTGTGGGTGGGGTGGGTGTGAAGATGATCTGAAAACTAGAGATTTATTGCCAGTAGATAGACAGCTCTCTCTTGTTGTCTCCCTCCCCGACCCACTTTCTCAGACCAAATGTGTGCGCTGAGTTCAAACTCTCTGGGTTGAAACCTTAGGCCTCCTCTTCCCTTGCCTGTCAAACACAGATAAGAATGAGATCTGTTTCCCTCTTCCTTTGTAAGTCACCTTTGGACACATGCAGAGAAACTCCTGGCCCAGAGTGAGTGCTCAGTAAATATTAGTTCTCATAATTTGATTGCAAGTAAGCACTGTGCTGTAAGCCACATCAGTCTGGGTAAAACCAGAGGTCATTGAACTCTCCGTGGCCTGACAGGGACCTGCTCTTCTGGGACTTTCATGATTTTTTTTTCCTACAAGGCTTCACAGGTATTTGGCAAGCAAGGGGCTCTTGCTGCCTCAGCTGGCTGGCAAGAAGGGCGACCCCATTGGCTCCAGTAGGGTAGCTGGTTATCCCATCCAAGGATGTGGAGATGCCTGCTGCTGCAGCTGTAAGGCTGGCAACTGAGGTGGACGCTACTGCAGATGCCACAGCTGGCTCTGCCCAGAGCTCAGAGTCACATGCCAGCTGCCCTGTGCCAACTACTCCATCCTGCGTGAGATCACATCTTTTGACTTTTCCTGTGCACACAGCTGGCTGGGCTCATTCCACAGGGACAGAGGACAAGACCTAGCCACTCTTCTTACTGTGGCTCCTCTCAGCTCTGAAACATGCAAGCTTGTGCGCCATGTGTAACTAACTCTCCCTTCTACCCCCAGGAGACCCCACAGACTTCCTGTACTGCCTTCTGTTTGTCCAGAGGACAAGTCTAGACCTGACTAAATGCTGTGTGAGGGCAGTTTTGCTCCTGAGGGGACTCACATAAGACAAAGTCAGACCAGCAGCCAACTTGTAGAAAAGATTCGAATGCAGAGATGAGGACCAGGTGACCACAGAGACAAGGGCAAGGTTGTTCAGAGTAGAGGGAGAGGAGGGTGCTGGGGGTTGGGGAGAGGAGAGGCTGATGTCTAGATGCTGAGGAAGGTGATGGAGAAAGGGAGAGGGAGATAAGGCACTTCCTAGAGACCTAAAGAAAGGACCCCGGCAGATGCTACCTTGCAGCTCTTCTGCCTAAATCAGCTTCCATTTCCCAGGGTATCTGCCCTGTGTGCTCTCTTATACTTAATATAAATACAGTGTTTAAGGCTGGAGATGGCAGGGGGGTTCCTAATTGTGATGGACTCACCTCACTCTAGACACAGATGTATTTTCTCAAATGATGCTTCCTCTTCCTCACGCAAATGTCATAGGAAATGGGGACAGCATTCATTAATAACAGAAGGAGGGTCTGAGGAAAACTAGATGCTGTCTAAAGAGAAGAAGCTGCAAACTAAGAAGCCCTGGTGGAAATGAAGTGCTCAACCAGTCCTGCATCCATTAAAGTAATAACATCATCGAATGGCGGGTTTATCACTCCCTTGCAGCCCCTCAGCCTAGAAGCTGCGGCTCTTTTTAAAAATGAGAGAGGAGTTGCATGTCGCTCCTCCAGTGTGGAAGGGCAGGTCTCCCTGTGCCTCCTCCCAAGTGCTTCCCTCCCCAGCCTTGGACTTCTCCCAGCCTCTAGGACCATCGCTAAAATTCATTTCACTCTTTAATTAGATTTCATGGAGTAAGGGATTGGGAGGGGTGCTGGGAAAGGCGTGCATATGCCCTCTTTTCGTAGAGAAGGGTAAATGCTGCTGATAGGGGAGGTGGGACAATGGTTGCTATGGAGACATATTCCCAGACATACAGACACACTCATTTTAATGCCTTTTTTTTTTTTTCCCCAAGCAGGGGAAGGATCCAGTGCCCTATTTTTAGTGTCAGATTTCAGCAAAACAATTCACTTTCGTTTCAACACACACACACACACACACACACACACACACACACACACACACTGCTGGCTTTTTAAGTAGGTCACCCCTTCTGACTGTATCAAGAGCTCAGATCTGTCTTGCTTGAGTAATGCAAGGTTCCATGGAAGATTTTACTGATAGAGGGAGGATCTCAGACTTGCCTTGGTACCGCTTTCTTTCATCTCAGTTTGACAGGCATTAGGACAGGCAGGATGAATAGCTGTAGGTAAATTTACATTTTAAAGATGGGTGCAAGATGTCGAGGTTCTGATAATAAAGAGGGGAGGTATAGAAATTACAAATGACAAATGTGTCTGCTCTTTCATTATCAGCTTATCACTGATGATTACAAAAGATACTCCTTGGTTGTTAATACTACACAGCCCATTGGGAAAGAAAGAAGTCTTGGCTGGGAACTGTCCAATTTGAATTTTTGATCTTTGTCCCAGATCAACCGGGTATGACAGAATATGTGAATCAGAATTGGGCTTTTTATTTCTGTCCCATCCTGAGTTGCAATTCTTGACTGTTTCCGTCTGAGTTTTTTTTTCTTTTTTCCTCCTTTGTGATCTTTGCCAAATCTCACAATCCCTCTGTGATGAGAATACCCCCATTGACTGGAATAAGCACTAGCTGTTCCCTTAGCAGAACTAGCCCAAGGCAAGGCTGTGAATTGGGCAAGTGTCTGTTCTCAGGAGCCCCAGGCTCAAACTCACCCTCATCTCCTATTCCTACCAGGGCCAGTTAGTTCCTCTCTTCAAGATGGCGGCAATCTAGACTAATTAGGGCTCTCTTCACTGGGAGCCCTGTGTGTATTAACTGGAGTCTTTGGGTAGTTCTTTCCACACTATCAGAGACTCCTGGTTTCTCTTTCATAACATAGAGTAAGGAACTCCCCATGGATATAACCAAAAGGATATCCCATGGTCCTCAGCTTTAAAAAATAATAGCCTGAAGCTAAGAAAGATGGAGATGAAACCACAAAGCTGTAATAGTGCTTTGTAAAGCACTATTTTACACAAATAGTGCAAAAGTGTAATAGAAATAAAATCCATAGGATTTTGTTTTTCCATAACATTTATGCTTTCTAAACATTGCCCTATTAATAAGAAAATAAAAGATAAAAATAAGAATGGACCCCAAAATGGACACTATGGTTACCATTTTATAGATGAGCAAAAGAGAACAAGAGGAAAATCTTCCCAGGGCCTTAAAATGTGTGTGTGTGTGTGTGTGTGTGTGTGTGTGTGTGTGTCCATCACATGTCTGTAAAAATTCAAACTCCAACTATAACCATCTTAATCTTATGCTCCTCAGAAGGGGAAGAATCATTTATTAAACATTTATGAAATATTAATCATTATGTACATATTTGAGGTATCCTGTATCAAATATGCATAGAGAGTAGGTCTCTTAAACAGTATTCCACATTTAAGAATGGAAATGCATAAGGGTTAACTAATTTGCCCAAAGACATAGCTAGTACATAATAGGGCTAATAATGAAATACAGATCTGATCAAACCTTACAGTAGTACGATGGTGTTAGTGGTTCAGGTTAGGAGACAGAGAGAAGTATTAAGTGGGTATTTTAAAATACAGACACCCCACTGTCAAGACATGAAACTGTTTACTGAAATACCTAGTGAAATTTTCCTGCTGTATAGATCAAAGACCTAGATTTCTTAACAGTCATACATCTGACAGAAGGCCTTCATCTGACTATCCATTCTAATGGGTGATTTGCTTCTGGCAGTCAGAGTTGCTGAATCACTAGAGTACCTATCCTGGACAGCTACATGAAAGAGAAATACTTTTATTTTGTAGAAGAGTAATTAAACTCTTATATCTATTATGCAAGCAATTTACTCTAACTAAAACGTAAATTAGTACCAGGAGTGGGGTGGGAAAGTATCATTACAAAATCCTAAAATAAATGGAGAAATATCATTATAAAATCCTAAAATCTGTGATAGCAAGACAGCAAGAAACAAATGCTAAACCTACCAGTTTTTATATTAGGGAAGTGACATAGGTTTTACTCTCTGTCTGGTCTGTCACCTAAATTGACTAGCAATTCAGTGATCTGAGAACTTCAAAGTAAAAACGACAAATGTGCTGACCCTGAAACAATATATTCCTAGGTAGTAGCTCCTAAGCTGAAGTCTATCCAAGTGGCTTAAAAAGTTCTCTGTGAGGTGCTGGGTGACAGCTTCATGGCAACTATCCAATTAAAACTGTTGCTTTCCTTCCAAACCTTATTGTTAAAGATAGTCTCAACTTATGGGCATCAAATTTGCCAGTAAGTGATTAGCGAACATAGAACTACAGGTAAAAGACTTGAGTCTTTAAGTTTAAAAATTATTTTTAGCAAGATCTTTAGCTGTTGTTAATTATGCATGGAAATGCTGGGAGGCGAATGGAAGAGGTGTTGCATTTTGAGAGATCTGAATAAACAGAAATCTCTAAATCCAACCTGCTGAAGCCCAAGCTGATTCAATACCTCAGGCAGCCCCAGTGCCTGGAAATCTCTATCAGTATGAAGTGGGCTCTGAAAGCTACGGTGTCCCTAGAGAGCAAACTTTCTATTTCCTGCTTCAGACATGGCAGTAGATGATACTAGACCCCAAACACCTCCCCTAGGATGGTCAGGCCTCTCTTCTGTTTGAAGGGCCCCCTTTGCTCTTTATCAGCAGAATCTGACCATTATTTTAAGATTCCCCAGAAATCTGATCTTTCTGGGGTTTTGTATTTTCTGAAGAGTGATTTTTAACTATGGTTTTCCTATCTTATTTCATCACAGTTAAGGATTGGCTGAGAGGGTAAATGAATAGACTTTTGGTTCATGATTTGGGATATGGTTTGTATGTTTTCTCTCCAAAATTCATGTTGAATATAATTCTCAATTCAACAGTATTAGAAGTGAAGCCTTTCAGATGTGTGTAACCTGCAGTCCTGGAGCCACAAGTATCAAAGGATATCTATAGATATGGCCTAACACAAAATTGCAGTCTTACTTAAACATTATAAGAATCTTTCTCTCTCTCTCTCTCTCTCTCTCTCTCTCTGTGTGTATGTGTGTGTGTGTGTGTGTGTGTGATTTTTTTTCTTTGCTTGCATGTTGCAGTGTCAAAAGGTTGAGTACATCTATGAGAGTTAATTCCTGTGAACAGGAACACTCTTACTATAGAAGGCATAAGGAAGTCTGTTTGACCACTTTTCAACAGTCTATTGCTATACCATAGCTATCTCTGTCATATAATGACAAGATAATAGTTTATAATCTCACAATCCCATGGGTTAAGTAGGATCAGCCGAACAGTTTTTCCTTAGGAATCTCTAAGTAGTTGGGGGTCAACAACAGCGAGGACTGGAATCATCTGAAGAGCATGGTTGTCACTGGATGCCAGCTGTGGACTAACGACTTTGAAAAAGCAAAATCTCATCAAACTCCAAATCTCCTCCCATTTTCATCTTGAACTTGTTAGTTTTCAGAAATGAGAGAAATAAATTTCTAGTACTTATAAAAAAAATTATTAGTCTAAAGCATTTTATTATAGCAGCTTGAAAAGACTAAGCCACAGGTGGTGGCATGTGCCTTTAGCACTAGGGAAGCAGAGTAAAGTGGATCTCTGAATTTGAAGCTAGCCTGGTCTACAAAGAGACAGCCAGGCTATACAGAGAAACTATGTCTTGAAACAGAAGAAGAAGAAGAAGAAGAAGAAGAAGAAGAAGAGGAAGAGGAAGAGGAAGAGGAAGAGGAAGAGGAAGAGGAAGAGGAAGAACAACAACAAGAGGAGGAGGAAGAGAGAAGGAAGAGGAGGAGGAGGAGAAGGAGGAGGAAGGGGAGGAGGGAAGAGGAGTGAGGAAGGGAAAGAGAAGGAAGGAAGGAAAGAAGAAAGGAAGGAAAGAAAGACAAGACAAGACGAAAACAGATAGTACAACGTTGTGTCTGGACTCAAAGAGGGAAACTACACAGGACGGTGACGAGCAGCAGCTGCTTATCTCTTGATAAGACTTGTGTTTTTTCTCTTGGGGGAGAGGGGATATATCCTATGAGGGAGAAGAGAGATGTACATACATTTTAGAGATGACAAAGGGGTAGAAGTGTAGCCGAGACTGTTTGATCTGCATACCCCACCCCCAGTTTTTCTCAGGTTTTTAAGATGGGTTCTCATAAGGGATAGGCTGTTCCTAAAACTTGCTATATGATTGAGCTCTTGATCTTCCTATCTCCATTTCCCAAACAAATATTTATTCCACTTTCCCCAATTCTACAGTATGAGAATTCTTCACGCTTTGCCTGGTACATGATACTACAAAGACCCTACTGCCTGGGCTTCTTCCTGTCAGTCAGGTAAGGTGATGTAATGGAGGCGTGGCCACCGGGATGCTTGTAGCAGTAATAATGAGTAGCTCATAGCAACTACTTTTTAAAAGACGGGAATAGTCCCTTCTCTTTACTTATGTCCTCTTTCTGCTGAACAGAGTGAGGGTAGGAGAGCTGGGGCTGACATAGTCATGTTGGGCCATAAGATGATTAGAAATATAGATGATGCAGATAAGGTTTTAAAAAAAAAGTAAGAAAAAGTCTGTGTCGCTGATACTGGAAAGAACACAATCTCTGAGCTCCAGGCTTGGATGGAAGAGGAGAGTCTGTAAGTTGTTTAATCCACTGGTTCGTTTATTTGCTTTTATTTTTTTTTACGGGGTGGATTGGGTGATGGGCCTATGGAATTAGAGGCAGAAAGAATTCTATCTCATACTTAAAAGCCTATTTTTTTTCTTTTTCTTTCTTTCTTTCTTTCCTTTTTTTTTTTTCTTTTTTGGTTCTTTTTCGAGACAGGGTTTCTCTGTGTAGCCCTGGCTGTCCTGGAACTCACTCTGCAGACCAAAAATCTGCCTGCCTCTGCCTCCCAAGTGCTGGGATTAAAGATGTGCACCACCACTGCCTGGCTAAAAGCCTAATTTTAATACAGGAAAAGCTGTTCTTTTTGGATTGCCCCAGTTTTCCCAAAATGAGCCTATTTGGGCCCTAAGGACAAAGAGTAAAGTAAGCACAATACCACCGTATTCTGGGTACATTGGCTAAAGGGGTTCAGGAAGCTCATACCCCGTCGTTGGTGAGGACCTAGCTCATTCTGCATGGAGACCATGAGACTTGAGATCTTCAAACCCACATTCTCTGAGTTTTAGCCAGAAGCTTGTCTGCAAAGCCTCTCATTAGATAGCCGCCTGCCAGCGTGGCTTAGGAAGAAGAGTCCAGCTGGCAGAGAGACCCTACAAGGCTCTGGAAAAATGACCGAATCCTTCCACAGTTTTAAAAGTTAGTCCATTTTAAACATTGCATCAAGTTTAAATTTTGTTCTACCTGGTTGTGTGTAAGTCTATTTTTGCTGTCTACCTCCTTTCATCTCCCACCAACTTGGTGTGTGTGTGTGTGTGTGTGTGTGTGTGTGTGTGTGTGTGT
>JANHMN010000001.1:53390555-53404440 GCA_030674055.1 Rhabdomys pumilio | reverse complement strand
AGAGAGAGAGAGAGAGAGAGAGAGAGAGAGAGAGAGAGAGAGAGAGAAGAAAATGGATCATAAAGGCTTTGCTGGCAGTCTTGCCTTGGAGATGGATGGACACAGAACAGCAGCGTAATGTCAAAAGAATGAAAAAAGAGGTCAGAGAAGATGCCTGGGAACTGGAAGGATCCAGGCCTGCCTCAGAAGAAAGAACCACTTAAGCTTGATCTGAAGGATTTATGAATGTTCATGCACTAAACTGGGCTGGGTGGCACAGGCCTGTAATCTCAGATATTTGAAGGCTGAGGCAGGAGGATTAAGAACTCAGGGTTACTGGGTGTAGTGGCATATGCCTAAGGCCACAACATTTGGGAGGTGGAGAAAGGAAGGTCAGGAGTTCAAGGTTAGCCTCTGCTATTTAGCAAGGCAGAGGCAGCTTGAGATGTATGAGGTACCACCTCTAAGAACAAATGACAAAGGAAAACTCAGACCTGCCTGGGCAATTTAGTGAGCCTGTTTCAAAATATAAATATTGAAAACAAGGGACAAAGCTCAATGACAGAGAATTTGCTCAGCAAACCTGGCCTTAATCCTGGCACTGCTGAGGGAAGGAGACGCCCAGCTAGAGAACAGTGTGTGCAAAGCCACAAGGACTTTGGTTGACCAGACATGAGGATATGCAGCAAAACCAGGGATGCCCACCCTAGCCTTGGGAATTGGGACCTGCTGAGTTTCTCTTCAGACAATAGGCACTGACTTTCTAGAAGGCAAGTCAGAGTCTAAATTGATTAACAGATCAGATATGGTCAGACTGGCCTGGCACTCATTAGGTCAAACAGCCCGGCTTAGGATTTGTGGCCATCCTCCTGCCTTTGCCTCCTGAGTGCTGAGGTAAGCCTAGCTGATTATGGAATTAATATAATGCATCTACTTTACAGATTAACTCATGGAGTCCTTTAAGAGCTTGAAGGGGGCCCTGCAGGCGGGAATCTTCAGAGAGATGAGAATGAAAACACGATTCAGAGCCACCTTGTCAACCTGGACAGACTTTGGGATGTCTAGGGATGGGTAGGCCATTGTCAATGTATTTAAGACACATTACAGTTTGGGAAGAGGTTTCCAGGCAGTAATCATTCTGATTCCAAGTGCACAATAAAGCTTAAGGTGTAAACACAGAAATTCCTTTACAATGTACTTGTGACCATGAGGGTGAGCCCCAGAGCTAAAAGGCCTGGAATCTAAAGTGGGGTCTGACCGATAACATAGAGGTGGGTCTGCACGCTATAAAACACTTGTGATGTGTTCCCTAAGGATGGGTAACAGTCTAGGGAGAGAAGAGTCTGAGATAATCATTCTGGGGGGGGGTGGGGGTGGCTAAGGTCTGCCTCTGTAGCAAAAGGTGGCTGAAATCTACCTCCACAGATATCAAAAAAGCCATCAGATTATTAGTAAAATTTACTTCCAGCCTTCTGAGGGTGATAGCGGGACTGGTATTTTATCTCCTCCATTGAGAAGAGGCCCCTGTGTGTGTAACATTCCTGATTTCCCAAGTGCTGTGCTGATAAAGTCTGAGACAGAGCTTTGGGATTCTTATACTTAGAGGAAAAGCATCTCTTGGGTGTATAGCTGGGGTGGAGTATGGTGTGCGGGGCCTGGTGCTGCAGAGACAGGGTGAGAAGTATGTGGCATCTGTGCTACAGGGGTGACAGAGAGAAGGGGAGGGCTGTTTCTATAGGACATTGTGACTATTGCCAGAGCCTGGGGGACCTCCCTGCAAGGCAGGTTCAGGCAGATTTGGGGAAGACACTACACGGATTTCATGCAGATTCCAGGTAAGGATTTCTATGGAGGAGTTGGATACTCAGGTCGGAGTCTAAGGGAGAGGTCTTGAGTAACAGGAGCTCAGAGTCAGTCCCTGCAGGTAAAGGAGACACAGTGAGGTGAGTAACAGGAGAGGACACTGGAGAGTCACAGCTGGTATCAAATCCCTTCGCTGGTTGGGCCAGCATGCAGGTTAGTCTGTAAGTCCCATGTTCTTATGTGGAGCTGGTGAACTGACCTCATAGAATTTCATACAACAGTAGGAATGCAGAATGCCTGGGAGAGAAAGCTAGGACATAGAAGTAGTAGATAAAAGGTGCCTCTTGTTCTGTTTAGTCAACAAAATGATGGACTGGGTATTAGGTCTATCTTGTACCTTACTGACACAAATTGGTATAGTTATGCTCTAATTGTATTCTAAGAAAAAAGTTTTATTTTAACAGAAACGGTGATATGTAGGAGGAGCTAAGGTGGGAGGAGTAAGGAGAGGAAGATAAGGAATAAGGAGAGGAAGAGAAGGAGAGGAGGAGCTAGGTGACAAGAGGAGGGGGGACATGGAGGTGGATGTTTGCGTGTCCCTGCCAGTCAAAGATAGTTGATATATCTAGGTTGGGTATTGGGTTACACTTCTGATTGATATTGAGCATTACCAAACTTATAAAGCCTTTGATTAACATTAAAATATAGTATAAAAACAAAAAGGAGAAATGGAGGTGGGATAGGGGTTTTCTAGGGAGGAGAAATGGGGAAAGAGGATGGCATCTGAAATGTAAATAAAATATCTAATAAAGATTTTCACAAAAAAAAAAAAAAAAAAAAAAAGAAAGAAAAAGGAAAAAGGTGCCTCTTATCCAAGAGCTGAGATCACTACATAGCAGAGGAGAGGTAGAATGTATCTGGAACATCGGAGAACTTGAGACAGTGACTTCTTGAGACAGATAAGCAAAAAGCCAACACAAAGACCAAAAGGAGCACGTGAGAATCTTAAGACCGACATGGCCTGGAAGCAAAGGGAGGTGATCCCTGCAAGAAGGAAAGGGCTTTCCTGGCATGCTTGATGCCTACATAAAGAATTGGACAGAAGAAGGAGGAGGAGGAAGAAGAGGAGGAGGAAGAAGGAGACAAGGAGGAAGATGAGAAGGAGTGGAGGGGAGGATGAGTAGAGGAGGAGGGGAGGAGGAGAAGAGGAGGAAAAGGAGTAGAGGAAACTATCAGAGTAAAAGTGTGCAACAGCTGAGGGCAGTGGTGCAAGGCTTAGATTCTAGTGCTTGGGGAGGCTGGGCCAGCAGGAACTCGGGTCTGTGGTGGGTACTGAGAGCCTGTATCAGGAAAAAAAGTAAAAAAAAAAAAATGTGAATGATCTTGAGGGAGTGGAGCTCAGAGGTAAAGCTTGTCTCACACATGTGAGGCCTGGGTTCATTTTTCATACTGTGAGTGTGCCAGTCCACGCTACACACACACACACACACACACACACACACACACACAGAGTGAGGGTAAATGGCATATAAATAGATGGAAGTTGCTTTAACATCACCCATCACCACTAAAGGAATACATATTTTCACGCTTGTATTGGTAATGATGGTAGACACCATTTGGTAACAGTTGGTGTTGGACAAGGCACTGTGACCCGGGGCCACGCCATGCTCTAGGAGTTGGAACATTCATGCCACTTTTATTTTTCCTTGATATAACCAGTTATCACAATGTGTCCGAACTGTGAATGCCTGCATCCTTGAGCCAAATTTTACACTTCTAAGAATTTGCCCTGTAGCAACCTCACAAGTGTACAGAGATGTCACTTCTGCCATTCTAATTATGATGAGGGTTAACAAACAAAAGAAAAACCAGAAGCAAACTAAACACTGGCCAGACAACAGTTGTTGAAATGAAATATAGTCCATCTTTACAGCTGGGGTGGCAGAGACTGGGAGGGGAAGGGTGGCAGTGGAAACCAAGTGCCTTGGAGCATGAGTGCATGTGTCAGCAGTGGATAATCGGAGGCCTGGGGTGAGCAGTTCCTGTTTGTAGTGTGGAGACAGGTCAACACAGCTTTGTTTTGGTTGGACAGGGAGAATGGCTGATGCTGCATGATATGAGCCTTCTCCTCGGCCCCATCCGTCTTTAATAATCCTTTAAACATCAGGATATAGTTGGTGTGATTGGACTTCTTGTAAATGCTGGTTAAAGGGCTGAGTTCTGTGTCAAGTGTGACATGGGGCTAGAGAGTCAGCCAAACAGATGAGACGGATGACCAACATCTGGGTCACAGATGCTTATGTGTATAGAAACATTTCCTTGAAGTGTATGCAAAACTTTGTTACCACGGTAACCTCTAGAGGGTGGGAGCAGGGTGTATGGTCCAGAGGTGAGTTTGAGCTTTGCAGTTTAGACTTTACTGACATTTTTACTTTTTATTCTGTTATTTATTTATTTATTTATTCATCAAGACGGTCTTGCTGTGTAGATCAGGAAAGGCAATCCTCCCGCCTCTGCCTCCCTCCTGCTATGATGACAGGTACGTGTCCATGCATATTTTTACTTCTGAATTACTTTTAAATTTTTCACCATTCAGATGATACACTAGGAAACTGTGAGGACTCCTTGCCAAGTTGAAAATAGCATCTCAGCTCTGCCCCAGATTTGATATTTGCATCACTGTGAGAACCCACTGTGATTCTGAAAAACAGGTATAAAGATGAGACTGAGGCTGCAAAAGGCTTCAGGGGAAAGTTAATATTCTACTGGGGGATAATACAGCATCAGCAATATCCTGAACTCCAGGACAGAGGAACTGTCTTCTGAATTATATATTTCAACTCTACTTTATCCAAGTCCCACTTGAACAAGCAAATACTTCAACTGAAAGCACATGGCTCATCTAAAAAATTCAAGCAGGGAAATAACCCCAGATGCATAAATCCCAATTCAGTAACATAAGAAACGTGAAGAAAAAAAAAAAAAAACCCAAGAGAACCCCTGAAGTAATGCCATCTAGTGAGAATGAGTGAGGCAGATTCCTAGGCAGAAAAGTCAGGAGAATGCTGATAAGTATGTCCTGAAAAATGAAAGAAGAAAACGGGGTTGCGATTGAGAGTCCAAACAACCGAATAAAATAAGACGGTGTAACATATGTAAGAAGAATTCAGCAAAGAGAAAGGAATCCTGGAGAAATCCCGGAGATGAGAAACATAAATAAGAACTGTGAGAAGCCTCTTCAATAGAAAGGGGTGAAGAGATGAGAGAGTATCTAAGCCCGAGAACGAGGGGGGAGACTGCAGCAATCAAACAGACGCAGACAAAATTACATGGAGGGCCCCGTGTGAATAGCGAAGTGTATACTCTCCTCTGAAGACACCGAATATATGGGTTGCAGAAAGCACTGTTAAAAAGAGTCATAAGGGGAAAATTCTCAGAATTAGGAAAAAAAGATGGTGATGCAGTCCCAGGAGGCTTTTATGACTCCAAATAGAAAAACTGGAAAAGAACCCCCTTTATATTATAATTAAAATAATAAATGTACAAATCAAAGAGAGCATATTAAAAAGGGGGAAGAATGAACTGCAGGCTTGCATATGAAGGCAGGCCTTCAGAGAGACAGCAGATTCCGCAAACAAGACTCTAAAAGCCACAAGGTCTTGGAATGATGTATTTCAATCTCTGAAGGGCAACAGCTGTCAGCATAGACTCCTATACCCAGAAATGCTACCTATCATAATTGAAGCGAAAATGAAAGCTTCCCATGATAAGAATGAAGAGGTTATAACGACCCAGTTATAGCTGGGTAGACAGTACTTGAAGGAATCCTTCAGGCTGAAGAGAAAAACCAATCCATCCATCATGCCACAAGAAATAAAAAATCATGCTAAACAAACAAACCAAAGCAGGAGGAAAACAACAAATGGCACAAAACGCCAGATGCCAGGTAGCGATGCAAACCTTTCAATAATAACTCTGCATATCAGTGGTCTCAATCTCCCAGCCAAAGGCACTGACTAGTAGATTGGATAAAAAGAGCATCAAACCATCTACCTATTTTCTGTCTCCAGGAGACCCACCTCATGACAGAAGATGGTTGCTACCCTAGGGGAAAGGATGGAAAAGGTTCTCCAAGCAGGTAGACCAAGAGACAAGAGAATCTAATATCTGACAAAATAAGCTTAAACAATAACTGGCGGTAAAAGATAAAGAAGAGTACTTCATGAAGATTCATTCAGGAAGCAATCCATCCAGAGCATGTTACAATGTTAAACAGGTACACCCCAAACACAGGTATATCCACATTCATAAACAATACAGATTAACTCCACCAAAATAGTAGTTGATGGCTTAGTTACTTTTCTATTGCTGTGAAAAGACCCCATGACCAAAGCATTTACTAGCGACGTTTCAGAAGGCAAGTTCCTGATCATCATAGCAGGAAGCTTGACAATAGGCAAGCACACGTGGCACTGGAGTAGTATCTGAGAGCTTACATCTACAAATAAGAGGCAGAGGCGGAGGCGGAGAGCTAACTAGGAATGATGTTCTATTTGGTTTTTGTTGTTGTTGTTGGTTGGTTGGTTGGTTGGTTGGTTGGTTGGTTGGTTGGTTGGTTGGTTGGTTGGTTGGTTGGTTGGTTGGTTTGGTTTTGAGACAGGGTCTCTCTACATAGCCCTGACTATCCTGGAACTTGCTCTGTAGACCAGACTGGCCTCAAATTCAGGGAGATCTGCCTGCCTCTGCCTCTGAGTGCTGAGATTAAAGCCACGCACCACCATGCCAGGAAGGTGTGGGCTTTTGAAACCTCAAAGCCCATCCTCAGTGACACAACTTCACAAGGCCACACCTCCTAATCCTTTGGAAACGATACCACCAATGGCAGGCCAAGCATCCCAATATGAATCTGTGGGATCATTCTCATTCAAGTCACCACAGACAGTGACTAAAATATCTTACTCTCACCAACTGACACGTCATTCTGCAAAAAATAAAATAATAGAGAAATATACAGGTTAAACGACATTGTAGACAAATGAACTTAACAGATGTCATAGAATATATTCCATCGAAATCCTGCAGAATATACACTCTTCCCAGCAACCTACAGAACTCTCTGTAAAGTAGATCATGTAATAGGACACAGCTCAAATCTTAAGAAATTTAGGGGGCTGGAGACATGGCTCAGTGGTTAAGAGCACTGACATCTCTTCCGAAGGTCCTGAGTTCAATTCCCAGCAACCACATGGTGGCTTACAACCATCTATATAATAGGATCTGATACCTTCTCCTGGTGTGTCTGAAGACAGCTACAATTTATTCATATAAATAAAATAAATAAATAAATAAATAAATAAATAAATAAAAGAAATTTAGGTCAATTGAAACAATGCCTTGTATCCTAGCTGATTACGATGGAGTATGACTACAAGTCAACGCTAAGAGAACCCTCCAATGTATAAAACTCTTAGAGACTAAATAATAACCTGTGGAACAATGAATGGGTCCTGGGAGAAATCCAGAAAGAAATAAAAAAAAATTCTAGAATCAAATGAAAACACATATAAGAGACAACTAAAGCAGTCCAAAGATGGCAGTTTATGGCTTTAAATGTCTACACAGAAATCAGCAGGATCTGATTTCTCTCTAACTCAACAGTATATACACCCTAGGGCCCTGAGAAAAGAACAGACTAAACCTCTAATGAGTACATGGAAAATGGCAAATTCATATCAGAAATTAATGAAGTGGGAACAAGATAAACATAATAATATAAAGAAGAAATGACAGAGATGGATTTTTTAAGAAGATAAATAGATTGACAAACCTTTAGCCAAACTAAACAAAAGAACAAGAGAGAAAACTCAAATTAATAAAATTAGAGATGAAAATGGAGCCACCAAAACAAAAAGATACCAACAAAATCCAGAAAAAAAAATCATTGTGTCATACCTTAAAAACATATATTGCACTAGTTTGGAAAAATCTAAAAAAAAAAAAATAATAAATGAATTTCTAGATGCATATGGCCTACCAAAATTAAACCAGAACAAGATATACTATTTAAACAGATCTGTGGCAAGCGGTGAGATTGAAGCAGTGATTAAAAATCCTCCGACTAAAAAAAGAACAGCTCCAGATGGACTCTCTGGTGAATCTCAGCAAACCTTTAAAGAACTAACACCAATGTTTCACATCGTTACACAAACTCAGAAAAGAAAGGACGTCACCAAACTCTCCCACGAAGCTAGTTTTACCCTGACCTAAAGATGCAACAGTAAAGCTCTCATAAACCAATCCTCCTGATGAACACAGACACAAATAATTTCCAGCAAGATACTTGCCAAACAAATTCAAACACGTATCTGGAAGATCATTCACCATGGTGAAATTGGATATATTCCATATATTTATATATATTTGTACATGTGACTATCTACATAAAAGACCTTAGAGACTCCAGAAGAAAACTTTTATTTACCAAAGTGGCAGGATTAAAAATTATACAAAAGCCATCCAATTTGCTAATGACAATACTGAGAAAGAAGTTGGGAAAACCACACCATTTACAATAGCCAACAGCAGCAGCAGCAGCAGCAGCAACAACAACAACAACAACAACTACCTTTGGAATAAAACAACTAAATAAAAAAATAATAAAACCAATTAACAAAGAACTACTGTAAAAATTTGAAAACACTAAGGAAAGAAATTGAGGGAGACACTAGAAGATGGAAGGATCTTCAGTGCTCATGGATCAGAAGAATCAATGTGGAAGTGATCTAAAAGCAACACCTAGATTCAAAGCAATCCCAACCCAAATGCCAGTAACAGTCACAGAAACAGAAAAGGCAATCTCAGAATTCATATGGAAGCACAAAAGACCCTGGACAGCCAAAGCAATCCCGAACAAAAAGAATTCTGCTAGAGTCATCCCTCGTACCTAATTTCAAGTTACTCAACAGAACCATACCAATAAACCAGAGTGTGTTAAAATTGTGTAGCTTGGTCTACTTGTGGGACTCCTGACAGGGGGAGCAGTCAGAGTGGCTATCATCAAGAAGACAGGTGACAACAAAGGCTAGTGAGTATGCAGAGAATTCTTACCCACTGTTGGTAAGTAAGCACTATACAAACCAATGTGGATGGGCTGGAGAGATGGCTCAGCAGTTAAGAGCACTGACTGCTCTTCCAGAGGTCATGAGTTCAAATCTCAGCAACCACACAGTGGCTCACAACCATCTGTAATGAGGTCTGATGCCCTGTTATGGGTGTTTGAAGACAGGTGTACTTATAGTAAATAAACAAAAACCTTAAAAAAAAAAGCCAATGTGCAGTTTTTTCAAAAAGCTTTTTGTTTTTTTATAAGACAACCATATGGCCCAACTATACACCCCTGGACATATCGTAACAATGTGTATACTTGCACATGCTACTTTATTCACAATAGCTGAGAAACGGAATCATTGTATATAAATAGCATATTTTCATTGTCCATTCACCGGTTGACATATATTTAGGTTGATTCCATTTCTCTGGGTTCATTCCTGTTCACAACTGGTTTGATCTTGTGTGGGTTTTGTGCAGGTAACCATACTGTGAGTTCATGAGTGCAATGACCATAGCACGTCCAGAGGCAGCATTGCACAGCGCTCTTACCGTCCTCTGGCTCTTAGATTCTTCCACCTTGACTTTAGAGATGTTCCCATGAGACCACACCCCTGGCTGAAGAGCCATTGGCAACTGATGACTGCTAGTGTAGGTTTTTTTCTTTGGGGTGTGGCCACTTGTAGGTATTCACATTCTGGTAATAGATGAATAATATATGTATATGAGCTTTAAACCCACTGTGGTATTTAAGATACATATACTTTGTCTGTAGTTCAGATATACATGTATGTTCTCCCTTGACTAAATGTTCAGGAGAGCGTCCTTCAGTTAACTGAGACCTGCTACCATGCACAACAACTCACCTTGTTTGACATAAGTCCCATGCATGCTCTCTAGCCCCTGGATATAAGCACCACTCTCACTTACCCCATGTCTTGCGTGATCTGATAAACCAAAACACTAAAGCAGAGAGTGAGTCACACTAAAGCAGAGAGTGAGTCACTTCCATGACCCTCAGCAGACACACACACACACACACACACACACACACACACACACACACACCAGAGAAGTTGAAACCAACGTTTATAGTAATTCTGAGTTTTCACTAGTTCATCCTGCTCAGGAGGTGCAATATGCCTTTCTCAAACTCCACACACTCCTATTAGAATCCAGGGTCAGATTTTTCCCAGCTTAAGAGCAGATCCACTGTCCCTCAAGCTGTTTCCCAGGCAGTCTGAAGACACCGCTGGAAATAGCCAGGGCTTCCTGCCATAGAGAAGCCATTACAGGGTTGTGATGGTTTGTATATGCTAAGCCCAGAGAGTGGCACGATTAGGTGTGGCCCTATTGGAGTAGGTGTGTCACTGTAGGTGTGGGCTGTAAAACTCATCCTTGCTGCCTGGAAGTCAGTATTCTGCTAGAAGCCTTCAGATGAAGGTGGAGAACTCTCAGCTCCTCCTGCACCATGTCTGCCTGGACACTGCCATGCTTCCCACCTTGATGATAATGGACTGAACGTCTGAACCTGAAAGCCAGCCCCAATTAAATGTTGTCTTTTAAAGACTTGCCTTGGTCATGGTGTCTGTTCACAGCAGTAAAACCCTAACTAAGACAAGGGTCATAGTGACACAAACTTCCAGCTTTCTAGGAGGAATGGTCCAGCCTGCATCTTCCATATCAGAAAGGAGCTTCCCCCTTCTCACTTCTGTCTCCCCAGTGTCCCTTGAATGGGTTTATAGATCTGGTTTGCTGCTATCATTATTTTGCTGATGCTAACCATGTCCAGAGAAGCTCAGCAGAGTTACCAGATTCCTTAGAGTATTTATTTGCTTATTTTTATGTGTATGTTACATGTACATGTGTGTGCTGTTACATACGCATGTACACATATACACATGCATGTAGAGGCTACAGTTTAAGCTCACATGTCATTTAAGGAAGCCATCCTTATTTTTGAGACAGAGATTCTCACTGGGATCCATGACTCAGGAACTAAGCTAGACTATTGTGCCAGCCCCTGCAATCCTGTGTCCATCTTCCTGGTGTGAACACACACCGCTGTGCTGTTTTAAGGTAGGTGCTGGAGATTAAACACGCTCGAGCAGCAAGCACTTTACCAACTGAGATGTCTTCCTGGCCTCTATTTCACCTTACATTTCACAACAATTTATTCTAACAAATATCAACAATCAGAAAAGTATTTTTAAAAACATGTACTAAATATCTAGTGCCATATTCCATGCAGTCTCCACTCGACCTTCTGCTCTGTTTAATTACTCATTGAGATGACAGTTTCAGTGTCTTCCTCCCAGGTCTGTAGGTGCTTGGATCCCCACTTCGTCCTGCAGTACGCACATGACTTTTCTGCTTTCTTTGGCCAACGTTAATCAGTTTCTCTCTAAGTGCCTATGGCCATTACAGTCTCAATGATACGCACAGTTTAATAAGCAGATTGGCATCCAGTCTTCTGTATCCATGGAATCAACAAAGTGCAGATCTAAAAGTATTTGAACAACAACAATAACAACATCAACAAAATTCACATCTGTACTGAGTGTGTGCAGTTCCTTTTCTGTCATCATTCCCCTGGCAACACAGGCCAACAACCATTTATATAGTGTTTATATTGTACTCAGTAATATAAGTTAGGGACAATGTAGGTATTCATGAAGATTGTACATGCAAAATGTAAACACTTTGTCATCTTTTCTTTTTCTTTTGTGGTGCTGGGGGTCAAACCTAGGGCCTCACACTGCCTGGGCTGCACACCAGATCTGCCTTTAAGGGACTTGAGCATTTACAGATCTGGGTATCTGAAAAAGTCCTATAGTCAATCAATGTGTTATAGATTCCCAAGGACAATTTCACACACACACACACACACACACACACACACACACACACACACTCACACCCTACTAAAACTTAATATGTACTTTGGGCCAGGCCCTGAGCAGAGCACAAAAGGCTTTTACAGATATGGTGGTATTAAGCTATTTTTTGCTTGTTTGTTTTATGCTAGATTGACCTGGAATTTACTATATAACCCATGTGGGGCTTGAGTTCATGATCTTCCTGGAGCCTCCTCAAAGGGTAAGATGAGAGGAGTGAGCTGCCATGCCCAGTTTATTGATTTCCTAATCGTGAAGTGGCTATCATCATTATCCCCAACTTGTTGCTAAGAAAACTAGGGCACAGGAAAAGTCACAGCTGCTTATGACAAGGACTATTACCATAAGTAAAATAATTACAAATGAGCTCCCTTAACGTGCATATTTAAATCAAAACACATAGCTATATTTAGTGCCCCTGTTTGTATTTAAATATACACTGACAGGTTGCCACCCTTGAATGTTCATTTCAGAGATGGTGTCTGATGTGAGAGTCTGCACGCGGGCATACAGACATGCCTATTTAGGTATCTGCTCCCAGGCCCCAAAGAGTTTTCCTTTTGGTAGTAGTTGTGGTTTAGTATCAGCCCTTTCAGCTGTACCATTCAACCCTCCACCCAGAGAACCAGAAGTCTCTCGTTTGTTTTCCAGTGTCACTCAATGAAAATTCATGACTACTAGTGACTCCATGTAATAACCTAATAGAGAATTCTAGACAACATCAGAACATACAGTGTGGTTTCAAACTCATCTCACCAGCCTAGAAAGTCATAAAACTTTCCACTCATTAATAACAGCTGTCATGGAGTCCTTGCTCCCATAAACTTTGCAACAGTGCTGTGCTCCAGGGACACTGGCCGGCACTCAGACGCACCACAGGGGGAGTATCTCCAGCATCATCAGTTAATCCTGATACAGGGGATGGGATTGGGGATGTGAAGAAGACCACAGAAGCGGATACAGAGGTGCTAAGGGCATGCTTTGCCCTGCAGCAGGCTCTAGAGCGGTGGTTCTCTGCCTTCCTAATGCTGTGACCCTTTAATACAGTTCCACATGTTGTGGTGACCCCCATAACATTATTCATTGCTACTTCATAACTACACTTTGCTATTGTTATGAATCATAACACAAATATATGATATGCAGGGTATCTGATATGTGACCCCTGTGGAAGGGTCATTCGACCCCCACAGAATCATAGCCCACCGCTTGAGAACCACTGCTCAAGAGAGCCGAAATACTGCCCTCATTTTTGTAGCAGCCCTCACTGGCAAACTAGGCTCACTAGGCTGAGCTAAATTTAGAAGGCACTTCACAACTTACAGTGCCCTTTCTAGAAGCGATCAGATCAGGTTTTCCCAATCACCAAGACAAGATATCGTCGGTGTCATCTTTCTAAAGCTCAGAAGTTAAGTGAAAAATCAGTCTTACCTGGATTGTCTTCTACCTCACCAGCCAGAATGAAGGATTTAGACATCAAAGACTTGGATTTGGGTCTCATTTTATATGCCACTAGCTCATGGCCTCTGAGTCATTGGCTTACTCCTTCTGAAATTATTCCCTATAAAATGGAGATAGTAAGATCCCCTGCAGGCCCGAGGTTAGAATTAAATTATGTATGAAAAGTGCCCGGTAAACTGCAGGGTACTATATAATTTGATTATTATCAATATTCAGTTAATACGCTGCTGTGGCATATTAACTGAATCATATATGTGATTTTATTAGGCTTTTTATTCTGGCATTTTCAAGCATATAGTGAAGTATGCATGAGTGTAATGAGCCCTCATGTAGCCATCGCTCCACTTCACCCTGGTGATGCTTATATACAGATTGTCAGCCTGACGGGTCTAGACTTCTGGGCATGCCTGTGAGTTTCTAGAGTAGGTTTGTTGAGATGGAAAGACCTACCCTAAATGTTTGTGGCCACAGTAAGGTCTTAGACTGGATAAAAGGATAAAAGGAGATAAATACCAGCACTAATCTCGCTCCCCTGTGGATGCGGTGTGACCAGCTTGCCTTACACTCCTGCCCTCACATATGGATGAGGTGTGACCAGCTAGTTCACACTCCTGCCCTCACATATGGATGCAGTG
>JANHMN010000001.1:53362927-53390545 GCA_030674055.1 Rhabdomys pumilio | reverse complement strand
GTGTGACCAGCTAGTTCACACTCCTGCCCTCACATATGGATGCAGTGTGACCAGCTAGTTCACACTCCTGCCCTCACATATGGATGAGGTGTAACCAGCTACCTCACACTCCTGCCTTCACGTATGGATGCTGTGTGACCAAATGCCTTACACTCTGTCCTCACATATGGATGCAGTGTGACCAGCTGGCTCACACTCCTGCCCTCACACCTTCACAGCCTCAATGATATTGCCTCAAACTGTGAGCCAAAATAAACCCTTTCTCTCTTAAGCTGCTTCTTTTCAGGCATGTGGTCACAGCCATGAGAAAAGTAAATAACATAGACCACGTTTACCCAGGAGTGGTCCTTTATTCTGATAAACCTAGCCATGTATCCTTAATTCTTTGGAAATAGTTTGTAGGGAAAGAATACAGACGTTTCCAACTATGAAAATCCTTGGTCGCTGGGAGTAGAACTTAATGGGTCAGTCTGGTGGGATTTGGAAGACCAGAATGCAGACAGCAATGCAGACAGTGAAGGCCTAGCTCCTAAAGTTTCAGAGGGAATAAGGGCTCTATTGGGAACGGGCTAGCATCCATTCGTGTTATATTCTAGCAAGGAATTAGTTTCACTCTGCACATGTCCCCAAAGACTCAAATGAGACTGAATTCAGAAGAAATGGACCAATCTGTTTGGAGGAGGAAATTTTAAGACAGGAGAGCATTCAGGCCTTGTCATAGTTATGCCTCAAAACTCTGATCTAGGTCTACAGTGAGAGGACAGCAGAAGGAGGAACAATGTGCTTCAAGATTTTGAAGGGTTAGTAGAGGTCTGTTTAAAGTTGCAGACAAGTCTGTTGCTGAGAAAGTAGCTATAGTCATTAGAGATTAATAATAGGGCCATAGTAAAGAGTCCCTGAGGGCAAGACCCCACCCACAAAAGGCTCCACCCTGTGAAACTCTTTTTAAGTAGGAGAGCTTACAAGGAGGAAATACAGAAGCTGATGCAACTGTGGTCCAGGGGACCAGGTTATACCTTGAGCTGGGAGCAGAAAGTTGGCAGCATTGTCCACAGAGCATGAAAGGTACAAGAATAAGGGTATCACAAGGCTTATTACGTGCTTCCAGGAGATCACTGAGGAGAGGCAATGTATGGCAGGGTCAGAGTCTGTGTGAGGAAGCCAAGAGGGGCTATTGCACGAGGCTGAGGAGGTGAAGCCTAAGTTGGAATGGTGACCCCAGGATGTTGGTTATGCCAGAACTCTGGGACAGCTGCTGAGGAAAACTGCATCTACAGAGTAGGTCTCGCCCAAGAGAGAGGCAATGTGTGTTTCAGGCATCAGAGAAGGAAGGCAGAGATGCCCAAGCCCTCCAGAGTTCAGATGAGTCCCTTATGCCAAACACGAAGTCACAAGATTTGTATCTGTCCTGCTGAGATTCAGTCTTTCTTTCTTCTGCTTGTTTTTCTTGATGTGTTCCCATTCATTTTGGAGTGGGAGTCTTTACTCTGTGCCACTGTGTATTAGAAGTATGGAATTTGTTTCTTGATGTCCCTTAGTCCCAGAGGAGACTATTTTTTTTAACGATGTTGGCACTGTTTGTGGTTATGGTTATTTTTGAAGTTATACTGAATGCATTTGCATTGTGAGATGGTTTTGAGAGTATTAGGGATGGGGGGGCAGGTTATGGTTTGAAAGTGTTACATTTGGATGTCAAGTTGTCAAGGGATTCACCAGAGATGGTTGATTTAAATTGTCAAATTAACAGGTTCTAGAATTGCCTTGAAGACAAAATTCTGAGCATGCCTGCAAGAATTATTGCCAGAAACCAAACAACTGGGACCATCTAATCTGGACATTCAGCCTCCAGAATGATGGCTGGGTTATTACATTATAGCAACTGTGGTGGTTTGAATGAGACTGGCCCTCAGAGGCTCATAGATTTGAATCCCTGGTTCCCAGTTGGTAGAACTGCTTGGGAAGGATCAGAGGTTATGGCCTTGTTAGAGAAGTTGTGTCACTGGGAGTAGGCTTTGAGGTTTCAAAAGTCCATGCCATCCCAGTTAACTCTTGTGTGCTGTTTTCTGTCTCTGTCTCTGTTTCTTTCTGTCTCTCTGTCTCTCTCTCTGTCTCTGTCTCATAATTGTTGTTTCAACATGTAAACTTTCAGCTACTGATCCAGCATCCTACTTGCCTATTGCCATGCTCCCTGCCACGATTGTGATGGACTCTGTTTTGGTTAAGGTTACTGTTGCTGTGATAAATCACCATAACCAAAAGTCACTTAGGGAGGGAAGTGTATATTTGGCTTATGCTTCCATATCACTGTTCATCATCAGATGAAGTCAGGACAGGAATTCAAGCAGGGCTGGAACCTGGAGGCAAGAGCTAACACAGAAGCCTGGAAAAGTGCTGATTACTGGCTTGTTTCCCCTAGCTTATTTAGCCTGATTTTGTAAAAGTAACTTTTATTTTCCAGATGTAATTGTCATTTCAGAGACTTACTGCTGAATAAGCTCACCCTTTCTAGTTCTTTCTGAACTCTGCCTGGCTGGTTCAACTCAGCTCAAAAGTCCTCTCCAAGCTGACTAATTCAATCTGGCCTCTCTCGGCTTCTCACTGAATTGCTCTGCTTGGAAAAAACTGTTTTTGAATTCCACAAAATGAACTGTACTGACTGTACTGACTGAATAGAACTACGTGAACTCAACTGAACTTAACTGCATTCAATTGAACTGCACTAAACTGAACTCAAGTGAACTCCATCCACTGCATTACCTGAGCTCAACTGAACTGCACTCACTCAACTGCCCTTTCTCCCAACTAACTCTATGCTACTCTTAAGTCTCTCTTTCCTATCTGTTCTCACGAGAGTTGGGCACATCCTATTGCTGATTCATTCTGTCAAATCTTTCTCTGATTCATCACTTTGTCTGCCCCTCAATTAGTTGTCACTTTCAAACATGGCTGCTTCCTTGTACAAACTAACTTTACCTTCAATGTTTGGAATTAAAGGTGTGTACTAAGGACATATCTGCATTCCAACCAGAGGGATTAAAGGGGTATCGTTCCAGCTGGATCATACAGACCTAGAGGTCTTTGGATGTAATGCCTTGCCAGAGCTGCCATGTTGCTGGATTAAAGTTTTTCTACATGCTTTCCTATACAACACAGAACCATCAGCCTGAGGTAGCCCCATCCACAATAGGCTAGTCCCTCACATATCAATCACTAATTAAGAAAATGCCTTACAGCCTTGTGTGCAGCCCAATCTTATGAAGGCATTTTTCTCAATCAAGGTTCCCATCTCTCAAATGACTAGCCTGAGTCCAGTTGACATAAGTAAGCTAACACAGACTCCAACCCTCTGGAACCCTGAGCTCCCAAATTATTTTTTTTAATAAGTTACCTTGGTCATGGTGTCTCTTTACAGCAATTTAAAAGTATCGAAGAGTAACAACAGAAAATAACATAAACAAAAGTAACAACAGAAAATGGACTAATTCAGTTATTGTGTCCAAATGGGAAACAAAAACCAATCAGAGCAAGAGATCAGTTATGGGGAACTGCCACTAACTTAGACCACTAAATCAGAGTGCTCAAGGAAATGGAACTAGAGGAGGGCCTCTGTGCTCCCAAGGATTGTGAGGTTGACCAGAAGCCATTGGAAAAGTTCACTGATGTATCTCTGACCAGGGATGATCAGTGGAAACCTACCTCCTGGGAGACTGACACAACCTATCTGGAGGCTGCTCACAGTCATGCCATACTGAACATCACTGAGGGCATGCTATACACTGTTGTCCCTGGGTACCACAAGAACCAAGAGGAAAATATATCAGAATAGGAAAGAGAAAGTCCTATCATGGCCCTCAGTACCTTCTATTTACAAAAGCTTACTGCTATGCAATATGAGAAAAATGTTCACTGGGTCCAGCACCGGAGCCACCAAGATGAGTGGGCAGGGGGCCTCAGGCAGAATATTGATGACTAGTATACAGTGACAGATCACTGTAAAGAGAAGATGGGTGCTTACAGGCACTGTAAAGGGAAGACAACTACTTTATTTTCTAGTGGGTAGGTAAGTCATTGCCTAGAAATCTCCAAAGTTGCTGTGGTTGTTATTGTTGTCTTATAATCATTGTGCAGCCATGAACTCGAGTGTATCTAATAGTTCAGCCATTTCAGTTATTATTTGTTTAGTTGGTACATGCACATACATTAGATTGATGCAATACATGGAAGAATGCATGTTTTCCTTATTATTTCCAGAAGATAAGATAAAAAACCATCTCAAAGCCTTTGTGTACAAAATCCTTCCAGCAGGGATATCTGTAGTGGGGAGGGATAAGATCTTGGGAGTTTCTTTTTCCTTGGCTGAAGAGATACTCTGATGAGTGGGGGAGATCTTGCTCTTGAACATGCCCTGGCTATGTAATAAGCAGAGGAAGCAGTCTTTGTCACGGAGAGTTAACTGTCAGGGTTTTATAATTGGTGTGTCATAAGCCATACACACATTAAGGAGCGTGTGCTATAAGGTGACAGAAATTGGAAAGCACTGATTAAATGACAAGCAGATTTGATTTTATTCGTAAATAGCTCAAACAGTATTTTTCACCCCCACATGTTGTACAGTGTGACCTTGCCTCTCTTCTACCAGCAGGTTTGGCCTGATTTCTTCTGGAATGTTGTCTGCTGGCTCAGGTGTGTCTTTGACAATGCAGCATAAGGGTGCTACATGATTCTGAGGCAGGTCACAGAGGGTCTTGCCTGGCTCTTTTGGGATGTCTGTCCCAAGGGAAACTGGATCTCCAAGTACAAAGTTCAAACATCTTGAACTGCCTGTATTAAAGTGGTCATGTGTGAACTGTTAGCAGACAGCTCATTCAGCCAACATTAGCTGTCAAACAGGTGAATTGGGCATTCTGGCATAGCCAATACAGTTGAGTCTTCAGTTCAAGGAAGCCAACTATCATTAGACTGTAATCACAGGAGACTCTACATGAAGACATCTCAGCTATATATAGCCTTACCAAAAATTTGACCTACAAAATAAAGATTGAACTGCTAATATGGTTGCAGTAAGGGGCTAACATGTGTGATAGATTGTATCAGAAATAATAACTGCTTGAAAGACCAAGAAAGTTTTTTTCCTGCAGAGGTGATAAGGCGAGATTGGATGGATTCTGCAGAGATTTAACTTTTTCTAAGCTCTGGTCTGGAGATTTCTCAAACCTGTGGTCATTCTAGATAAGCAACAAGTTCCATGCACCACCTGTCTCATCCAATGTGGCCTAGTACTGTCTAAATAGTCACTCACAAGAGTCTGTAGCTCTGTCACTCCTCTGGGAGGAGGGAGCTGGTGTCTTCCTTCTAATGCATGTTGTTTTGTCATCAGAAGATTATACCTCTCTTGAAGAGGAGATAGGAGAAACCTGAATTCCAGAGTCCAAAGACCCGAGTTCAAGTCTAGATTCACTCACACCCCAGCTCCATGATATAAATGAATTCAGCAACATAAGCTTCCTTTTGCTCTATCTGAGAATGGGAAAAAAAAATAAATCCTGTCCCATGAAAATGGTGGAAGGTCTCCTAGTTAGCTTCAAAGAACTTGACACAGCTCCGAGTTATCTAGGGGAGTATCCAATTGGATTTCCTCTATCTGTTTATCCCAGGGGTATGTCTGTGGGAGCAGTTTCTTGATTGCCAATGGATGCAGGGGGATTCAGTCCACCGTGAGTGGTACCATTTTTAGGCAGAGTGTCCTGACTTGTATAAGAGAACTAGCTGAGCAAAGGTTTGAAAGTAAGCCAGTAAGTGTGGTTTCTGCTTCAAGTTCCTGCCCTGCTGGAGTTTCTGCTATGATTTCCCTCAACAACAGCCTGAAAGATGAAATAAACCCTGTCCTCCCAAAGTTGCTTTTGGTCAGCGTTTATTACAGCAACAGAAACTTAACTAGAACAGAAAGACTGAATATAATTACAATTATGAAACCCTGGGGACATCAGCCAGATGAGTGTCTCTTATTTCTTTTATGCCCTTTCACTCTATTTTTTTTAAAAACTCAAAAATATAGAGTATATAAAAAGAAAAAAATCATTCATATTATTATAATTGGAAATTATATTAGCATCTTTGTTTTGTTGTTTTGAGACAGAGTCTCATGCAGCCTGTGTTGTCCTTGAATTTCCTGTGTTGCTGAGGATAGCCTTGAACTTCTGACCCTCCTAGCTTCATCTCTTGAGTTCTGGGATTCCGGAACCATGCCCTGTGTACAGTGCTGGGATTAGAACCCAAGACTTTGTGCATGCTAGACCAGCACCCTACCAACTAAGCCACATCTCCAGACCCCACATTAATATCTTGACTTATTTATTCCCAGTTCTCAAAAAAAAATTTTTTTGTGTGTGTGTTTACTTCTGAAGTAATATCAAATATCTTCTTTAATTGCTCTTCACCTTATTTTTTTAGATAAGGTCTCTGCCTCCCCAGTACTGAAATTACAAACATGTGCCTGGCTTTGTATGTGGGCACCTGGATTCTGAATTCACATCTTCATGCTTGTTCAGCAGGTACTTTATTGATGGAGCCATCTCTCAGCCTCTGGTCCCAGGTTTTTGTTGTTGTTTGTTTGTCTAATTATGCTTGGTTTTGTAAAGCTGAGAAATATTATATATTTATTCAAAATTATTTAACTGTGCAAAATGAGTATTCCCAAATATGGAATACTTCGTGAAGGCATTGAGCCACTTGTATGGGACCATGATAACCATTTCTACATATTTTTAGTTTATTTTCTTATTGGTGTGATAACATTCCTGACAAAAGCAACTTAAGGGAGAAAGGGTTTCTCCTGGCTCACAGTTTGAAGGTGCCGTCCACTGTGGCAGGGAAGGGAAGGTGGCAGGGGCTGGAAGCTTTCTCATTACATCCACCTCAGAAACCACAGCATAGTGAATTCAATCTCAGCTCACTTTCTCAACTTTACACAGTTCAAAATCCCCTGCTGAGGGAAAAAGTACTACCTACAGTTGAGATGTCTTTCCTCATCAATTAACACTGTCAAAATACTCCCTCACAGAAATGCCCAGAGGTCTGTCTCCCGGGTGATTCTAGATTCTGTCAAATTGACAATGAACACTCACCATGACACTGCAATACTTAAATATCTCAATATCAAAGTTTCTACCTAAGCATAATTTTAAACACTGGGAATTTGTTCCATGTGAAGGTTAATTATATGTGCTGTCTTACCTTGCTATGCTCTTTGCTTTCCGGTCACATTTTTGTGGGCAATTGCTCCTCCCCTAAACTCACTCAGGAAGTGATACTTGCCATTGTCCTAGTGAGGAGGAGAAACATCTTTGCCACCATCCTGCCTTCTATATCAGCTCTGTCCCATGTCCTACTGCCTGCTTGGCTCACGTTGTCTTCTGACCTAAGATCACTGTTACAGAATATACTGTTGACGGAACCAGGTTTTACACTTTAATCTATATTAGTGGAGCATCTGTCCAGAGTGCATAATGGCCCTACCTTGTAGCAGACGGGTGGAAATTTATGCCTCCTGCCCCAGAAGTGTTCCCTCTCTTCTCAGAAGTGCTGTGGCTCTGCTGTTCTTGGTCTCAATAAGGCAGAGCCACTGTCCTCCCTCATTGATGGAAGTAGGCACAGCACAAACACCTGTGACCTCAGAGGCTGTGCGTTAACCTTCCATCCCAAGGACTGATTTTTGAGCTCATCTGCACACTCTCTGGATTCTCTGGGGAGCCACCAGTCCTCTAGTGCCTGATGGGAACTTACCAGGATAGCTCAACAAAGCATGGCCTCCATTTCTGCTGGCCATGGACCTGAGTCCTCATGTATAACTAAGCAATGGGGGCTAAGAGAGGCTGCTGCAGGCTTTTCCTCTCCTTCCTAGTGTTGAGGCTCAGAAAGCAGCACCCTAGATTATGACATTTAATAAGCAAAGCACTTAGAGTTTAAAGGAAGCTGGGAGGCCTTCAGAGGGCTTTAGAGTGTAGGTCTCTCTGGCCAGCCTGTTCTCTTCCTTCCTAAAGACGGAAGCGGGGGAGTGGTGGAACTCTCTGTGAAGTTCCTTATGCCAATTGAGGAAATTGATTTCCAAAGAGATGTGAGGAGGGGTGGAGGAGGGAGAGAGAGGGGGCAGGAAGAGGAGGAAGATTTGCCCACTATAAAGATACGTCTCTAGAATAAGATTATTTCTTGTCTAAAAGTGCCTTACTGGCTAGCAAGATGGTTCAGAGGGTAAAGGTGCTTGCCACCAAGAAAAATGAGTTGAGTTTAATCCCCAGGAACCACACAGAGGAAGAGAAAAACCGAATCTTACAAATTTTACTCTGACCTCTACATGTGTGCTGTGAGATGAATACACACACACACACACACACACACACACACACACACAGAGACACACACACAGACACACATACACACACACAGACACACACACACACACACACACACACACACACACACACACACAGGCACACACTACAATGTAATAAAAATTTTAGCACTTTACCCATTTTTTTTTTTAACTCGTCTTAGTACCTGGCATATGCCGGGTGTAGGAGCCCCTAGGGTGAAAAGGATGCACTACA
The DNA here is from genome assembly GCA_030674055.1 of Rhabdomys pumilio. Classification (NCBI taxonomy): domain Eukaryota; kingdom Metazoa; phylum Chordata; class Mammalia; order Rodentia; family Muridae; genus Rhabdomys; species Rhabdomys pumilio. Next base: position 53,381,942 of record JANHMN010000001.1, on the reverse strand, counting down.
TCTCTGAGAGTTTCAGTCCGGTCTGAAGATGGTCAGAGAATTGGAAATGGGCATTTTAGCCCTACACTTGAAGTGTTAAGATATCTGCATATTCCTTAAGCCATCCCTGGGGCAGGCATATTCATCCCTGTGAATAGAGTGGCCCTAACTCAACTGATGCTCTAGGGTGATGGGTGTCAGGTATGAACCAGAGACCCATCAGGGGTTCCTCAGACCTTTCAGTGGCTCATGAAGCTCTCTGTTCCCCCAAAAGAGCCTTCAAATTGGTTGATCAAGAGTCAAGAAATATTCCTTTCCTAGAACCCAGATGTAGCCTGCATAGGGAAGAAGAGGATGCCCCCTGCCCTCCTCTGAAGGTCTGATTCTGCTGAAATAAACAGGCACTTAATTAACAGGAGAAAAAGCATGAAAAATAGTCACTCCACTAAGAGGAGACTATGCATGCAAATTACCAGCAGCCATATGCACATAGGAACCATGCTGGAGTACAAAATGAGTTTCATAAGCCCCAAAGGGACAGGTATTTAAAAAGCTTAGATGTCCTCTATGTAGAGGAGAGGGGAATGGAACTGTGGGCACTTTTAGAGGGGCAGTGTGGTGGTTTGAATGAGAAATGTCCCTAATTGCTCACATATTTGAACTCTTGGTCTCTGGTTGGTGGCATTGTTAGAGGAAGTTGTGGAACCTTTAGGAGATGGAGCCCTGCTGGAAAAAGTGTCACTAGGGAACATTAATGTAAAATGTGGAGACCAGTGTAGTCTTTGGTTCCATGTTCTTCTCTGAATAAGGAGGTTCAAGGAGGAAAGTCAAGACAATTACATTTCAGCTGGAGAGCATCCTCCAGTCACATAAGGAGCTGCAGAGAAAGCACTCCCTACATCTTGAGGGACAAACAGCAGTACATCAGCAGGACCTGCATTCTGAGGCACCACCAAGGCCCTCCAGTCTCCTTTAATTCAAAGTGGCTAGCATATATAAACTCCATACTCTGGAGTATGCCTCTGACCCCCAACAGCTGCATTTCCTAGCATCTCTGTGGGTAGGTTGGCTTTGGGACTAAGTGACAGATCATAGGCAGAGTGATGTCCTTCATCCTTGTACCTGGCCTCTTGTAGGCTAGCAGCTTTGCTCTCCCTCCTTCCACTGCTTAGTTATAACAGGACATCTATCCTAGCCTACATCCCCAGGGAAAACCCGGGAACTTCCCATGGACAATGGCAGAGAGAGAGGCTGGGTCCATGAAACTCTTCTAAGAGACAGCCCTTCTTACAGGAATCCGCACTGGGTAGTAAAGAGACACAGAATAAACTTGCATTGTGTGAAATCACTGAGCCTTCAGACTTGATCTGTTACTCAACACAATAAGCCCACACACTGTGAAGCCCCTGCCCACTTATCTAGAGTTAACTGCTGCTGTCAAATCCAATGCATGGCGAATGTAATCTGACAAATCCTTCATTTGCTTGGCAGCCCTTCAGGTTCTGAGATCAGCTGTTATTGTGCCGCATGACAACCAGGCACCAATAATAAACATTTCACAGAGATGGTTATAATAGCTTTTGCTTTTCAAAAAACAACTAATTTCCTCCTCTTTCTCCCTCCAGTACCTACGCTTGGCATCAGTCAATAATCGCTTCTGACACCACGCACGTTATCACCCGTTAGTGCATGGTGTGAATAAATGTATGATGTTCAGAAATATGGACCTGAAGATCCTGGGGCAGTCTAGACTGGTCATGTTATGGCTGTGAAGGGCAGCAGGTGTTTTCACCCTCAACGATGTCATGCTGGCATACAGGTGATTTCGACCCAACGTCAATAGAGAAGAATCAGTACAAGAAAATCTCTCTGCCCACCTCCTATTTGCCTAAAAAATAGAAAATAAATTTATGTTAAACTTCTCCACCAGGAAAGGTAGAAATGAATGACTAGAGAGAACCTTACTCTTGGACGAATCCATGTAGCAAACGGTGCTATGACTTTCCATTATCTACTGTTAGGTTCCCCATATATTTGCTTTCCTTCATCTCAGAGCCAGAAGCTGAGCCCTTTATCTGGGCCCTGCTACCTCCATACAAATGTCACTGTTCTGGCTGAGATGCTGTAACACTTTGATTATTGGGGTTTGAGTGTGTCTCCCTGCCACACCTGGGTCTATGGGTTGGAAGTTTCAGTCCCAGTGTGAGGAGGTAAGGGTTATTCTTTTTGGAGCCTAGTGCCTAGCAATTAGACCATGTGGGTACTGCTCTCAAGGGGAATTGCTGTGATTCTCCTGTCATCCTGGGGAGTTTTCATGAAAGCATCGTTATGAAAGAGCAAGGCCGCCTGCCTCTCTTTCTTCATAGAATCGGGGAAAAATCCTAAAATTCACATGGAACCTCAAAAGAGTATGAATACATAAGGCAGTGCAATCTGAGCAGAAAGAGAGACACTGGAAACAGGGCAGCACCCCATCTCAAAATCTACTGTGAGCTATTATAACCAGAACAGTGTGGTGCTAGCAAAAACCTGACCTGTAGACCAAGAGAACAAAACTCAGAACCCAAAGTACATTCACAAATCTACAGTCAGCCGCTGCTCAATGAGCATATCCGAAACACACTCTCTGCAGAGGGCGTTCTCTCTAATAAGTGGTGCTGGGAGGACTGGGTGTGCTAAAAATGAAAATGGACCTCTGTCTCTCACTATATATAAGTATCAACAGTCAGCCACAGCACCACAGGGATTTAATTCAGGAGGGCCGAGAGCTTGAGGCCAACCTGGGCTACATAGCTGAAACTACGACACTGTTAGAAGAAAACATTTCAAGGCATCCGTAGAGGCAATGAGTTTTTTGCCCTTAGATCCATCCTACAAGTACAGGCAATAAAATATAAGTAGAAAAATTGATTTATATCAGATTAGAGAACATCTACAAAACAAAGAAAGCAACACTTGAAGAAATGGCCAATGTGATAGGAGGAAATATTCACAAACTATTTGTTGAAAAGGAGATTAATAACCAGAATATTTAAGGAATACACAATAGCTGGGTGTGGTGGTGCACACTGCCAGGCCCAGCACTTAGGAGGCAGAGGCAGGTAAGTTTGAGGCCAGCTTGTTCTACAAAGTGAGTTCCAGAACAACCAGGGTTAATAGAGAAAACTCTGTCTTGAAAAAACAAAGAAAAAGAAAGAAAGAAAGAACAAAGCTCAACAAAATAAAATCTAATTTTAAAATGCACAGACAATCTGAACAGATATTTCTCAAAAGAAGATATATAGTCTAAAAGTATATAAAAATATTCAGCACCACGGGTTATCAGGTGAGTGCAAATCTCAATAACTACAAGCCAGACGTTCACCCCAGTTACAAAAGCCATAATCAAAAGGACAAGATAGCAAAGGATGTGGAGAAAAGGGGGCGTGGGCACTGCCGGCAGAGGTGAAAATTAGAGCAGCCAACATGCAGAGCAGTCTGGAGTCCCCCAAAACCTACAAGGTCTACCATATGATCTAGTTTCCCCGAGTCTACAAATACCTCCACGGAAAATCAAAGCAACACACCACAGAAATACCTATACTCCCGTGTTTATTTCAAGCCCATTCACAATAGGCAAGACTTGGAATCAACTGAGGTGTCCATTGGCAAGTAAATGGACATATACTCTTGACCTGTCCAGCTCCAAAACAGTAGGCTAAGTTTATTTTCTTTTTACACCACCTAACCTCAGTTATTTTGTTATAGCAAAGGCGAATTGACTAAGACAGATGCTATAGAGGCCTAGACTCGCCTCCACATTTCTCATTGCATGTCGCTCCCAAGCGGATAACTGTTACAGATGTTAGTAAAACTGCTTCTTTTTTTTTTCCTCTAGTTTGTCTGTCTTTTGTCAGTTTAATTTACAGGGCCCCCAGACAATTAACCTGAGACAGGTAGAGAGAAAACAGTTTTCCTCCCCTGCAGATGGAACATGACTTTATGCCTGAGTTCTCTCCACATCTACAGGGATGGCTCAAAAATTGTCACCTGGGACCCGGCTGAGAGACTGAGCAAGAAAAAAAAAATTCCAGCAACTGTCGTAAGCTATTTGGAAGACTGTCATGTTGAAGAGGGATTATATTGTGCTTGCCCTCAAGGGGCATAAGCAACACCAACTGGCTGGAGGCTTCCTAGGAGAAATGCTCCAAGAGAGAACTGGTCAAGAGAGGTAACTCTGCTGGGAGGACATGGAAAGAGGGAGGAGAGGAGGAAGAAGGGAACAGACAGAGGTGTCTGTGCCTCACACTCAACTTCATTTAAAGGTTGGAAGCAATCCTCTGTCTTGGGTTAACTTGCAGGCAGACTGTTTCATTGTTCTGGAAAATGGTTTTAAAGGCACCCACAAAGAGCCTTGGCTATGCAAACAGAGAACAATGCGTCTTTCCTAGAGTGACAGGTTTGATAGCCTGGCTCGCTCAGGAGCTAAACTATATTGCATAATGATGAAAAATGTGTTTCATTCTTTTGGTGGAAAAAAAGTCGCATCTCTGTGTGAATTGGATTTCTGCTAGGAAAAAAAATGTTTTTGTTTTTAGGTTGTTTTTTTTAAATGTGTGTGAATTTAGCCGACATGTACTGTGTATATATTGTGACTTGTCTCTGTGGCAGTTTGATGTGCTCAAAAGAGACTCAGAGGATGGTGGGAGGGCCTGGCTTCAGAAACAGCTTAGACTATTTACATCCCATTCATTTTCCAGAAATGGGTGACCCAGACTTGAGAAGGACTGGTATGGAATTTTTAACTTTTGATGGATTCATTTGGAGGCTCTAGGGAAGTGTTCCCAGAGCCTCATTCAAAGATAGACATGTTTGCTTCAAAGAATAACTGTAGAAAAAAAATAACCTCGTGACCAGTCTTTAGCCAGACTGTGGCATGATGGCAATACCAAGTATCATGGGCATCTTCCAGTCACCTGTATCCTTCTAACAGTACGGTCATCAGTCTCCTGTTTGGCTTAATTATCTTAATGTTCGTATACCCTTACTGTGTGTGTGTGTGTGTGTGTGTGTGTGTGTGTGTGTGTGTCTGTCTGTCTGTCTGTCTGTCTATGTATCTCTGTGTGTGTGTGTCTGTCTGTCTATGTATCTCTGTGTGTGTCTGTGTGTCTGTGTGTCTATGTGTCTGTATGTGTATGACTGTGTTTGTGTCTATATGAAGGTCTGTGTATGTGTGTGTGTCCTGTGTGTGTGTCTGTATGTGTGTATGTGTGTGTGTGTATCTGTGTGTGTATGTATGCCCAGAGGTCTCTTTGAATCACTTTCACTTTACTTTTTGAGAGAGAGTATCTTAATTTATGTAAACTGGCTCAATAGTGAGCCCCAGAGATCTGCCTAACTTTGTTTTCCATCATACTGGCTTGTATGTGAATTCAGGGGCTCAAAGTTGGCCCTCCATTATGCATGAGACTGAGTCATCTCTCCATCCCCTCCAAAACATTTTTGTTTTTAGTTTTGTCTCATATCATTAGAATTCCTCCTTGGGGGACCTAAACAACATCTACCTTTTCTCTGTAATGTTCCAAGGACAAACCTCAGTACAATTCCACCAAATTTTGCTGAGGGAGTCCATGAGTTTGTTGGGCTCACTTCCAGAGCATTGATGAAGGCTTCCTTGCTGAAATATGAGTGGCACCCCAAACAACCACACTGGAAAATCTGTACCATACACAGAAGATTGCTCCCCATAGCTGCATGGATGGAGCCCCTCTCAACTAATCTCCCGTCTCAGTCTATATTCTCTAGCACTTTCCAAGAACCTGAGGCCATGTGCAGTGAGGCAGGGAGGAGTGGCTGAAAACTGGAGTGTGAATCCAATGACCCAGCCTGCTGGGAACTTTGGTTAGGGGATGCCAATAGTCAACAAGCACTCAGCATCTGTTCTGATGGGCTCTCTTGCATGCAGGACTACAGCAGAGATGACGTAGACGGTGGACATTCTATAAAGTATGGTATTCTACTGGTCCTCTCCTCTCCACTCTTCTCCTCCTCTATCCTATTCATGACATTCAATGAACTTCTCATGATTCATGCATGTTGATGCTGATTTCTGTGTTTCATTCCTTCCCAATGTCAACCAGAATCACATATCCTATGACTTACTGACCAGTTAGCGACTGATGAACATTTAAGCTGGTTCCATTTTAGTATTATTATTGTTGTTGTTAAGGTATCAGTGCTATGAATATCACTCCACCACATATCATGTATGAAAAATTCTAGAGCAATGGTCACGTGGTAATTTGAATGAGAATGGTCTCCACAGGCTCATATGTTTGAATGCTTGGTCTCAAGTTGATAGAACTGTTTGGGAAGGATTAAAAGGTGTGGCACTGTTGGAAGAGATGTTGCCTTGTTGGAGGAGATGTGTTACTGAGAGTGGGCTTTAAAATTTCAAAGCCCATGCTGCCATTCCCGCTGCTCCACCCACCCCCACCCCCGTCTATCTCTCTTACTCATTTTTGGATTAGTTGTAAACTCTCAGTTATGTCTCCCTGCCTTGCTCCCATCCTGATGGTCACAGACTCACCCTGTAAACGAGCTCCCAAATTAAATGTTTACTTTTTATAAGTTGCCTTGGTCATGGTATCTTTTCACAGTAATAGAAAAGTAACTGAGACACTTCTCAAAATGTCTCAGCATCAGATCACCTAGAAAAAGTGAAATTTCAACTCTTCCAGCCTTAAATGGAAGAGGAGAGAGAGCTAGCAGTCTGAGTTTTAGTATATGCTATGGGCAGGTGTGCTAATGACAGGCTGAGGGTTTAAAACCTCGCCCACTGCATGGCCAGCGGTTAGCACTGCAGCAATTCATTGTCATCTAAGTTTCATGCTTGAGAACCACTCAATAGTGATAAAAAAGTCATTTCAAAATTTCTCATATTTGAAGTAAGTTAATGATTTAAGTTCAGTTGCCACACCTTGATGAATAATGTTTTCTCCAGAGAGACTGTAGACTTTTTAGCAAAAAGCCAGTGAGAGAAGGGATACCTCCCTTCAAGTTGTTGGTCACGGGAATACAAGAGATCCTCAAAACAGTACAGGTTTTGCCATTGCTTTGGGAGGATAGACCCCATTGTTAATAACACTGCTCCCGTTAATCACAGGACTCAGAGGAATCTGGCTGGTACTGGCTTTAAGGCCTCCTGCCGGGGGCTAGCTTTCATGGTGTCAGAAGGTATTATGTAACTGCCAGAGAAGAAACCAATCAATGATCCTCCCAGGTGTAAATCATGAGAACTACAATTACATTAGCCCAGCAAGGTATCCCTAATGGTGCAGTAGTGGACTAATATCTTGTGGGTAACAATCGGCTGTGTGATAGGATTTAAGGCCCACTCAGTAGGAGGGAATTCATGCACTGTAAATATATCTGAGAACCAGTAGCTACAGAGGTGATGCATAGATCCTAGAAGAGACCCTACGACTACCATTTGCTAGCTTAATATCATTTCCAACGGTCTTCTAATTTCTTATCCTTATACCCATAGATAAGTGCAGCTGTCATTTCTCATCAAAGAAGCTTCACTCTGCAGCAGACAGACACGGACGACTACACACAACTACAACTGGTCAGAATGCCCAGAGCAAGTGCCATAAAGTGCCCAGCCCAAATGGGACCTCTATAATACAACTGCTACACCTAAGGCTAGGGGGACACTGGGGAAGAAGAGGCAGAAAGATTGTGAGTCAGAGGACTGGGGACACTTAGTGAGATTGTGTCTTCTGGATGTGGCATAATATAAAATCAAGGATAGTATTCCTTATTTTAATCTAGAAACTCTATGTTTGCATTTCATATTTAATGTAGGTTGATTTTCTTAGTTTCAAACTCTGCTACAGCATGTGTCCTGTGTCTGTTCCTGGGTCCTTCTCTCTTTCCTTGTCTGTTTCGATGTCCTTACACCAACATCAAGATGCTGTGAACATTACCTAAGCCTTGATTTCAAAGGTACCACACCCATACTTTCTTCTTCAAAAGGTTCTTGGTTATCCTTGGGCCTTTACAGTGTCATAAATTTTAGAATGAGGGGGTCAAATTCCAGGTCCCAAATCTCCAACAAACACTTAGAATTCTTCACTGGGATTGAATTGGATCTGTAAATCAGTTTAGGGGAAATGTATTTTTTACCCTAATGAATCTTTCTGTTCATGGACATAGCATACCCCTAGTCTGTTTCTTTTGGCATTTAATTTCTCTCGGAGATATTTTGTGGTTTTCTGTAAGTCTTACACATTATTTTCATTTTTAATTTTTTTACATTGCCTGGGATTGAACCCAGAGCCTCAAGCACGATCAGTACGTGTTCTGCTAGTGAGGAATGCCCACTAGACCCATTTAGAAAGTTATAATTAGCTGGTGGGTTTGATGCTTTGTAAATGGCAGTCTTTTAAAATTTCCTTTCCTTCTAGGCACGGTGACATTCACCTGTAACCCCAGCAAAAGGGACACAGGTTCAAGGTTAGACTGGACAGTGCACCCAGACCTTATCTCAGAAAACAAAACATTTTCTGGATTATGGAAGAGTAATTGGGTTTTGCACATTGATATTGGGACTGAAAGTTCTTGTACTTTCAAAGTCACTGCTGAAACTGAGTCCTAAGCATTTAGGAGAAGAACAATTTGCCCTGGCCAGCAGGGCATTGAACAGGGGTCCAGAGAGGTCACCTGAAAGAGAGGATGGGAGACACAGGCGAACACAAAGAGCAGTGGCTTGTCTATAGGCTGATCAAACCGCTGACTTTACATTTTCACACAGGGATTATATGCACATAGAGGCAGGATGTGGGGAAGGGAATGACGTAGGAGCGTAGGTGTTCACGGGGAGTACAGGTATCTTCCAGAACAGGGTATCAGCTGGGTGAAGGTTCAGGGGACAGGTCACTATGACTCTGCCTATGATTCACTTTTCCTTATCTAAGTGGGTACTATCCACCAAGGCTACCCAAGGTCTATGACTATCCACAAGACTTATGACTACTTGTTCTTATCCAGGTTGGTAAATTTCCACCAAATCTGCCTTTTTACAATATCTTATAGCTATCTGTTTCAGTGTTTTTCCATAGAGATCAAGACTTTGTGTTAGCAGGCACGTATGTCAGGCCTATTGTTGATTTTAGGCCTATGACTGATTTTAGGCCTTCAGTGTATAAGCAGAGCTACCCCTGACAACAATTCAGGGGCCTCTGTCCTCTAGGAGAATGATTGGGGGGTGAGGCTCTGCTCTGGCTTATTAGTGGGCTCAGTGCCCACCGCAAAGGCGCAGATGAAGGAGCTTAACCTTTTGGCACCTCTGCAGGTGAGGAAACAATCAGAGGCACTGTCTGTAAAGAGGAACATTGACCTGCACCAGGTGCTTTGATGTTGGGCTTCCAAGTTTCTCTGAAAAGCACGGAAAAAGAATCCTGTTATTCAAACGTTTCCCAGGTATTTTGTTATAGCAGCAGGAATAGACCCACATAAGCAACCTTGCTAGCACTTTTAGAACTTCTGATGGCACGCTGCATCACTTTGACTTGCCTCTATGTACAGTCATATTACCCACGTGTGACAGTTTTATTTCTTCTCCCAATCTTTATATTTTGTGTTCAAGGTATGCTGTATTTAATCTTTCAAATACCTTTCAGACCAAGGATATTATGTTTTATCCCCAATTTGTTTAAATATTTCTTCAGAATTATAAGTACACATCTAACCAGAGAAAATAATTATGTGCCGTCTCTCATGTATTTCTGATAAGATGGAGAGATACATATTGTTTAATGCCTGCCACCAATTTGTGCTCCTAGACACATGCAGCTCAGTCTTGGGCTTACACACTTTTGGACTGGATTTACTGATATCATTTGGTTTGGGACTGTCACAGCTTGTTCAGAAGTTGACTCAATGTCTTCCAGCCTTAGAGTCAGGCTCCAGTGACAAGCTGTGTTGGGAGTTCCCTGAGAGCTTGCGTAGGTAGCGTTGGCATTGTCAGATGTGGGCAGTAGAGTTTGCTGATGAAGGCCTCCTTCAGGGAAGTGCACCTCCACATGCTTAGCTTCTGTGGCAGTGTGTGATCACTATGATATTTTTCTTTTTTCTATTTTTCTAGGAATTGCTAATTTTTTTAATCAAATGTTCAAATTTGTCAGCACAAAGCTGTCTGTATTTGCACCATTTTGATGCTCGCACAATCTGTGTTGCCCCACCCCCATCCCTGCACCCCATTTCCATCCCTAAATTTGGTTTTTACACCTCTGTTTAAAGTTCTTCTTGCCAGTGTTTAACAATATGATTAGTCTTTTTGGAAAAGGAGACTTTATATATGTTAAAAAATCTCAGAAAAGCCGACTAAACACGTTGAAAGTCTCTTCCTTTATTTACTCACATTTCGTTAGTTTCTGCTCTAGATTCTGTTACTTTTTACAAGCCATTTACAAAAATCTTCTCCCAATTTCTTAGGCTAAATGATAGCCAACCCCTCATATCATATGTCTTATGGATTATAGTGGCTTTGGGAATGAATCAGCTGTAAAATCACTGGTTGTGCCAGCATGAGGACCTGAGTTCAAATCCCCTGCTCCCACATAAAAACTTGGGCATGACTAAGCATGTCTGCAACCCTATTATGAGCAGATTGCTAGAGTTTGTTGGCTTCCAGTCTAACTCCAGGAGCAGTAAGGTAGAGAGTGACAGATAGGACTCTGGAGGTCCTCTTCTAGCCTCTTCATGTGTACATTCCTGCCCCCACCACACATATACAGCACAGACATGCAAATATACATACATATATGTGTGTCTATAATATAGACATATTTACAGAGACACACACATATAACACAGATGCACACATATATAACATAGACACATACACATATGCCACAAGACACACACATATGCCACATAGATACACACACACATCACACACACATATATACCACATAGACACACACACACACATACCGCACAGGCACACCCACACCATAGATAGATGTACACAGCCACGCACACACATATACTACACACACACACACACACACACATATTGCATACAGACACACATACAATGCACAGATACACATACCACACATAAACACATAAGCCACACAGACACACAGACACACATATATACACACACACATGCACACACACATATATACACAACACACATATATACCACACACACAAAGATACATAAGTGCCACACAGACACATGCACACACTGACACATATACACACAGAGACACATATAAAAAATTTAAAACAGAAACTGGGAATGAATTATGAATGCTTTTCTAAGAGTCATGTTAGCTGCCTCCCCACAACCCTTGAATTTTGATGTATAGTCTTTTATTATTACTTAGTTCTAAATATTTTTCATTTTCCATTTTTGACATTGTCTTTCACCCACAGTGAAAACAGTGATTTGGGAAACAAATTGCTAAACTCTCAAGCATTGTTGGGGGTTGATTCTTCATGCTATGTTTTTATTTTTGACTTGTTGCTAACTTGTGCCTAGAGAACAGATTCTGCAAGATTTCAGTCCATGGAAGCTTGTTGAAACTTGTCTTATGGCCAAACATATGGTCAATTTTTCTAAATATTTCATGTGGAATTAAAAGAATTGTGTATTCTGTCGAGGTTGGTGCAATGTTCTCCGTGCATTAATTGGAGTTTGCAGATACTGTTCCCCAAACATTACAAGTTCTTACTGTTTTCTTAGTCTTCCTGGTTTTGTTTGTTATCAATTATTGAAATGGAGTTTATTAAATGTTCAACTATCTTTATGACCTTATCTTTTTCTACTGTACTGGTCAGTTTTTTTTCTTTATACATTTTTGAAGCTACATATAGCCACATGCAACTTTAATTTTTTAATCTTTATAAAGGTTATACTTTGTAACTAGTATTGTTTTTTCATAAGTTTCTTTGTGTTTTTAATATATCAACATTAACTTTTTTTTTCTTTTTTTTTTGAGACAGGGTTTCTCTGTGTAGCTCTGGCTGTCCTGGAACTCACTTGGTAGACCAGGCTGGCCTCGAACTCAGAAATCCGCCTGCCTCTGCCTCCCAAGTGCTGGGATTAAAGGCGTGTGCCACCACCGCCCGGCAACATTAACTTTCTTATAGTTTAACTTTCATATAGCATATTTTATTCTCTCTCCCTTTCCCTCTCCCTCTCCCTCTCCCTTTCTCTCTCCCTTTCCCTCTCCTTCTTCCCCCCCTGCTGTGTGTGTGTGTGTGTGTGTGTGTGTGTACATGCACATATACGGGGTACACATATACGGGGTACACATGCGTATGTATGTATGTATGTATGTATGTATGTATGTATGTATGTGCATGTAGAGGCCCTAAGCTGATGTCAGAAATCTTGGATCTCTCTCCCACCTTATTCACTGAGGCAAGGTCTCTCAGTATAGCTCAGAAGTTGTTTATTGCTGATTTCACTAGGCAGCTTGCTCTGGGAGGCCCTGGCTGCCTGCTCTGAGGCCATTTCCATGAGTTCTGGAATCCTAAATCTGCTCCCCACTCTTACACAGCAAGTGTCTTTTTTTTTTTTTCTTACCACGGGGCAGTCTCCTCAACCCAGCCCACTTTGTTCTGTTTTGTTTTGTTTTTTTCCTTTTCTTTCTCTTTTCTTCAAATGTCTCTAGCCTTAACTTTAGGTGGTTTATTCAAAATAACTTGCTAGATCTTTCTAATCTTCATGTTTGTAACTGGAGATTGAGTGCCTTCACTCTCATGTAATAGACTGGCATATTTTTTTCCTGCTACATCTTCATTACTAACTAGGCAATGCATCTAGACACCGCATCATTTGTTCTATGTCCTAGAATTCCTATTCTTGGATAATTTTATAGAAAAACTCATGGACAGATACTGAGAGTGTATGCTACTGTTTTGTAGCAAAACAAAACAAAAAATTGGGAGGTAACTGAGAGAGAGCCAAATTGGTTGTTTGTCTTAATGCTTATCTGAGTGTGCGCCTCACACCATGCTCTCAGGACTGGATGTCTTCACACTGAGACAGGCAGCAGGAACATCAGCTATGACAAATAACAGAGTAATCTAATTCTCATGCCCCTGGTAAGCGAAAGCTTTCAGCGAGCCCCATGCTATTGACAAAAAAGGAGCAATTTTATCTCTGCCTGTTGCCATGTTGATGTCTGAACATGGTAATGACCTTCATGGACAGAATAACCACAGGAAATGAACAAATGCTCTTTTTCCACAATCAGCCCACTAATGGATGCCTGCTAACCCCGGCAGCTCTATACGTTCTCCTTGACACTCTTCCCGTGCTTTATATATGAAATATTGAGTCTTCTGAAGACAGACTCTTTCGTACCTGTTGGGAGCAGATGTCTATATTTGATTCTCCATGCTCTTCCCTGAGTCTTCTCACCTCACCCAGGTCTCCATTACTAGGGAAAAATCAAGTCAAATAAGGTAGGCACAAGACATGGCACACAGCCAACTATTATAGGCATGGAGAGAGTACCACAACATTCATAGGTATTTTAAAATACTATGTCGCATACAAATGTAACCTTTGTTACACTTTTAACATTGTTCCATTGAAACAGGACCTTCCAAAGCCTCATTTATTTCATCCCCACAGCAATTCTAGATAAGCTTTGTGAGGGTGAGGATTTTGTCTGTATCCCTGGAGCATGGGTATGCCCGGCACACAGAAGACTACCAAGAAATAGTGAATGAATCCTCCTTTTACAAAACTGGAATATAGATATTGTGCATTAAGGAATTTACTTAAAGTTACCCATTGAGTAAAGGGCAGAGCTAGGACTCCGTCTACACGCTGGCCATTAAGCATACTGTCCCTGAGGCTGGTATAACACTGCATCATTTGTGTCTATGAGAAACGCATAAATGAGATAGAACCCCACTGTTTTCCAAAAATATATGTGTCCTAGAACAAAGGTAACAGTTTGACTGAGTGTGTGTGCAGCAGAAGGGAGAGGATGCAGGTGAGAAAAGCCATTTAAGAAAGGATGTGTTTATCTCGGCCCACAGCTCCTGGAGGATCCAGTCAGGCCAGCAGGGTAGAGAGTGAGATGGAAAATGGGCAGTAGCTGAAGGGTAATGAGAGTCAACGATTTCCTTTTCAAAAACAACAGCTCGATCGAGGTACAGTCACTCATTTAAAGTGAACAGAGTGAATCAAGTGAGTCCTATTAGTCATATGTTTTATGGGAAATTCATGTAACACATTCTGATCATGGTTTCCCCTCCCCCATCCTCCGAGCTCCTCCCTACCCCCCACCCATCCAGCGCCAAGACTTCTTTCTCTCTGTTTAGAAAATAAACAGACAAGTAACAATAAACAAACGAGAATAAAAGCAAAAACAAAGCAAAACAAAAAAGCACAAGAAACACACCCGGTCAAAACATACACACACACATAGAGCCCCAAACCCGTAAAAGCCCAGACTTGGAAACCATAATATACAAGCAAAAGAACAGTAAAATAAAAAGTGCCCAAACAAAGCAATATGATACAAAAAAAATCTACAAAAATATCACTGAGTTTGTTGTGCGTTGGTCATATACTTTTGTGTGTGGTACCTGCCCTTGAGTGTGGTTTATATACCCAGTGAGACTCCACTGGAGAAAATGAATCTTTCCTTTGCAAACAGTTGTACCTTGGAGATAGCTTCTTGGCTAGGGAGGAGGAGCTCATGTCCACTTCCCTATTATAGAGCTGGGACCCTGTGTGGTACTCAGAGCTGGGATCATGCATCTTGAACCTGCACAGGCCCTGTGCATGCTGCTGCAGGCTCTGGGAGTTCATCAGCTCTGTTGTGCATAGAAAACGATGTTTCCTTGCTGCCATCCATCCCCTCTGGTTCTTATCATCTTCCTGAGTCTCTTCTGCATAGATCCCTGAGCCCTGGGAGAAGGGGTTTGATGAAGACATCCTTTGTAGGTCTGAGTACTAAAGTCTCTCACTCACTGCACATCATCAGGTTGTGGGTCTCTGTATGAGTTCCCATCTGCTGCAAGAGAAAGCTTCTCTGATGGTGACTGAGCAAGATGCTGATCTGAGTCCCAGCCTGGTGTGGCCCCTGACAGTCCCAGGTAGAAAGTCTGTTTTAATCATATATATTTGCTTGATTTTTTTTCCTTTTTTGTGGCAGGGTTTTACTATGTATCCTGTATGGCCTGTGATTTAGGCCAGCTTGGACCCTTCTGTCTTACCTGCTGATTACCCTGATTAAAGGCATACACCACCATACATGATCTATTTATTTTTAATTTTTACTTTATTGTTTTGTATGGGTATAGAGTTTTGCCTGCACATATGTGTCTGTGTACCACATGCATACCTGGTATCCTTGGAGACCAGGAGAGGGTGTTGGACCTCTTGAAAGTGGAGTTACAGTTGATTGTGAGCCTCCATGTGGGTGCTGGGAATCAAACACCGGTCCTCTAGAAGAGCAGCCAGTCCCCTGAGCACGAAGCCAGCTCTCCAGCCCTATTTATTTCTTTTTAAGACAATATCCCACTATATAGCCCAGGCTGGTCTCCATCTTGAGCTCCTCCTCCTTCAGCCTCCTGAGTGCAGAGACTATGAACACATGCTAGCTACCAAGGTTGGAGATATTTTAAATGCATATTCACACAGTGGTACAATCAGCGTAAAATTCAAGTTCAACTATCCCCTCAGAATGAAGCCATATACTGAATAGCCACAGAACCCAACAACAGGTATTTCTTTGTGTTGGGCTGTTTTTGTTCAGCACGTTTGTCAGGGCTTAATTCTTGTCAGTGTCTATCAGATGGTTCCTTTTATTGCAAGAGAATATCCATTTTGTGGACACACCACACTTTGTCTTCCCATCCACCAGTTTAAGGACATTTGGAGGACTAACTCTTTTTGACCACCTTGAGTAACGCTGCTGGAAACTTCCCTGCACAGCTTCTGTGCAGACATGTGTTTTCAATCCCCGTGGGGATATACATGATTACTGACTCCCCTATGGTTATTTATTTTATTTTATTTTTTATTTATTATTTTTTTTTGAGGAGCTGCTTTCTAAAAACAGCTATGTCCTTTTACATTTAGCAATAAAGAAGGGTTCCCATATCTTTACCTTCTCTTGTTACGATCTCTCTTTTTGATTGTAACTCTCTGAGCAGGTGTGACACAGCCTGTCACTGAGGTTTTGATGACACTTCTCTGATGAGTAATGAGGGTGGTCATCTTTTTTTCCTCTTGTCCTTTTGAAGGTGAGCATGTTTGAGAAGTGTTATGAGTACCCTGGTAGGGTCAGAGCTTGATGGTGCTTGAGGCTTGGTTGGTGATTCCTGCAGGAGCCAAGTCTTCAAGCAGAAAAGAGAGAGCCTATGACCTGAGCCTCACACCAAAGATATGGTTTTGCTTAGGAGAAAAAGAGACTGGAGAGATGATTAAGAGTACTGGCTGCTTTCTCAGAACACCAAGGTTCAATTCCCAGCACCCATACTGAGGCCCACAACCATCTGTAACTATGATTCCAGGACTTTAGATGCCATCTTCTGGCGTCTATGGGTACTGCATGTATGTGACACATACTTGGAGACAAAACATCCACATAAAATAAAATAAAATAAAATAAATATTTGAGCAAGAGAAAGAGACTTCAGGACATTAGATTGAAGATAGGGAGGCTGGGTGGTGATGAGAGAAAGAAGTATTCCTACCTCAAAGCCTCTGTTTCCTCCAGGAAGCAGGAAGTGGGAAGCAAGCTCACATGCTAAAAGGGGGAGCTTCTCTAGTCAGTTTCATCACTGTCACAAAATACCTGGTAAAAAACAACTTAAAGGAACAAAGGCTTGATTTAGCCCACTGGTTTTAAAGTTTTAGTCTACTGGCAAGTGGGCTCCATTGCTTCTGGGCCTGCGTGAGATAGAAGGTCACACAGAAGAAAGCGAGATGAGAGACCAGAGACGAACCTGCTGAGGCACACCGAATGACCCAGTAGATCTCACTTGCATGACCTATTCAGCTATGAACTAACCCATAAGTGGATTAGTCACTAGTAAAATTAGCTCTCGGATGATCCACCCTCTGCTCAACAGTGCCGCTAGTTGGGATCCAAGCTCTTACCACGTAAACCTTGGAATCTGAGGGGTGAGGGGGGATGGGAAAGCACCTCATAGTCAAACCACAGTAGGCACCAATGCAGAAAGTATTGAAATCTGGACATGAGGACCAGAAGCTGTGAGCTAGCTACCTGTCTAGAGGAGGAACTAGGAGCAAAAGGCAGCACTGGACAGCTCAGTTAGGTTTTTGAATATTAAATGCAAAGACAGCCTGCCATAAAGTCTCTCTAGAAATATACCACTGGTCGTAGGAGCAGGAAAGCTCCGTGGCTTTTTCTGTAGCATAGCATCAGATGCGTAACAAAATTGCCAAGAGGACGAGTGTGTCACACACACCTCTGCCCTACACATACACAGCTGTCCCCATAGAGCGGTGTACTTGCAACATCGACAGCGCTGTCACTCAAAGCCTATAGTCTACATTAGGGTTCACATCTGCATTGCATCATGGGACTTGACACATATATTATAAAATATGTCCACAGTTATAAATCATACAACATACTTTCACTGCCATATTTTTCCCTCTCTTCCTCGAACCCTTGGCAACCGCTAATCCTTTTACTGTCTCTGCTATTGTGTCTTTCCCAGAGTGTCAACGAGTTAGAACTAGACAGCATGTAGCCTTTTCACACTGGCTTCCTTCATTGGCAGTCCTTTCACGTCTTTGCATGGCCTCCTGGGATCTCTGAAAGGGAAATTTCAGAGCTGGTGCTGTTCGTAGCAATGACAAGGTCTAAGCTCACATTGAGTCAAAGTGAAGGGAAATGTTGGAGGTGAGCAGATGGAAGGACACAGAAGCCAGGATGTTGACTGAGTCATTCTCAGGATCCCCACCTGATTTGACCAACACACTGTCAATCATCTTGGGCAACTATAATCCTCTCTCCCACAGGCAATGAGACCCGGAACCCATTCAAAAGAACTGCGGTTTCCTTTACCCTGGTCTTGAGAAGGGAAGCCCAGTCTTCATTCAGTCACATTGAGGCTCTATATGGTCTGTATGTAAATTCACCATCAGATGTGAGGAGAGAGGCTGGCCTTGTCCGAGTGACAAGCCAGCAATCAGAAACACTGGTCTATGCTAAGGATACCTTTATGTTTTCTGGGCTCCCCTCTATACTAAGTTACCTTGTCATGTAACCCAGCACCTACCAGAAGCAACTTACGGGAGGATAGGCTTATTTTAGATCCTAGTTGAGGAAACAGTCGTCATGGTGGTGTGGACAGCCGTGTTGGTAGGAGTTTATGGTGTGGCTTGCCATCTTGAGGCTACAGACAGAAGGGAGAGCTTTGGCAGGAAGCAAGGCCAGGCTACAGCCCTCACAGGCCCACCCCAGTGGCCCATTTCTGTCAGCCATGCCTCTGGAACCGAGAACCCTACAACCTCCCTAGCCTGTGGCACTAGCTGGGATCATAAGCCTGTGGGGACATTTCATGTCCAGCCAAGTCTCTCTTTCAGACTGTGGTCCATGCTCTTTTTGTTGTGGTGGGTGTTATAATACAAGTAACCTCATCTTTGGGTAAAAAAAAAACCTTCAAATGTCCATATTCTAATTTTTTTTTCCACAATGGAGGACTAAGGGAAAGGCCTGTTCTCATCTGAGCAATGGGGTCAAAAGACAGCAGAGTGATCAAGGGGCTATACTGGGGAGCCCCTAGTAGCTGGAGGCAGAGGCTAGCCCCTGTGGCTGTTTCAACAGGGTAGGGGGAAGAGGCTGGGAGTGGTGGAGGGTGTCTCAAAAATATATGGGAATGAAATGTGAGTTTGGGAGAGAGGCACAGGCCTCCTGCCATTGAAGGAGGTTAGGATAGGTCTGAGAGCTGTTAACCAGGGATGTGACAGCCTTGGTAAGACAGATTGAAAGGTCTGGAGTTCCCCAAAGGGGACCCCACTAGGGTCTCAGGA
>JANHMN010000001.1:53349426-53362917 GCA_030674055.1 Rhabdomys pumilio | reverse complement strand
GCCTGTATATATTTTATAAAATGGTCTTTATAATTTTTCACTCTACAAGATGACAGGGAACACTCGCATGCCCTCTCTAAGAAATTTGCTTATGGTCTTGTCCCCTAAAAGCTGCTTTTGAAGTCCAGTTGCAGGTTTCCAGTAGACATGCGCATCAGGGAATACTCCTCGCCCTTCTAGCTGGTTTACCTTGGATAGGGATGCACTTCCTGCTCTGGGCATTCTGTTTCTGTGATGGTTCCTGTCAGGCACACATAGAAGGCACAGGCTGCTCGGACTTTTGGTGTGTGAACACTTGGACATGTGAAGACACAGATGAGGCTGAGGCCTGGACGAGTGGGGTCCTGGATCTTACAGCACTGGTGAGGGTGCACCCGAGTGTGGGTGCTCCTGGGAGTGGAAGCACTGAGGTATGTGAGGCACTGGGTATGGGAACACCAGAATGTGTGAGGAACCTGAGGGAAGGAACACCAGGGTCCTTTTCTAGTTGGCCTGTGAGAACCTAGGTGTGTAAGCCTTTCACTATGGAAAGACCTGAGAGCTAGGACACGAGGTAAGGGGGCACCAAAGGCTTGAGGACCTGTGTGTGTAGGGGGTTGGGGGTGAGGTTGAGAGGAGTATTATGGGAGCACCAGGCCATGTAATAGCCAGGATGTGTTAGGCCGAAGCTTTGAGATTGGCCCAGGCCTGTGAGGACTTGGGCACACGAAAAGCTGAGCACGTCAGGACCTTGGTATTTGTAAGGACTTGGGCACTGAGTACTAGGGTATGTGAGGACATCTGTGAGTGAGGACTCCAAGGATATAGGCTCTAAGACTGCTTGCTACCTGTGGCTTTGCACTCCTGCCCACCCATGGGTGAAAGATCTGAACAGAATGGCTGACAGAAAGACTCTGTAATGAGAGGGCAGGACCAGAGCCAAGAAGCTGTGTCTGCCTCCCACCATAAACCACCACACAGCACTTTGAACGAAGTTTATGGCTTTGGCGGAGCTCCAATCTCCTGAGGGCTAGGGCTGTAAATTCTTAAGAAGATGCTAGACCCTACTGGCGGGCTGGCCTTGCCACCCTTTGTGGAAGGCACAGAAGGGAAGATAGGTCACACAGTGGGCGCTGCCCCCAACCCCCATAGTTCTTTTAAGGGAAGACAAACAGCCTGTGCAACCCGGATAGAGATCGAGGCCCCCGGGGGTGCCTGGGGGACCTGTAACAAACTGCTAAGTGAAAACAAGCATAGGGAGAGGCAGGAAAAGCCCTAATCCACAGAGCACCGGAGGAGGCCAGGTCTGTTTTTAGCCTTGGCTGGTGGGGCTTCTCTTCCTCCCCTCCTACTCTTGGCTAAATCACTCAGCAGCTGGGCCATGGGGCCCAGGGGGTGGGGTGGGGTGGGGTAAGAGGTACCTTCCTGTCCCCTCCACCGGCTCCATCTGTGCACAGGCAACCCTGTGGTTCCTACACCCAGCTGTCCACCACACTGCTAGTGGGTGTGAGGCCATTTGGGAAAATATCCGCTAAAAGCAGAGTGGAGAGAAAGGGAAACATTGAATATTAACGTAGCAGGGAGAAGTCTGCATAAATCTGCATGGCTAATGAAGTCAGGGAAGGAGCTCTGAGAAGCCCAGGAGCCTCTGGACCTCAGATCACCAGAAACTGTGAACTTGAGGCCAGGGTTACACAGCCAGCGAGTGATGCTGTCATTTTGCAGTCAGAGGGACTGGGCCAGAGTGAGGGGGCAATGGGGACAGCCAGGGCTCCAGTGAGAGATAATGAGGTCATTTCTGGCCAATCAGAATGGAGGGCGGAATCCCAGTTGATGATGGGGATTTAAAGGACTCCAGGGACTTCCTAGTGCCACGTTTCTGTCCCTGGATTGAGAGAACCATGGAGCTGGCCAGCCAGCTGGAGCCCAGTGCTTATGTTTCTTGATTTTTCTTTGTGCTGTTAACGGAGATGGCCTGTATTTGGAAGGGCATCCCCAAGGAGGCTGGCAGCTGCCTATGAGAATCAGCTTTCTGTCCCTACAGGCCTTTTTCCATCCCATCCTCAAAAGCAAGCTCTTCCCTTAGCATGTGTCCCGTCTTTGCTCAACCTGGTTTTCTCTTCACAAAACGCTGACTCACAGGTGGACGGAAGTCGTCAACCATAAAGAACCCCATCTTCTTGGCAGGTGGCCAGCCAGCTCCAGCATCAGTACTTCTGCTGTGGGGATCTCAGTACTTCCACACAATGCTCTCTAATCAGAACACCTTGGATGTTTAGCAAGTCTTTCCTGCCTGTCTTCCTTTCCCCCTTCTTCCCTCTCTTCTTCTTTCCCTCCCTACCTTTCTTCCTCTATTTTCTCTTCCCCTCCTTCTCCTTCTTTTCCCCCTTCTTCGTCCCCCCTCCTTCTCCTAGTCCTCTTCCTTTCAGTAGGAACCATATTAAATTTCCAGTGAGTTTTCTGGTTTTGTTTGTTTGTTTTCTTGAAATAGCTCCGGGTCCTTCAGCTTTATCTCTGGAGAATGATTTCTTGTCTTCCCATTTGCTGGGAATAGTTGCTCTGAATATGCATTCATTTTTCACACAGTTATTTTGGTGTTTATTCATTCATATCTCCAACTTACTCCAAAAAGAGACTCAAAGGGGCTTGCAAATTATACAGCAATACTATAAAAAGTAACGGGGAAAATATTAATGGAGAAAAGAAAAAGCAGAAAATGTTGAGCCACGGTAAGTATACGTAAGCACATCCCTGTCAGTTTGAACTTGGTTAGGTGTAGACACCAAATATGTCTGGTGAATTCCCTAGCAGCAAAGGCAAAAAGGGAAGCTTGGACAGTTTGCAAGCCAATCTCCATAAGAACAAATAGAAAGCACAGCTGTTTCTAGACATGGAAATGAAAGAAAACTATCCCTGGGCTCACACGGAGAAGAAAGCATCCAATACTTTTCTCACAATAAATCCAACAACCCATTTACTCAAGCTATTTCTTATAAGGACACCTCACATCGTAACCCCAAAGCACAATTTCAATAAAAGTGTGTACTCTGGTTTGTTAATGGACCTCTTAACACACGGCAATAAAGTATTTCAAACTCCCCCTGACTGTAGAAAATGACAGTGAGATGCAGCTGCCCAGGATGCTCCTCCTGTCAGCATGGGCCTGGGGTGGCATTCGCTTTTTAGTGCTAACTCTTGTAGCAGGCTCCTCAAACCTAACGCTACCTCTGCTACAGGAACTGAATTTAAGCCAATTTGTCTTCATCTTTTACTTGGTCAATTGATTTTTTTTTAAACTTAAGTGAAAGACTGGATTGTATTTATCACCACAATTCCATTTTGTTAACTTTGCTCCCAACTGTGCCGACGCTAATCCTGGATTTGCATCACATCAACCCATGTACCGTATTTCCTCAAATAGAAGATCCTTTTCATCGCAAGATGCATTATTTACGAATTACCACAAATGAGAAGAAAGAATGTTGTTAATTGCAATAATAAACCATGGGTGAGTTTGAATGAGAAATTTTCCCCATAGGCTCCCATATTTGAATGCTCAGTCCTCAGCAGGTGGCAATCTTTAGGGACATTGTAAAGCCTTTGGGAGATGGCATTGGACTGGAAGGGGTTCATTACTATAGGGTGGGTCTTGAGGTTTAATTACCCCATCTCCACTTCAATTCACTCTCTATGATTCATGTTTGTTGTTGAAGATGTGACCACCCAGCTCCCTGCTCCAGCCTTCTGTCCCTGTCCTCCTGTCCCCACCTTCCATTATGGACCCTCCCTCTGCAACCATAAGACCCAATAAACTATTCCTTTTGTGAGTTGCTTTGTATCATGGTGTTTATTGCACAACAGAAGAATACCTGACATGGGGTTAAATGCACTGGTTTGGAAATTTATAGTTTTAGGGATAAAGACGATCTTAAAACCAGATGTAGTAGCTCATGCCTACAATCCCAGAATGAGACAGGAGGATCACTGAGAGTTCAAAGCTAATCTGGGCTTCCTAATGAGCTCTAGGCTGGTCTGGGCTATATGTCTAAACCTTGTTTTAAAAAGCCCAAATCAAAGACCAAAGGGGAAGCTCAGTGGTTAAGGAAGCTTGCTCCTTTTTCAAAGGACCAGAATTCCGTTCCCATCACCCACAGCGCGACTTGCCTAGAACTCCAGCTCCAAGGGATCTGTGACAGACGCCGTTCTGATCTCTGCAGTCACCTGTGTACACATACACTCACATAGGCACACATTCTGGTTTGTTGACGGACCTCATAATACACATAAATAGAAATAAAATAAGTCTTTTAAAAGAATCCAAAGCAAAGCAAAACAAAGCAAAACAAAAATTGCATCTTAGAATCAGTGAAACCTGATGTCATCAAATCTCCACATTCTGTGGTTTTAATTTGATGATCTTAGCTTCCCTCATAGTTTTAGAAATTAAAAAAAACATGTGGCCATCAGGAAAACAAAGAATTGGTGAGACTCCCGGGTTCCTTCTTCATGTATATGTCTGGCCACCCATCAGACACATGCTAATTTAGCTGTGAATATACAGCTGCCTCAGGATACAAGAGTTCCAGCCTCTTTAACCCCAATTGTGAATTCACACATTCATCTGAACCCATACTCTCTGGGCCTAATTATTTGGGACCTTTGGACACCACTAAACTGAAACATCATTGACAACAGAACCGGAGGCTCAGCTAGGACCGGTGGTGGGGAAGGGAGCGAATCACATGGAGCAGGGGGAAGATCAGAGGCTGGCACCAGAAGGAAATGGTGTTGTCACAGGGGAAAAGAGCACAGGAAGTCACAGTGCCTGAAGGGTGGAGGTCCATGCATGATCAGGAAAAAGACTTCAAGGTTTCCCTCAGAAAAAGCAAGCTGACACATCAAAGATGCCAGGACTTTAGTCCAAAGGGACTGGGAGAAGGCAAGGTGAAATCAGACTTCTGAGCATGTGTGGGCCCAGGGTAAGCTCAATGCCGACCAGATTGCACTGGTGCAGGGGGCCCACCTAGAACTCCTAGGGTGTGGATTCCCACAGCCAGGAGGGAGAACCATCCCAGATCAAGAGCTAGGTTCCATAGCTGTTAGATTTCTTAGTGTAGAGAAACAGAAGGCAGAAACAGACCATAGCCTGATCTCTACACACCAGACTGTTTATTTCAAAACAGCAAAGGACAGATACTCTCCTGCAGGAAAGGGGGTGCCCATGTGAAGAATGGTTGGTGTCGACTCTTTATAGGGTGGAGTGAGTGTACTGTTTACATCCATAAGGGGCTACAACAGTTCTTCAGTCTCTTTCCTTCCTCTCTGCAATCACCAGCTGACCAAGCAAGGTCATTTGTAAGAATCCTGTCTTGTGTCCAGGGCGTTCTATCAGCCATGCCCTTTCCTCTAACTGAAAACCTGAGATGGTTGTTTGTGACAGTTCTCGACTCTGGAGATGGGAAATCCAATATGGGAACCTGAGTCTGCTCAGGGCTGCCTGTCTGACATGTGGGAGCCATCACACAGCACAGGTGAAGGGTGAGTTTCCTTAGGACCGCTGACTGGGGATAACTGACCCACCTTGTTGATAAATACAATAGGCTATCTATAAAGGCAAAGCTCTCAAGCCCAAATCACCTCCCAACCCTGTTGCAACCGGGAAGAAGTTTCTAACAGCCAAACTTCAGGAGAGTGCTGGTTTGAATAAAAATGGTCCCCATAGGTCCATAGGGAGTGGTATTATTAGGAGGTGTGGCCTTCTTGGAGTGAGTGTGGTCTTGGTGGAGGATATGCATCACTGGGGGTGGGCTTTGAGGTTTCAGAAGCTCAAACCAGGCCTAGTGGCTCACTGTCTCTTCCTGCTGCTTGAGGATCTAGATTTAGACCTCTCAGTTACCTCTCCAGCACCATGTCTGCGTGCATGCTGCCATGCTTTCCACTGTGATGATAATGGGCTAACCTCTGAACTGTAAGTCTACCCCAATTAAATGTTTTCCTTTATAAGAATTGCATTGGTCTTGGTGTCTCAGCACAGCAATAGAAGCCCTATACAGTCTGCTCCCAGAGTTCCCTTGGGATGCAGAGCTAGGTGACAGACAGAGCTATGGGAGCTTTCTCCCCAAGAGCAGAGGTCACTCAGGGCAGGAAAAGCTGGATCAGTCAGGACCTATGGAGGAGATGTGGGGAAAGTAGAAGAGCACAGGAGACAGAGCATGAGCATGCAATGATGGCTGAGATTGTGGCCACCTCTGTGATCTCCTTCCATAGAGCAGAGAGCACAGAGGAATCCTCACTCATGGAATCCCAGGGGGAGCAGGGAGCTGGTCTCTGAAGCCAGTGCAGAAAGGCTGAGGGGTGCCAACAGAGACTCCACACTGCTATGAGGGGCTGGAGAAGGAGAAGCAGAAGGGATGGGGCCTGCAACTCCAACTTCACAGGTTATGACACTCTCTTCTAGGTCTCTTGACCTCGCGTGCGCGCGCTCGCACACGCGCACACACACACACAGATACATAAATAAAAACAAAGTAAATATTTAAAAGAGGAGACTCTGGAAGGAGGTGATGATTACTGTACCTGCTTTATAAAGTACTCAAATGAATAAAAATAAGAACTAAATGCAACATCTAACAAGACGAGTGTTGGGTAAACTAAGTAATGTTTTTAGGGTTGTCAGTGCTAGAAGTTTTACCTCCCTAAAATCTTGCTAAAACATAATTCCTAAGTGGTGGTATTCAGAGATGGAGGCCTTCGGGAGACAACTAGATAACAAGAGTTATCTCACGCCCTCCAGGCAGAGTAGAGTGTCTCTCCTTTCCACCGTGTGTCATGTCTTTGAAGAAGGGGACCCCCACTGCAGATCTGAAGCTCCATTACCTAGGCAAAGATTGTCTGTTTTCATAAGCCATATGCATCATATTATCTTGCTGCCACACCCTGCGTTAGTCAATTTGGGCTACTGCAACAAAGTACCTTGGTGTGGTTAAATTGCCAACAGGAGACTTTATTGCTTATAGTTGCTGGGGGCTGGGAAGCCCAAGAATAAGTTGCTAGCAGATTCAGTGTCTGGAGAGAGCTAGCTTGCTGTGACCTTCAAAGATGGAACCATCTTGCTATGTCCTTAGATTGGGTAGAAGAGAAGGGGAAATCAGCTTCTTTAATAAAATAAATCCCACTGATAATTTGTCTTCATGGATTAGTCCCTTCTGAAAGGCCACACCCCTTCCCAAGGCCACGCCCCTTAACGACACCATCTTGTTGCTCAGTTTCCAACAAACAAACTGGAGTGGATACAGCAGAGCTGTATTCCAGCCATAATGAAGCCAGGAGGGGCTAAGATAGAGAAGAATAAGACACACCTAGGTGTCTGGGTGTTGCTCAGTAGGAAAGCACTTGCTTAGCATGCACAGCAAGGGATTGAGTTTAAACCCTAGTAACACAAGAAGGAAATAAGGAATCAAAGATATACATTGCTGTAACCCCAAAGCTGCTTCTATGGGGTTACATAGAAGTGCAGTTTTTTCACCCCTGGTTTTTTTGGTGAAACTGCCCTGCTGTTCTCATCTGTCTCTCCACGGTCACCCTGAAATCTGTGCCCAGAGACCTGAGTAACATTTACTTGAGAGCAAATAAAAAGAGTGCTTTCAAAGTCAAGTCCCCAAGTGCTTCAAGGCTAATCACGTACCAAATCGAGTGGCTAGGATGGCAGCAGACAGGGTCGCTGTCCACAAGACCTTTCAATTAGGTAGACTTCTCTCATGTTTACACCCTTAACGGAGCTATGAATTATCTTTGTTTACTAGGATTAAGACATGATCTCATCACAGTGGTCTTCCCACACCCCTCCCAGTGGCCTCCTGCCTATGTCTTAGCCATCCCTCCTTCTTGCTCTCCTCTTTTGGATTCCACACATGCAATAAAACACACAGTACTTCTTTTTCTGATCCTGGCTCACTCACTTAGCGTCATGATCTCTAGTCTTATATATTTTTCTGTCAGTTGCATGATTTTGTTCCTTTTTTCATGGTTGAATAATGCTCCATTAGAGCTACGTACCATACATTTTATTTCTTCATCTGATGGGTGTCTACACCAGTTCCACGATTTTACTATTGTGAATAAACTACATCAAATGCAAGTATGGAAATTGCCCCTGCTGTCGGGTCGCCCTCTGCTTTCTCCTCTTCCTCTTGCCATCTTTCCAGCCTGACCTCCACACACAGAGGATGGCCTTGAACTTTTGATTCTCTCTCCTGCATCTCCTAAGTGCTAGGGTTGCGGGTGTGTGCCTCTAGACCCTGCTGATGAGGTCCTCAGGCTTGGATCCAGGCTCTCGTGTACACTAGCCAAACACTGCTCTCGCTGAGCTACATCCCTGCTGTTTCTGCTGTGTACTGCTTATCCTTTTGGGAGTATATCAACAATCATACAGCAGGCTGATTTACACTTTGGGGGACTTTTCATACTGATTTCCATAGAGACTGCATCAATTTGCATCCCCACCCACACTGTGTAAGGACCTCTCCTTCTTAGGTTTTTGCCAGCATCTGCTTTCTTGATGGTATCCATTCTGACTGGGGTGAGACAGAATTTCATTGTAATTTTGACTTTCATTTTCCTCATGACTAAAAATATTGAACAAAAAAAAAAAACAGGCTTGGCAGGTTATTTATATGTGTGTTTGTGTATATGTGTGTGTGTATACACAGGCATGCATATATTATATGTATATAATAATAATCAAAGAAAAGAAGAGTAGGTGGAGTAACTGAGGGTGAAAAGGGAGGAGAGAAGTGATATAATTCCATTGCAACTAAAACATATTAGAATTGTTGAATAAGTGTATTAATTGCTTTATGTGCTTATTGGACATGTGTGTTTCTTGACTTGAAAAATGTCTGTTAGCTCATTTGTTCCTTTGTCAAATTGGGCTATTTGTGCTTTCAGTGGTTAGTTGTTGTCCTTATTAGGGTTTCTACTGCTGTGAGGTGTTGGGGAGGAAAGGGTTTGTCCTGTTTGTTTCCATATCACAGTTCATCATCAAAGGAAGTCAGAACAGGGACTCAAGCAGGGCAGGAACCTTGAAGCAGGAGCTGATGCAAAGGTCATAGAGGGGTGTTGCTTACTGGCTTGCTTCCCATGGCTTGCTCAGCTTGTTTCTTAAAGAACCCTGGACCACCAGCCCAGGAGTGGTCCCACACACAATAGACTGGGCCTTTCCCCATTGATCACTAATTAAGGAAATGCCCTACAGGTCTGCCTATGGCTGGAACTTACAGAGGAATTTCTCAATTGAGGTTCACCTCTCACAGAAGCTTGTGTCAAGCTGACATAAAAACATCCAGCACAATTATTTAGAATTTTTCATATGTTCTGAATATTAATTCCTTATCAGATGATTAGCAAAGATTGTTTTCCATTTTATAAGCTGTAGGCTATTTATTAACACTGTCATTTCCTTCGATACACCAAAAAAATTAATTTAATGAGGTTTGATTTGTAAATTCTTCTTATTATCTATTTCCTGGACAGTTCTTTCAGAAAATCCTTGCCTATGCCAATGTCTTGAAGTGTCTCTCCTGTATTTTCCTATAGTAGTCTCAAAGTCTCAGGTCTTATATTAAAGTTGCTGATGCATATTAACTGAGTGTTTGAGAAGATGGTCTCGTGTCCAGTATATGAACTTGGTACCTTTGTCAAAAGTCGGATGGCTGCACTGTGTTTAGTCATCTCCAGGTCTTCTCTCCTGTTTCACTGTTGTTCATGGCAGGTTCTTAGTCAGTATAGTATCATTCTTGTTACAATGGTTCTTTAGCGTAATCTGGGAACAAGTATTAAGTGGATGATTTCAATATCTCATTGTGGTGGTTTGAATATGCTTGGTGCAGTGAGTGGCACTATGAGGAGGTGTGGCCTAGCTGGAGGAGGTGTGGCCTAGCTGGAGGGGGTGTGGCCTAGCTGGAGGAGGTGTGGCCTTGCGGAGGAAGTGTGTCACCGTGGGGGTGGGCTTTGAGACTCCTATGTTCAGGTCCACCCAGTGTGGAACAGGAGCTTCCACCTGGTTGCTTGTGTAAGAGAGACTCTGGCTGCCTTAGGATCAAGATATAGAACTCTCGGCTCCTCCAGCACCATGTCTGCTTGGCTGCTGTCATGGTTCCTGCCATGATAATAATGGACTGAACCTCTGAAATTGTAAGCCAGCCCCAATGAAATGTTTTCCTTTGTAAGAGTTGCCTTGATG
Organism: Rhabdomys pumilio; assembly: GCA_030674055.1. Classification (NCBI taxonomy): domain Eukaryota; kingdom Metazoa; phylum Chordata; class Mammalia; order Rodentia; family Muridae; genus Rhabdomys; species Rhabdomys pumilio. The sequence goes on along the minus strand of JANHMN010000001.1, from coordinate 53,352,698 downwards.
TCTCTTCACAGCAATTCAACCCAAACTAAGACACTCACTCTCATTGATAGATCATTCAGAGAAACAAACCAATAACAACAATAAGAAAAACCAGAGTTAAGTGTCCTTCTAGGTGAAATGGAGACAACAGACATCTCTAGAATATTCCACTCTAACACTGCATAGTATTCTTGTGGGATGTTTCTCAGAATTGCAGGATATGAAGCAAGCAGATACGCTTACAATGCAGGAAATGGAAGTGATTTCCTGTATTCCATCTGATCAGAAAGGAACGAGAAGTCAATCACAAGGCAAACCCAGAACCTATGAGGCAATGAAAGCAGTTCTAAGAGGGAGCGTTTGGCTGCAAACGCCTACGTTAAAACATCTAACTGCTGGGCTGATGGTAGAGTCGTGCCTTAATCCCAGCACCTGGGAGGCAGGGTCAGGTGGATCTCTGCGAGTTCAAGACCAGCCTGGTCTACAGAGCTACTTCCAGGATAGACAAGGCTGTTTCACAAGGAAACCTTATCTCAGAAAAACCAGTAAAATAAAGGAATGGGGGTGGGGGTAGAAAGATGACTCAAGAGTTAAGAGGCTCTTCAAGAGGTCCCTAGCTCAATAGTTAAGGCTGCTCTTCCAGAGGTCCCTAGCTCAATTCCCAGCAACCATATGGTGGCTCACAACCATTTTGAATGGGATTTGATGCCGTCTTCTGGTGTGTCTGAAGACAACTACAGTGCACTCATATACATAAAATAAATAAATAAACATCTTTAAAAGAGAGAGAGAGAGAGAGAGAGAGAGAGAGAGAGAGAGAGAGAAAGCCAGAGAAAGCCAGAGAAATAACTTAGTGGTGCATCTTAGAAAAATAAGACAAATCAAAGCCCGAATCAGTATCTGGAAAAAATAATAGAGATCAGGACAGAAATTTATGAAAAAGGAAATTCAAAAAAATATTACAAAGAATCAATGAAAAAAGAACTGGTTCTTTGATGTGATAAATGATACTGAAAAGTCTCTCAGTCAAACAAACCAAAAAATAAGAAAGTTCACATTAAAAAATTAGAAATTCTAGTATTGCTAATTTTGTTCAAAATAGCTGTACTTTCCTTGGCTGGCGTGCACAAAGTCCCAGGTTCAACATCTCTAGCACTGAAAAGAAATCGTGTCTCTTAAGAGATGATATTGTAAATAATGATGTGTGCTCTTCGAATCCGTTGAGCTTCCGTGTGAATCTTAGATTGCTCCTTTTTAGTTCTGTGAGGAATGTCATTGGAATTTTGATAAAGATTGCATCCAATCCGTAGATGACTTTCAGGAAATTTGGCCACTTCTATACTATTAATTCTGCCAGTCTGTGAACATAGGATGTCTCTCTACATTCAATTGTCTTCTCCAGTCTCTTTAACTCGGTGTTTTGTAAGTACGTTACAGAGGCCTTTCACATCTTTGGTAAGATTTATTCATAGGTATTTTTTACCTTGAGAGAGCTACAGCGAAGGGAATTGTTTTCCTGATCAGACATCGAAGTCTCAGTGGTCCTCCTAAGTACCAAATCCATTTTGTAGGTGAAGAACCTATCTTCAGATGCCGTGGTTTGAATGAGAAATGTCTCCTATAGGCTCAGGCGTTTGAACATGTGGCCCCCAGTTGGTGGCGCTGTTTGGGGAGCTTTAGGAGGTGCAGCCTTGCTGGAGGGAAGGGTGATTTGAGAGTATGTCACTTGGCCCTACATCCAGTTTGCTCTTTCTGCTTCCTGATTTGGCCCATGCTGCTTGCTGCTGTGCTTCGCTGCCAAATGGACTCTCTCCCCTCTGGAATGATAAGCCAAAAACAAACTCTTTCTTCCATAATTTATTTTTGGTCATGGTTTTTTTATCACAGCAGCAGAAAAGTAACTGATACACCAATAGCAATAAGAAAAATATTAATTTAAATATATGTTGATCTCTATTTCCTGACAGGCTGCTACCATGATGGTTAATGGCTGGGGGGGTGGGGGGGCTGCCCTGTACATTGCTATGGGTGGGGGGGGGGCTGCTCTGTGCATTGTTATGGAGGAGGGCTGCCCTGTGCATTGCCATGTGGGGAGGTCTTCCCTGTGCATTGACATGGTGGGTAGGGGGCTTCCCTGTGTATCTCTGTGGAAGATCACCTGTGTATTGGTATTCAGGGGGGCTGCCCTGTGCATTGCAGGACAATTAATAGTATCTCTGAACTCTGCCAGCTAGATGCAATAACCTCTCTTCTCAGTTATGACCTTTTACAAAACCTACCTAGAAATATTACCAAGTGTTCCCTGAGGGGTAAATTCATCCTAGCTGAGAGCCATTGAAATGTGAACTGTCGGGGAGTGCGGACTTTCAACGTGATATTATTGCAGGGATGTGTTTAGTGGGACAGGCTGGTGGAAGCCAATGTGCCCCATCATAAAATATAGACTGGGTAGCAGCAGGCAGGCTCTGCAGCAGTCTTGTGAGCAGAAACCCCAGCCACCAAGGACAGAGAGACATCGTGGAATACAACAGCTAAGAGTGACTCAGAAGTATTCTTAGAGAACCGGTTAGTTCTTAGTTCATCTTGAATCATGTCCACAAAGAACTTTGCATAGAAATCTCCAGGAAGGTGAGAGCTCTGTTGAATGAATGTCTAGCAGAATGACAATGTTCTAAATTACTTTTCAGCTTTTTAAAAATTGTTTTCAATTAGCATATAAAATAACGGGTTTCATTGTGACATTTTCACACATAGACATTATTGTACTTTGTTTTAATTAAGATAAATTTAAACAGAAGAACAGACACAGTTAAATATGAGTAACTGAAACAACAGTTTAAAAAGTCAGGGCCAGCTGGGTGTGGTGGCACACCCCTTTAATGGCACACCTCCAGCACTCAGGAGGTCGAGATAGGTGGCTTTCTATGAGTTGGTGGTCAGCCTGGTCTACATAGTGAGTTTCTAGATAACCAGGGCTATGTAAATAGATTCTGTCTACAAACAAAGAAACAAACAAACAAACAAAGAAATAGTCCAGGATTAGAGTAGAGTGGGTCAGGGGACTGATGCCTTTTCTTTTCTTTCTTCCTCTTCTTTTCTTTCTTTCTCTCTTTCCTTCTTTCTTTTTTTTAAAGAACCATCAAGTGGTGGTGTGCACCTTTAACCCCAGGCAGAGACAAGTGGTTCTTTGTGAGTTCAAAGCCAGCCTGGTCTACAGAGCAAGTTACAGAACAGCCAAGGCTACACAAAGAAACTTTGTCTCAAAAAAAAAAAAAAAAAAAAAAAAAAAAAAA
>JANHMN010000001.1:53324001-53349326 GCA_030674055.1 Rhabdomys pumilio | reverse complement strand
GTTTTTTTTTTTTTTTTTTTTTTTTTTGTATTTTATGTGTATGAGTATTACCTTGGATGTGTGTATATGTACCATGTGCATGAAGATGCCCACAGAGGCTAAAAGTGGACATTAGCTCCCCTGTGGTTGTAGTTACATAGAGTTGTGAGCTGAACCTGGGTCTTCTACAAGAGCAGCAACTGCTCTTAGCCACTAAGCCATCATTGTAGCCCAGGGACTGGTGCAGTTTATGCTGGATTTTCGATAGCCTTTATTGTAGAAGTCATATAAAGGCATTCTTCTAATTTAAAAAAATTAGGACACCTATGAAGCTATTGAAACTATAACCAGAAGTATGTTCTGGTTCATTGCTACTGAAAACAGAGGGCTTGGAGCTCAAGGACAGAATGTTCTGTGTGTGTAAGGTCTGGGTTCAGTTCTCAGCAGCACACACATACACAAAGCATGTATTAAGAATGCTTTCTGGAAATGTGGGAAGACGCCTACCAAAAGACAATGTTTTATGGTCTCTAGATTGTATCTATGGCGGTGATGGGGACTAAAGATGTAGGCCAGAATTTATATTTTAAAACTTCATATTGTGCTATTTTTTTTAACAGCAAAATTTGGAAACAAATACCAAAAACCCAGCAATGAGAGAGTGGCCAGATGGATGTCTAGCCATATGTACAGCCTTCAAAGGAGTTTATGAAGAACTGTGATCACATGGAAAAGCATCTCCAAGATCTCCAAGATGTTAGGGAGGAAAAAAAAAAAAAAACCCAACCAACCAGGCAGACAGTTACCTTGAAGATCCTGTGCCACCCACACAACCACACAGCAGAGCCCAGAAGGGTACACGCTGGCATGTTACACTGGCTACCTCTGGGACTGAGGTAGTTCTTACCTTCTTGGTTTCTCCTCAGTTTCCCAATTTCCCTTCAACTAGTGTGTATTACTTCCCTCAGCAGCAAGAATAGTAATGTAATTTTTAAAAAAACAAATAGGAAGTGACCTATAGCATGAAATGTTTTGGAATAAAACTCACCATGGGCCAGCTAAAGCCTGGAGGGTGGGAACCTTGGGTCTTCCTGGAACTCACAGTGGTAGAGATGGAACAAATACCAGCTTGAAGTTTCACTTCGCATAACTGCTTTAGCTCATCACAGCCACAGAACACGCTTTGCCTCATCCGCAGTCTACGGGGGTGGTGGTGTGCATCCCTCCCTTTCACAGGTCTGAGTCGGTGGAGATGGTGCAGACCAAGCCAAGAATTCTTAGACTTGGTTTCTTCTATTTCAAGCAGACAGCAGATGAGGGATGATACTTATAGGTATTTAGGTCAACAGCTATCCTTATACCCACAGATCTGTGTAGCTCTCACCCCTAATCAAAGATCCTTCTCTTTACCGCAATGGAGACCATCACAGAAAACCACAACTGGACATACTGCGGAGATCACGGTAAATGATTTTTCATAAAGTTAAACACTTGAGAGATGGAAACTGGGGGTTGCAAGTTTGAGGTTAATCTTGGTTACATAGGAGTCTCAGTCTCAAAAAAAGGGAAAAGAACAAAAAGTCAATAACCTGTTGATGGGAGAGGAGAGAAGACGGTACTGGAAGGGAGATACCAACCAAACTTTGGAAGTCATAATGTGGCTGAGCCAAGGACAATGACAGCAGCAGGGAGGGACCTCTGTGTGAGATGGCAGAGGCCTTGGTCAGAGGCCAATGTTCTCAAGTGAGCCCCAGGGAGGCTCAAAGGTCAAGCTACTAGCAGTTTAGGAATCCACAGGAGGGATGAGAGAGGAACGGACCCAGTCCGTACAAGCAGTGAGAACACATAGCTAGCTGTCCCTCCGCCCCACCAGAGCAGAAATCTTATGTTCAAGAGCTCAGCATACCCCGATGACTCATGGACCAGGGAAGGGCGTGTTTGACTGTTATCATTGGACATCAGTGAATTCAGTGGTTGGCTCATCATTAGGCTTCATCCATAGAAGAGCATAAGAGTCTGAGAGAAAAGTCTTGCTAGGTGTGGTGGCTCATGCCTGTAACCCCAGCTCTTAGGAGCCCAGGGTAGGAAGTCTCCAAGATCAACCTGGGCTCCATAGCAGGATCCTGCCTCTAATCACCAAAGGAAGATGGTTACTGCTAACCTTTAACAGGAAGAAAGCAAGCAAGGCAAGAAAAGATAAAGAAGAGAACAAACAAAAGAAAAATTAGGGACTAAGCGAAAATTATTATCCTTTGAGGCAGCGGTTATCAACCTTCCCAATGCTGAGTCCTCATGTTGTGGTGTGCCCCAACTATAAAAGTCTCTCATTGCTAGAGAAAAACACTGCTTTCAGGTGAGATGCTGTCTTTTTCCTTCCCAAATTATCAGAACGCTAGTGTTCAGAACTGTACACCAGGCTGGAAAACTGTGGAGAAACTGAACCAAGGGGAACAACACCCCATCTGATATTCTTAGCTTTCCCAGAAAAAATACAAACCAAAAAAAACCAGGCCATTTCTCAAAGCTTTGAGTGAGGCCTACTAGACAGTAAATCCCTCCTGTTCACACAGTCCTTGCTGATGAATGACAGTAGAGAATTGACCGACTCGGGTATGGTGCTTCAAGTCAGTTATTCAAGAGAGGGAGGAAAAAGAATCACTCAAGTCCAGCAGGCCTACCTGGGCAACAGAGCAAAACTCTGCTGGGAAAAAAAAATCCCATTAAGAATCATAGGGGTTGGGGATGCAGCTCAGTGGTGACTCCCACACACCCCACCCCACCCCCACCTAGCAAGCAAGAAATCCAGAGTTCAGTCCCCAGAACAAAGAAACAAACAAAAAAGGGGGTGGGGGATAGAGGAGGGAAAGGAAGAGAAAGAAAAGGAAGGAAGAATGAATCACAAATCTCCAGCTCAAAGGCAGGTTTAGTATTACAATCTTAGTAGCAGAAAAATAAAGGGGATACATAGGAACCAACCTGGAGACACTTTTATAAATCAACTCAAAAGACAATTATATAGATAAAATGCCTGTTAAGAGAAAACTAAATAAGACATTTTTTTTTCCTTTTGCTTTCTTTTTTGAGACAAGAGTCTCAGGCTGGCCTGGAACTTGTTGCAAACCTCCAGCCTCCGTTTTCTAGTTCTAGAATTATTGTTGTGAACCACCGTAACTGGCTTAAAATTTCTAAGAATATAATCTTGAAAGAAAGGAAGAAAGGAAGAGAGAAACCACCCAGGTTTAAAGTTTTGCCTTTGAGAAGCTGACCCTAACACATCCCGTTGTAAAACTTAACAACTGGGTAAAAGAGGAACATAAGTGAGAGTCCGTAGACTTCTAACTGACACTACTAGGTGCTAGAATACTGAACTGAAGAAAGATGGTTTAGTTCTGAGGGCATTTGACAGCTTCAAATGGAATACCCAGCCACATAGCCATGTGCTCTCTCTCTAGTGGGAGGGTCAGCTAGGGCTATATCCAAATGTGTGAGTGTCCCTCAACGTTCTCTTGTGCCGTCTCCCTGGAGACCACTGGAGGCGGTGCTTCACCAAAGGAAGGAGGAGCCAGCAGAGTGAGGCAGCAAATCCAAAAGAACAGAGAGAACCCTGGGATGCAACCTCTGTAAGGAGAACTGGCAAGCCCCAAGGAGTGGGAGGAGGGAGAGGGGAAGGGTAGATTTACAAATGTGTTTGTCTTTTTGAGAAGAGTTAAATTGAGGGGACAAGAGTTAGCCATAGCACAAATAAAAAACTAAAACACTTACCTCTAAGGCATTTTAAAACGATTTTTATTTATGTGCAGGTGTGTATGTGTGTGTGTGTGTGTGTGTGTGTGTGTGTGTGTTTTCCCCCGAGACAGGGTTTCTCTGTATAGCTCGGGCTGTACTGGAACTCTGTAGACCAGGCTGGCCTCGAACTCAGAAATCCGCCTGCCTCTGCCTCCCAAGTGCTGGGATTAAAGGCGTGCGCCACCACAGCCCAGCCAGTTGTGTGTGTTTATGTGTGTATTCCACAGAGTGTTTATGTGCGCACCCACAGAGGCCAGAAACGGCTTTGGACCCCTTGGAGGTTACAATCTAGGAGATTGTAAGATGTCATGTGCGTGCTGAGAACCCAACCCAGAGGCCTCTGGAAGAAACAGCAAGTGCTCTTAACTACTAAGCCGTTTTTTTTTTCTGGCCCTTAGTACATTTCTGCTGTGAACAGTTAGTAGCCATAACAATGTCAGTCACAAATCTCACCAAGAACTATACTGGGGGGAAGGGGGGTGTTGTGGCAAGAAAGTGCTAAGTGTGTTGGAGCCCAAGCTGTAAGACTGCTCAGTCTTCACTTTCCACAGGAGAAATAATAGATAATGCCTACTTCGGAAAAAAAAAATCAGCCATATCTGAGTAGCTGGCCCGGTCACACACGCCTACTATTCTGGCACTTAGGAGACAAGAAGATTTTGAGTTTAAGGCCACCCGAAATATACAGTGATGCCCTGTTTAAAACAAAGCAAGAAGGAAAAAAAGGAAGATTTTAAACACAAGCAAATATAGCTAGATATTAATATAAATATTAGGAGAAATATCTAAAAGAGTTAAAGTGGATCCTCTGGAGAATAAGTAGAGGGTGGGTACAGGTCGAGGTAAGCAAGCCTGACATTCACTGTAGGCTCTTGAATACTTGTGGAATTGTCAGGCTTTGCCAGGATAATGTAAATTGCCAGTTAACGCTGATTCAATTGTCGTTTGTGATTATATTTGCTGTTTGTTGTTTTTGTTTTGAAACACCACCCTAGATTCAATCAGAAGACTTGGGACTCATCATCCACTCGTGGATCTGGCTTATTACAGTGACAGAAATGGAGCAACTTTCTGAGCAACCCTCCCCTCCTGGCAGAGGTGCTACCGACTGGCTAGCTGGCTCCTCCAGCACTGATCTGTGACACATGTGTGGAACTACAGTGGGGGAGACTTTCACATTCTGTTCACACAAATGGTTAAGGAGATAAACTGCGGGAGACAGCACAGACACACACTTTCATCACTTAGGGAAAGTTCTGTGTCCCTCTAGGGAACGGTTAGCCTTCAGGTTCACAGATGCCAGCAGACAGCAAATCAGGTCACTTCAGAGGCTGCAGTCTCCCATGTGCTATTTAACTCTTTATGGGCAACCACTAGGGCAGCGGTTCTCAACCTTCCCAATGCCCCCCCCCCAGCCATAAAATCAGTTTCTGATTTTGCTGCAGTCATGATTCATAATGTAAATATCTGATAGGTTACCCTGTGAAAGAGTTACTCTACTTGCAAAGGGGTCGTGACCCAGAGGTTGAGAACCACTGCACTAGTCTTTACACCAGCCTTAGAATCAATTGGAAATACGCTGGGGGTGGGAGCTGGAGAGATGCTGGCCTGGACTTGGAGTCAATGGTAAGATCCAAGTTTCCATTTACATCCACTGGTCATGTGATAATGTTCAAGAAAACGAGATGGACATTTCCCCTTCCTCTAACAGGAGCTTAGTGGATATTACAGACCAAAGCAGCTGCTAGGAAACACTGCTTTGGAATGCTGTGACCTTTGCACCCTGAGTGTGGTCCCAGCTAGGCTCCCGGCTTCACTGCTCATTCCATCTCTCCTGCACCGATCTTGCACCAAATGTAAACTTTCCTCCTCCAATCTGTTCTTAAAACATTTCCTCAATGGTTTTCAACCTGGGGGTCTCAACCCCACTGGAGATTACATATCGGATAACCTGCATATTAGATATTTATATTACAAACGTAACAGTAGCAAAATTACAACTGTGAGGTAGCAATGAAAATAATTTCATGAGTGTGTGTGTGTGTGGGGGGGTGCTCAACACAGCATGAGGAACTGTACTCAAGGGTCGCAGCATTAGGAAGGTTGAGAACCACTGCCTTATAGAAAACCCTGGTGATCTTCCTACATGCTTATGGGCAAGAGGCCACCCAACTCCTCAGCTTTGGATAAAGCCTTGTCCTTTGATGTGTCCCTCACCGAAAGAAACCAGATCAATGTAGCCAGCTTTGTGTGGTGTTCCCAGGGGGCACCTCCCAGTGGTGCCTTCTTCAGCATCCTCTGGGGTTGGATGCTGAAAAACAAGTCCATGCCCCTTACTTCTTCAGCACAGCTGCCCTCAGGCTGATTCTGTTCCAGTCAGGAAGCCTGGTGATAGCTGTCTTCTTCATCTTGTGCTGCCTCCCAATCCACAGACTCCCGACCCCCAGCTCTGAAGGAGTCTACCCAAATCTTGGGCTCTATGGCATGTAGCTGGCTGCCAGCTATCCCTAGAAGGCTGTGCTCTGTGTTGTAGAATTGTTCTGAAAGTGCCATGGGGAGATGACAGCGGGAGCACTCCCACCAATGTAAATGCCACCGGCATGCTATTTTCAAACTTTGCACATCTATGTGGTGAGTTATTTACACACAGAAAATGAGTGCCCAGTGGTGTTATAGACAGGGTCCTCCATCCCAGAGACTTCATAAATAATATCTATCTTACTACTTTCATTATATATACATATACAGCCATAAAGAAAGAAAGGGGGATCTCATGAAGCCCAGCATGACCTTGAACTCCTGCCTCAGTCTCCCAAGGGCTGGGTTATAAGCATCCACCACCATGCCTGGCATATTCTACTAGTTTGCAAACATGTCTATTAGCAATAAATGATTTTTATCACATTTAAAAATCTTCATTAGATTCTATTTTCCTGGGCTTTTTTTTTTTTTTCCATTTCAGATGAATGCCATTTATTATTATGAAGTTTGCGGTAAAACAAATGATGCTTTCATTATGAGTACGGGATGAGAGCTTTACGTCAGAGATTAAGAGTAGCAGTTGGAGTTTCAGGCCAGCCCTCTAATTCCTGGACTTGGTTTTGAAATGTAACACTGGAAAAAAAAATCACTCCACACCAGGGGAGAGTATGAATCACAGTGTTACAAAGTAACTCCTCAGGTGGGATAGATTGCTCAGCAGTTAAGCAGTCTTCCTGCAGATGGCCTGAGTTAGGTTCCCAGCACCCACATTCAGGGAGGGGAAGCAGACGTGGGGAAGTTTACAGCAGCCCTAAACTCCAGTTCTAGGAGACCTGAAACTCTTCCTATCTTTGAGAACACCTGCGTTCACATTCACATATCCACACACACACATAATTAAAAACAAAATTAGTCTTTTAAAAATTAAAATAGAAATCTTCTTGTCTTTCAGTGTTTTATTTAAATATTTTATTACATCTATTCTGGTGTGTGTGTGTGTGTGTGTGTGTGTGTGTGTGTGTGTGTGTGTGTGTGTGTGATATGTGTGTGCCATGGATCATGTGTGACAATCAGAAGACAACTTACAGGTGTCAGTTCTTTCCTTGTGCCACCTGGGTCCCAGGGATCAAACTTAGGTCGTTAAGCTTGACAGCAGGCATGTTAAGCTGCTGGCCATCTTGCCAGCCTATAGCTTCTCTTGAATCAAACAACATTCTCTCATATTTGTTCTAGAAGCTCAAAACAGGGATAGCATCGTGTCTCTTCTTTCAAAGTCCAGTTATTAGCAAAATCTACTAAGCTATCATTTCTCAATCGATTAATTCTCTCTGTAGACTACGTGGATTAGTGGTGGGCTGTTCAGACAACGAACCCACACTCTTAGAAAGACAGTGTATTTCAATTGTGTGGTGATCTGTAATAGTAAGCTATTTAAAGCTATGTGTCCTTTTGCAGTTTTGGGTAGCTACGGTCTTGTCTGCTGGAAGGGCACCCAGTTTCAAAGCCATCTAATTTGTTTTTCTTACTGGTTCTACCCGAGTTTCCGTTTCATCTCTCACCCCATCTGTGGCTGCTAATCCCGAAGAGCACCTTACTTCACTGCACCGCCACGATGAGATCTCAAAACTGTTAAAACATCAACAAGAGTTGCAAGCTTGCACAGCTGTGGGACAGCGAGGACATCTCTTCATCCACTTCCCTCGGTGTGTTCTTGATTCCTCGGGTCATTCACACAAACACCCTGTCTCAAAGTCCACCGTTGAAATCCAACTCCTGGAACTCCCAGCCAGCCCACAGCATCACATACTTACGGCCCTGGCATTTTGTCGACTTCTGCAATGGGATATCAGTGTTTTGTTCCGCCATTGGAAGTGTCTTCTCCTGTTACAGAATCAGTCTTTCCCCCTTGTATCTGCACAGCCCCAGTACACAGGGACAGGCAAAAGGTGAGGCCGGTGGCTGTACTGCATGCAGTCACCCTCTGCACTTAGGAAGGAAACAGGACAGTATTTAAATATCGTATTCCAAATGTCCAGCGTCCCAGGCTTGTAATAATGGAGACACTGTCATTACACAAACGTCCGAAAGAAACGCTTAGTGGAGAAATTGCTCAGAGTGTTCTCAGAAATCTTGGGGTCTACTTCCTCCTAGAAGTCAGGCACAGGATGCTGTGGACTGTCAATGGGTCATTAATTTGACATTCATTGGCCCTTTTGTTGACAGAATTGAGGGGGGTGGGCTTATTCTCATGCCTACCACTAAGACTCATTCTAGGGGAGGCATGAAATGCAAGGCAGCTGCTTAGAAACTATGGGCAGCATAGTCCTGTGCCCTGCATTTACCAGCATGGAACAGGGAAGGTGATCCACAACTGTGGGCCCAATAGGCCCTCAAGAGGTTTGAATTGACCCTCAGTCCTGGCGTCTGGAAATCCATCATTCCACATAGACACAGACACCCGAGCTGAATGAGTAATTAGTATGGCTTAGAAAATTCAATTCAACAAGCAGTTATTGAGTGCACTGTGAGCACACAGTGTTCAGGACCAGGTGCTGGCGGAGAGAGGAAACAAGGGTGGGAGAGAATATGCAGTCATCTACGAAACGCTGCTCGTTCCCAGAAGTGCTCAGTCCTGGCAGAGACAAAGCCTACATAGGAAATAATGAGAAAATACAAGAGACAGTGTCTGATATTTAAAACCATAGGCTGAATGTAAATCAGACCTGTGGCCTCAGCATGGGCAATGGATCAGATGAGATGGCAAGGAGCCTGTCGGTGGACAACTAATGGGTCCAGGGAGGGCTGAGGAGCCTGCATTGGAACAGGATGGGAAAGCACAGATTGAAGGTCCTGATGGCAGTGCCAGGGGAGGGAGACATGTTAAAAGTGTACTCTTATTTTGACAGGGAAGATTTCAGTAGATCTTCCTAGAACTGTGTGTGATGATGTATGTGTGCATAGGTGGAAGTTTGCATATGTGTAATTTTAAGCCCCGCCTTTTTGTTCTAGAAACACCTTTTCCACTATCACTGCAGGAGGCACAGAGGTGCTTGTGCTCACAGACAAGCCCCAGGGGAACCAGAAATGCCAAACACACAGGCCTGTCTCTTCACAGGGAGAGATGTATTTTATCCAGAAGGCTGGGAGAGGATGTGGTTAATAGCCTGGTGACTTTGTACTATCTGTGTCACCAAGACCATAGTGGGTACTCCCCAGCCCTTTATGGTGAGCTTGTCACTCTGTAGAATCTATTTGCATGGAGAACACCACACATTGTCAGTCTATAGAACCTATCTTTATAGAAGATGTCACATGTACTTTATAATGAGTTTTGATGTGGTCCTGTCTTCAACTTTATTGTGCACATAGGAGTTATTCATCACCAGGAAAACTTTCACCAAATTGCACCATGCTTAAATATGCCTACAGTAAAGTACTCAGAGAAAGACAGGAAGTTGGAACCAACACCAGCTACTAGGTCGTATTGGACTGAACTGCCTTCTTGCCTCCTGCAGATCGTTTCTACTCTGTTCATGATAGAGGACCCCACCCCTCATATCACAACCTTCTCCATGGAACATCAAGTGCTGGGCTTCTCAATGGGATATTTCCAGAAATGATGAGATTTTATGAAAGTTAATTTAACTCTTCCTGAGGTTGATAGCTAACCTGCATACAGAGACTTGTGTGAAATATGAATACGGCGGGAACAAGGAGGGATGTAACATTCTTAAAATGATCTCAGTGCAAACACTATGCAAAATAAAAAAAATTGTTAGAGTCACTGCTTCCGTTGCCAGGGTTCCCCTGCCCTTCCAGATATACTAGGGACAAACTTTCCCTCTTTTGAAGCTAGGTAGAGTCAGATGACTACCAGTGCTGTGAACCAAAGTGCTGTGAACCGCTTCTGAGAGGACGTGGTACAGACTCTTGATTCTGCATGCTCCTCAGCCTCCATCACTGCAGAGCTCACAAGCGCAGATGGAGCTTCTACTAGGATGGATCCTGGAGGCAGCTCCTTCATGATGTGTGCCCTGGAGAATCACTGGGGACCTCAGTGGATTGTTCAGGAGTGAGGTAATCAGCTGCTGTGCTGAGCCTTAAGATGTTGGGGTTCCTTCTACCATAGCAGCACCTCTTCCTATCGGAGTTTAAAGGCATGTCTGACTTGGATCTCTTACAGATCAGAGTTGAGTTCAAAGAAGGTAAAGACAATCTCCAGGGGGCAGTGAACTTTATGGGGAAAGAAACTATTTTAAGGTTCTGTGCACTCAAACCTTGTATACCTTTCTGAGTCTCCTGAGTGCCCCTTGAGGGAAGCAACCAATTGCTTGACTCTTGACTCTTCCAGCCCCTCCCCCAGAGCTGTGATCCTTGCGAAGATTTCTGAGCTGTGTGAAGATTGGGTGAAGGCTCTGGGCCAGCATGGTTCTTACAGCTCATAAACCAAGCCTTATTTGTGCTGAGCCACATAGGCACTTGGAGAAATGAAAGAAAACGGCACATCAGAGAACATAGAAGCTGGCTCTCTCAACAATCACTGGGTATCCAGTGAGGCTACCAAGAACAGGGGAGTAAGGACTGAAGAGAAGTCTTGACTAGAGAGCAGGAGAGCCAAGCAGATGTAAGCTTCTCTTCCTCTGTCCCTCCCACACAATACACAGAGGCAGGAGTTTGTCTTGTGACACTTGCAGGCAGTGGTGGTTGTGGTCCTCCCAGGGTGGTGGTTCTCTCAGGGTGTTGGTCCTCCCTGAGCTATGTGCTGTCTTATTCACCACAGTTCAGGTATCACACACAAACATCCCCTGTCCCCCCCTACACACACACACACACACACACACACACACACACACACACTTTTCTCACCTGTAACACTATGGGCCTGTGCTTCCTGAGGAGAAGGTGCCAATCCTTTGTCAGGTTCTCAGGAGAACTTGGAGTGAGACAATGAGTAGCACCGTCCCATTTTATTCACAAGATTAAGCCAGGAAGTCGACACTAGAGGCCTGAATCAGAACGAGTGTTCCAGATGTTTCTCAAGGGACATTCCATCTCCCGTGGTCCCTCTGATGACGTAATTGTTGTTTCTTCCTGAGATGAATACGGTTTACAAGTTGCTGTAAGATGCTCTCGTGTTTCTTTTATTTGGTGTGTGGAAATATCTTCATTTCTCCCTTTTTCTTGGTATGTAGTTCTGCTAAGTACAACTGTTAAGCTGACAGCCACTTCCTCTGGGCAACACAGGGTCTTGCTTTGTTCTTATTCTGTTGACAAACTCACAGACGGCCATTAGCAGGAGATCTGTCTTTACCTCCTAACTGCTTTCAATGTCCTCTCTGTGATGTTATGCAATTTACTACCTCGTGTCTAGGGTTGAGGATCCTTAAAATTTATTTTGGTTGGCATTTATTACACTGTCATGATTTAAGAATTGTGGAAAATCTGTGTAATCTCTCCAATGCATTCCTCTCCTTCGATGGGTGGGGAGGTTCTTTGAAAGCAGCATCCCAGTCTCCATCTGCATACCCACTGTCTCCTGAGGCAAGAAGAAGATTTATCCAGCAGGTGAGCTTGGCCTGGGTACCTGAGTTGTTCGGTTACACCTGCTGTTCCCCTTTCTCTGGGCGCCGGCTGCAAGCGGCTCTCTGTTCCTCTGTGTTTAATTTTCTTCAGGACAGACACTGGAGAGGATGAAGGTCAAGGGTCGTGGCTTCAATTGTTCAGCACTGCCTATTATGATCTAGGTTAATTTACTCTTAATCTGAGACAGTATCAGGAGCATTGTTATTAGACATGCTCTTCGTGCTTATTCAATTGTTCCCTCAGTAATAAACCTGGCAGTTCATCTCCAGCTACTAAATCCAATGCACGTTCCCAGTTGCTTCCAAAAGTGATAGGAAACGGGGTAATGGCTTGTCATTTACTGTCCTTGTCATTTACTGTCTCTCAGCATTCCTAATCCCTCTGTCATTGATTCTGGAATTCTAACTCATTCTACACTAGACTCCAATCTGTTTATATCTCTTAATTTATATTTGCCATGTTTCTACCTCACCTCCCCCTCGGCTCCAGGCAACTTCTTTCAGTTCCCTAATTCTTTCTTTAGCTGTGTGTGGCCCATTCTTTTTTGTGAAGCACTTTTTCTTGCCCATGCATGAAATTCTCTTTTCCTCCTACAATGCTACAAGCCATACCTTAAACCTAGCACCTGAGGTCCCATATGACCTGTTTTGTCTGGTGTTTTACTGACCCTGGCTTTAGGTAGCTTATTTCCACGTGTCTTTCATAATTTCAGTGTGATCTCGTGTTTGGCTGAATATGTGGGAATCCCGAGAGACGAGGATTGTAGACAATACCTTCAGGAAACAATTAGCGTTTGTTTCTCCTGTCACCGAATATAAAGCAAACCTGGAGGTGCATCCATAAATACCTCCTGCTATGCTTTCTAGGGCTGCATGGTTTGCAAAATCCAGTTCCAAAATCACAGCTCAAAGAACAATTTTCATCTGGTCTGTTTAAGTCAGAACAGAAAAGATCCCCTCAATGTCTCCTGTACTCTGAGTGCTTTTCATGTTGAGATCCTTCAGCTGACTTCTCAGCTCTGCCAACACTGCGAGGAGGTCTCCATGCTGACCTCGAGTTGCTAAGGGCCTAGGTGTTAACTATGGTCCTTATGTCATCTTTGAACCTCAGAGTCTGGGTTACAGATAACAACAAATCCCCAAGGAGCAATAACAGTCCCAGAGATAGCTTGTCACGGAGTTTCCTGGCTTCCGCTTCATTCCGGGAGAGCCTTCACAAGCTGCTTTTGTCAAGATCAATTACACCTTTCAGGGGTATATGATATACGTCCAACAGTTTAAGAAGTCCTGCAGTGAGGCATTTTCTACTTTGTTCACAATATTGCCCAAGTCAGAAATCTCCTGTGTGCTGACAACTGAACCCAGAGAATCAAATGGGTTGTCTTGATCTCCAGCTCCTGGTGTTACAGCTTGTGTGGTGCTGCCATGCTGGTGGCCTCCGCATTGCTTAAACAGCTTCCTGTGTCTGGGACACATTGTGGGTTGTAGACTTGAACTTCCCAAGATGGAAGCAAGGAATTGTTTTTCCTGGAGATGGAGAGATGGCTTAGTGATTGAGAGCGCTTGCTATACTACCAGAGTACTGAAGTGTGGTTCCTAGCACCCACATGGAGCAGGTCACAGTGAACAGCCTGAAATGCCAGCTTCAGCAGGTCTGAAGCCCTCTGCTGACTTCTACAGGCACTTGCACACACGTGGTACACATGTGAGCACACACACACACACACACACACACACACACACACACACACAAATGCATGCACACACCATGCCCACATACACACCATACACATACAATAAAAAGTAAATGTTTTTTATTAAAAGAAACTATTTCTTTTGATTCCAAGGTAGTTTTGGGACCAGGCATGCCACTCAGACCCTGCCCGTTGGTGCATCATTGCAAGGCTCTGATTAGGAAAGGAGCAGTGTGCAAGACAGGAACACAGATTCTGCAGGGATCCTAAGGCAGAATGACTGACACCGCTAGTGGGCGCTGCTGCGCTGCCCTGTGCAGTCCTTGCAGATGTGATTGCATAGCTTCCAATCCTGACCTCTGACCTTACCAGAGAGTCTGTGTGATACCTGACATCCCATAATGAATTTTCTTTCTGCTTAAACTAGCTAAGCAGGTGATTGTGTTTTCAATTACAGACCCTGACTGATAAATACCCTGTGGATACAGCAATGTGCCGAGGTTTAATTATGAAGACAAAGTCTGCAAGCTACATGCAGAAATCAATATCATTATGTCTAGTCCCGCCTCATTGAATTCTGTGAGCTAATGAAGAGGTTTGCAAACTCAGATTGTCAAATAAATTTGATATTATATTTAGAGGGGGAAAATAATTAAGAAAATTAAAATACACCTTACTGTCAGCAATTGTGCTTTTTAATACATGCAGGAAGCTATTGTCTGTTGCAGACTTAGAGCTGTATGGAGCCTGTGTGTGTGTGTGTGTGTGTGTGTGTGTGTGTGTGTGTGTGTATTTCAAGTTGCATCTGATCTGTGGCTTAGTTAAAAACAAGAAATGAATATTTGGTTCCAGTTGGGATTGTTTGTGAGCTCCTGCCAAGGTTATTATTACAAAGATACAAAGAGGCCAGCACCACGGAGATAAATAATCATGCTGATTTTCCACATGATAGCCCACGGCACCATGGATAGAGAAAGACCACTCATCTCGTTTCTATTCCATTTCACCTCTGCTCCCTTGCCTGGGAGTTTCCTCCTATTTGTCTCTGTGGACCTTATTGCCACTGTCTTTTAAAGCTCCTTTCAGGATGTCACTTCCTCCATGGAACCTCCCTCAGTCAAAGTGGGAGTAAGGCCCATCCTCTTGGGGTCTCCCCAGGCATGTTGTAGGTTCTCCTTCTGATCCATCCTGGCAGGAAAGGCATGGGTGAACACTTCAGTCCATGTCACAGTGAGCCAGGAACAGAAACAGTCAAGCTCACACTTAGACAGCTTTCTTCTTTACCCTTTCTTTTCCCCTCAGGCCCCCAACCCACGGGGACAGACCATCTACATTGCAAAAGGGTCTCCCTCCTAGAGGCATGCCTCAGCCTCCCAAATGCAGCCAAGTTGATGGGGAAGCTTGAGCGCCACACTTCTGAAGGAGTCTGACACTTTTCTGAGCATTCTGGGTGATTTTTACCTGTTTGGTAATGCCATACAAATGCAGAGCCTCCTTCTGTTGCCTACTTTCCCAGCCTTTCCAGGTCCGGTCTGGTAAATATCTGCACAGGCACAGGTCTACCTGTCTACCATGCTGACTTGTTCCATAGAGATCTCTTGCCAGTAGAAAGGGGATGGAGAGCAGGTTAGGGAGAGATGGAAAATGTCTCAGGTCCCCTCCTTTGTTCTGTATTTTGTGATTAACTTCTATGAGACTGAAGGGAGGAGGAGAGAATATGTAAACAGGGAGGGACTCTCCCCTGGATTATAGTTTTATAGTCACACTGTATCTAAAGAACACGCATACCTGACACAGCAATAGGGGTACCGATCACTGCCTCGGAGTTAATTTTCCGCCCCCTCTGCCTTTCTGAGTATAAGAAAGTTAACACTACTGAGCTGCAGCACCTGAATTCTCTTCCTGCCTGGCCTCTGATGAGGTTGGAGATAGACAACAGCCAGGAAGAAGGAAAGCGGTTGGGGTTTTCTCTCCCACTACTTCCTGCTTTGGTACTGCATCTCTGACTCCTTCTCTGCCCTTCCTCCAGGCAATCCTCAATGGACCCTCATCTCTCTGTCCTAGGAAGTAACAGCTTCCAGCCATTCTAAGCCTCAGAGTCTTCCAGCATCCTTATTGGCTCCCTTGACTTTACCCACACATCTTCAATGGTCCCTTTGGTGACATCTCTCTACTTCATCAGAATTCTATTTCCACCAGTGCCCTAAGCTACGAAGGGAGACACATGAAAGTCACAGGAAGAGTTGTATCTACTATAAATGAGGTCTTCAACCAGAGATTCCTGACCTTGCCTGACACATTTATGGAAGCTTGTTCCATAGCAGCACTGGTGTCAACAGCACATAGCATCTACCAAGCTCACAGTGCACAGTGGTGGCAGGAGCCCTGCTAGCCCAAGGGCTCAGGTCTCTGAGTTGAAGTCATAGAAATATCATTGCACAAGCCTCCAGGTCGACTACTGGAATGCCACACAAAAGAGGAGGGTTAATGATCTGTTCGTAGTCCTTCTAGAAACTCTAAAACAGAGGTTACCCTACTGGACCATAGTATGGTTTGAAATGAATGGAAAAGGGTTTTCAGTATTGGGCGTGGTGGTACATGCTTTTATTCCCAGTATTCCAGACTCAGAAGCAGTCAGTGATTTGAGTTCAAGGCTAGTCTAGTTTGTATAGAGTGCTTTGGGCCAGTCAGTGCTATCTAATGAGTACCTGTCTCAAAAGGAGACATAAAAGAAAGAAGGAAGGAAAGGAGGAAGGGAAGGAGGGAGAAAGAAAGAGAAAGAAAGAAAGAAAGAAAGAAAGAAAGAAAGAAAGAAAGAAAGAAGGAAAGAAAGAAAGAAAGGAAGGAAGAAAGGATCCCTTTAGATGTATGTTCCCATACCAGATCTTCTGGAAGCTTCCCAAGAAGAGATTCCTCTGAGAAGAGGTCCTCCTGAGGTGAACTCCCCCTGAGTATTGCTCCCTTTGGGCAAGCCTCCTTTGGCCTTCTACTCACAGATTCTCCCTGAGTTGAGCAGGAGAAGACGTTCTGCCCTGGAAGATAAATTTTTCTAGCTTCAAAGAATACATATTTCTTTTTTAACTTCCAGGCTGCTCTTGAAGGATGCCAATGGAGTGTTTCATGAGCCTAATAGCTACTCAGGAGAGAACTAGCTCACTGCCTGACTAGTACCGGCCTTCCTACATTCCCTCTCTTTCTTAGTCCCTGCCTCACCATGTTCCAGCGCTCCATTCCATATTCCTGTTGTTCACACTTTGGCACCATTCCAAAAGCAAGCTCCTCACCAATGCACAATGGTGGCACTCAGCTTGGTTCCTAACTGGCAAAACCTAAAAGACAATACAAGCATCACCCAGTACTAAGAAGAGACTCTCAAGCCTCAAAAACAGACATGGCAGCACCTCAAATGAACATCGAGAAGCGAAAGTCACTAATCAGAAAAGTCTACATATCACAAGACTGTCTGCTTTGTTTTGGCTTTTGAGACAGGATCTCATGCTGCCCAAGCTAGCTTTGGATTCACTGTACAGTTCAAGACGACTTTGAAGTCTGAACTGCCAAGATTCCAGGGATGTGCCACTACACCCAGCCCATAGGACCATCTACAAAAGGCCAACCAATATCAGCAGTAAAGAGATCAGTGGTTCCCAGAGGTTGGAGGAGGGGATGATTTAACAGAGGAGGGAGGGCAGTTGGGGCAGTGAACACTACTGCGTGTAATACTATAAGGGTAGCTACATCTCACTATTGGTTCAGATAGACTATGTGAACATACAGGTTATAAGAACATACAGATTGCATAGCAATGAGAGCAAACCTTGACATAAACTTTAGATAACAATGCAAGATGGTCACTGTAGCAGAGGTTCTAGTCTGATGAGGATGTTAATGATGGAGAAGTCTTTAAATCTGTGAGCTTGAGAGGGTATAGGAAATCTGCTGTGAGCCTAAAATGGCTCTAAAATACATAGTCTACCAATCAAAAGAAACCAGAACAGTCACACTCATCTGAAATGTTTGCGTTCTAACAGTGTCCAGACCCTAAACCCAAACACAAGCATCCTTCCCTGTGTACCATTTGCTTTCTATTGAAACAAAAATATAAGGAAAACTGCACAACACCCTGCACGTCGTTTTAAATCTTTAATTACATTTATTACGTTTACTTTTGTGTATGTATCTGTACGTATGTATATGAATGTGCATGCATGTGCACGGACTCACCCACATGTCTGCATGCACACACAAGCATACGCACACCAAAGTGTACTCGTAAAGGTCAAAGGACAATTTAATAGAGTTGATTCTATCCTTCCACCACGTGTGTCTCAGCGATTCAGCTCAGGTTTTCAAGATTGGTGGCGAGCGCCTTTACCCATTTGAACCATCTTGTCCAACATCCACAAGGATCTTTGTTCTCACAGACCCTACCCCCCACACCTTAAGGATTGCCACCCAGTTGTCACTGGATGAAAGAATATCAGGGAAACTGGTCTGATTCGTAGTCACTGAATGTCTGCACATTTATTCTGAAGATCTTTTAGATTGTGCATGCAGAGCCCAAGCCTCAGGTTGCTTGTTGGTTCTACGTGCAGAAAAACATGAAGCTATTAATAGCGGAGCTCCAGTTAGCTGTGAGTGGTGTGTCACCCATCTGGGAGGCAGGAGGCTTCCTAGTCTCTCTCAGCCCTGGTCTTGAGACACTGATCTCTCTGAAGTATTGGAGATCTTCATCCACCTTCCTATTAAAGCTTCCCAGAAGATCTCAGCCTGAGAGGTGAGTGAGAGGATACATGGCTGGCAGGGGTGTGTCCAAGTATTGGGCATCTTTGATCCCTTGCTCTCCCTTGCTCTCCCTTGCTCTCCTTTGCTCTCCCTTGCTCCTTGATGGAGCTCAGTGTCTAGGGTATAATGTGACACACTTGGGTTCTTTTGTCAGTTCTGCAAGTACAGATGTTGATGGAGTAACCAACTGAGATTGTGACCATCTGTCTTCTTATTGGAGCTAGCCTCTCCTGAGGGATATGCCAGCATGGGTCCATTCATCCACCAGGGTGTGGGATAGCTAGCAGACCTGCTTCAAGTAACTGTTGTCAATGGGCTACCACTAGTGTTCACAGTTTTAAGGAACATGTTGCCACTCCACCCCCAAACAATCCTTTGGTAGCCTCAGTGTCCTGACCTCCAAGCAGGGGCAGATCAGAGCCGTGAGTCTCTCTGTGAGTCCTCAGCCAGCAGGCCACTCCCCAACCCAGGCCCCTTCACTGATACCTTCCTGTTCTACAAGTGTATGCTTTCTTTCTTTGCCCCTTGGATTTTCTCTTACCAGATGTAGAGAGTGTTGCCTCTGCTTTCTTTTAGATCATATGTGCTTGACATTCGTCCTTCTTACTCGTTTAATTGTTATTACTTGCATACGTGTGTGTGTGTGTGTGTGTGTGTGTGTGTGTGTGTGTGTGCGCGTGTGCGCGCGCGCGTGCACCTGTGTCACGGCGTACTTACAGGGATCGAGGATTAACCTGCAGGAGTTGGTTCTCAAAGTCCACCATATGAGTTTTAGGGATCAAGCTTACTGTCAGGCTTGGCAGGAAGTGCCTTTACCGACTGAGCCACCTCTTTGGCCCTATTCTTTTATTTTTAATCCTTCTGTATTCTTTTGTAGCAAAGGCATCTTCTGTAAATCATGTAAGGATGGGTCTTTTAGACCCTCCATTTGGAAATGTTCTATTTTGTGATGGCCACATCCATTTACATTTATTATGCTCATGTTATACTCAGACCTATTTCTACCACCTTACTCCTCCCTTTCTACTACTGATAACTTTTAAAACTCTCTTTGCTCGGGGATGGAGAGATGGCTCAGTGGTTCAGAGCACCGATTGTTCTCCCAGAGGACCAAGATTCTGTCTCCAGCACCCACAAGGCAGCTAAGAACCACTTACAACTCCGTTTTCAAGAGGCCCCACAACCTCGTCTGGCCTCTGCAGACTCAAGGTACATACCTAGTGCACAGTCATCTGTACAGGCAAGACACCCACGCACAGAAAATAAAAATAATAAAATCTCAAAAAATAAAATGAATCTTTTTGCCTTAAACCAAACAGATTTGATTTTCTTTTGCTGGTATAACGTAACAATTTATTTTTGTTCTTACAGCGACTGCACTTGAAATGTATTTACTTATTTATCCTGACTTATTAAATTTATGAATATATACTTCTTTACCCACAAAGTACAAGTTGTTCAGCATGTTCTCTTTCTCTTCCTCCCACCTGGAGTACACATAAGAGCAACGCCCACGCGTGTCCTCCCACCCACCCGCACACCCACCACACACATACTACTCATGCAGTTTGAATAGAGCTCTAGTTTGGATTTCTTATGAGTATAATTTATTCTTCATTTCCCCGCCTCAATTTCTGCTTTTTGTTTTTCTTCTAAGAGTAACTTCCATTTTCTTTTCCCCAGATTTTTCTCTCCCGTCCTTATGAAGCAACCTCTTTATGTGGGCTTTGGTGGAGGTCCCAGCAGAGCATCATCAGATTAAATCATCATGGGAGTATTCAGTCCTTTCCTGGCTTCAGGAGATGGAGTCCTGACTACCCTGCTGTGACTGTCACAGCCCACACAGTGATGCAGCTTGACACAGTGAGAAGCTCATAAGCGTCAAAGATGCTTGCTTCGGATGCATCCCTGACCACAGTGGGCTTTACTATGGCCCAAGTAATGAAGTGTTCGCCCTTGGGCACATGCTGGGCGCAGTTTATGCAACGAATTGGCTTTATATGGTCCAAGGCCACCCACCCACCCTTTATTCCTTGGTCATCGTGGAGCCAAGACCCAAAACAGCTTTGCTTCCAAAAAAAAGAAAAAAAAAAAAAGACAACAATAAATCTAAGCTTATTTGACAGTACTAACTTCACATTTTTCTACAGCAGTGGTTCTCAACCTTCCTAACACTGCAAACCTGTAATACGGTCCTGTTGTGCTGACCCCTCAGCTATAAAATTCTTTTTGTTGCTGTTTTATAACCATAATATTGCTACTGTTATGAATCATACTGTAAATATCTATGTCTTATAATGGTCTTAGGCAACCCCCGTTGTAGAGAAAATATCTTGTGTATTGTATGGATGCAGCACCTGTCAATTAAAAAGCCTATGGCCTATGGATTAGGCAGGAAATAGGAGGTGGGATATCAGAGAGGAGAAAGAATTCTGGGATAGAGCCAGGCACGGAGAGATCCAGCTGGGAAGACATGAGGAGACAGACACATGATGCCTGACCACAGGTAGCTAACCATGTGGCAGAATGTAGGTTCAAATAAATGGAATATTTGAAGTCAGATCTAGTCAGAGAAGAGCCTAGCTATATGGCCAAGGTATTTGTAAATACATTTTGATTATAAATATATTTCAGGGAGCATGGGACTGGGAGGCAGAACCAGAACTAACTACTACACCCTGTGAAAGGGTCATTTGACCCCACAGGTTGAAACCATTGCTCTATAGCATTGTTGGGTTTTGTCCCACTAGCTTGAATATTTCTTCCTAAGGTTTTTAAGAACACAGGTTCTAGCTGGGCAGTGGTGGCGTGCCCTTTTAATCCCAGCACTTGGGAGGCAGAGACAGGTTAATTTCTGAGTTTGAGGCCAGCCTGGTCTACAGAATGTGTTCCAGGACAGCCAGAGCTACACAGAGAAACCCTGTCTCGAAAAACAAACAAACAACAAACAAACAAACCAAAAAGAAGAAGAAGCAGAAGAGGAGGAGGAGGAAGAGGAGGAGGAAGAAGAGGAAGAAGAAGAATCAAAAAGAGGAAGAGGAAGAGGAAGAAACAACTTCATGGGCCAGAGAATATTATTACATTCAGAATATTTTTCATTATGTCTTTCTATTTAGGTATTAATTTTGCTGGGTAGAAAAGCCAACGCCTTTCCATTTCACCTTGCCACTGTCTCTTCTGCAGCAAGTGTTGTCACCAAGTGTTCTGAGGGTCATCTGATGCGTGCTCCTTTGTGTAAGAGCTCCTATTTTTCTCCAAAATAGTTTGGGCTTTCTCTTAGTCTTCAATGGTTCTGCTGCACAGAAGCTGCTTTGTTTTGGAGTTTTCTGACTCTATACCACACTCCGTTGTGGTTTTTCTTTTTTCCTCTCTATTTGATTTTCCCACCTATTGAATCACTATTATCTGGGTGATTTTCACCCTTTTTAGCCCTAGCACTTCTCCATTTTAATTCCTCCTGCCTTGAATAAGGTTCACAGTGTGATTCTGCAGCTCCCTAATGTGTCTTACGGCTGTAGATGTCTGGGCACTTGTCCCGGATCTCATTCCTTCTGTGTCAGTCATTGTGTTTGACAAACCCGATGTTGCCAGGTGGTCATTCTCTTTTTCTATCACTAATATTTTCTCTGGTTGATTTTTTGACAGGGAATGAACCAACTTGTACAGCTGGCCTCTTCCTCCAAGATTGAATTGCTCCTAATTGACAGCACAGGGGGAGGAAGCGCGGGCAAGAAATCCTAGCACACAGGAGAGAGCCCTCTGAGATGCAGGAGATTGCTGTGAGCCAGAATGTGAGCGAGCGCACACGTTGTGATCATCTGAAATTGTAGACAGACAGAGTAGGCCTGGGGGAGTAAACAACTTTGCTCCTCTCCCCATGTCCTTGGCTTCGGTCACCACCTCACCACAGCCACTGGGCTGGTTAGTTTTTGTCAACGTGACATAAATAAACTAAGGTCATCAGGAAAGAGGGGGACCTCAGTGGAGA
Organism: Rhabdomys pumilio; assembly: GCA_030674055.1. Taxonomy (NCBI): domain Eukaryota; kingdom Metazoa; phylum Chordata; class Mammalia; order Rodentia; family Muridae; genus Rhabdomys; species Rhabdomys pumilio. Next base: position 53,327,031 of record JANHMN010000001.1, on the reverse strand, counting down.
ATTACCTCCATCAGAGTGAATGGGGCTTTTCTTTGATTAATGATTGACGTGGGAGGGCATAGTGCAGCCTGGGTGGTGCCACCCCAGGCAGGTGCTCCTGGGATGTCTAAGAAAGCGAGTCGCGCTAGCTCTGGAAGAAAGCCAGTGAGCAGCATCCCTCCGTGCTTTGTGCCTCTGCTTGGGTGCCTGCCCCGACTTTCCTCAGTGATTGACAGTGTTTGACATGTATGATAGAAAGCAAACTACCACAGCCATGAAGCACAGCAAAAACGGTTTTGCTGGGGTGGAGAGGGCACAGAGAACGGCACCGAGAGAGCAGATCAAAGAGAGAAAAGAAGCCTGTGTACTTGTTATCCACAGTAGTCGAAACCACTGCAAACACTGAATTAGCCAATACTAAAAATGACTCTCAGGGGAAATACACGGATAGATTCCTATGGGCCACCGATCGCACTTTCTTCAACCGATCAATATGTAAGTTTGTGTTCTGTGTGTTTCTCTTTAAAGGCACAGTTAAGATCTATTACTGTTGTGGTAACATTGAACTCACAGCCAACGCTATAATTCTTGCTTCAGTGAAGTTTGGGTAACATGAGTTTGCTCCCTAAGGCACATCAGTCTTTCGGTTCTAGTGAACAGCAGACAGCACCTCAGCCCTGTTATGGACTCCATGGTGCCCCTCAAAGTCATGATGAAGCTACAATACCAGTAAGGTCATGTTGGAAGTAGGCCCTATATCTAAGGCCAAATAGAGTTCAAAGCATGAGCCCCAACACAATACGGTATGAGAAGAGGAAGAGGTCCTTAAAGTGTGGGTACAGAGAAAGGGCCATGTGAGGGTATGTTGAGAAAATGTCACTCACCAGGAGGTGGTAGCACACACCTTTAATTCCAGCACTTAGAAAGCAGAGGCAGGCAGATCTCTAGGCCAGCTTGATCTACAGAGATGGTTCTAGGACGGCCAAGGCTATTAAACACACACACACACACACACATACACACACACACACACACACACACACACACACACACACACACACACCTGTGTCCCAAAAACAAAACAAAAAGAAGAGGAAGAGAAGGAGAAGGAGGAGGAGGAAGAAAGCGGCCCTTTGAAACTGCTTGTAGCGGTGCCCACCTGTAATCTCGAGGGAGGTGGAGGCAGGAGAATCAGGAATTCAGGGACAGCTATCTGGGCTTACTTTCCACCTCTGTGATAAACAACATGGTCAAAACAAGCTTGTTGAGAAAAGGGCTTATTCTTTATTGCAGTTTATAATTTATAATTTATATTTCGTCACAAAAGGAAGTCAGGGCAGGAACCCAAAGCAGGATCTGAGGCAGATACTGGAGAAACTCTGCTTACTGGCTCGCTTTTCATCCTCACTCCGTTTGCCCTTTTATACTACCCAGGAGACCCTGCCAAGGCAGATGGAGCACCTGTAATGAGCTGGACTCTCACATCAATCATTAAGGAAAACTCTCTACAGACTGCCCACAGTCTACCAACCTAGTGGACACATTCCAGATGACTCTAGCTTGCAGCAAGCTGACAAAACAATTAACCAGCACGCCCACCTTGGCTATCATGAGTTGAGGTCATATGAATTCTTGATCCACAAAACAAAGATAGAGAGGTCTTACCAGAAACCATCCCCACCTGGATCTTAACCTTGGGTTTTTCTGCCCTTGAAATGTGAAGAAATGGATTTGTGTTGCTTAAGCCACCAGGACTTGCAAGAATAGACCAAGCAGATGAGATGAATGCTGTGTTTGGAGACCTACCTTTCTTTCTTTTCTTTCCTTCTTTCTTTCTCTTTCTCTCTCTTTCTTTTTTTCTTTCTTTCCTTCCTTCCCCTCCCTTTTTCTCCCATCCTTTCTTCCCTCCTTCTTCCTTTCCCTTCTTTTATTCTTTTTAAAATAAATTAATCAATTTTATTTTGTGTGTACGGGTATTTTTCATGCATGTATGTCTCTGCCGAGTGTGCATGTAGTGCCTGCTGAATCCAGAAGGCGTCAGGTCCCCTGGAACTGGAATTACAAACAAACAGTGGTGAGCTGCCATGTGGGTGCTGGGAATTGGTCCAGGAGCCTACGGAGAGCAACCAGTGTTCTTACCTACTAAGCTATCTCTCTTGCCCCACGGAGACTACTTTCAATACAAAATCAGCACTTCCTGCTCTTGCAAAGGACCCAGGTCGGAATCCTAACATCCATATCAGGTGGCTCATAGTACCTTCAATTCCAGCTCCAGGGGATCTGACACCTTTGGTCTCTTCAGGCACCTGCTCTTATATATAGATATCCACACGTATGCACATAATTAAAATAAACATTAAATATTTTAAAAACTGCTTTAAAATAATTTTATAAATTTTTATCATTCAAAGAAATAATTTTTTCCCGTAACAAAAATCTACCCTAATTTTTTCATTTTTTCTTTGTTAAATGTAATTTTTGCTTATGTTAGGGTATACTTTGTCACATAAAGAATGAAGAAGCTCCATATAGTTTGTCTTAGCTCACTTTGCTCTATTATAAAGGAAATGATAGACTACCAGAGACTGGAAACACAAGTATATTCCTTACCGTTCTAGAAGCTAGGAAGTCCAATTTCAAGGAGCTGATATCTGTGAGGGCACTCTTACTGTACCATCCCATGGAAAAGAGAGAAAGAGAATGTGTGTGGTGGTTTGAATATGCTAGGCCTAGGAAGTGGCACTATAAGGAGGTGTGGTCTTGTTGAAGTAGGTGTGTCACTGTGGCTGTGGGTTTTAAGACCCTCATCCTAGCTGCCTAGAAGTCAGTATTCTGCTAGCAGACTTCAGATAAAGATGTACAACTCTCAGCTCCTCCTGCACCATGCCTGCCTGGATGTTACCATGTTCCCACTGAACCTATAAGCCAGCCCCAATTAAATGTTGTCCTTATACAAGTTTCCTTGGTTATAGTGACTGTTCACAGCAGCAAAACCCTATCTAAGACACACACACACACACACACACACACACACACACACACACACACACA
>JANHMN010000001.1:53237322-53323991 GCA_030674055.1 Rhabdomys pumilio | reverse complement strand
CACACACACACACACACACACACACACACACACACACACACACACACGGAGGTGGGGGCGGAACTTACTTGCATCATCATCTTGGTTATTGAGACCAGATCTCACTGGTAGCCCAGGTTGGCCTTGAACTCATGATTCCCCTGCCTTAGCCTCTCAAGTACTGGGCTTATAAACATGTCTTGCCACACTTGGCTCCATACTCACTTTTAAAAAATATGTGTATATGCATTTCACCTACATGTATGTATGTGTACCTTATCAATCACAGATGGCAGAAGAGGACATCAGGTCCCTTGGAACTGGAGTTTGAGATGGTTGAGCTGCCATGTGGGTGCTGGAAACTCTACCTAGGTCCTCTGCAACAGTAGCAAGCACTCTAAACCACTGAGTCATCTCTCTGGCCCCTCAAAACTCACTTTAATAACAACCTGTCTCCATGACAGCATTATTAGCCCATCCCTGAGTGCATCTAACCTGTTTCTTTTTTAAATATTTGTGCATGTATTTATTTATTGAGAAGGAAAGGGTGCACTGTGGGAGTCAGTTCCCTCCTTCTACTATGTGGACCCTAGGAAGGAAATGGTCATTGTCAGGCTTGGCAGCAAGAACCTTTATCCTCTGTGCCATGCCACTGGCCCACCTAATGGCCCTGTACAAGTCCTGCTTCTCCACTCTTGCATACAGAACTGCCTGAAATACACAAGCTTTGGGGGAGCACATTAAAAAACCCAGTGGTCTAACAGAAGTCTCCTGCTGCCCTTCCACATCCCCACTCTGCAGAGAAGGCTGCCTGCCCTCAATTCCTCACATGGATTCTTTGGGCAGTTTATGTCATTTCTCTATAAAACATAATTATGTAGTTGCCTCCTGATTGCTTTTTTCTTTCATTTTAGTCATCAGTGCTAGCCTTTTCATCCCTAATCCTCCCATGAAAGCAATGCTATCATTTTGGATAGATTAATATTCAGTGTTTATATTATTACCAATCACGAGAATGCCAGGCCCTACTTAGTGATCTGATATGCAATGATTTGCTTTGTTGAGCGAGTTATTATTTTCTCTGCCGTTAATTACTGTCTTTGGTTTGTTGAGTCATGTCCTCTGTATTTGCTATTTTTTTTCCCCAAACTCTTGTCTCAGATGTGTAAATCTTTTCCCCATGGGCTTAACTATGTCAGGGTAGTTAAACTCTGTTTCTTCTTCACTGACTCTCCCCTGAATGTCTGCTAAGCCTGCTGGACACTGTCCTGGGTCTTCTTCCTTGCTTTAGGATCTCATTTTGGCAAAGCACACTGTTCTAAAAGCTTGCTTGTAAAGGCAGAAATTAGAGGGAGATCCTTTCAAGGATGCCCGTCTTTGAAAATGCCTTTATCTCTGCCTCACACCTAGTTGGTAGGTTAGGGTGGGGGGCTGGAAATACATTAGAACTTTAAGGTGTTAGTCTGTTGTCTTTTAGTTTTGGTATAGCTGATAAGTTTGTTCTGTTTCATTATGGCTTTGCTGTGAGTGAAGGCGGACCTCAAGCTGGCTCTGTCCATGAGGATAATCTAGAATTCCTCCTCCTCCTGCCTCTGCCTTCCAAGTGCTAGAACTGCAGGTGTCTGCCCCCATGTCTGGCTTCTAATTCTTTGTCTTTTGTTTCACTAATCAGTTGTACATGGATAGAACTCAAGGCCTAAAGCATTGCGAGTGCTCTGGCTCCAGCCGCATCATCAGCCTTTATGTTTCTTCCTTGTATTCTCTGCCTCCTTTCCCCCTCTCCTTCCTTATCTCCAGTCCCTGATTGCTTTTGTCTCTATGTTCTGAAATTTTACAGTTACATTCTTTGGCTGGAATGAATTTTCTTTCATGGTGCTCTGTCCTTAGTAAACACTTAAAAGAAAAGGGTCTTTCTTCAGAATTGGATCACATTCAGATTTACACCAAAATGAGAGAACTACAGGGATTTCAACCAACCCTGTCCCTTCTTGCTTCCTGTTGCTGTGTGAGGGTCTGTTTCATCTGACATTCCCCATCGCAGTCTAACATGGAGAGAAGTCAGGGGAGGCACTCAAACCAGAGCAGAGGTATAAACCATGGAAGGATGCTGCTTTACCGACTTGCTCCCCCTGGCTTTCTCTTTTGCTTTCTTATACAACCCAGGAGCAAGGGTAGTACTGCCCAAAGTGGGCTGGATTCTCCCCCATTGATCATTTATCAAGAAAACACCTCATAGACTTCCCTACAGGCCAATCTGATGGATGTAATCCCTCGAAGGAGGCTCCCTCTTCCTAGATGACTCTAGCTATGGGATGTTTGAAAAAAAAAAAAACCAACCCTGATCCCATGTGTGGATAGCCTGTCTCATTCAGAGTGGCACATGGAGTATGATTACACTGATGCCTTGTCTCTCGAGCTCTTAGCACACACACATCAGGACCCATCCTCTGTTGTCCACTCTGTGGGTTTAAACAGGATGTATAAGAAGACACATCTAGTGTATCACAGTGTTTCCTATGCCTCTCAGAGCCCCTCTGCACCCCCACCATCATTTCTACCTAAACCCAGACAAGCATAGGTCTTTTTGCTTTCCACCATTTTGCCTTTTCTGGAATGTCGCATAATAGATTGGCTTCATTCCCTCAGTAATATCTGTTTAGTCCATCTCATTTAATAGTTTAATAGTGAATTTCTTTAACCCTGAATAATATTCCATTGTTTGGGTTGGGCATGCTATTGGAAGGCAGAGACAGGCAGACCCCTAGTTTGGGATCTAGCCTAGTTTGAGGCTAGCCTGGTCTACGTAGTAAGTTTCAAGACAACCAAGACTATGTAGAGAGACTCTCTCTCAAAAACAAAAATCCACTGCCTCCAGATTTGAGCAGTTGGGAAGATAGCTGCTTCAAATATCTGTATGTAGGATTTTGTGTGCTTTCAATCCTTTGGATAAAGACCACAGAGTGTAGCTGGGGACTGGGTAGTAGAAAGGCTGTAGAGTTTTACAGAAACTTTCAAATCTGGCTGCATTATCTCACATTCCAACTTCAGTGGCTGAGAGTCCCTACTGTGTCACCTCCTGACCAGCATTCGGTGGTGTGGGTGTTGTGCATGCTGAGTGTTCTAACAGGTATGTATCAGCATTTCATTTCGCTGAAATTTCATCCCCCAATGATGTATGATGAAGACCAGCTTGCTTACTTGATATCTGTAAACATTCATGAAATGTCTACTGAGGTCTTTGGCTCAATTTGAATATGGTTGTTTGTGTTTTATTGTGGAGTGTTTTCTTTAAAGATTTATTTATTTATTTATTTAATGTGTGTGTGTGTGTGTGTGTGTGTGTGTGTGTGTGTGCTGTGAGAGTATGTACCTATACTGTGTGCATTCAGGTGCCTGAGAAGTGGAGAAGGTGTTGGGAAACCTGGAACTGGAGTTACAGGTCGTTGTAGATGCTGAGAACCCAAACCTAGCACCTCTGCAAGAGCAGTGAATGCTCTTAACCACTGAGCCTCCGTGGTGAAATTTTAAGAGTTTTTTGTGTATTAGGGATAACTGGGATGACAGGTACCATGCAAATATGTTCTCTCAACCTGAGCTTGTCCTCTCCAGCTCTTGCCTGTTCTTTGTGAAACAGGAAAAAAAATCTTTATTTTGAAGTTCAAACTACCAATTTTTCTCACAACCTTATCTTTCAGATCATATCTAAAAGGATATTCTCCAATGCATGGTCATCTAGATTTTCTGCTGTGCTACTGTGATGGCTGGTGTCCACTGTCAAGCTCGCAGAATCCAGAATCACCTGAGAGATGCGCTTCTGACGCCTCTGCAGTATTACTTTGATTAAGCTGAGGTGGCAAACCCACCCTCTGTGAATGGTGCCCTTCCCTGGCTGGGATGCTGGCTTATAGAAATGGAGGAAGGAAGCCCAACAGCTCCCAGTCGGTCCAGTTGCTCTCTGCTAACTGTGGATGTGGTGTGACTGGTGACTGCAGACTCCTGCTGTCTTTACCGCCCACCACAGTGCGTCTTTGAACTGTGAGACAGGAGAAACTGTGTCTCCCTGAAGATGCATTGCCAGAGGATTATACACAGCAACACTGGAAAGACAGCTAAGGCTGTTGTGTTTTTGGACTATTATAGCTTAACAGTTGAAACTCAGTTCCGGGATCCATTTGAATTATTTTTTATGGAACTCATGTCAGATTTTTGTCTAGGTTTGACTCCATGTATATATCTAGTTGTTTGGGGGAATCACTTGTATTAAAGCAATCTCTCCAATTTACAATTGGATTGTATTTGCTTTATTATCGGAGGTTAAATAATTGATCTTTATGCATTTATTCCCAGGCTTTCTATTCTGTCATATTTATCTATTTGTCTATTCTTTCATCAATATCACATTGCCTTGACTCCTATAACTTATAGTATGTTTTAAAATTGAGAGATTTTAAAGGAGAATCTCCTCTTCTTCTTCCTCCTCTTTCTCCTCCTCCTCCTCTTCCTCCTTCTCCTTCACCACCACCTCCTTCAATACTGTGTGCCTATCTTGGATCTTTTGCCTCTCCTCATAAACTTTGAAACAGCCACAAAATAACTAGTTGGGATTTTGTTTGGTGTTTGTGGTGGTCTGACTGAGGCATCTTTGATAAGTCTTGGACATTTGAATATACAGCCCCTCAGTTGGTAGTTGTTTAGGGAGGATTAGGAAGTGTGGTCTTACTGAGGAAGTTTGTCACGGGCTTGGAGTGGGCTTGGAGGTTCCGAAAGACTTGCTCCATTTTTCAGCTAGCTCTCTCTGCCTCGTGCTTGGACACCGCCACCATGCCTTTGTTTCACCGTCATGAACTCTACCCACTGGAACCATAAGCCCAAGTTAATGCTTTCTTTCATAATCTGCCTTAGTCGTGGTGTTTTATAACAGCAACAGAGAGTAACTAATAATATGGTGTTGAATGACTCTGTAGATCAGATGCAGAAGAATCGACATCTCAGCTACACTGAGTCTTCCTATCCATGAACATGGACTATCTCTTCATTTACTTAATTTTTCTTTGATTTCTTTCATCAGAGTTTTGTATTTTCTTCCCAATAGATGCCGTGTGTGTGTGTGTGTGTGTGTGTGTGTGTGTGTGTGTGTGTGTGTGTAAAATCTCAGGTATTTCACTTTGAAGGGGACAGTGTTTTACATTTTTTAGTGCTAACAGAAGTGATACTGTATTTTCCGTTTCAAATTGTACTTCACATTGGTACATACAAGGGAGTGATGTACTTTCCAGTAATTAAGCTTGTACTCTGCAAGCTTGCACAATCTCTTGCTCCTGTTTCTGTTGTCTTTCATTGCTTCACACTTGTTAGATGATTTATATCATCTGAAAAAAAAAGACAGCTTTGTTTTTATTTTGTTCCTAACCTATGTGCCTTTCATTTCTCTTCTTCTTTTTTTTTTTCATCACCAGGAGTTCCAGTGTGAAGTTGAGGAAAACTGGGAAGAACAAAACTCATTACTGTGTTCTCCGTCTTAGTGAGAAAGCCTTGGGTTATCAGTACATTTTTGTGTAGATTTCTTTGTTAAGGACATCTTTTTCTAGTCTCAGTTAACAAAAACTGTCGTTTTCATTTTTTGAGTTATTTTGTTTTTCACAGCCGTTCACGCAGTACACAGCTCCATGGACACGGCACTGGAGCAAGCGGGAGCTGGACTGGCTCTGGGCCGCTCTGGGCCTCATAGAGGAAAACCTGGGCAAAGGAGATGTTAAGAAGCCAAGAGACAAATGTCTTCATATAAATCTTTGTGCAGACTTGCCAGGAGAAGCACAGAAGCAGCAGTTGGTGCCCCGTCAGCTCCTCAGAGAGTTCTCTAAGAAGTCTGAGAGGAAGGGACCATGTTTGCTGTAGAAAAGCAGAAAAGCGAAAACATGGCAAAGGCTGGCGAGGCACGTTATGAAAGAGAAATGAAAACCTACATTCCACCCCCCAAAAAGGGGAGACCAAAAAAGTTTGAGGACCACAATGCACCCAAGAAGTCCCCTTCAGAATTCTTCTGGTCATGTTCTGAATATTGCCCCCAAATCAAAGGAGAGCATCCTGGCTTATCCACCAGTGATGCTGCAAAGAAACCGGGGAGAGCCCTGGGGGAGTGCAGAGGACAAGCAGCCCTGTGAGAAGCAGGATTCGGAGCTGAATGAAAGAGATGAGGTGAAGAGGGGTTGCTTAAGGCTGAAGGGGGCAGGAGAAAGAAGACCATTCAGAAGATGAAGAGGAAAAGGAGAATGAAGATGATGAATAAGCTGGTTCTAACCCAGTTTCTTTTCTTCTCTATGAAACATTTAAATCCCCACCCTGTACAAAACTCACTCCTATTCAAAAAAAAAAAAAAAAAAGATTAAAATGTAAAGCTGTGGAAGCATTGTTTTAAAACCATAGTGCCTTTTTTTTTCTTTTAATAGTTAACATACTACCAACTGTGTTGGTAGATGGCCCTGTCACAGTGGTATTTTCAATAGCTTCTAACCATGCCTGATTCAGCCTGGTGCAGCCTGGTATGGCCTGGTGCAGCCTGGTACGGCCTGTTGTTGTAAATTGGCGTGCAAATTTAAACCAGGTTCTTGTTAGTGTATAGCACAAATGAGTTATACGTGGGACAGCAGGGTGGGGTTTCTTTTCTTTCTATCTGCAGTTATCTCTGATGCTGCATCATGAAAGTAGTTGTTCCGTTAACTGAATACCCTCTGTAATTACAAAAATAAAAATCTCAGCTGTTTTGCTGACATTTTGCTACAAAGTAAATTCATTTTTAAAATTAGTATTCTCCTGTTCATAGATCTGAAATGTCTCGTCTCCAGGGAAGGTCATTCTCTGCTCTTGCCTATGTTGGGTCACATGGGTTACTGCAGCGTGTATCTTTTCATAGAGCCAGCTCTTAGAAAGCTTTTCTACACACCCTGCACACTATGATGGGATTGTAAAAGCCCTGAGCTGTAAAAGTCCTGAGCTGACTGTAAAGGACCACTCTTGCCCACGTTTGGGGGCCAAACTATAGCTGCCCGCTCTGTTCCGCAGGTCCGGGCTTAGCAAGAGAGAGAGTGGGGGGAAGAAGGGGAAGAGCCACGAAGAATAGAGACAAGCCAGAGGATCTGTAGTAAAGTCTTCTTTACTGTCTCCACCATACACACACCACTACACCTACTACTACTACACCACATATTCTCACACACACACACACACACACACACACACACACACACACACACACACACTACAAGGAAATCCTGGGTATTTATAGGCTTTTACCACGTGCCTTGCAGGTGTGGATATGACGTAAGCCTTACAGACATGGACAGCACGTGAGCCTTACAGGCATATATGGCGTGGATAGCACGTGGACAATACGTGCACCGCATGCCTTGTAGGCGTGGATACCACGTGCTCCTTGCAGCTGGGGGCACTTAACAGCAAAACAAGCTAGGTGGGACATCAGAGTGTGCTTCAGCTGTTGTAGGCTGTTGAAAACCAAGTCTCATGTCAGGGTATATGGCTCAAGATGGCTGCAAAGCTGATAGCTGCTTTCTAGCCGCTTTTTGCTTAAAGTCGGCTCCCTACATGGGGTAACAAAAGTTAGAACAGCTTCGTTCATCATTTAAATTCCCAAATCACCAGTGGCCGAATAAGAGATTCCACGTAACCAGTTGTAAAGCTAAGAGTGGTCAATCCTATCACACCGTGGGATTGTTGGATGCAAACAAACTGAAAGTCGTCCTTGACCGACTAATAGAACAGTCTGTTCTAATCCTTACATGAGGATTCTGCGTTCCTTAACTCCCACTACTGTCTGATGGCAGCTACGCTCTGCGGTTCTCCTATTAAAGAGGACCTGAGAAGGTATCTCCAAAAACGTGAGCTTAGAAATTAAGACAGCCATACTAAACTTTTTGTTGGCATTAGTCCCAGTGAAGGCTATGAGACCACTGGTTACGATGCCTTTGCTCTGCTATCTAAATTCGGTTGCTCAGGAAACTTGACTGTTTAACGGTCTTTTTAATTAGTTGAGATAGCTTTTTTTAAAAGATAGCTACATTTAAAATTAAAGTTAGGGTATAGTTGTTCTATATTGTGATCTGTCCCTTCATAAACCAGATACAAGGAAAGAAGATAAGCTTTGCATCATAGTAAAGTTGTCCAATTCACTTGGCTTCTCTATAAAACCCAAATTTATTCATTAGAGTCATGTTAATCTGCTTTGTGGTTTAGGGGACAATTTGCCAGTTTTCTGGGGTTTTTGTTTTGTTTTATTTATTTTTCTTTTTTGGTTTTTGCTTTGTCTTGGTTTTTTTGTTTGTTTCTTTACATTATTGTCTTCTTGAAGCACCAGTTTTATCTTTTTTCTTATTTAGTTTTTATTCATAATCATAAACTACTTTGCAATCCAGCTAGACTTGGAGGAGGATGAGGAAAACATGGAACCCAAAGAACTTCAGTGAGGGCAGAGATTACAGGGTATTGAGAGCAGATGGGGTGGGGGTGCTCTCCTGAGCTACAGAAGGAATGGTTTGATAGGTAAAACACCCATAAGTCAAAAGAAGTTAGAGCTGTCCACAGTCGGAAATGGTGATCTTCTTGCTGGTCTTGCCATTCCTGACCCAAAATGCTCCATGGCTTTTACACTGTTCATGCCTTCTTTCACCTTCCCAAAGACCACATGCTTGTCGTCGAGCCATTCAGTCTTGGCAGTGCAGATAAAAACCTGGAACCATTTGTGTTTGGCCCAGCATTTGCCATGGACAAGATGGCATTTAAAAAAAAAAAAATAAAACTGAAAGGTGTGCTTCACCATGCCTGGTTAAAAATATCTTTAAAAAATATCTTTCATCTATTGAAATGATCTTGTAATTTTTCTTCCTAGGTTGATAAATGTGATGGATTGTATGAACTGATTTGTAAGTATTAAACCAGTCTTGCATATCCAGGATAAATCCCACTGGGCTATGGTGTGCTCTTCTTTTTATACAGTGTTGGATTCAGCTTGCAGAGATCTTGTGGAAGGTTCTTATGCCCACACTCATGACAATTACCAGCTTGTAACTTTCTTTTGTCCTGTCCAGTGTGGCCTCCTAGAAACCTCTGGGAAGTGCTTCTTGATTCTGTCTTCTGAGGGAGACGTCAGAGAATTGGTATAGTTTGTACACCAAGTGTTTGACAGAATTCACTGAAGCATCTATTTGGGCTCTTTGCTTTCTGTCTTGGGAGGTTATTAGTTATTAATACAGTTATTATTTATGAGATGGTGTCTTGCTGTACAGTTCAGTTTTGCTTCAAACTCACAACGAATGTTCCTGCCTCTGCGTTCCAAGTGCCGGAATAATAAGCAGGTAGATACTACCATACCCCACTTCTGGCACAGTTTCTAAATGGAGACTGAGTGTTTGAGATTCTTGATTGACGCTTGTGTTGACTTTTGTTTGCGGTCTGTCTTTTGAAGAGTTTGCCCTAAGCTTACCATGTTTTTTTTGGCATAGAGCTAGTTATCCTTGCTATTCCCTGATTATGCTTTTAATGTTGTAATGTTGGGATTTTGGTTTCATTCTTTTTCTATTAATTTTCTGTTTTCTTTTTTTTTTTTTAAAGTGTATGTGGTGTGTGTGTGTGTGTGTGTGTGTGTGTGTGTGTGTGTGTGTGTGCAGGTACCCATAAGAGGACAGACAGAAGAAATATCAGGTTGTTGGAACTGGATTTCCAAGCAGTTTTGAGCTGGCTGATGAGAATCAAACTTGGACTTGTTCCTTCTGCAGGAACAGTATTCCTCTTAACTGCAATGTCTTTGTTTTAATTATATTAACCTTTTCCTTGGCTTTAATTTTTATTTATTTTCTTCTGTTTATGATGAATTTTGCTTGAATCTTGATTTTCTAGTTTTCCAAGGTTGAAACGTAATTGACTGAGTTTACATCTCTTTTTTAAACATATCTACTCAATCCTATTAATTTTGTTGTGAACACAATTTGTGTTGCTGTGTTTACGTTCAGTTCAGAATATGTTGTAATTTCTCTGAGATTTTTTTTCTTTGACTTGTGGGCCTTATCAAGTTCACATTTTAAAAGATTCCCAGCTATGCTCTTGTTTGGCTCCTAGTTTAGTTCCATTGTGATCTAAGACTCCAGATATTCCTGTCTCCAGCTGTGAGGGTGGAGCCGTCTCCTTCTTACTGCCCCACAGCTGTAAGCCCCACTGTTGGGTGTGGGCGAACTAAGGATTGCTCTATGGTTTTAGAGAAGCGATTGCTTTACTAGTTCATACTGTGCTCTAAATCTCTCATAACCTTGTCAGCCTGAAGTCTGCCTGAAATAAGTAAGTTATTCCCACTTTCCTTTAGGTCATATTAGTGTAGTATCTCTGTCTCCATTCACTTACATTAGAACCTACAGTGGAGCTGGAGGGACGGCTCAGCAGTTAAGTCACTATGACATTTGTTAGCGTTTTCTGTTTCTTGCCCTATTGGTCTTCTGTTATCTTCTGCCTGCTTTGGTTTGAATCGAGCTCTGTGTATTATGTTGCTATCTCCTGTTTCTTGGCTTGTCATTACACTTTTGTTTTATGGTGATTATATTACCTTATAATTTATAGTACGTATTCACAGAAAATCCAAAATCCAGGCCTACTTTTAAGTAATATGCCACTTAGTAGGTGACATAATTTCTTGGTAGTAATAAAGTAATTCCAATTTCAGCCTTCTATCCCTTGTTAAATTGCTGTATCTTCTTTCACTTACACATAAAAGGGCACATGTATGTGATCATGCATGCATACACACTCACATGAAGATGTACATACACATGCACACATGCGCACACAGACATACACACACACACACACACACACACACACACACACACACACACAATCAAATACCTTGTTGTGGTTAACCACTGCTATATGCTATGACAATTAAGAATAGGAAAGAGAAGTGGATTTTGCATTCATTTATTTATTTTCTAGAGTTTCTTTCTTTCTTTTTTTATTGGATATTTTATTTATTTACAATACAGATGTCGTCCCCCTTCCCAATTTCCCCTCCCTAGAACCCCCTATCCTATACCCCCTCTTCCTTTATGCTTTTATACCATTTTAATTACATGTATGTAATAAGGTCAGTTCTAGGTTGAGGGTCTAGCAATGCAATAGATGCAAATAGTCAAGGAACAACCAATACAATAAACACAAATAGTCAAAGAAAAAGCAAGGCATTAAACCCAGTTACAAGAACACTTCTGAGATCACTGTTTCTAAGGGCTTATCAGGATGACCAAAGTATCTGAGCCTACTTCCTTGCCCTAGCCCAAGGTCATTTTCATGTCTGAAGCCTACTTCCTTCTTCTAGCCTAAAATTTAGATTCCTGTCTGAAATTACTTCTTTGTTCTAGCCTAATATTTAGATTCCTGCTTGAGATTACTTCTTTGTTGTAGCCTAAGATTTAGATTCCTACCTGAAATTACTTCTTTGTTCTAGTCTAAAGTCAGATTCCTGCTTGAAGCCTGCTTCCTTGTCCTTGACCAATGTTATATTCCTGTCAAGCAGCCCATTTCCTTGTCCTTAGCCCATGTCAGCTTCTTGCCAAGTAGCCCCAAAGGCTCTTCACCTCAACCCCTTTTTTATTTTGTTAACAAGACTGAGCCTGTCTTAGGTAGTTCTGACAAGAACGTCTTCCTTACCCATCATAGAATATGCATTATCAAAAGCAATGCACTTATGTCTTAAGTTGGTAAGGCTCTGTGCAGAATCTTACCCGTCCTTGGCTTGCCAGCCTGTTAATTTAGTAACTCTGTCTGGGAGTCCACTTTTCAGGTTCAAGCCATGTACTTTGACTGCCAACATGTTGATGTTGTTAAAGATAAGTTTTAACATGATGGGCAGGAATAAAAGTACTCCCAGGACACACGAAGGGATATATAGCTATATATGCCATTCCTGAGGTTTGACCAAAATGGAAATACTGACCTCAAGCCATGGATAATTTTATCGGCATTATCTGCAGCATCCAAGCTCAACAAAGCAGCATTCTTTAAATTCATAATCTCACTATGCAAAGTTAACACACCAAGAGAGGTGTTAAAATTATGCCAAATATCCTGCAGGTGTCTTTAAACTTTTTTCTAATTATAATGACAATCATTGTGAATTTCAAAAGTAACACTACTCCAATGATATTTGTCATAACACTTGGGATGGCTCCTAACTCTTGAACCCTGAACCTCCTTCAGATAATTTGATTGGGTTATAGAGCATCATCCATTGTTCCAGATACCTATATAAATGCTTTTGTATACTCAATACATTAGTAACATTTTCTTTGCTAGATGGTTAACAAAAATAGTTGTCTTAACTCCTTGTGTCAATGCTATTGCAGAAGCAGTGGTGCTAGAAATTAATAGAATTAAAGCTGTTATACCAGCAATAATCAAGCCCATTACCCTCTTGCTTCTGCTTAAAGCCTAACTCACTTCTTCCAGCACTTTCAAGCTTTTGTCAGTGAATCAAGGTTTTCTAATACTCAGGGCAGTAAGACAAAAGCTGGTTAATAGACCCCCCCATAACAGACATGCCATGTTTCAACACACTAACACAATTGGAAAATACACAGTCAATGCAACTTACAATAAATACTGTAGAAGAGACAAAAACCAATTTTAGCTTGACAATTAAAAGAGCCTTAAAACATGCATTAACCCTTGTTTGAAATCCAAATCCTGTTCCAACTTTATCTCTTGCTATAGTAACATCATAGCAAGCTACAGCTAACTTCCAAATATGTCTCTGACAAAGTCTAGATCCAGTCTTCAAAAAGTAGACTGTTATTTCCCATATTGGATTGATTTCTAGACCAGTACATGATTGAGTCCTACTGGCTGGTCACCTTTAAGAAGAATACAGGAGACATAATTTCTCTTTTCGATTCTTTATCCCACAAGGTCTAAAATCTTGAGGCAAAGGAGCTTGTCCCATCTGGGATATAGTCAAGCAAAGGTGGTTCAGGAACACATATCCAATACAGCTTCCCAGTCACCTTTGTCAGGGCACTTAGCAAGCTCACAGGTCAACATCATTCTTTGTCTCAGCAACAGTATGTCTGACCAATCTTTTTTAAAGTTTCATGGGACTCTTCCACAATACCTTGTCCTTGAGGATTATATGAAATCCCTGTAATAAATTGTTGACAAAAAGTCTCGACTGCTCGACTACAATTGACAGACCCATTATCTGGTTTTTTTTTAATTGGATATTTTATTTATTTACCTTTCAATGTTATCCCCTCTCCCATTCCCCCCAACCCCCCATCCCATCCTCCCTCCTCCTACTTCTATGAGGGTGTGCTTCCACCATCCAACCATTCCTGCCTCCCTGCTCTCAAATTCCCCAGCACTAGGGAATCCAAACTTTCAGGGACCAAGCACCTACACTTCCACTGATGTCTGACAAGGCCATATTCAACTACTTATAGAGGTGGAGCCATGAGTCCCTCCCTTCGTGTTCTCAGGCTGGAGGTTTAGACGCTGGGAGCTCTGGTTGAGTATTTTGATACTCCTTCTAAGAAGGACCAAAGCACCCACACTTTGGTCTTTCTTCTTCTTGAGCTTCATGTGGTCTATGCGTTGTATCTTAGGTATTGTGAGCTTTTGGGCTAATACCACTTATCAGTGAGTGCATACCATGTGTGTTCTTTTGTGGTTGAGTTACCTCACTCAGGATGATATTTTCTAGTTCCACCCATTTGACTAAGAATTTCATGAACTCATTGTTTTTAATAGCTGAGTAGTACTCCGTTGTGTAAATGTACCATATTTTCTGTGTCCATTCCTCTGTTGAAGGACATCTGGGCTCTTTCCAGCTTCTGGCTATTATAAATAAGGCTGCTATGAATATAGTGGAGCATATGTCCTTGTTATATGTTGAAACATCTTTTGGGTATATGCCCAGGAGTGGTATAGCTGGGTCCTCAGGGAATACTATGTTAAATTTTCTGAGAAACTGCCAGACTGATTTCCAGAGTGGTTGTACCAGCTTACAATCCCACCAACATTGGAGGAGTGTTCCTCTTTCTCCACATCCTCACCAACATCTGCTGTCACCTGTGTTTTTTATCTTAGCCATTCTGACTGGTGTGAGGTGAAATCTCAGGGTTGTTTTCATTTGCATTTCCCTGATGACTAAGGATGCTGAAAACTTCTTTAGGTGCTTCTCAGCCATTCGAGTTTCCTCTGTTGAGAATTCTTTGTTTAGCTCTGTACCCCATTTTTAATAGGGTTATTTGATTGTCTAGAGTCTAATTTATTCAGTTCTTTGTATACCTTTGATATTCTTTGATATTAGTCCTCTATCGGATGTAGGATTGGTAAGATCTTTTCCCAATCTGTTGGTTGCCATCTTGTCCTATTGACAGTGTCATTTGCCTTACAGAAGCCTTGCAGTTTTTTGAGGCTCCATTTGTCAATTCTTGATCTTAGAGCATAAGCCATTGGCGTTCTGTTCAGGAACTTTTCCCCTGTGCCCATGTGATCAAGGCTTTTCCCCATTTTCTCTTCTATTAGTTTCAGTGTAGCTGGTTTTATGTGAAGGTCCTTGATCCACTTGGACTTGAGCTTTGTACAAGGGGATAAGTATGGATCAATTTGCATTCTTCTACATGCTGACCTCTTGAACCAGCACCATTTGTTGAAAATGCTGTCTTTTTCCCACTGGATGGTTTTAGCTCCTTTGTTAAAGGTCAAGTGACCATAAGTGTAGGGGTTCATTTCTGGGTCTTCTATTCTACTTCATTGAGCCTCCTGCCTGTCTCTGTTCCAATACCATGAAGTTTTTAAATCACTATTGCTTTGTAGTACAGCTTGAAGTCAGGGATGGTGATTCCCCCAGAAGTTCTTTCGTTGTTGAGAATAATTTTCACTATCCTGTTTTTTTTTTTTTCAAATGAATTTGAGGATTGCTCTTTCTATCTCTGTGAAGAATTGAGTGGAAATTTTGATGGGGATTGAATTTAATCTGTAGATTGCTCTTGGCAAGATGGCCATTTTTACTATATTAATCCTTCCAATCCATGAGCATGGGAGATCATTCCATCTTCTGAGATCTACTTCGATTTCTTTCTTCATGGACTTGAAGTTCTTGTCATACTGATCTTTTACTTGCTTGGTTAGAGTCACACCAAGGTATCTTATATTATTTATGACTATTGTGAAGGGTGTCATTTCCCTAATTTCTTTCTCAGCCTGTTTATCTTTTGAGTAGAGGAAGGCTACTGATTAGTTTGAGTTGATTTTATATCCAGCCACTTTGCTGAAGTTGTTGATCAGGTTTAGGAGTTTTCTGGTGGAAATTTTAGGGTCACTTAAGTATACTATCATATCATCTGCAAATAGTGAAATTTGACTTCTTCCTTTCCAATTTGTATCCCTTTGACCTCCTTTTGTTGCCTAATTGCCCTGGCTAGGACTTCCAGTACTATATTGAATAGGTAGTTAGAGAGTGGGCAGCCTTGTCTAGTCCCTGATTTTAGTGGGATTGCTTTAAGTTTCTCTCCATTTAGTTTGATGTTGGCTACTGGTTTGCTATATATTGCTTTTACTATGTTTAGGTATCAGCTTTGGATTCCTGATTTTTCCAAGACTTTTATCATGAAGGGGTGTTGAATTTTGTCAAATGCTTTCTCAGTATCTAGTGATATGATCATGTGGGTTTTTTTTCCTTGAGTTTGTTTATATAGTGGATTACATTGATGGATTTTCGTCTATAGAACCATCCCTGCATTCCTGGGATAAAGCCTACTTGATCATGATGGATGATTGTTTTGATGTGTTCTTGGATTCAGTTTCCCAGTATTTTATTGAGGTTTTTTTTTTTTTTTTTTTTTTTTGCATCGATGTTCATAAGGGAAATTGGTTTGAGGTTCTCTTCCTTTGTTGAGTCTTTGTATGGTTTAAGTATGAGCGTAATTGTGGTTCATAGAATGAATTGGGTAGTGTTCCTTCTGTTTCTATTTTATGGAACAGTTTATAGAGAATTGGTATTAAGTCTTCTTTCAAAGTCTGATAGAATCCTGCACTAAACCCTTCTGATTCTGGACTTTTTTTTACTGGGGAGACTTTTAATGACTGCTTCTATTTGTTTCGGGGTTATGGGACTGTTTAGATGGTTTATCTGCTCCTGATTTAACATTGGTAACTGGTATTTGTCTAGAACATTGTCCATTTCATCCAGATTTTCCAATTTTGTTGAGTATAGGCCTTTGTAGTAGGATCTGATAATTTTTTGAATTTTCTTGGCTTCTGTTGTTATGTCCCCCTTTTCAGTTCTGATTTTATTAATTTGGATGCTGTCTCTCTGCTCTCTGATTAGTCTGGCTAAGAGTTTATCTGTCTTGTTGATTTTCTCAAAGAACCAGCTCCTGGTTTTATTGATTCTTTGTATAGTTCTTTTTGTTTCTACTTGATTGATTTCATCCCTCAGTTTGATTATTTCCTGCTGTCTACTCCTCTTAGGTGTGTTTGCTTCTTTTTGGTCTAGAGCTTTCAGGTGTATTATCAAGCTACTAGTGTATGCTAGCAGTTTCTTTTTGTAACCACTTAGAGCTATGGATTTTCCTCTTAGCACTACTTTCATTGTGTCTCATAAATTTTTGTATGATGTGTCTTCATTTTCATTAAATTCTAAAAAGTCTTTAATTTCTTTCTTTATTTCTTCCCTGACCACATTATCATTGAGTAGAGTGTTGTTCAGTTTCCATGTGAATGTGGGCTTTCCACTGTTTTTGTCATTATTGAAGACCAGCCTTAGTTCATGGTGATCTGATAGGATACATGGGATTATTTCAATTTTTTTTATATCTGTTGAGGCCTGTTTTGCGACCAATTATATGGTCTATTTTGGAGAAGGTACCATGAGGTGCTCAGAAAAAGGTATATTCTTTTGTTTTAGGGTGAAATGTTCTATAGATATCTGTTAAATCCATTTGGTTCATAACTTCTGTTAGTTTCACTGTATCTCTGTTTAGTTTCTGTTTCCATGATCTGTCCATTGCTGAGCGTGGAGTGTTGAAGTTTCCCACTATTATTGTGTGAGGTGCAATGTGTGCTTTGAGCTTTAGTAAGGTTTCTTTTATGAAAGTGAATGCTCTTGCATTTGGCACATAGATGTTCAGAATTGAGAGTTCATGTTGGTTGGCTTTTCCTTTGATGAGTATGATATGTCCTTCCTTGTCCTTTTTAATAGCTTTAAGTTGAAAGTTGATTTTATTTGATATTAGAGTGGCTGTCCAGCTTGTTTCTTAGGACCATTTGCTTAAAAATTTGTTTTCCAGCCTTTTACTCTAAGGTAGCGTCTGTCTTTGTCACAGAGGTGGGTTTCCTGTATGCAGCAAAATGCTGGGTCCTGTTTATGTATCCAGTCTGTTAGTCCGTATCTTTTTATTGGGGAATTAAGACCATTGATGTTAAGAGATATTAAGCAGAAGAGAGATTGTTGTTTTTCGTTATTTTTGTTATTAGCAGTGGCAATGTTTGTGTGGCTATCTTCTTTTGGATTTTTTTGGAAGAGGATTACTTTCCTGCTCTTTCTAGGATATATTTTCCCTCCTTGTATTGGAGCTTTCCTGCTATTATAATTTGTAATGCTGGGTTTGTGGAAATATATTGTGTAAATTTGGTTTTGTCATGGAATATCTTGGTTTCTCCATCTATGGTAATTGAGAGTTTTGCTGGGTACAGTAGCCTGAGCTGGCATTTATGTTCTCTTAGGGTCTGTATGACATCTGTCCAAGATCTTCTCGCTTTTATAGTATCTGGTGAGAAGTCTGGTGTAATTCTGATAGGTCTGCCTTTATATGTTACTTGGCTTTTTTCCCTTACTGCATGTAATATTCTTTCTTTGTTTTGTGCATTTGGTGTTTTGATTATTATGTGAGGTATTTCTTTTCTGGTCTAGTCTATTTGGTGTTCTGTAGGTTTCTTGTATGTTTATGGGCATCTCGTTCTTTAGGTTAGGGAAATTTTCTTCTATAATTTTGTTGAAGATATTTATTGACCCTTTAAGTTGGGAATCTTCACTCTCTTCTATACCTATTATCTTAGGTTTGGTCTTCTCATTGTGTCCTGGATTTCCTGGATGTTTTGTGTTAAGAACTTTTTCCATTTTGTGTTTTCTTTGATAGTTGTGTCAATACTTTCTTTCTTTTTTTTTTTTTTCCATAGTGTTTTATTTTGTAGGTCCCACGAAGGTGATCATACAGACCTCATTTTTGTCTTCTTTGTCCTTTTTCTTTTTTTTTATTGGATATTTTATTTACATTTCAGATGCCAACCCCTTTCCCCATTTCCCTAGAAAACCCCTATCCCGTGCCCCCTTTTCCTTTTTGCTTTTATACATTTTTTAAAATGTTAATCAAAGGCCTTATAAGTATGGTAATGCTCAATCAGAAGAGTAACCCAATACCCAACCTAGATACATAAACTATCTTTGACTGGCGGAGACACATGAACATCTGCCTCCATGCCCCTCCTCTCTTTCTCTCTCTCATCACCTAGCTTCTCCTCTACTTCATCTTCTCCTCTCCTTATTCCATCTCTTCCTCTCCATACTCTTTTCCCCTTAGCTCCTCCTACCTATCACCCTTCCTATTAAAGTAAAACTTTTCTCTCAAAATACAATTAGAGCATAATTACATGCAGTCCATCATTTTGTTGACTAACCAGAACCTCTATCGTCTCTCCTAACTAAGACACTTAGTTTTGAATCTGGCTTTTTTCTTGGCTTTAGAATGAATGTCAGCTGAAAACCATCCACTCAGATCTTTTCTCTCAAAGTAAATATCCAGGATTGGCTATGAGACTCTAGGTCTTCAACCCCATCAGAAATCCAGAATGACTGAGTTAGCCGAAATTATGGGAAGCACAAAGCATAGCTTCTAAAACTTAGCCAATTTATAGAGACCGTTGAACACCTGGACAGTCCCTATACTACAGAAAGTTGGAGCATCAAATCTTCGGCCTTCTGGCCCAGAATCATTTGACAGACCTTAGTGATACAGAATTATTAAGGGCTGATTACTCTGTCTAGGCAGATATAATCAGTCAACTATTCTGCAAGTGTGTCCTTTTCTGGACAGTAATTTGTCTGTAGATGGAAAGAGGCAATTCTTGCCTAGTGTCTGTCTCACCACAACTGGAGTAACTTCAAAGATGCTCAATTTCTTCTTAGAATCCAAGACAGGAAGCTGTCAGGAGCAGACAGGTCTCTAATCAAAATGAACATTAATATAGAAATATTTGTAACGTCAATTCTATGGACTTCTGATGTTTTGAAATCCAACTATCCATGTAAGGTAACCTGGACTGTTGTCTGTTAACTCCTCTCAGCTATTTCTAAATAAAATATAGAAAACACCCTAACAATAAGCTCAAAGCCATGAATTTGCTATAGTCCCTTAATTCACAGGCTAACCATCCCAAATCAGTTAAAAAAGTTAAAGAAGGACTGGGTCTAAGCCTTGTATTCCTAAATGTGTTATACAGGCAAAATGCCCACGAGAGTACCAATATTCATCTCACTTTTATATCAATAAGAAGCTCATACCAATGAAAACCTTAAATTTAAAATCAAAGTAAATTTTGTACCATTTAAGAAATTACAACTTCATCTTGATACTAATTATACAGCTTTCTACTAATGGGTTATGGCTATTCAATAAATCCTAGCTAATCTTCCCTGTTCCAACAAAACCACTACTTTTCCCTAGAAAGACAGCCCAAATTAACTACCTTAGTCCCCAAGCCCAGGGAATAGGGGCGCTGACTCTTCTTTAACTTCGACAAGCTGATTATGGGCGTTGAGATATTAGAAGAGGGGTGGGGGAAGAGTAAATTGATAAGCCTCTGACGCTGTGTCTTCACTGCATCCAGAAGGAATTCCAGGACATCGGAGGTTTGAGCAGGTCTGCTCAGCTTGCTTGATGAGTAGATACACCAAGGCTGTGTATTCTGCAATATACAATTCTCAGAACAAGTTTTAGTATCAAGAAAAAAAAATGTTTTTCCTAGAGGGCTGACATTTTTTTAAAGATGTTGGTTCTAACAACTTTTCTTTTTTTTCCCCTTTTTTTAATTGGTTATAATATTTACATTTCAAATTTTATCCTCTTATCCTATTTCCCCCACCACCCAGGAACTCCTTATCCCATCCCCCCTCCTTGTGCTTCTATGAAGGTGTGATTTTCCAGTTTCTATGATGCTGTTTCCATTTGTGTTATTAAATCTCCTATTTTTCTTTTTTTCTCTTTTTTCTTTTTTTTCCCTTTTTTCACCTCTTTTATTTTTAAAATTGGGTATTATATTTACCTTTCAGATTTTATCCCCTTACCCCACTTCCTCCCACCACCCAGAAACCTCCTATCCCATCCTCCCTCCTCATGCTTCTATGAGGCTGTGCCTGCACCTACCCCCCATCCCCACTATCCCCTCCCCATCCTCACACCCCCCCATGTTCATTTTTCATGGGACCAAGAATCTCCTCTCCCACCTATGCCTGACAAGGCCATCCTCCCCTACATATACCTCTGGAGTCATAGGTCCCTCCCTATGTGCTCCCAGGCTGGTGGTTTAGACCCTGGGGGGCTCTGGTTGTTTGGTATTGTTGCTTTCCTCCTGGGGTCACAAACCCTTTCTGCTCCTTCAGTCTTCTCTCTAACTTCTCCATTGGGAAACCCTTGATTATATCAGTGGTTAGCTGTGAGCATCGTCCTCTGAATGTGTCAGTCTCTGGCAGACCTGTAAGGAGACAGATATATCATGTTCTTGACAGCATGTACTTCCAGCCATCCACATCAGTGTCTAGCTTAGGTGACTGTACATGGAATGGGTACCCAGGTGGAATGGTCTCCTGATGGCCCCTCCTTCAGTTTCTGTCCCACGTTTTGTTTCCATATTTGCTCCCTTGAGTATTTTTGTTACTTGTTCTAAGTAGAACTGAGGCATCCCCTCTTGGTCTTCCTTTTTCATGAGCTTCATGTGGTCTGTGGGTTGAGTCTTCACTATTCCGAGCTTTTGGGCTAACATCTGCTTAACAGTGAGTAAATACCATGTGTGTTCTTTTGTGATTGGGTTAACTCACTCAGGATGATAATTTCTAGATCCATCCATTTACCTAAAAATTTCTTGAATTCATTATTTTTAATAGCTGAGTAATACTCCATTGCGTAGATGTACCACATTTTTTGTATCCATTCCTCTGTTGAGGGACATCTTGGTTCTTTCCAGCTTCTGGCTATTATAAATAAGGCTGCTATGAACATAGTGGAGCATATGTCCTTATTATATGTTGGAGCATCTTCTGGGTATATGCCCAGGAGTGGTATAGCTGGATCCTCAGGTAATGCTATGTCCAGTTTACTGAGGAACCGCCAGACTGATTTCCAGAGTGGTTGTACCAGCTTGCAATCCCACCAACAATGGAGGAGTGTCCCTCTTTCTCCGCATCCTTGCCAGCATCTACTATCACCTGAGTTTTTGATCTTAGCCATTCTGACTGGTGTGAGGTAGTATCTCAGTGTTGTTTTGATTTGCATTTCCCTGAGGACTAAGGATGTTGAGCATTTCTTAAGGTGCTTCTCAGCCATTCGAGTTTCCTCTGTTGAGAATTCTTTGTTTAGCTCTGTACCTCATTTTTTAATAGGGTTATGTGGTTGTCTGGAGTATAATTTCTTGAGTTCTTTGTATATCTTGGATATTAGCCCTCTATCAGATGTGTGTCAATACTTTCTATGGTATCTTCTGCACCTGAAATTCTCTCTTCTGTCTCTTGTATTCTGTTGGTGATGCTTGTGTCTGTGACTCCTGGTTTCTTTCCTAGGTTTTCTATCTCCAGGGTAGTCTCCTTTTGTGATTTCTTTATTGTCTCTATTTCCATTTTTATGTCCTAGATGGTTTTGTTCAATTACTTCACCTGTTTGGTTGTGTTTTCTTGTAATTCTTTAAGGGATTTTTGTGTTTCCTCTTTAAGGGCTTCTACCTGTTTAACTGTGTTCTCCTCGATTTCTTTGAGATTGTTATTTATTTCCTTCTTAAAGTACTCTATCATCATCATTAGAAGTGATTTTAAATATGAATCTTGATTTCCTGGTGATATGGAGAATTCAGGACTTTCTAATGTGGGAGAACTAGGTTCTGATGATGCCAAGTACCCTGGGTTGCTGATGCTTATGTTCTTGCACTTACCTTTCACCGTCTGGATCTCCTCAGTGCTACCTACCTGCACTATCTCTGACTAGAGCCTGTCTTTCCTATTATCTTGGTTGTATCAGAACAGTTTGGGGTGGGTGTTGCTGCTGAAGTTAGAGCTGGGGCCCAAGATCTGTTCAGTGCTCGGGCGTGGACTGGAAGGAACCAGTGCTCTATCCCTTGTTAAATTCACTTACATATAAAAGTGCACATGTATGTGATCATGCATGCACACACACTTACATGAACATGTACATACACATGCACGTATGTGCATGCAGATACATACACACACACAAACACACAATCAAATTCCTTGTTGTGGTTAACTACTGCTATATGCAATGACAATTAAGAATAGGAAGAAAAGTGGATTTTGCATTCATTTATTTATTTTCTAGTTTTAAAAAAATCTATATAGATAAAACTTCTGATCTTTGCGGGTTTTCTTTTTTCTAAAACATTTCCCTTAATCTTTCTCGAATGTCAAGTCTGCTATAACAACTTCCTTCAAGTTTTGTTTCTTACAAAAAGATCACTTTACCATTCACTGGTACTCAGCTCTTGGCAGGGATCCAGCTTAGCTCTTGCGCACTGAGGCTCTCAGCCTTGCCTTCTGGCCATTTTGTTAGCCACCAATCCTCAGAAACACTTTCTACCAAAGACCCCCAGTGGCCACGCTGGACAGGGAACCTGGAACACTATTTTCACTAAAATTGAGTCTTTTGTTCTGATCTCTCCAGATCTACTATTCTTAGTTCTGTAGCAACCTGACTGCAGGAGCCCCTGCTCCCACCCTTCCTATCCTCCTGAGAACCCATCTCCCTAGCTCTTTCCTGTTGCCCCCCTCAGCTATCTCCATCCTAACCCATCTCCATCCCTTTGTGTCCCACTGATCCCCAGAAGCACCTTCTACAAAGGACCCCATGGCCTCTACATCTGCCTTGGATCCAGGGTGGACAACAGCAACAGAACACCCGCTCAACAAAGACAGGATCAGCTATCTATATCAAGAAACACCCCACACACCCTAACTCCAAATGCCTAGATCTAGATGTAAAAACACAAACTTGAACAGCCAAGGCAATATGCCTCCTCCAGGAGCCAGTTACCCTATTGCAATATGCCCCGAGAAATGCAAGTTAGCTGAAGCACAAGATGAGGACTTCAGATAGCAATTAAGAAATTTGTTCAAGGGACTTAAAGGGGATCTAAATAAATGCCTTAATGAAGATCATGAAAGCAAAAACCATTGAGTGAAATGAAAAATGAGAACAATTCAAGACATGAAAGGAAAATGTAGCAAAGGGTTAGAATTATTAAAGGAACCCAAACAGAAACAAAACTGGAGATGAAAAACTTAGGATGTAAAAAACAAAAGTAAAACCAAACATTGTCAGAAGTGAGTCTCACCAGCAGATTACAAGGCATGGAAGAGAGAAGTTCGGGGATGACCAGGTAGAAGAGGTGGACGGCTCAGCCAAAGAACAGGAGAAATCTGAAAAAGCCCAGATGCACAGCACACATGAAGTATGAAAGGAATGAACCTTAGAATAAGAGGAACAGAGGAAGGAGAAGAAACCCAGGGCAAAGGCACAGAAAAGACTTTTAACAAAATCATTGATGAATTCTCCCAGTCTAAAGAAGGCGATTCCTACCAAGGAACACAAAGCATACAGTATACTAAACAGACTGAAGCAGAAAAGGAAGCCCACACACCACATATTAATCAAGACACTAAATGCACAGAACAAAGAAAGCATATTAAAATAAAAGCTCCAAGGGGAAAAGACCAAATCACATATAAAGGTAGGCCCATTAGAATAACACCTGACTTTTCAATGGAGACTCTGAAAACCAGAAGGGCCTTAGCTAGATGTTCTACAAACTGAGAGATTACAGATGCCAGACCAGACTGCTATGCCCAGAAAACTATCAGTTGCAACTGATGGAGAGATGAAATGATAAAACCAAATGAAAGAAATGTCTATCCACCAATCCAGCTCTACAGAAGGCACTAGAAAGAAAACCTCAGTCTGAACAGATTAACTGCACTCAAGGAATAAACACAGAGCACGAGCCTGGCAGGCAGTGCTGGCACACACATTTAATTCCAGCACTCTGGAAGCAGAGGCAGGCAAATCTCTGAGTTCATAGCCAGCCTTGTCTACAGCAAGAGTGCCAGGACTGCCAGGGCTACACAGAAAACAAGAAAAACAATGAAACACCCCAAACAAACAACAATAACAAAGTAATACCATAATCGTAAATCAGAAAAAGGGGAAAGCAAACACCATGACAACAAAATAACATTAATCAATAAACATGTCTCATTGATAACTCTGAAATTAAGGGTCTCAATTTGCCCATAAAAAGGCACATAGTCTCGTTGTTAGAAAACAAGATCCATCTTCCTGCTGCATCCAAGAAACATGTCTTAACGTTAAGGATAGAGATTACCTCAGGGTAAAAGGATGACAGAGACGGTCCAAGTAAATGGGCTCAAGAAGCGAGCAAATGTAGCCATGTTAATATCTGGCAAAAAAAAAAAAGACTTCAAGCCAAAAGTAATCAGAAGAGGTGGGGAAGGACGCTACATACTCATCATAGGAAAAATCCACCAGGACAGTATTGCAACTTGAACATTCATGCACCAAACACAAGGGCACCTGAGTTCAAAAGAAGAAACACTACTATAGCTAAGACCACATATTGACTCACACAGGAGTAGGGGTGACTTCAGTACCCCACTCTCACCAATAGACTGGTCAGCCAGACAAAAACTGAACAGAGAAATTCTGGAGTTAAATAATGTCATATATCAAATGGACCTAACAGAAAGCTACAGAACTTCTTACCCTAACAGAAGATTATACTTTCTTCTTAGCAGCTCATGGAAATTTTTCCAAAATGAGCCATGTACTAGGCCACAAAGCAAGTCTCAGCAGATAAAAAGAAAACTGAAAAAACTCCCAGCATCCTCTCTGACCATCATGGATTAAAGCTACTGGTTGGTTTTGCTTTATTCTATTAGCTTGTATTGTTTCTTTTTTTAAGTGTGTGTGTGTGTGTGTGTGTGTGTGTGTGTGTGTGTGTGTGTGTGTTCACGCATGCGTGCACGCACGCACGCACATGTGCACACACACTTGAGCATATGTGCATGCACATGTATACATATATGCGTGTGTGCTTATGTGTCTGTTACTTACAGTGCACATGTGAAAATCAGAGGATGCCTTTCATAAATTGGTTCTCGATTTCTTCCATGGGTTCTGGTGATTGAACTCATGTCATCAAGCTTGCATGGCAAGTGTTTCCACATGAGCCATGTAGTTGGCCCTTGTGATGCTTCCTTGATTGTCATGCATGATAATTCAGCATGTCATGCTGGGTTAACTGAATGAAGAGACTTTTAGTCAGGCAGTGGTAGGTTGTGTGAGGAGAGGATGTATTCTCCAGAAACCCCAACGTCATTGGTGTCTTATGAGCTCCCTCCTCTGGCCTGTGGATCCCACATCTGCTTCTCATTCTCTTACCTAACCCTTTATGGGTGGACCAATGAGTTGTGTGGGCTGAATGCAAATGTTGTAGAGAGCCTCGGCGAGCGGTGACAGCATTCACCATTACAAGATGGCGCTGGCATCCAGTGCTCCCGTGGGTAAACAAGTAAATTGAGCATGTGCAAGTGGTGAAAGTGCACCAAGTCACTGCCCAGCCCGGGGCGTCATACGGGGTTATGAGCAAGCAGCCAATCAGATATGTCCACACCACCCTAGGGTGTATATAAGCATTGCCATTTTGGGGCTCTCTCTCTTCCTCCTTTCATTGCAATAAACGCTTGCTGCAGAAGGATCCTGGTGCCTGTGTGCTTTCTTGCTGGCGAGACGATTTCGCGGGGCACAAAATGTTTCCTTTTCTTTCTTTCTTTTTTTTTTTTTTTTTTTTTTTTTATTCCAGATCACTTACACTATGAGCAAATCCCAGCAGAGTGAGATCTCCTGAGGAAAGATCTTGATTTGAAAAACATAGTATTCTCTATTTTTCAGAATGACTGTTTTCTCTCCTCTTGCAAGATGTTTGAGATTTTTTTTTCCCCCCTCAAATATCTGTGAAATACTGGTCATCAACCTCATGGAGGCGAAGTTCACAGTTTGAGGGCCTCCTTTGAGAACTCTCTGGAACTGTGCCTGGGGTTTACTATGGTAAAGAACAGTCTCTGCATCACCAACTCACGTGCACCTTTGCTTTGTGACCCATCTCTTAAAAGAATGGATGCATTTTCTTTTCCATTATTTCTTTTCATTTTTAAAAATTATTTTTGTGTTTATGTTTTTGTTCATTTATTTATAATTTTATTCAATTTATTTATTGAGACAGGGTCTCACTAAGCAACCTGGGCTGACCAGGAGCTCATGATCTTCCTACCTGAACCCTCCTGAGGCAGACATTACTTGTCTGAATTTTTAACTCATTCAGTGTTTTAATTGTTAAAATGCAATGGAGTATTCTAGCTTCACACATGAGGAACCAGAAATCATGACACTCTAGTGAGACCTTTTAATATGGAGATGATGTCCTTCCATTCTGAAATCGTTCTAGAATTATCTCGTGGACAATAAACCTTCTGCTCTGCCCTTTCTTCTGAAATGTCTATCACTTCTATTTTGAAACACACTTGTCCTCTAATCCAGGAACCGTGGGTTTTACTATCTCTGAAGAAGAACCATAAAGGTTTCTACTGGCAGCATTCGATCCTTATAGGGCACAGAAATGGGTGTAACTTTCTCTCCCTCTCTTCCTTCCTGACTTCTGGGTCTCATACATTGAATTTATGATTCCCCTGTCTCAGCCTCCTGAGTAGTACTGGGATTCCAGTTGTGTGTACTATGTTTGACCCTAACTGCTCCTTTAACTGATCTTGCACTGGTCTTCCAGTGTAGCCTCATATATCCTCCAGGAGAGACATGGTGCTTCCAATTCTTAATGGTGACTCCAGTTCCTATGAACAGGCAGTATTTAATGCTGTGAGCTCATGTATGCTCTTTTTTCCTTGCTGCCTTGGTATTTGTAGGAGTTTGAATGGAAATGGCCACCATAGGCTAATACATTTGAATACTTGATCTTACCTGGTGGAACTATTTGGGAAGGATTAGGAGGCGTGTCCTTGTTGAAGGAGGTGTGTCACTGGGTATAGCTTTGAGGTTTGAAAACCCATGCTCTCTTTGCCTCATGCTTGTGGATCAGATATAAGCTCTCAGCTACTGCACCAGTACCATGCCTGCTGCCAAGTTTCCCACCATGATGGTCATGGACTCTCACCTTCTAGACCTATGAATCCCAAATTAAATGCTTACTTTTATAAGTTACCTTACTCCTGGTGTTTTCTCACAGCAATTGAGAAGTAACTAAAACAATGTTGACTCAACTTTTAGAGTCTCTTAGCAACCAACTTTCATCTACTTTCTCCAGTTCCCCCAAAATGTGTTGCTCTTGTTTCTCCCATTCTTCCTTTCCTGTGGCTCATGCCTTTGGTGTTTACTGAGTTTCATGTAATGATGTAGAGTTTCAGGGGAGAGTAAAAGCTGGTGCATTGGGTGAGTTGCTAGTCTTCACTGGGAATTTCCTGCCCTTCTGTTGCCCTGCCTCTGGCCTGAGGACAACTCTGCATCAAGACATGGCCTCTTCAGTCCATATGTCTGGGTTTGGCTTGGCTGGTTCCTTTGATCCCCCTAGAATTGGCTGAGTGTTTGCTTGAATTCATGAAGGTCAATAACCCATCTCTAGTCATTAGCTGCAAGTACCTCCCCTGTGTTAACTCTGACCAGAATACCCCAAGTAAGCAGGTTGGCTGGTGCAAAGGTCAGACCAGCCCTTGGCCCCAACTCTATCTAGCTGTGACTAAAGCAGCAGGCTGCCTTGAAGACTGAGGTCCAGATGTGCTATCAGGATCATCCTCCTCACAGGACAGAGCAGTGGCAGCAGGTCAGTGGCTCAGACCTTGTGAGGTGGTCTTATAGGTGTATTCTTGAGCTTCTAATACCTCCAATAGAGACATGTTCATCTCTCCAGGTAATGAATGTTAGGGAACTGACTCAGGTGGATCCAACTCAGAGCAGGCTATGTGTCACCTTAGAGAATGTTTACTGATTAATTTATAACTGGCAATGCCCTTTTCCAATGACTAGACCATTTATAGTTGTCACCCATTATCAAGCCACAGATATAAATGGTGCAGGAGATGGAATCACATGTACAGTGGGAATAGCGTGTACAGTGAGGTGGCAAACACATCAGTGAGTCTTTGGAAATGGAGTAATCATAGCCCAGTGAGCATGGAGATGGAGAACCTGGGGACACAGAGGACTGGTGAGATTTTTTTTTTAATGCAGTGGTGTGTTAGTGTCCTATTGCTGTGAAGAGACACTACGGCCAAGACTGCTCTTATAAAGGAAAGCATTTAGTTGGGGGCTTGCTGACAGTCCTGAGGCAGCAGGCAGAGAGAGAGACAGAGAGAGAGAGAGAGAGAGAGAGAGAGAGAGAGAGAGAGAGAGAGAAGACAGAGAGAGAAGACAGAGAGAGAGAGAGAAGAGAGAGAGAGAGAGAGAGAGAGAGAGAGAGAGAGAGAGAGAGAGATTGGAGCTGGAGCAGGCTTTTGAAACTTTGAAGCGCACCCCCAGGACACACTCCCTCCAACAAGGCCACACCTTCTAATCCTTCCAAACAGGCCACCAACTGGGAACTAAACATACAAATATATGAACCTATGGGGGCTATTCTCATTCAAACCACTGCAGATGGTATGCCTCTTTGATGAATGTGGCCAGTCCAGGAAGAACAGGGACATCCTGAGCATAGCTGATAGCCCTGAGAATATACTGCCATCTCTTACAATAGTAAACCTGAAGGAGGAGCATGTGGAAGCTGCCAGAAGTTGCATTGCCTTTGCTATGAGAGCTAAGACACACGGTGTAAGCTGAGCTGTACACCCAGATGATCTGGCCATGTAAGAGATGACTTGCAATATGAAAGAGATGTGTGGGTGCTATTCTCCCCTAACCTCTGATTTGCTGGGTAAATTGGATAAAGCATGAGATGAGATGGAGACGTTGGCTTGCCATTGCTTATAGCTGAGGGCGGATGTGGGAGGTGGGAGACGCTAAAAGGAAAGAGTGTACATGGTAGATATGTGCCAAAACTGCCCCTTCTTGAGTCTGGGCCAAGCCAACCAGTGTGTACTGGCCCTGAGATGTCCATAGCAGTGAAGGAGATGCCTGTAGATCCCCATGAAGTTCACCAGGATGAAGAAGCTTAATTGCTCACAGAAATTGTGGTACACTACCTAGGATAGTGCCTTCTGTCCAAGCCACTGTACCCAGCAATGATCTTTTAAGACAGACAACAAAATCTGTTCGTGTTGAATGAACCTCACCAATGCCATCCTTTGCTATCTCTTTAGCTGCTGTCTCCTGAGACACTTGTTGGAACGGATGGAGGTAGTCTTCAGAGATCCTCCCACCCTTTCTAAGAATGATTCATTACATAGATGCTATGATGTCAGCTTCCAAGTGTTTTTACAGACTTAGAAAACTCATCTGAAAGACAACAGGTGCCCCTAAGGGAGCAAGGATGGGAAACCAGTTCACAAAGGCACAAGGGCCAGCCATCGCTGTGGCATTCTTAGCTTTATGGTTGAGGTAGGCATAGATGATACTGATTAAGGTGATTTAAAAAAAAATCCCCCAACAGCCTGTGCCTGTCGATCTTACAGCAACGGTTAAAGAATGAGCAAAAGGTACCCTGTGTGGGTAGAAACAGATGTTCCAAAAAGCATAGGTTACTAATGGAAACACCCAGGCCCAGGGATGGGCTACCTCCCTAAAGTTGTTGGCCAGAGAGGACCCCGAAACAATACAGGTTATTTCCACCGCTGTTGGTGGACCTCTCCCTTATAGAAGGAAGAGTTATCAGGGTCTCACTTGGGATGTCAGCCACACCCTTCTGCACTACACTCCCATTCATGTATAGTTCTGCCAAGCTACAAGTGTCCAGAGAAGAGGGTTCATTGAAGGGGGCTTATCTATGCAGCTATGGAGAAGTCTTCTATGCTAGAGTGAGACTTTCAGTAATGTGGCTTCTCTGGAGTTTCTCATGCTCCCGCGAGTAATCCCTCACCCACGCGCTGTAAGTAAGCCCAATAAACTCAGTGTTTTCCCAAGTTGGACTTGGATGGAGCTGTGCTGTGGTCTATTGCTGTTGACCTGTCTGGAGTAAGCAGACATTCACATCTCCCAGGAAAAGTTTATGCAACCTTGCAATTTAGCAAAAACATGACAGTTGGAAAGGACTATGGCACTGGTGTTAGCAACAGCTCTTTCCTTGCCATGGGCAATTCCGCACCCTTGCTTCCAGTCTATCAGCATCTATTAGCTTAGTTGTTCTAGCCTGTTATAGCACAACTCAAATGTCACCTCCTCCTGGAAGCTCTCGTGCCACCCCAGTTTAGTGACCCACTCCTCAGTCTGCCTTTTCTTGAGCTCCTTTGCTTGCCTCTGGTCTGTGTTTGCCACTACAGGCTCCATTTGTGTTGTCATTGGCTCACTGCCCGCCTTGCCTCTTGAGCTGCCTGGATACACAGATGTCATTGTTCCTCTTGCTTCTAGTGTCTCCTTCTAGATTCTAGCACAGATTCACAGCAGAGTTTAATGACTGTCAAATGGATAAAGGGACTGTCATAAAGGACCAAACGTCGCAGGCTAGAGGTGTCCTGTGCCATACAAAATGTTACAGAATAGTAGAAGAAAGAAAAGGTTAGGGGATGGAAAAGAAGGAAGACTTTCTGAAGGGATGGAGGTAGAGAAGCTGTTGTACCAGGATGGCCAGTGGACTCTGAGCTCGTTGCTTGGGACTGAGATGGTAAAGGTGAAATTTTCAAATCAGAGACCCTCCCCTCTTCTCCTGGGTAGAGCCTGTAATGACTGTTTTTAACTGGACCTAATGTTTGTACATTTAGAAGGTCGTGGGACATGGTCTGGTGATGATGGTGAATACCTTCAATCCCAGCACTCGACAGGCAGAGTCAGGTGGATCTCTGTGAGTTCTAGGCCAGCCTGGTCTACAGAGCAAGTTCTAGAACAGCCAGGGCTATACAGAGAAACACTGTCTTGAAAATAAAAGGGTGTAGGGGCATAGACTTAGTTTGTTTACTAGGTTCTAAACAAAAGACACCAGATTGAAAGGAAAACGTAGTTGAGCCCTCACAGGAAGTCCTTAGCATATTCAGTCTTTGTGGTTTACCCTCAGAGCTTCCTGCCAGCTCTTACCCAGGCTTACCAGGCCTAAGAAGACAAGGAACAGTGGGCAGACCGGGCCACAAGCATGCCCTATAAAGCAGGTGCGTTTGGCAGATGAGTTTCCAATTTTAACTGAACACCTCCCCCAACCCCAGCCTCTCCAGAGATGGGTCTGCCATAACTGCTAGTGGGGTCTGCTCTGCCCTGCTCATGAAGGTCACCTACAGCACTCAGGAATGGAGCCAGAGGCCTATTAGCCTGCCCTTTGGATGTTACCTGATGGGTTCTTGGTATCTCCGGTATCTATAGAGACCCCTTCTTTACACTAATATTGCTACAGACCATTGTAAGCCCATTTGAGTGGTCAAGGAAGTGAGCCTCCATGGGTACCTGTTGTTAAAGTGTGTGCATAGAGGTGTCTACACAGGAGGCCGGGCCACCTTTGCAGCTGACACACAGATGTCAGCTCTGGTCATTCAGGTGATGGCTCCTATGATTAATCCAATGGCCTCAGTGGACCAGATTCCCAATCACTCTTTCCCATTTTGAAGCTTCCTCTCTCAGACCTTGGTCTCCTTTCTAAACAAGCAGGCACTGCAGGCAAAGCAAAATTTTATTTTACTCCTGCTCGAGGGAAGTGTCCAATGTCCATTGGGGTACCTGGGGAACTCAAGAGCCTCTGCCCAGGTAGCTGCCTATAGACACAAGCCAGTGGCCACGTGGCAGCTCACGTGGGTAGAGGACCTGAGAGGAAGGTGAGGCCTTTATGCTGCTTGTACAGCATCCGTACATCCACATGTTTATGGTCTCAGTGCTTTTGACATGACAGATCTAAGAAGAGGCCATAGATTCCAGAGGCCAGACCAAGTGGCTGCATGGCTGAGTTAAAAGGTACCACTTTGACTGTGTCCTGTACACCCCCGGAGGCATTTGGGTCCTACTTGTATAAAACACTCGATGGAAGTGTGAGCATGTGCACTGGGAGAAGATAAATCCACATGTTTTTTTTTATTGGAAATCACAGATCCTGCCTTTTTAATTTGGGGGTGGCAATGAAACTTCTCCACTCCCACTGGGAGGCTTTGGTTGAACTCGGGGTCTGGGCAGAGGAGGACCTTTCTGCTGGTGAACCTGTGTGCCCGATGGAGGAGGTCTTTTCTTCTGCTGGTGCTCACGGGTACGGTGGCTTGGAGGCAAGGGACGATGGCCAGGTGTCTGGAGATGATGGCCAGGTGGAGGAGGAGCTTGGGATGTCACTGGATTCTGCGATGCTGCGGCTGGGGTTGAGTGTGGCTTGGGGCCCCTTTCCACAGTGTTCATTCTGGAGGCTTTTATCTCCACCTCTTCATCTGTAATGGCAAGACTTTTTAAGAGCTCATTCTGACGATAGTGAACAATATAACACAGACGTGCAAATATGTGTGTATGTCTGTGTGTGTGTACATATGCAGGTAAGTGTGTATGTGTGTGCCACGAGATAACCTCTGATGCCATTCCTCAGGCACTGTCGATTTTTCTTCTTTTTGAAAATTCTCTCTCTCTCTCTCTCTCTCTCTCTCTCTCTCTCTCTCTCTCTCTCTCCTGCAACGTACCAAGGAGGCCAGCTAGGGCCAGGGATCTACCTGCCACTGCTCTGGGATTTCGAGTACCACCTTGCCCTTTTTATGTGGGTTCTAAGGATTCTACTTCAGTCCTCATGCTTGAAAACATAGCACTTTGCTAGTCAAGCGGCCTCCCTAGCCCCACAGTGCGAACACTGAGCACGCTTCTCGGGATAGGTGTCAAACCAGCTGCTTCAGGAGACATGAAGAGGAAAGGGAAGTTACTCTCATCCTCTTCAGAGTTCTGGGTGTGTCCAGGGAGAGAAACGTTGGCCACAGATACCCCGAGGCCCCAGGCCTCTTTAGAACTCAAACATATGAGGGAAGAGGACACCTGGGTGGAGAGCTTTGTGCCTAAGGCTCCAGAGTGTGGAGGAGTATTGGATCTGGGAGTTCTAGCTGAATGCTGCCTAGAGGTAATCAGCAAGATGGCTAAGCAACAAGCCTCATGGTCTGGGCTCACCGTAACCCAGGTCTGAGTGGTTATGACAATATCTCTTCTGAGGAGTAAGTCTGCCTTTTGCTCAATTTAATTGTCATACAAGCCATATTCTGAAAGGAAACTAGAGTACCCTCCAAGGGGCATCTAGCCCTTAGAAATGGGCTAGCTCTTCCAAAATTCATAAACAAGACCCATCTCTCTTAGGCTTTAGCGGAAAAGACGATTCCTTTCCTCACGCATTGAGATTTTCTGCTTTGTGTGGCTCCCATCCAGGAAGACAAGTCTGAGACTGTAGATCTTCTTACACTGTTTTTAAACCACACAGGATATCTGTGGGAACAGGCAGCTGCCAGAGGCCTGGAGGCACTGCTGGGTTCCTTCAGGGCACATTCTTGGTATTCCAATTCCAGTGACTAGGCCATCCTCAAGAAGCCAGGGGGAGCTTCTCTGTGGGGTAAATGAATGATTGCTTCTACCATTATAGAGACGTGGGACTTGAAAAACATAATCTCCACATCACATGGGGGATGACATATGAACCTTAGGTGATACACTGGATACTGTAAATGCATTGTGAATGCAGAGCCTCAAAGTCACACAAGGTGGTTTTGATACCCGAGTGATCCTCATGCTCTAAGCACATACATAAAAAGACACCCAAAAGACAGAACATTTCCTTTATGCATGTTAAGTGCCCTTGAAATGCCTGCGATTAGGTTTGGAGGAGTATAGGTAAGGCTTTGACCCTAATCCCAGGTCTCAGACACAGACCACAGGCCCTACATCCACAGTGGCAAGCTCTTGTGGGTTTCTGTGGGCTCTTCTGCTTGGTGGTATTTTTTTCCCTCCTGTGCTTTCTCACATGCCCTATGTGTTAGGCCCATTGCTAAGCTGCAGTAATGACTCAGGCAGCCACACTGTCCTCAGGGACTGATGGAGCCAGACAGCACATCATATTGTCAGCCTCCACCAAGGTAGGGGACCACAAGAAGGTGCAAAGAACCACATGAGAATTGGGGGCAGGGGGTGAGAGGTGTGACCAGATTCTGAGTCCTTATACTAAGTTGGCTCTGGGGAAGCTACACACTTGGTATGACCTATGCCACCCCCCTGATAAGAGCAGGACCGTCAAGTGCAAGTACAACCTCTCCAGCAAGGTCCACCACTGCCTAAACATCTGTTCCAGGAGCCTTTCATGTTCCTTTTCTTTCTTTTGAGACTGTCTCTTGATGGCTCAGCTCAGGTTATAGATGTAGGTGAGGAAAACCAGGCCCATCGATGCCCAATTTAAAGAGGAGTTATGTAAGAACAAGATAAAACTGCATAAAAATTCAAGTGCTAGGTGTCTTGCCTCAGCCTAGTCATGCCTGGGCCTATGGGCTGTACGATCTGAGGTGATTTGCTAGCTTCTTCTTCTGTGCAAATGTCTATCTTTAAGATCATGAAGAAGGACATGGTAGTACATTTTTAAAAAATTGAACTTTGTCTCTGGAGCAAGTCACTGTACTCATGTGAGTTACTGTCATATTTCTCTTCCTAGTCTGGTAGTGGCGGAGGTTGCCAGGTCTTGGGTGACACCTGAGGTCTACCTTGGAAGAACGTGTCTGACCCCTGGGCAGTGAGAATGGGCCTCATAAGGAGAAATGGAGACAGTATGAACAGAGCACAGAGATAATGAAGCCAGTGTCAAGGGCTCTGCAAGCCACTAAGCTGTACTGGACAGAGACTTGGGAACAATGTAAGACATGAAAGGTGCAGAGAAAATGATGTCTCTGACCCCAGGTAGGGGAAGTAGTGTATGAGGTGACAGATGAGGATGCTGGTCTAAAGAGAGGTATGAAGAAGAAAGCCAAACTTATGGGGCTCAGGGCCAGGGCCCAGCACTGTGGGATGTGAGCAGACTCTGCCCATAGGCTCGGATGGAAATCAGTACTTTTTTTTTTTTTTTTTTTTAGTTTTTGGAGACAAGGTTTCTTTGTGTAGCCCTGGCTGTCCTGAAACTCACTCTGTAGACCAGGCTGGCCTCGAACTCAGAAATCCACCTGCCTCTGCCTCCCAAGTGCTGGGATTAAAGGTGTGTGCCACCACTGCCCGGCTGGAAGTCAGTACTTTAAATATCACTGGGTTTACTCTAGGTGGAGACCTACAGGGATGGGACCCAGCCCGGTGTGAGTCTGAGATTTCTTAGGACCCCAGGGACATGCCTACCTACTGGTATATCCAACTAAAGACTGCCCTTACCTCAGCATCCACAGTGACACTTGAACATAGTCCCTGACATATTGTCCCTTAGGTGGTCAGCTCCCCACTTAGGATCACAGTAACTAATTTCTGCTTTGTAGGCATCAGGACAAGTCCGCATCAAGGAAACTATACTCCCAGACTGAAAGCATCACTTCCTGAACAGCCAACTGAGAAACAAAGGGTTATCACCCTGATCTGGGCTTTTATTTTCTTGCAGAGCTGGGAATCAAGTTTACAGCCTCACACACACTGAGTACTCTACACTGACTGAACCACCTCACACACACCACTTAGCATGCTACCCTGACCCACCTCCAGTGCCTCCTGGTGACGACAGTCTTATCTTTATTCCTAAGAGCTTGGCCCAGAATGCACCTTTAAGCCATCCAAGGCCAAGACATTTGTTCACAGACATGGGATTTGGGTGGGAATCTCTCTATCCTTAGGAAAGTTTGTGGACCATTCAGGGATTTCCACACTAGCCTTTCACTAAAGCAGCCTCACGTGGTGGATTCTGGGAAGGTATACAGCCTGGCTGTAGCATCTCAAAGATCCTTTGAGAACTGCCCTTCAGACATCAATCTGAGTGCATAACAGAGCCACTCAGAACCTCTGGTTCCAACCCTGCCATTCTGATTCTACCCATCCCTTTCTTCCCTTTTCAGACTCAAGGAGGGAGATTCCCATGGGGCTTTCACCGCAGTCTACAGTGATAAAGAAGTGGGTGTGCTTACCTTTTCTCCTCTTGTTTCGTTTTTTCCTCTTGCAGATACAGAAAATAGACAGTGCCCCCAGGAGCACCAAGAGGAGTCCTCCTGCACTGGCCCCCACTATGACATAGAGGAGCAGACCTTTTTCTGCAAGAAGAAAAGATGGCTAAAGGAAGGGTCTTGGGCAGAGTGGTCCCTTCATTGCTATAGCCCAGGCCCCAGCCTCCTACATCAAACAGATGAAAGAGTTCCACAGGGGTTTTCTGCCTCCTCGAGGATGAGCTTCTGGGCCTGGAGTGCTACATGAATCTGCAATGGCTGAGGAGCAGTACCTGCCACCTCACCCCATCCCCCACCGAGGAGAAGAGCATCCAAGTTCTAGAGAGGGAGGATGTGTTTGTTGCCTGAGGCCTCATGGGACCTTTTTCCAAGTGAAGCATCCCCCAACCTCAGTGTTCAGTTCTTCTTCCTCCCAGACTCCTCCTGGGTTCAGGAAAGCCACCTAGATAACTCAGTGGCTAACAATGGCATATGAGGTTCTGATCCCTTCATCTGCCAAAACAGGGAAGAATAACAGAGAGGAGAACAGCACCAGGATTGCTCAGGGCAGTGGGTTTAGTTTAACTCTTCCAGGTAAGAACTGTGTGACCTTTGGTAAGATGCCCCACTTCTCTGAATCTGTTTCCTTTTTTGTAAAATGGAAACAATGCACCTTACATCACAGAGTAGCTGTCGGAAGTCAGATCAGATAATGGATGGAAAAGTGCTTTTGTAAACTGTAAAACAACACCTAGAAGTGAGGTCTTGCTCTTGCTATACTCTCTGCCCTGGGGTTTTCTGGTAGCTGTTTCCCAGGAGGGGGGTTAAAACATCTGCTCTTTGTGAATCAATAGCAGTTAGAGAGAGCAGCTGGAGCAGGAGGTCAAAGGACCATGGCGAGAAGGAATGGGAGCTGAGCCCAGCTTCACAGAAGCCAAAGACTGTTAACACTTGTGACCAGGGATGGGCCCAGGCAAGCTGGAGGTCCACCAAGCAGGGCACAGGGTCAAAGCATGCTGTTGATGCTGGTTCCCTCCTTCCCTCCAGTCTTTTCCTCACCCAATCCTTGCCTGTGAGCTGAGAACCTCTCTGGGCATTGTCTGCAGAGGGGCATCCCTCAGCAGCCTCGAAGCTGCTTCAAGGATGAATTCAAGGCTTGCCAAGGGCCTGAAATGTCAGAGTCCACTCCCAAGTGTGAGCAGGGTGGACAAGGCATCCTGTTCAAGCTAAATCTCCAACAGATCCTCCCAACGTGTCCTCAGGCAGGACCTTCAGCCCTTCTCCAGACACCTTGGAAAGCAGGCACGCCTTCTACAATATGGTCTCAAGTTTACCCATTGCAGCACTCTAGGTGCCTGGTAGTGTTCCTAGTGGGGACATCAGTAGCTGTAGCTCTGTCATAGGTCCTAGCAGTGTCTCATTCCGACTATTCTCTCTGTCCTTCCTCTTGGAGACACTGTGTTCCTGTGAGAGAGCACCTACTCCAGGGCCAGCTGCTTCCTCCTCATGGGACTTCAGTACACACTCACTTTATCTGAGCCTGCAGTTAGGCTCCTGCCTGCTGTGACCTTTAGAATGAGAGGGATTTTCAAATCCTCTCTTTCTCCTCCATGGTCATTCCCTGGTCCAGCTTCAGCTTCTGCTCTAACTACAAATGAAGGGAGCCACACGATCCCCTACTCCCAAACCGTGCATTCTCGCCTTCCACGGCCTCACCCTCCGTGATAAATACTTATTTTTATTCTGGAGGGATCTAGTTACACTAAATATGAAACATGAGGTTGCCAGATAAAATATGAGACAGCCAGTTAAATTTGAATTTCAAATAAACAATGAATAATTTCTAGGATCAATAGATGGGACCGCTTTTTGTCAGTTCACTAAGTTTGGTGTCTCTAACTCAGGACCTTCTGAAAGAGGAAAATGTTTTGGAGAGGCAGCTTTGCCCCACCCCTCATGCCTTTGTGATTAGGAAATAGAGGGTGGGGGCAGGGAGGCAGAAGAGGGAGACTGCCCATGAACCTGGGGGTTGGGGGTAATAAAATCCTTCTGTACCTGTGCCTTTAGTCACACACACACACACACACACACACACACACACACACACAAACACACAAACGATATTTCACTGCCATCTGATCCCTCTGAGCACATGTGAGCTGCACTCATATCTTTAAGTGAGGTACAGGCAGGAGTAACCAAGATTAAATTCTAAAGGGCTGTCACTTCTCTCTGGGACACTGACTCTTGCTTTCAGGTTGCTCTGAGAACCTAGCCACCATATTGTGAGGCAGCTCAAAGGCCCAGTGAGGTAGACTGAGTCTCAGGGCTTCCTTCCCACCCAATATTCCCATGTCAGGGCTGCTTTTCTCTGTGGAGCATAGGAAGCCCACTGAGGGGAGGGAGCTCTGTTAGGGTCATAGCAACTAAAGTCAGATCAACTGAGACATCCAGAGTGGAACTTGGGCACTACGGTAGCCTTCTCCTCAAATACTGTT
Organism: Rhabdomys pumilio; assembly: GCA_030674055.1. Taxonomy (NCBI): domain Eukaryota; kingdom Metazoa; phylum Chordata; class Mammalia; order Rodentia; family Muridae; genus Rhabdomys; species Rhabdomys pumilio. The sequence goes on along the minus strand of JANHMN010000001.1, from coordinate 53,284,937 downwards.
GCTGGGTGCTGGGCACAGTGATAATGTAACATCTCTAATCTCAGCAAGAGACTAAGGCAGGAGCATTGCTGCAAGTTGGAAGCCAGCCTAGGCTAGCTACATAGCAAGACTCTCCCCCAAAAGCAAAGCAAACTGAAACAAAACAAAGACAAATTCTTTCTGAGAGCTGTGGCAAGCCCAGGCTCTGAAGATCAATTAGGCCTTTGGTGTTGAGGGCTGTCTGGAGCCACTGCAGGGCAGAACTGGTCTCTGGGCAGCAGGAAGGGTGTGCCTCTCTGTTCTCCAGTTCTGCTCTCTCCTGCCCTGCCTCCCAGGCATTCTGAAACCTTGCTTCTTGTCAGGTGCCCAGCATGAAGCCTTTCTAAAAGGTACAGCTAAAGAGACATCAGAATCCAGACTACTAACTAGCCAAGGGGCCTCGAGCTAGTCAGATTCCCTCCTGCTCCTTGCCTGCCTGAAGTGGTCACATCTGTGAGTGGACTGCCAAAGTGGGTAGCCAGGAGCCCACCTCCCCAAAAGGTTCCAAGGAGAAATAAATGTCTTTTCACTTCTGATCCTGTGCCAGACTAGCCTCCCAGTGCAGGGTCTGTGCCACAGTGCTGAAGGCCTGGCAGACTACCCCTGTACATGTGGGCCATCCGGCACCCCCCCCCCCGAACCCCCATACTGCTTCACTCCATACCTTGACAGCTGACAACTTCCACCTCAGACTCCTTGCTGCTGACCTTGTTTGTCGCCTCACACTTGAATGGTGCTCGCAGGTCCGTCCACTGGTAACTTACGATCTTCTGTCGAAGGCTCTTGAGGTACCTCTTTCCTTGATAGAGCTTTAGTTCAATATCTGTTCCTTCCGAGACCTTACAGATCACGGTGGAATTGCTGCATTCCCAATAGATCATTGGCTTTGAGACCATCTCTAAAAGAAAGATCTGATTTCTATTAGGCAAATTGTGGAAAATGTTTTTTTTTTTTAAAGACCAGATCATACTCTGTAGACCAGTTTGGTTTAGAATTCATCTTCCTTCTGCCTCTACCTCCTGAGAACTGAGATTATGAAAGCATGGTCCCATGTACAATGACCAGGGTTTTGTTTGTTTGTTTGATCTTAATAAACATGTTTATTAAAATTGAATTGGTTTGAGACCAGGGAGGTTCAAAAGTCCTAGTCTTGTTTTTATATTTGTTTTTAGTTGTTTTTGTTTTGTTTTGTTTTTTAACAAAAGATTTATTTATTTGTTTTATGTATGTTCTATCTGCATGTACACCTACATGCCAGAAGAGGGCATCAGATTCCATTTTATATGGTTGTGAACCACCATGTGGTTTCTGGCAACTGAACACAGGACCACTGAAAGCAGCCAGTGCTCTTAACCACTGAACCATCTCTCCAGCCCTGGTTTGGCTTGTTTTTTGTTTCAGTTTTGTTTCATTTTGAGACAATGCTTCAACATAGCTCAGACTGGGCTCAAACTCAGTAGTTGAGGATACCATTGAAATTCTGATCCTCCACCTCCCAAGTGCTGGGATACAGGTATGTGCCAGCATGCCAGGTTTCCTGTGGTGCTGTGGATCAAACCCAGGTTTTCCTGCATGGTAGACAAGCATCCTACCAACTAAGCTACATTATATTGAAGTTTTTTTGAAAATAACTATATTTAATTGACATAGAGCATCTTGAGCAGAGTCATTTCTGGTAAAGTTTATAGACACAGGATATGAGTAAAATAGGCATGGTAACTTGTGTTTACACAGCATCCGTGCCCCCCTGTTTTCAGGTGGTTGGGGGAAGGGGTGTCATTTGGTTCTGACAGCAAGACTCATGTTTTGCTTCCCTTTTGTAGATGAGCTGTTTAAAGCGATTTGACTTTCAATGCCTAGCTTTGGGGTAGTCATTAAATATGATGAGTCAGGGGCTGCAGAGTTGGCTCAGCAGTTAAGAGCGCTTGCTGCTCTTCCAGAGGACCAGAGTTGGGTTCCCAGAACGTCTGTTGTGCAGCTAATTGTTGCCTAGCTCCAGGAGAGCTGACCCCTCTTCTGGCCTCTGTCAGCACCTGCACATATGTGGTGTACACACACACACACACACACACACACACACACACACACATACACACACACACACACACACACACACACACACACACACACACGGGAAAGGGGGATAAAATTAATTCTTAAAAGTATGTCAGGCTGCAGGCTGGGCAGTGGTGGCGCACGCCTTTAATACCAGCACTTGGGAGGCAGAGGTAGGTGGATTTCTGAGTTCGAGGCCAGCCTGGTCTACAGAGTGAGTTCCAGTTCAGCCAGGCTTACACAGAGAAACCCTGTCTCAAAAACACAATAAATAAATTAATAATAATAATAATAATAATAATAATAATAACAACAACAACAATAATAATAAATGTCAAGCCAGAAGAAGAATCCCCACAAAGAATTCCCAAGTCCAGAAGTGTAAGTGAAGTCAGCCAGCAGACCCATCTTGAACTACATGAGAGGTCTGTGTGGCCTTAGCCAGTTGCTGCCCAACAGTGTCCTTCAAGCAGAGGCCCAGGCCAGCACGGGTGTGTCTAAGAAACCTCAGTTTACCAGAGTAAAAGCACCAGCAGGGAGCCAGGACGGACTCTACTATTCCTGGCCCCAGGGTTCTGAGTTAATTTCTGGCTTTGAAGGACCTCAACTTTAAGAAACAGGAAAATTACTCCCTACCTGTCTCAAACTAGACAACCTGTGGCCAAGCCCTGGACAAGTCACCAGAGCTGGTTCTCAGAGTCACACTGCAAACTCCACACCCCTTCTGTTTAACACCCCAGGGGAAATGTCCGGCCCTTGGCATTAGTGAGATCAGACCCAGTGCCCAGCTCCCCACTCCCTGGGACTGCCGTCTTTTCCTCTTGGTGGTCTCCATTCATCACGCAGGGCAACAGTGAATTTTTCCAATTTCCCTTCTCTCTAGCTTTCAGACCATAGTGTCTTCCCCATAGGCCTCCCTAGTCTAATTCCATTTCCGTCCCAACATACAAGCATGCAGAAATACAGTTTCCTTTCCATCCTGAGATTCTGTGTATCTCAGAATAAAGAAATGATGGATTCATCACCATCCAGCAGAGAAGCGTGTAGGTTCAGGGTTTCCTGGCAGAGACTGCCTGTCTTTCTAGAGTGAAAAACCTTCTTTGTAGTAAGATTCAACTATTTCAAGAAATACTGATCAAGTTTTAAAAGGCTTTAAAGGCAGATCACCTACAGCTCTGTTACTTGGGATTATTAACACTTGGATGCATATTTTTATCGGATACTTCCTATGCATACATCCATAACATAATTTTTCAAAACCTGGATTATGTACCTGGATGTCCGACAGCTGCGCTGAGGGTTGAACACATAACCTCAGGCATCGAGGCAAAAGCTCTATCACTGCACTCTGTCCCCAGCCCCTGGATCACGTGACTTCATAACCCATCTTCAGTTTTACTTTGAAATTGTACCACTATGGTCCCTTTTCATGGGCACCAGTGGCTGTATATCTCTGTCAGCTTTCTAAGTGGTGATCCTAACTGAGCCGCTAAGCTCTAGCTTTCGAATGCACTCCTGTATTTTACTCATGCAACCTCAGTAACGAGCAACCTTCTGTAGATAGTCTCCCTCTAAGATGGCGCTCTGAAAGGGACCAGGACTGCTTGAGAGGGGTTCTTCTAGAGATGACTTTGTCCCCCACCATCTTTGGTTTTTCAAGAGAATTTCTCTGTGTAGCCCTGGCTGTCCTGGAACTAGCTCTGTAGACCAGGCTGACCCCTAAATCACAGAGATCTGCCTGCCTTTGCCTCTCAAGAGCTGGGATTAAAGGCATAGGCCACCACTCCCTGGTTAGATATAATTTCTTAATCTTGGGCTTCTGAGATTCTCTCCTCCACAGGAGTCCAGGGACCCTGAACTGTTCTGTCAGCTGCTTCATACGGGAAGGTAAAATCTAGGAGCACACAGGGTACTGTCACACTCACAACTCATGACACCCTTCATTGGCTATTAGAGGCCTCATGAGTGTCCTAATAGATAAATGTGAAATGTTCCAAAATCTATCAAGCCACAACTCAATACCACACATGGAAAGTCTCATGCCATGAGATCTTGTTTCCTACAAAATACTATTTAAAATATTGTTTTAAATTGTCTTGAATAGCATGTATGGGGTATATATAAGCATAGATGAATGTTGTGTTTACATTTAGGTCCCATCTCCAAGATATAGCACACACACACACTTTGAAATCTTCAAAAAACCCCAAATCGTAAACACTTCTAATCCCAAACTTATTGAGTAAGTGATATATAACCTGCACTGGGTAATCAGGTTTGGGGTCAGAGGACAATTTTCTAATTGATGGTGAAAGGACCTCAAGTTGAGTCAGCATACTGTGTGAAATTGGCATTTGCATACAATAGTGAAGCCACTGCTCTTTGTCTAAGGGGTATGGGTTTCCTTTTAGGGGGTAAGGAAAATGTTGCCTATGATGATAACCACATAACTCTGTGACTATGCAGAAAGGTGGTAAACTGTGCATGGCAAATGGGCCATGTGTGTGGTATGTGAATTCTACAACAATGAATTTGTTTGGGTGGGGGTGGGGGGGATATCACCACCCTTGTCAAGGGAAGGCCTGGGCTAGACTAGGCTGACTTTGTTCCTGTCAAACAGTGAGAACCTGGCCCCTTCTGACCAGCTTTCTCCACAAGCTGAGGGCAGGCTTTCTCCTCTCACCCATTGGTGCCAGCTGCTCATTTGTCCCTGGACATTCAACTTCTGTGGTAGTATCCCATGCTTCATTCTGTTCTTTCTCACCCACCCAAGCTTCCTTCACTTCCTCCTCACACCCACACCCGGCATGTTTGCATCCCTCCTCATCTCTCAGGCACCCTTTACTCCAGGCCAGTGGCTATCAATGACAAACTCTCACTTGAAGCACTTGGAAAGCTATAGATCCCACTGGTGCAGATTCCATGCCAGGAGCTGGGCATCAGTCACATCTCACAGCTCTCTTGCTAGTTCTTATGTGCTACGAAGACTAAGACCACCTGCTTGGCCTCACTTGGATTACAGTAGAAGCTTCCTGGCTAGTCTTCTCATGTTGCTCTTCAGTATCATGCCCTCTCAGTACATGCAAAGAAAGAGCCACACCTTGTGTTCAGGGACCAGCAAAATTACCATCCACCTTCATTGATTTTGTTGAGAAGAGTAAACAGAGACGCTGTTGGTCCTTTGACTCAGCCCCTCCAGCCCTATCATGCCCTCTAACTCTTTCAGAGCACCCTGGCTTGAACTTAGCTCTCCAGACAAGAGACTCACTGCTCCTGGGCACCCTCTGACATCCTGTCTACCATGTTTTTTCTCTGCTAGCGTGTCTTTTTTCTGATTAATGCCCATCTTTAACCTGAGAGTTTTTACATAGCCCCGAAGCCACGCCAAAGAGAGAATGAGAGGTAGACAGGCTTGCGGACCAACCCCACCCACTGGAGTCTTCATTGTGGACCACACAAGAAGTGTTGGATGGGGACGTTACAGAAACGCTGCTCCCCAACTTGCTACATAGCACCGATACTGAAATGAAAAACTTCAGGGAGTGAAAACTTACCTAGAATCCTCAAGTCCAGCGCCTTATTCAGCTGACATCTCCCATCTGTTCTACACACTGTTACATTATAGGTGTCGCTGTCATTTCTCATCAGCTTCTTTATCTTCAGGGATCCATTTGCTAAGATCTCAAATGCTTCTGATTTCAAGTAAGGGTTCTCATTCCTTTTAAACAGTGCAACCAGGGTACTACCTTTTTCCCATCGCACATCATCGGTATCATCAGTCATTTCAAAGTTAGGGATGTTCAGGGTGATGCCATGACCCAGGACACCCCAGATGATCCCACCGTCTCTGCAGTCTGCCCCTGTTAAAAAGTAAGATGATTTCTGAGGTCTTAGGACTACTGGGAATCTCCCTCTTCACCTCTCACATCTACTCCAAGGTCTCCAGAGGAGCTCCACACGCATGCTTACCTTTGCTGGAAAGGCTGAAGAGCAGAAAGAAACTACCTAGGAATTTACATCTCATCTTTAGAATTCTTTTCCCAGGGGTGACTCTGAGTTCTTCTTTCTGTCGGGACTGTGGTGAGGCTGGCAGAAGCCACACCCAGCAACCTGAACCACGTGCCTCTCATGCTTGCTGCTCACAGTAGGGAAGAAAACATACCCTCAGCTCCTAGAAAAAGACAGTATGTTTGCTGCCCTCCTTAGCAGAAACAGGTGTCTGTGTCACATTTTAATCTTTATAAAACAGTTTAGGATGTTGGGTTTTAGCACCTCACCAGAGGAAGAGGAACTGGGAGGTCAGTTGCCAGAGCTGCCCTTTGTAAACAAGGCTTAAACATAGCTGTCCACTCAGCTGTGCTGCCGTCAGCAGAACCAAGTAGACTCACTGGCAAACGGTCACAAGGGACGAGAAGTCAGATCTGTATATTTGGGAAGGATTAGGAGGTGTGGCCTTGTTGGTGGAGGTGTGTCATTAGGCGTGGGCTTAGAGGTCTTTAAAGCCCTTTGTGGTCCTGTTAGCTCTCTCTCTCTCTCTCCCCCCCCTTCCCTCCCTCCCTCCCTCCCTCCCTCCCTCCCTCCCTCCGTGTATAGGAATGTAAACTTTCAGTTACTGTTCCAGCACTTCCATGCCTGCTGCCATACTCCCTGCCATGATGGTCATGGAACTGTAAGACCCAATAAATTCTTTCCTCTGTAAGTTGCCTTGGTCGTGATGTTTTGTCACAGCCATTGAAAAGTAACTGAGACACGCACGCAATGCCTGAAGAGGCCTGAAGAGGCCTGAAGAGGCCATGGGATCCTCTGGAATTGAAGCTACAGATAGTTGTGAGCTGCCTTGTGGGTGCTGGGAATGGAACCTGGGTCCTCTGGAAGAGCAGCCAGTGCTCTTAAGCACTAAGACATCTCTCTTGTCTTAAGACTATAAAATAATAATGAACAACAAAATTCAAAATACCTAGGATGGTTAACACTATAGATGGTTAAGGAGATGGAGAGACCAGGACAATTAGAACTGGGAGAGAGAACAAGAACAAGAAAAAGAAAAAAGAACAGTGTTTGTGACCTGGGAAAGGATCAGGGATGTAGGGACTTGTGTCCCTAAAAAGAGGTCACACGGGCAAGCAATACAGTGACCATCCAGTCTTTCGATTCTTTAGAATTTAGTGAGAAAAGATCTTCAAAACCGTGAGTTTTCCATTTCAGGTTCTTACAACAGCCACAACAATGCAGTACAGCTGAGTTAAAACATTAATTCCCAGGGGGAAAAAACCCAAGTGTAATAAAACTTAACAGGAAACATAAAAGAACTTCTATTCTTGAGTATAGAAAAATCTTCCTATATATACTGCACAATTCAGAAATAGTAAAGATGGACGTTAGAGGCCACAGAAAAATCTAGAATCTGTGCATGTACAAAGGGCTAATAAAACGTGTGAAAAATCATGACAAAATATTTGCAATATGTGAAAACTGTTAATACCTATGGTGTAAGCATCATTTCTCATTTTCCCTTTGGGATGCTGAGGATGGAACCTTGAGCACTCAACCACTGAGCTGCATCCACAGTCAAAGGTATAAGTAGTTTTTATCCATCACTGACAAAAACATTTTAAAAATAGGAAAAAATTATTGATTTATCAAAGAAATACTGTGTGTGTGTGTTTGTGTGTGTGTGTGTGTGTGTGTGTGTGTGTGTGTTGGCTCACGTGTGTGTGTGTTGGCTCATGTGTGTGTGTGCATGTGCTTGCACCCCAAGCTGGATTATATTGCTTTTAAAATGAAAACTTTGTTTGCACAAAAGATGCTTAAGACATCTCTTTCTGAGAAACCATTAGTACGTAGATCTCTGCTGCTAAGTTCTAGTCACTGGCCACCTGGTCACCAGCCGTGGGAAGAGGAAGCACATACCAGTCTCTGCTTTGAGCCAGTTGTTTTCCTCTCCTGCAATCCCCATGCTCTCAGGGAGCCGTGCCCTCCTCCCCTGATTTGCAAGGCTAAACCTGTTCTTTCCCGTCCAGTCCACTTCAGTTCTGAATGACAAGCCAGCTTCAAAGGAGAACCATAAAGGAGAAAGATGGACAGGTCTGATTCTGTAAGATGTAAAACTTTACTATGTAAAAAAAAAATTTTTTTTAAAATTGAAAGGCTATGTAATAAAAGAGGCAAATTCCTGACAAGATCCTTGGCAAAAGTTAATACCCTTTTATTTAAAAAAATTAATTTTTTATAAAAATTAGGAAAAAATAGATAGCTATAAAATGGGTCAAAGTTCTTAAAAGAATGATTCTCAAAGGGAGAGATCCAATGAAGTGACAAATCTGTGAAAAGGTGGTTACTAGGAAAAGTGAGGTGGACAGTAAAAGGTAGTTACTGGTGAGACACGTTGACAGGGATGCATTCATTTAGAAAGTGAAAGTAGAGCTACCATACCGGTACAGTTCAGAATGGAGAGAGAGCTCCATGACATGGAGGAGTGGCTCAATAGTTGAGAGCTCTGGTTGCTCTTCCAGAGGTCCTGGGGTCGATTCCCAGCACCTACATGACAACACAAACTGTAACTCCAGTTCCAGGTAATCTAACTCGAACAGACATGCAGGTAAAAACACTCATACACATAAAATAAAAGAACAAAACTTAAAGGGAGTCAGCCTGTGCAAAGAATATTTCAGTTACAAGCCATTGCCATATGTTTTTATTAATTTATCGGGTTCTTAGATTTCTACCTCCCTTCCGACACTTATTCCACCCTGATCTCTTCCAACCCCCTCTCCCCCATATACATACTAGGTAGGAGAGAAAGGTTAGAGGGGAAAGGGGACATAAACTTTTTTTTTTTTTTTTTTTTTTTGGTTTTTTTCGAGACAGGGTTTCTCTGTGTAGCTCTGGCTGTCCTGGAACTCACTCTGTAGACCAGGCTGGCCTCGAACTCAGAAATCTGCCTGCCTCTGCCTCCCAAGTGCTGGGATTAAAGGCGTGCAGACATAAACTTCTTTAGACTATTTCCTGCTGATTAGGGGCATTGAGCTTCTTGGGGCAAGTCCAACCTTCATTGTCCTAAGGACCTTGCCAACTTCTGCTTGCCTCTTTTGCTCACAGACACTTGACAAACTCCCAAAACAGCAACCAGGAGCAGCCGCATCCTCTTCCTCCTCTTCCTCTTTTTTTTTCTCCTTTTCTTCCTCCTCCTCCTTCTCTTTTTCCTCTTCTTCCTTTGCCTCCTCCTCCTTCTCTTCCTCTTCCTGCTCCTCCTACTCTTCCTCTTCTTCCTCATTTTCTTCATCTTCCTCTTCTTCCTCCTCCTTTTCCTCTTCTTCTTTCTTTTCTTCTTCCTCCTCCTCCTCCTCTTCCTCATTCTCCAGAGTGCCTCTTGCCCCTCCTGGGGCTCTAGCATTTATTCCCTATCCAGAGTTCCCAGAATTAAACTGTCTGTAGCTGGAAAAATTATACCCTACCCAGAGCAGGAGACAGTCAAGGTGACTGTGGACAAACTGAAGCAGCCCCATATCCCACCCCTAGAATTGAAATGAAAACATATTCACACAACATAACTGGGTTTTTAAGAAACCAGAATTCTCACTACAACAAGCCACCCAACTTGGCCTCAACCACTACCTTAGCGTCAACAAAGGAAGCGGGGTTAAGGCTCTCAGACGCAGACAACCGGTCCCAAGGTGACCAAGTCAGGTCCTGTACTTGAGTTCAAGGAGCAGGAGGTATGTCTGCAGACTAAGGTCAGTCCGTAGGAGTTCAGAGTTCTGAGACCTCTTCTTCCTGCCTTCATAGTAGAGGAAAAGGAAACATTTTTCACAAATAGGTATTTCCTTTATACATGCTAATTTCCCTTTCAGAGGGAAACTTGCACCCTATTTGTAGACTTTTCTTTGTCTCTGCTTGTCCTCAACAGCACTTAGCATAAAATAATCTGTATTACAAAGAGGTACAATTTGGGGTGTCATATTTTGGTACTCTTTATGACAAAAAAAAAAAAAAAACCCAACAACAACAAACAACATGTAAGCTCATCTTATTTCATAAAAAGGTGTGGGGTATCCTTAGAGAGGAGTCTCTGTGTTAGGGGACAGCGGCTACTGTTCTGCATGTTGTTGCTATTTTAACACTCTTACTTTGGATATGCATTGCTTTTGATTGAGTCCTCATCCTAAGTATGGCCCACCCCTTCTTACAGCCTCAAGGTTGCAGCCTCTGCCTCTGGCTATGTGGGTTTCCAGGGCACAGCTGGCAGATTCTCCCTCCGGCTTCTCCTTACAGATGCCCTACAATCCAAGGCTCATCTCCTGATCTCTCTCCATTCCTTCTTCTTCTTCTTCTTTTTTTTTTGTTCAAACTGAGGCTCCTGGGAGGTAGACTAACAGGAAGAGAATATGAAATGGAGGAGGAGGAGAGAATGAGTTCTCAAGGGCCTCAGCTGATCTCCCTGTAGAGAGTAGACTCCCGAGGCGTCCAACTCTACTTCCTTCACTGTGGGACAAGGGAGAGCCAGACAAGGCTCAGGTCAAGTTGACATTGTGGTCGAGACAATATTTCTAAGTTCATATTCTACTGGATTGATTGAACTGTGGGATTTTAGAGGAACTCGTGAGAGAATCTGGTCTTCATTTGACCACTCAGTTAAGGGTTCTAAATCTAGGGAGTTTCTGGATTGTATCTGCCCTATTAGATCCAGCCTTTATCTGGTTTTCAGTCCCTGGAAGCTGGGCTCTAAACTCTGGGAACTTCCTGTTCCTCCTGTCCTAAGGCTATCACTGAGTCCTGTTTCCCAAGCTTCCTAAGAGGGGATCTGTCTCTACCTCCAGCCAAGCCCTGGTCACACTCTCACACTCAGGCAAAAACCCAAACCAGGAGCCAAGCACATAGCATTGTTTACTGAAAACTTAGATTCACCATGACTCCTGTGATTATCAGCCCGGAAAGCCACGCTGCCTGCCTGCTTGTGGCCGGGTTTTTTGTTGATGTTCAGCTTGGTCATATCTGGCTGGCCCCATCTGTCAGAAGCCACAGCTGCATCCCATTCATAGGGACTGTTGTTGCCAGGCAATGTGTTTGGGTGTGCTTGGCCAGCAGCATATGTCCTGTGACAGGTGGTGAGCTCTTTCTCCATGGACCACCTCCTGCCTGCAGATCTGCCCTCCACCTAGCTTGCTTCCCTGAGGAAAAACAATGGAGCTTCCTTTTCCTCTTGCAGTTGCCACCCACAGGTTACTTCGGGTTCCGAGGCTAGAACCACCAAACCTGGAAGTCCCCTCAGGGTAAATATCTCTGCAAGAAAGACAAATTTGTCTGTTATCAGCTGAATAGTCAGTCATGTGATGGTGGAGAACACTTCTTCCCTTCCCATCATTCTCTAGATGAGTGACTCCAGACACGGGCGTGTGTGTCTTTGAGTCTCAGTTCCTCCAGTTCATTGTGAGGGTCAGATGAGGTGACATGTCTCAGTGTCTGGACCCTGAGACAGCCTTCATGTCTGTCAACTTTGCTTTCCCCTTGCCTCTGTGTTCTGGTGGAGAGAGGCCTGCAATAGTCCTTTTATACAAGTGATGCATCCCATAAACCCCCACTGGATCTGGGGACTGCTGACCCTGCACACACCTTAATTAATTTTTGGTAATCAAGTTTTGTCTATGAATTAAGTACCGTAGGAGACTAATAAGGACTAATGACAAAATTGAGCACTTGTGGCAATAAACTATGAGAACAGTTATGGAAAATATATAAATTCATTACTTCTGGAAGTTTCCATGTAAGGTTTTTGAATTGTGTTGAATCTCAGGTAACTGAAACTGTAAAGAGGGAAACCCCAGATAAGCAGGCATCAGGCGGATGCTGTGTTTAAGAGAGTGGAAATGGGGGGAGACTGAGATCTTCACCCTGAGGGCAAGCCAGGAAAGCTCCTAAGGCTGGGGCATCTGAGACAAGGAGTAGCAAGAACTAGGAGAGGCTGGGCTGCAGACACAGCTCAACTGGGGAGCCTCTGCCTGGCCGTTGAGAACCCTGGGATCCAGCTTAGCTCCTCAAGACACTTTAGGACTGCTTGGGTATGTGTTATTTTTCTTTGCTTCTTGTTTCCCCCTTTTGCAATCCTCCTCCTGCTGATGTCTCAGCCTTGCTCAACTGTAAGACCAGCAGAGCCTGTGAGTTTGTGAGCTGAAAGCCTAAGAGGTACATGACACAGAGACACAGGGTGTTTCTCAACAGCTGACTTGGGAGCAGCTCACGGAGGAGGTGCTACTGATGCCTGGGTAGAGGGAAGTAGGCTGAGGCTTCTACCTGAGGGAAGGGGATGCTACCACCAGCTAGCCAAGGTGACCAGTGACCAGAATGCTAAAAGTCCATGCAGATCTTCAGTGAGCAGGAACCCAAAATGCTGGCTACTGGAACAGCTGAACAGAATGGCTTCTCAAAACGATGGCTTGACGGGACTGAAGTTAGAAGATGAAGGCTCAGTGGATGGGTTTTCACATTTCCTGCCTGCTCTCTCTCTGATCATGGAAGCAACCTTTCTGTGCCTCTGTTTCCTCATAATTAAAGCACTCAGGTGAGAGAAGGAGGAAACAGTTCTGCCTGCTCAGTTTGTCTCTGAAGTTTACGGTAATGACTAGGTGAGGTCACTATTGCAGGAGACGCACACTCGTGATCCAGCACCCAGAGAGTTGAGTGGTAAGCTACACAGAGACCCTGTCTCAAAAGCCAACATCAGAAGATTGCACACTTGTATGTGATTCTCAAAGAACTAATAAACGTATTAAATTAAAATGAAACAAAACAGTTAAGAAAACAGTAACAACAACAACAAAAATCACCAGAAATTGCCAAACAATATGGTGAGGTTAAGGACAAGAATGAAAAAAAAAAAAAATGCTTCACCCAGAGGCCTGCCTGATACACAGCATGCTTGATGCAGGCACTATGAAGAGAGGTGGAACTGGAGATGAGGATGGAAAGGGATAGCCTTTCCACTTGGCACTTTCCACTGCCAAGCCACTTGAGATCATAGTGAAGTCTGGGCCAGTGATGTGCTGAGGGTCATGTCTGGGTCTGTGACCCTGGTGGCTCATATTACCACCAAAGGCTTGAGCTCATGTTGATGTCTGAGGGCAGTGCAGAGCTGGTAGGTAAGCTCTGTACCTTGCCTGGGCAGCACAATAGAATTGGCCCTTGTGTATGTGTGTGTGTGGGGGGAGGTGCTGCCCACACCCCCACTGGTGAGCCACCCCCAGGACATGAGTGCTGAAGAGCTGGCCCCACCCCTCACCAGCCTGGATGAGTTAGCCTAGCCAGGGCAGTGCTGGAGGCCGTCAGGCTCACCAACTCAGCTACCACCCAGGCCCAGATTCAGAACTTTGTGCTGGCCTATCCCCAAATCTACCTCGTCTATGAATTGCTGAAGCGTGAGAAAGGGCGGGTCCTGCAGATCCAAAGCTGCAGGACGTCCGTGACACAGGGCAACACCAGGATATCCAAGAGGAGTCCTGGTGAGGATCCAGCATTGATGGTGTGACAGAAGCCAAAGGCCTAGAACCAGACCATGACTCACACAATGAACACTTGCAAGTGAAGCAGATTGGGTATATCATGTGACAGACATGACGCACGACAGCTTCCACAACCAGATGAGGTTTTCTTGGTTTGGTTGGATTTTGTTGTTGTTTGTTTTTAATTTTATTTTGGAGAGAGGTTGCAAGGGTGGAGACAGGGAGATGAGTGAGATTGAGGTGACATTCACAAAAAATCAATAAAGTTAAAAAAAAAAAGAAAGAAAGAACAAACCGCCCGCCAGGGGTCAGTGAGTCAGTCTCTCAAGAGGGAAGCGGCTAGGTTTGGCTCCGCTCAGCAGCGGCCTGATTCCACAGCAGTGAGAAGCTCAGCAGAGAAGACAGTGAGCTGAGAACAAATCTCCAGCAACCACAATCCTAGCCCGCAGCTTTCAGGACCGCTTTGTTGCAAAAAAGACCTTCAGGCTAAGCTCCTGTCTCCTGCTGCCACCCTCTGGCAACAACCTGAATTGCACCCTTGCTAATTTTCTTGCTAAAACACTCAAACTTGAGTTTGAATTGTGGTTTTTAATCTACTTCCCCAACCCGCTTTCAAACAGCATGTTTTTGCTGGCTATGGTGACACATGCATAATCAGCACTTACAGTCTGAAACAAGAGGATTACTACTGTGAGGATACCCTGGGCTACACAGCAAGACAAGACCCTGTCATGAAAAAATAATAATAAATAAAATAAATAAAATAAAATCTGACCACTGGCAAAATATCATCATCCCTGTACTTGGGAAAAGGAAACAGGAAGATCAGGAGATTGAGCCCAGCTTTGCCTAAACAGTTTTTCAGATAAAGAAGACTGTTGTAGAGTAACAGTTACAGTTGTGGCATGGTGTTCTTTTATTTTTGCAGTGGATATTTATTGACCACCTAGTACTCTGGTGCCTGACTCTTCTAGACCCCAGAGAAGTAGCCCTAATCATATTTGAATTCACATTCTAGTTGGAGTTTATAATAAGCAACATGAAATAGCATCGTATTTAGTGACAGGCCTTCAGGAGAAGAACAAGTAAGGCAGGAGACCATGTTGGGTGTATCTTCAGACCAAAGAAGAATCCAGTGTTGCTGAGAAGTGCAGATCGAGTGGAAGGAGGGGTCAGGAAGCAACAGAGGGACAGGCAGGTGGAAGAGGAGGGCTCACATACCTGAGACATCAGGTCTGGACAGTGGGCACGGAGAGCTGCAACTGACCACCGGGTGGCTCTCTGAAGACATGAGGACATTCAAAGCCCTGACAAAGTCTGTGACATGGACCTAGCCGTCCATTTCAACATTTGCTTGAAATACTGGAAAGAAGTCTCAGGGGACTTTGGAGTCAGTCTCCCAGTGGAAGGGTTGGCAGCTGATAATCATCACACCCCAAGGTAGGGGGATATTTGGCCTCTGTGGGCCCCTCTTCTAGCAGGAGTAATACAGGATCAGGTACAAGGAAGGGCAGAGGCTAGCACTGAACTGAACTTCCACAAGAGCTACTGAGTCTAACAAAATCCAGCTTCGTGTATTTCTAGAACAACTTCACACCTGATACCTAGCCCATGCAGAAGAAGGACCAGGGAGAGATGGTATTAATTCCATCCTGCCTATAGCAGAGGGCCAAGGCTAGAATTCAAAGCCTGACAAGCATGCTCTCAGCCTGTTCTAGTGACCGGTGCTCCTAACAAGAAGCTCTCATCTGCCTTCCAAGGGAGAGTGTCTCTGTAGGCTGAGGCTCAGTGGTAAGACACTTGCCCAGAGGTTGCAAGACCTCAAGTTTGCTCTCCAGCCTCACAAAAGAAGAAGAAATGAAAAGGTTATGTGTGAGAATTCTTCCTCTGGGCGTTTAGCATTCCAAGAGCTGTATGACCTAGGTTTTAGCTTTTTCTTTGTATCAAGGTCACGGGAACAGTAGCTTTCTCACCTGGGATGGTGGTGTCTGCTTCTCAACACTTCGGCTGAGAGGAAGGGCACAGAGAGGAAGGGTAAACCCCAGAGCACCAAGGGCTCTGCCCAGCATTGTCTGATATGCCTCCCTCCACTCCTGCTATGTCAATGGAATGGAATTACTGATGGTTACAAACCACCATGTGGGTGCTGGGGACAATACCCAGGTCTGCTAAAAAAGCACCTAGTGTTCTTAGTGACTGAGCCATCTCTCCCTAGTCCCTGAGGCCCAGTGTTCTTGGGATTGTTTCTCTAGTCTTGATCCACCGTGTTTGTGCTTCTTGTTCAATGTGGGGGTCACACTTTCCCTGAACTCATGCTTTTTACAGTCCTACATTTTTATACAGGCTAAGAAACAAGCTTCTGGCTTCTACTGGATTCGTGTGTGTGTGTGTGTGTGTGTGTGTGTGTGTGTGTGTGTGTGTGTATGTGATGCACATGCACACTGCACACTCAAGCAGGGGGGCGGGGGTTATGTATGTGTGCATATATGTGTATGCACATGTGGAAGCCAGAGACCAACTCTTAGGAATCTATCCTCAAGAAAGCCATCTACCTACATCTAAACAAAGTCTCCGAGTTACCTGGAGTTCGTTAACTAAGTTAGTCTGCTGGCCAGCAAGCCCCGGATCTCCTGTCCCTGGAGCAGGACATTAAGTGCACATTAACAACCAGTGTTTTCACCCAGGTTCTGGGGGCCAAATTCACGTCTTCATACTTACAAGGCACCGAGTTTTACCACACGAACCACCCCTGCCCCCAGTCATTCTACCATTTGGGTTGTATTTTCCCATCTGTTCTCTCTTTTACCCATTAAACACACGTTATCAGATAATGCAGGTGACTTCTGTTCTCAGCTCTTTCAAAATCCTCTTCTTAAGAAGTAAGAGTTAGGAGACCCCTGAGTCTCTCTGTGCCCCCGAGAGTCTTGCCCTGCATCCACTCTAAATTCTAAATTTCCCTTTCTGTGAAACCCCCAAAGTCTTATAGAAATTCTGAAAAGACAAATAAATAAACAAATAAATAAATAAGCAAATAAATAAAACAATCTGGATAAAAATTGGAAGATTCCACCATTCAATATAAAATAAGACCATAGAATAAAGAGACCCGACTGTTATCAATAGTTAAGGCAACCGAGCCATGGGGTGCAGGACCGTGATCTCTAGTTGAGCCTGGGCTGAGTGTGGCAGATTTATGATTGGGCACAGACACGACCTTTTGCCCCATTACAATAATGTATTCTGTGGGGTGGCTAAAAGTCAGAGAAACCATTTTGTCATTTATTGTTATGAAACAGTATAAGCCATTCCTTAATAGATTGTCCTGATTTCCAAAACAGACACCAAAAAAAATGTGATTTGGGTCTACTGTAGACCCTAGTTTGAAATCAGAAGGGGATTCCAATGATCTTTGACATTGTGACCTCTGTAGAAGCCATCTAGAAGAATTAGCCATACAGAAAGTCTCTGGATAAGGGGTCCCATCCTAAATCTCCCACCACCGAGGACTGTCATCTGTCTTTCTCCAGGATCATAGGGCAGTGTCATGTGCCAACTCCTGCCAAGTGTGTATTAATAATTTCTGAACCGTATTGGCAGCTTCGTGGTTTTCTGTAGCCTTTTGCAGCCTAGAAAACCATTTCCAGCTAGAAGCCCCTGCTGTTTTATCCATTACGTGTGAAAACAGATAAGCCTGCGCATGCGCATGTCCACCAGGGGCTGCTGAGTAACATTGAAGTGTGCGGCGAGGGGAGGGAATTTAAACAAGAGCTAATGTGGCCTGTGGGGAATAGCTGGGGAAGGGAAAGCTGCTCTGGCTGGGAGTGAGGGGCTGGCAGAGGAATCTGCCGCATATTTTGGCCACTTAAGGCTGGAGCACATGAATGTCTGTTGTCCGTGGTTTGAAGAACGTTCCGCTAAGGGCTGGTTTACAGAAGGGGAAATTTTGATCTCACAGAGCAGATCCGGTTTCCTGAGAACCATCTGCTTGTTTTTCTCTTTCCCAAAGAGCCCACAATCTCTTATGGGAAAAATTCAGAATGTTATTGGCTTTCAGAGAAGAGGGGATTGGAAATGCCAGATAAATAGAGACTGCAAGCGACAGAGTTTCGCTGTGTTCCCCTAGGGCTGTGGGAAGAGCCACATGGTGAAGCTGTGAGACTGTGGATAGAAACGCAGAAACAGAACTGCGGGCTGGGGACAAAGCGGCAGGGGCTCTGCTGCTCAGCCAGGCCACATTCACGTTCCCTGTCACGTGAGGGGCAGGCAGCGTGAACTGCGTGTGTCTTGCAAAACCTTGTGAGGATCCAAGGAGGCCAGGGACATGGTAGGATCTTGGGACTCAACCGGGCAGGTGCATTCAAGTCTTCTATGGAGATGTAACTTACAACCCAGCCTAAGCCAAGCTGTTCATCTGCCTACGTTTAAAGCAAATCTTAACTGAACTCCGTACTGGAATCTTTTTGTCTGCCTGTGGTAGGAATCCAGTTTAAAATGCCTCACTCAAAATAAGGACATGATCCTTTGATTCATCCAACCAATCAACTGATAACGCTTTATTGAATGCTTGCTTGGTGCCGGGGGTGGGGGGTATTCTAGAAGTTTCTATATTTATTAACAAAGAAGACAAGCCCACATGTTCTAAGGGTGCTGATGGGTGGGTATAGCCATATAGATGTAAATATGAGTTTGTTGGGTAATGGTAAGGTGTTCTAGAAAGACAAAGCAAAGCAAAGGAGCAGAGGGGCAAGAGAGTTCCACGGGAGGCAGAAATGACTTCAATGGCTCAACTGAAGCCTGTGAGGCAAATGGGAGCCAGCCATAGCGATACTTGTGGAAGAACATGGCTGAGAGACAGAAAGGCACGTGCAAAGGTCCTGAGGTGGGAGCTAAGAGGCCAGTGAGGAGGGAGTGAGCTGACAGGGTGCATTAGTAGATGTGCTCAGAGGGGAGCAGGCAGGTGCTGAGGGTTGGGGTACCAGTCTTGGAGATTAATGCAATGTCTTTAGGGTTCTGAGGAGAGTAGCAGTTTCATATGACTTGAGGTTTTCAAGCCTTACTTGACTGACTCTGGAATAAGGGTAGAGGCAGGGAGACCCCTATGCAGGTTACTATGGGATCTGAGTGAGAGAATCCGGAAGGTGGCATCGGATGTACGGAGAACTTGGAATGAAGGAGGTGGTGCCGGTATGACTAGCCTGTGGGTGTGATGCAGGGTGCACACATGGCAGAGGTCTAGGAGGGGCTCAGGCATGACATGAATGCAGGCAGTAAGATCAAGGCTCTGCTCTCCTGTGTCTATTGGTATTGGTCTACTCTGACTTCATTGTCAGCTCTTCACATACGGTGCTAACGATGTCCACTGTCAGCTCAGACCTGTTCCGGAAGTTCTCTCAGAAGACTAACTTGATTTGAAGTCCCCAGTGTGTGTGTGGGGGGGGGGGGGAGCCACACCTGTGTAACTAACAGATTCTATATGGTTGATTGATTAGAAGCCGGAGATTGTGGAGAGTTGGAATGTTACAGATCCAGGACCAAATTATATTGGGCTATCTTCAGTCCATTTAATAGCTATTCATTGTTCACCTCTGACCTCACATCCTGCGACTATCGGTGACAGAGGTTGGAATGCATTAATAGTCTGCTAGAATCCATCAACCCAAAAGATAAGAATGACCTCAGACAACATCTGAAACCTAGAACAGAGACAGATTTGTTTTGTTAGAATCTGCCTGCTTGGATTTTCACCAATGTGTTCAACAACTGACCTATGGCTTTGTTGTTGTTGTTGTTGTTGGGTAACTATGAAACCATTTCCATTCATTTGAACACACCGTCCAAGGCCATCTGAATCCACGTCCCAAGTCCATGGTCACTGATATTAGATATTAGGCTGACAAATTATTTTTTATTCCCTCTGAGGTGAGAGCTGTTTTATGTTTACAACATGGAAGCTTTTTGGTCTGCAATAAATGCTCTCTCCAGTGGGATTGGCCTGAACTATGTAAGTCACACGCTCACCGTGCCCCAAGGAAAATAGAACTCTGCTGACTAAATTCAGTCTGATCCTCACCTATGGCTCCTAGATTACAGACAGTCAGCTTCCCTAAGGCATGGTGACAGGGGTGGCGAGTGGGTTGGGGGTTGGGGGTTGGGGGTGATCGGGAGGCAGAGATAAGGACAAGGGGAGAGAAACCAGGAGTGGTGGTTGGTGGTGGTGGGGAGCTGAATGGCCACACCATGCTCGCCTTGGCCTGGGATGTTTAATGGGGACATCCAGTGTGAGTGGGAAGCAGGGCACACATGATAGGTGCCAACTGGCAACTGTCACACATGAATGTTGAAGGAAGGGTGGGGGTGGGAGTAGGGATGTTTATAGAATAACGGGTAAGGAAGCTAATAGCAATGGGGACCGTGGAATCCAAAACTCATTTATATTGCAAAAGAGTAAGGAGGGGTTAAATCTGGGACAGGTAAAAGAGACACACGAATAGCCAGAGGTCACAACAGAATAAGACAGGAGCTAAACAAGGAGAATGGCAAAATACCCGGGGGATGCTGCAGTTGTGACTGACGGCTTGTGTCACAGATGGCAAAATGACCAGTATTCAGATGGATGCTCGGACCAGATACCAACAAACCAGAAGCTGAGTGGCCTTGTCACCGCTGATGAGCACCTAATTATGTAGGAATCCAGCCTGCTAGGCATCTAGATCTTTCTGTTATTAGCTTCACCCCAGTCTGTGCGCAGCCGATGAAAGGAAGCCATAAGACAGTGCAGCCTTTTTTCTTCCTTCTTGCCCCAGGCTCAGCTTTCTGTTCAGGCAGTAAACCGGAAGGGTCTCCTGCCCCTGCCATGGAGGGACTTGGAGCACTTTGTTTGGCTCTAGACTGGGGCTGGGTGTTTTTCGGGGAAGGGACCCACACATAATTAAAACCCAGTAAGGGATTGTTTTCTAAAGGAGAAGCAGAAGACAATCAACACGACCTCCCTGAAGACTGAAAGATATCTGAAGGGAAAGTAATAGCATTTGTGTCTGCAAAGAGAAAAGAGAGAAAAACAGAGAGTGTAGCACCAGCTAAAGCTTCCTGGGTAAAGATACAGAAGGGGGAAATAGGAATTAGATCACGCCAGCAATGCAATTAAGGAGAATAAGATGCACTTTTACAAATATCAGGGGAAAGAGAGATTATGGAGAGGAAATAAGAGTTAATAAATGCAGAGGACCATGAAATGAACGGTGACCACAAACGGCTGAAATACCCAATTCCATTCTTTGGTGGCCTTTAACTAGGAAAACAAAGGGAAGAAATGGAGCAATTAAAAAGTAAGCACAACTTGAGAGAAGTGGAGTAGACACTGGAAGGACAAGCTAGCTAGCTGCTTTGGTTCTCAGGCATTTCAGAACACAAAGCACATCACCGGCTCCAGGAACAGCCCTGGCCCTACACTGGCTCAAGCTGGTGAACACGTGGTACTGTTTACTGAGCTCAGGAACCAAGCAAAGAAAGGAAAGTGACGAAGGAAAGACGGAGGGACAGAGGGACCCAGGAAGGGAGGGAGGGGAGGCCCAGTTTTCTTAAAACTAAGCAACAGAGTTGAGCTTGACAGTGAAATGACGCCCGCAGGCTCTGCAGTGAGCTCATGTTCCCAGCTGGTGGCGCTGTTTTGAAGGTCTCAGAGCCTTAAGCGAGTGAGGCCTGGCTGTCCGAATCAGTCCTTAAGACTCTGAAAGGCTTAGAGGCAGGCTTTGAAGGTTCCCTGCCTGCAGGCTCTGCCTCCTGGTCCCCACCTGTTAGGCCCGGGAGGTAGTAGAGCGGCCAGCCAGCTGCCAGGACTTCCCCACCACAGGAGACTGAAATCCCTCTGAAACCTGTGCCAAAAATAAACCATCTCTTCCCTAAATTGTTTCTGTCAGGTAATTGCGCACAGCAGTAAAACACTGAGTATGGAACTCTCATGACCCATTCCTACACCCGGCTACCTCCAAACACACCCCAACTTTCAGCAAAGAGGAAGAGGAAGATTCAGCCAGTCTTCAGTGCGGCTCCTTCTGCACCCTCCTCCCTTTCACCCCTTCCTCCTCATTAACCGTCCAGGACCCTCTTGTGGTTTTCCCTACCTAAAGCACAGCTACAAGGATGTTATTTTTTGGTTTTGGGGGGGCTTTGTTTGTTTGTTTGTTTGTTTTTTAATTGAAGGAAGGATAGCAAGCCAGGAGCATGCTGGGTGAACAGACTGGTTAGGTGGTTTTGCTCCAAAAAATGTTGATTTCTGGATCTTGCAAGGTGTTAATATAGCCAGGTACTATGACAAGGACGGGATGCAAAGATATGCATGTAGCAAGGGTTTAGGTGCCAAAGAGCTCCTTGCTAAGTAAGGACACACACACACACACACACACACACACACACACACACACAACATCACCGTGTGGTGCGAGCAATAATGGTGGGTGTTCAGAGAAGGTGTCCTGGAGGCTCAAGTATGAAGAAGGAGCAACTCTGTCCTCACAGACCAAGAAGGCTTCTAAAGGTCTCTCTCTGTGCTTGCTTTTGCTGAATGACCAGAGCTTTGACAGGCGGCAAAGGCATGCTTTTCAAGGCAGCAGGAGGCCCATCTGTGAAGGGCAAGAGGCACCCACTGTTTGGCATTCAGCACATGAGTAGTCTGCTTTCCTCTCTAAGCCATTCCAACACAGTCTTCCAGTGGCCTAAATACTCACCTGTTCCCTGCTAGAGAATTTTAGGAATAGATTTAATTCAATCGTCAGGGCAACCCACCTCTTTTTATTACATTACAAAAGAAAAGATTAGAGTAGGCAGATGTGATCTTGTCAGTAGCATCAAGGCAGCTCAAGTGCCACCAGCCTGGGATGACAGGGGTTGGGGGCAGGGGGAGAATGAACCTTTTCCAGGCCAAGGCAAGCAGGAGGAGCACTGGCCCAAGGCAGAGGGGTAGGCAACAGCCTGAGGACCGAAGCAAAGGGGGCAAAGGTTAGTAGAGTCGGAACCAGGTGAACAAAGGTGGGCCAGGGACACAAAGGAAGCTGGGAAGGTGAGCAGCTTCCAGGAGGCTTGAGGTCAAGCATGGATGGGAGGTATTATGGTTAAGCTTCACTGTCAACCTCGACTAAGGTAGAATCACCTAGAAGGTCCACCTCTGGGTGTGACACTGAGGTCATTAGCAGAGAGGAAGAACTGAGGAAGGGTGACCCACTCTGAATGGGGGTGGCCCCATCTCGTCAACTGGGGTCCCATAGTACCTAAAAATGGGGAAAAGAAGAAGCTGAACAGTGGCATTCATCGCTCTGACAATGGGTGCAATGTGGCCAGCCACCTCACACTCTGCTGCCATGCCTCCCCTCGAAGGATGAACTGTATCCCTCAGCCCACAAACCCTTCCTCAAGCTGCCTGCTTGGTCACAGAAATCAGAAACATGATGAATACTGTCATTCCATGTTATTTTTGCCAACTCTTTTCTTTCCTTGTAGGAACAGATGAAGGCAATAATCAAGATCAAAGAACTAAAAGGAGTTGTTGACGTGGTAAACACACCTTGAGAAGTGAGACAGTCAGTCAGTCACAGTGTCAGAACTGGAAGGAAACTTCAGGGGAAAAAAATCTCTTCCGGAACAACACTGACAGCTGTTCAAATACCCCGCTCCAGTGTTTCAGTCCCTGAGAGCAAACTGCCTCAAAAAGCAACCCTGGCTTGGTGAGAGGTTCTGAAGGCTGGAGGGGCTGGAGAGGGACGGGGCTTTCTTACATGGAATCAAAATGTATCTCTGAGCGACTTCCACCCATTTGTCTTGGCTTTGTTCTCTGAAGGCGGAACAGGCCAATGTCCCTTTTAAAAATGCTGCCCAGAAAGAAACACAGACTCCAAATGGGGTCTGATTTAGTTAGAGCCCCCGTGGGGAATTGGGAGGGGATGGGAAATAATGAAGCCACTGAGTTAACCAGCTTTAAAAAAATGACATAGAAAGTGCCCACAAGTGGAACCTTAGGATCATAAGCTAATGGGAGACCCTGAAACTACCCAGCTGGGCTCTCTCCCACAGGGGAAACTCACACCTAAACCTGTCCAACCCATCGGGCTGACCTGACCTATTTTTAAGTTTTCCTAAAGAGAGAATTCCATGTGTGTTGACTGTGGAAAGGTTTCTCACAAAATCGCACAAATCAAGCATTACGAAATATTTTCAAATTGCTGTTTTCTCATAGACTAATTTATTTTCACATTTCCCGTCTTGTGTGCTATTATCTCTTCTGCCACATAAACTGTCTCCCTAATGAAGCCGCTTATTGTATCATATTCCAGGAGTGTGTGTTCATCTGTTCCTGCAGTGTTTCGGCTCCTACTGCATTAATTAACCACACTTCCTCTATTATTTGCCTTTTTTTTTTTCCCATGGGATGCAGGCTGCTAATCCTTTTGCATGGCTTTTTGTAGGATGGATGCATTCTCAGAAGTAGGGGCAAATCCAGTCTCTTTCAGATGAGTCTCTCTTCAGTTAGAAGTGCCTTCCAAATGCATTTTGAGTGCTTGTTATTCTGAGTCACTGTCTGGGGTGGGCAGCTTGGGAGAAAGGAGGACACTGAGCTCTCGGAGCCAGAGAAGATAGTGTCCCAACTTGGGTGGGACGGCACAACAGCTCCCTAATGTTGTAAGAAGTAAATGCGAGTCGGTTCCTGTAGCCTGTAACCCAGCCATGTCTCCGTGTCTTCAGGGTGAAGAATCCTTTTAAAAAGTGAGTGCTCTTCTCAGTGATTGTAAGAAACAAGTTCTCAAGTCCCTTCATGAGCATTCTTAAAAAGGACATGGCATCTACCAACTCCCTTGTCTGCCTTCTCACCAAGTCTTCTCAGGGTTCTCCTCTGCAGCCTCTTCCCATCTGGTACACAATAGAGGTTAGCTTCTATGCAGCCATGATGGCTTCACCAGGCTGCTGTGCTAATGGATCAAGATGTCTCTCATTAACATTTCAATGAGTAGGGCACATAGTGACATCAAAAATCCTGGCACTAGGGAGGCTGAGGCAGGAAAATTTGAATACTAGGAAAGCCTGAACTATAGAGTAAAACTCTGTCTCCAAAGGTATTAAGTTATTAATTAATATAAATTAAACATAAATATATTTAATATAATAGACATATTATATTATGTATTATATTATATAATATATATTATATAATAATGTATGGTAATATACTACATATACATTGTACATGACATACCATATATTATATTTTATATTATAAGTTATATTAAATATAATATATAAAACATATTAAAAATAAATATAAATTTTAAAAATCATTAATTAATATAGTAAAGCAAAGTATCTCCTCCTCACTTCCCTTTTCCATGCTGCTTGGGTCTTTTTGTTCCCTCAAGAACTCTTCCAGAAGAATAGAACTTTAAACGAATAGTTCTAAAATAGAGTCTAGTCTTGAGTCCCATGGTACACATGAGGAAGACAGTGGACAGCTTATGGAGTCTTCTCTACCTCTGCATGAGTTTGGAGATCAAACAGATCACCAGGCCTGTGCAGCATCTTTACCCACTAAGCCCTCTCAATACCATAAGTTGGGATTCTTGTACAGTCTAGATCATCCATCCCTCCTGTCTGACTTGAGTTCCTTATGACATCCCATCCATAGGCTAAATGCAGCAAGGACAGATGCCTATGCATCCTCATTGGGAAGTTCTTCCTGACACTACATGGACCAAGTTGCTGTAAGTTGTGGAGACTCTATTGCATAATGGTAACATTTCTTAGGGTCCACAGGATTAGAACCATAGAAAAGTTGTTCTTGAATGTTTTTAAAGCCCAACGAAAAGTGTGTATGCAGCAAGTTAAGGCTTATGCAGACTCCTGAATGGGTTTCCATGATGTGAGCCCCATGTGGGGGTAAAATGATGTGGTTTAGTATCCAAACCAGTCAGAATTCTTGGTTGCAAACAACTGAAATCAAGTTCAGCTGACATAAACAGAAAGAATGTGGTGGAGAGAAGTCAGCCAGGTACCAAGCAAATGGGGACCACAATCTGGAATTAGGGCAATCTGGAATTAGGGCAATCTGATTCCACTGGCACCTCCTTTCCAGAACATGGAAAACCACTGCACAGACGAGTGAGTTGTAAGCCATTTGACTTCTCTGTGTAACTTAGGGCGAACCCATGGGAAACGACAGAGTTGGTAATTTGGAGTAAATGCTCACACCCAACTAATGTAGGGCAGGACAGCAAGGATCAGATATCTCTTTTCTTAGGAGAATTCCCTCCAATCTGTTGCTGGGCAGTCCCCCAAGAGAAAAATGTTCAGTGGTTGCTGAATAGTTTTCTTTTTAAGCTTTGTTTGATTTTTAATTGTGTGTTTGAGTTTGTCATGTGCAGTATGTACATGTGAGTACAGATACCCTTGGAGGCCAGAAGAGGGCATTAGATACCCTGGAGTGGGGTAACTAATGGGCATTTGTGAGCCTCCTGAACTCCGATCTGTGCAAGAGCAGCAGGTGCTCTTAACCACTGAGCCATCTCTCCATCTCTAAGGGGTCTTCCTGATGAGCAAAACAGCCAGTCTTGGTGGTATACACCGCTAATCAGTGAGCTGAAAGAGGATGAAGCAGGAGAAGATGGAGTTTGAGGCCAGCCTGAGTTATGTAGCTAAGACCTTATCCCAGAAAACTGAAAAAGAAAGAGAAGAGGTGGGACAGAATCTAATAGATAAAACTTAATCAATGTTGAGACCAAAGAGATGGCTAAGCAGTTAATGCGCTTACAGAGACGGGGAAGGAGACAGGACAAGACAACAACACTCAATCACTTAGGTTAGATGGCTCACAAACCTCTGTAACTCCAGCTCCAGGGGGATCTGAAGGCATCTGCACTCAAGGTCACACACACACACACACACACACAAGCACACAAGCACACAAACACACACAAACATATACATACACACACAAACACACATACACACACAAACATATACATACATATACACACACACACACACACACACACATATACATACACACACACAAACACACATACACACACAAACATACACACACACACACACACACACACACACATTTATACATAATTAAAAGTAAGAAATAGCTTTGCAAATGCCGCTGACCTGTCTTGCTGTAGCCATGGTCAATCCCTGCATACTTCAACATTGGGCTGTGTCTCCTTCAAGCTGTTTGCAGACAAAATTCCAAAGACAACAGAAAACTTTCATGCTCTGAGTGCACAAGAGAAAGGATTTGGTTATAAGAGTTCAGGGTGGTGAATTCACACGCCACAAAGGCACTGGCGACAGGTCCACCTATGGAGGGAAACTTGAGGATGAGAACTTCATCCTGACGCATACAGGTCTTGGCATTTTGTCCATGGCAAATGCTGGATCAGACACAAATGCTTCCCAGTTTTCCATCTGCACTGTGAAGGCTTAGTGGCCGATGGGAAGATGTGGTCTCTGGGAAGGTGAAAGAAGGCATAAGGACTGTGGAAGCCATGGACGACTGTGCTGAGTCCAGGAATGGCAAGACCAGAAGATCACCATTCCGACTGCGGACAACTCTAATGCTTTGGACTTGTGACCATCTTACCTGCCAGACCATTCCTTCTGTAGCTCAGGAGAGCGCCCCCACCCCATCTGTTCGCAATACCCTGTAATCTCAGCTCTCACTGAAGTTCTTGGGGTTCCATGTTTTCCTCATTCCCCTCCAAGTCTAGCTGGATTGCAGAGTAAAGTTTATGATTATGTGTCAGGCCCTGGAAGGATGTCTTCGTTCCTGGGTGGGCATGGGCCTGGTACCCCAGAAACAGCAGGCGTTCGGCCACGCCCCCAGAATCCAGGCTCCTACATGCTGTCCACATCTCTCATTAACCTGTCAGCCACGTCGGACACAGGTAGAGGGCGTGACTAACAGGCCTCCGCCTTGAGATTTCCATATTCATAAATTATCTAAAGGGGGGGTGTGTGGCTCAATTGAGTTATTCCTCCCCAGTTCCTCCTTCTCCCTCCCTATTTAAGCCAGCTCCCCCTGGCTTTTGGTGGGGGGGCATCCAACTACCACACCATGGCAATAAACCTTTGGAACCTACAAACTCTCTCGTATCTATTGGAACTGGCTGTCCTGTGGCCAGCGTGGAGGACTTTCTGGCTGTGTGTATGTGGGACCCGCTAGCAGCGTGGAACACCTCGCTTTGGGACTCCCCCACCAGTGACTTTGTCCCATAACTATGAATAAAAACTAAATAACTGTTAAAAATAAGAAATAAACCTTTAAAAACATAACCAATGGTAGAAAAATTTATTTGCAGATCCATGGAAGAAAAGAAAAAACGATGAAATGATTCTGATAAATGAAGAATAGTTAAAACAAAACTCGGAGGGTAGGAAACATTTGAGAAAACAGACACCCGCACCGTGGCTCCCAGATTTCCCGGCGTCTCGCAGTCAGGACACACAAGCAGGGACTCATGTTCCCTTTGTTTCACCTGAGTTTTTCTAGAAGAACTTGGAATTGTGGATTCACCATCACTTGGCAATATCTTGTTCACAGCTACTGTGTGAGAGAGAAAAGAAAGCGTGTAATGTCTTAATCATGACGTGGAGATTTATTTTCTGTAAAAATCTGGAGGTGGGCAGTCCTGGTCTGGTCTATTGGTTTTGTGTCATACACAAGCCCAGGCATCTATACGGTTTCTCTTTGTCATCATTAGGAGTATACTGTTCCTAACCACGAGGACATTTCAAAGCTGTCCGAACTCCAGCCACCGTGTCCACACTCCAGACAGGAAGTGATCAGAAAACAAAAGGACAAATGGCAAACAAACAGCAACAACAGACAGATCCGGGCCCTCTTGGTGATCCTAAAACACAGTTACATTTGACAATGTCTTTACAAGCACTCAAGCTATAAGCCAGCCTGGAAAAGCTTTATTGCTACCCCACACGGAACGGGCAGTTAGCAGCCCAGGAAGTGTCAGAGGGAGATGGAGGTCTGGAGGGTGGTCTTTATCTCCTTTTGTTTCTACTTTGTCCCTTCCTCAAGTCCCTTTAGGTGGTGGCACTTAGAAGCAAGGAAACCCCTGTGGGAGACAGCGGAGCAGACAACTCTGTGGCCTGTTTCTGCATCACGGGGCAGGGCACTCTGAGAAGCAAAGCCAGAAATTTGGCTGGGCAGAGCATTGTGCAACCACTGCATCTCCAGTGGCTCCCCTCTTTCTCATAGCTACTCCATGAGATAGGCACAGTGGCACCCACCGAGGAGCCAAGGACCGGTGCCAATCGGGAGCTAGCCTGCTCATGGTGAGTGGGAAGGCAGGTTAGAGACCAGTGTTAGGCTGACTCATAAGCACAGCCAACATCCTGCAGGCACAACACTGCCCCACCTTTAATCCTAGCACTGCGGATGCAGAGGTAAGTGGATCTCTGAGTTCAATGCCAGCCTAGTCTATATCGAAAGTCCTGGGGAAACTAGGGTTGCATAATGAGACCCTGTCTTGAAGAGGAAGAGGAGGAGTTAGAAGAGGAGGGGGAAGAGGAGGAAAAAGGAAGAGAAGGGGAAGAGGAAGAGGAAGAGGAAGAGGAAGAGGAAGAGGAAGAGGAAGAGGAATTATTTCATTCTTCAGTCACTCTAGGTGCACATTAGTGACCACACTTTGGTATTTTCAGTATAAAAGAAACTTCTAGAAGATGATCAACCCCTTCTACCACTTCCTTCTCTTATTTCCATTGCTTTGCCTCACTAAACCATCAGCTCCACCCTGCAAAGGAGTAGAAGAAATTTCAGAAAAGAAAGAGTGGGTGGAAGTTGGAGATGGTGACCTGTATCATTTGCTCCTCTTTACTTGGGGACAGAGGATAACTAGGGAGCTGCCTGGCAGGTGAGCACCAGCTGAACTGAATGCCTGAACCTGACCCTGTGACCCTGCGGGCCTCTCAGCCCTTTGCTCAGTCCTTTAGCCTCCATTTCTCCTCCCTCTCTCCTCCTCCTGCCCCCTCCCCTTCCACACATGTGAAGTGTGCTTCTGTGCAGACCTCCTCTTTGAAAAGGTCACAACACTCCCAGCTGTGGCAAGGAAGATGTACGAAACGCATTTGCATCTTTTCTCGGTTGTTGCCCTAATTACACATAATAAAGGTATTTAGTTCTAGAAGAATAGCTGGTGAGCCTGAACTATCATAAAAAGGCCCTGCCAAGAGCCGCTTCCTTTGTCAAGAGACAACTTGCTTACAGACAGTGGGAAGCTGTGATTCATCCTCAAACCACAAGTGTTGCTACAAGAAATTCAATTCGTGGGAAGTGGCTGTTGCACAAACTTTTAAGAAATGGTGACATCCCCGAGCTCTTGGCTGTTCTCTGTGACTGCCACCAATGTCTTAACTAGATGTATGGTGACAGAAAACCACCACAACACACACTGGGACTTTATTAAGGATGGGCAACTTTTGTTTGTGGCAGGCTGCCTGCCTGTTTTTCTAAATAAAGTTTTATCTGAACACAGCCGTGCTTAGTCACTGCCAGAGCTATTGTGGCGGCCTTTGCACTCCAGCAGTAGAGCTGAGTGGATGCAGCAGATGCTTTATAACCTGCAAATTCTACAGTACTAACCAGATGACCATTGGTGGATAGTACGTTGGTCCCTGGCATGGCAGGTGACAGGTAGGCAGCATAGTAGCTTAGGCTGTTCTGTGTTCCTCTGTAGGAAGGTGTATTAGTTAGAGTTCTCTAAAAAGGAACAAAACTGATAGAATGAATACATATATTAAATAGGAATTTATCACAGTGCCTCACAGGCTGTTGCCAGCTGATCCACAGTGGTTGTCTCCTGACAGAAAGGCCAAGAATCCAGTAATTGTTAAGTCTGAGAGACTGGAATGTCTCAGCAGGCTTGGTCTGGTACTGGAGTCCCAGGGAATCCTAGAGAGCTGCTGGTCTTCAGTCTACATTAGAATCGTGACAAAGTGAGTTCTAATACCTGCTAAGGAGACTAAGGGCAAGCTGAAGTGGAAATTTCTGGTTTCTTTGGAGACTCAGTTTCGTCATTTGGTGTTTTTCCGGAAGTTGTCTTGTGAAAGGGCATGTGATGTTTTGCTGTGCTGGATGCTTGAGAGGACATGTAATATTTGGAAAGAATATAAATACAGCCTCACAGAGAGTAAGAGGATGTTCTTGCATTGGTTTGCCTTGCAGTCCTTTGCTGGTCTTCAGTGAGCTTCGCTTGTCATGACTTTGTAGAGAGAAATGAGCCAGAGAACTTCTCAAGGTACTCCAGCTGCTTCTTGCCCCGTCCACAGCCTCATGCTGACTCAGCAGAGCCTCAAGGTTTTTTTCTGGATTGAGCCACTGCTACTGATTCCTGTTTGATGTTTTGGGCTGGGCTGCTGACATCCTGACAACGAAGATTAGAATCATCCCAAAGAACTACCTCTAAACAGCTTTGCATCTCTCTTTTCCTATTAACCTTTCTTTCCCCTGTTCTGGTAGGTAGGCTAGAAGGGGGTTTGGTGCCTGGACAACATAGCACCAGGCTGGTGGATAAACGAGAAGCAAACTCTTGGGCCTGGAGAGATGGCTCAGCAGCTAAGAGAACTTGCTGCTCTCCCAGAGCCCCTAAGTTCAGTTCTCAGCACCCATGTGAGGTGGCAGAATTCTTCTTTCCTTCACTGCACACATCATCTGACACAGACTTGATTACAAATTCAATTGGATTGAGAGACACAGGGTTAGGATGGCACCCCTGGGTATGTCTGTGGTCTGCCTGCAGAGACAGGAAGGTGATTAGGGCTCTGAGTACAGGTGACATGATCACTGGTGGATTCAGAAGGTGAGTGGAGTAGTTGGGGGCAGTGGAGACCTGGTGGGCCTTGTGGAGAGAAGTGTGCATGGAGATACACTGGGAAGGGTTTATCTAGACCCATCCTCTTCCTGTGTCTGAGCCAGCCAGTCACCCCATGGGCTGCCTTTCTGTGTCTGTACATGAGGATTAGTGGGGAAATCAGCTTGGGATAAGAAAGAAAACAGGGGACACAAATAAGGTGTTTATTTCTGAAACATTCAACGTTAATCACTTAAAATTATTCATTTTATGTTTATGGGTGCGTTATTTATTTTATTTTATGTTTATGGGTTCCCTGCGTCTATTATATATAGGGAATGGGTGAAGTGCTGAGAGACTGAAGCTCTGAGGGGGTGAGTACTGTGTGAGCCGAGTTGGCCTTGTCAAGGACTGAGGAATCAGACCTACGGGAAAATTGGAATGTCTTTCTTCCAGGGCAGGTTCGGAAAGGTAAAGCCTTCCTCTACCTTCCTCAAATATGTGACCTGTGTGTACAAAAGAACTTCCTCCTCCCGTGTTTACAGCCTTGAGACTGCTTGCCTATAGACACCCCCTACCAACGCTAGCTAACCCCTCCCCTGTGCTGTATATAATAAACATAGTGAAATTCTGGATTGCTGTAGCAACTCGTAGACTCTGTCAGAGTGTGCACAGCCTACCTGACCCCAGCTTTCTCTGTGCGTGTCTGTCATTTCTCTAGAGTTTGTCTTTTATCATTCCCTCCCTACTAGGCAGGGTTCCAGGACGCAGCTGTGCAGGATTTGGTATGTGTGTCTGTGCACCATGTGTGTGTACTGTCCTCAGAGGCCAGAAGAGGGGGTCACATCCCCCAAAACTGAAGTTACAGACAGTTGTGAGTACCCTTGTGGGTGCTGGGAATTAAACCCAGGTCCTCTCGGATAGCAGCCAGTGCTCTTGGTCACTGAGCCATCTCTCCAGCTCCTAACCATTATTGACGTGTAAGATATTATTTTGAGGGATAGCGAGATGTCTCAGTGGCTAAGAGCAGTTGGTGCTCTTGCAGAGGACTCAGGTTCGGTTCCCAGTGCCCACATGGTGGCAGCCATCTAGAGCTCCAGTTCTTAGGAGTTTAACACCCCCATCTGGCATCCACCAGTACCAGGCACCTATGTGGTGTACACACATACATATGGCAAAACACTCATACACATAGAACACAATAAACACATCTTTTGAAAAAGATTTTGTGTTTTAATTATGTGTTTATGTGGATGTCTGCCTCTGTGCTTGTACCTGGGTGTAGTACTGACAGGGGCCACAAGAGGACGCCAGATCCCCTGGAGCTGGAGTTACGGGCAGCTATAAGCTGTCCAATGTGGGTTCTGGGAACAGAATTTGCATCTCCAAAGTACGACTGTTCTCTTAATCACTGAGCAGTCTCTCTAGCCCTGGTACTGACTGTTAGGTGATACCATAGACAACACAAACTGAGGCAGGAGCTGCCCTGGCCCTCCAGGCAGATGAGATTAAGGACAGTAACAGCATATTGTTAGAACTTCTGTGTAACCCAGGGAATCCAAATCCTCTGAAGCTCATGACTGGGCATAAAAATTCACCTAAGGAGCCAGTGGAAACTAGCCAAAAGAGACAACACTTGGCAAAAGAACCCAGAAGAGGTAGGTATTCCTGGCATAAGGAAGGGCAGGTGACATGCTGCAGCCTGGTGGGTGGGAGGAACCCAGGCAGTCAGCCACAGTGTGAACTCAGGGCAGGAGGGAGTGGCAGAGAGAAGGCCTGTGGGGCCTGGGTCATGAACAGACTTGCTTGTTGCCTGAATGCTATCCTGAAAGCAATGGGAACTGAGCAAGAGTGGTCCAAGCCAGCCAACTCAGACCACGTGTGCACTTTATGGGGCTCCTTCTGACAGCAGCTTGTAAACTGACCTGGCTTGGAGGTGAGATTAGAGGCCAGGTGAGGCAAGTCCATCCACATGCCTGGGGGTGGTTCTGATCCCAACCCAAACTGCTGCAAGATCGCTCATGCCTCATGGGCTAATGCAGGCCAAGTGGAGCCTGTGCCTTTTACCGCTTTCTTCTTTTCTGCATCAGGTAAGGCATGGGTGTTGTCTGGGTCTTGTTTTCTGCACAATGATCCCCAGAAGACAGAGATCTCAAGCATCAAATCTTTAGACTCTGAACACAGGGTTCCACCTTCTCTTGCCACAGAGAATGGGTCCTGAGGGATGCTGCAGTTCTGGCAAGCTGTGGCAATATACTGGTCTTCGAGTATGCCTGGTACCATAGGGTCCAACTGAAGCCAAAGCAGTTTGGTTGTCCAAACACCAGGTCTATCACACTGTAACTTAAGCACTCATGGTCTTTGCATTGAGGGATGGCAGGAAGGACATTTGGGGAATGCAGACAATCAGATTGATTTCAGATAATTGGGGCTGACATTCCATAGTCAGAAGGAGTAAGGAAGATGGCTGACATGCTAGCAGTGGGGGTTGTACCTACCTGCCTGAGGTCATCAGTAGATCCCTAAGGTTCTTGTTTTGTTGAGCACACTTAGAGGCCCCATGTGTCAGTGTCTATACTTTGGACTGTATGCTGCCAGCAGCAGGACCCGAAAGGCTCATTTGTATCATATCCCTACCTGTGGAACAGTAGCCGAGGATGAGAAGGAGGCCTCTCAGGATGGGCAAAAACCCTGAGCTGAGTCATGAGTGAACCTAGGTTCCGGCTTCCAGCACTGAGTCATGAAAGCTGGGAAAGGATCAAGGTAGCCCTTCTTCCCATGTCTGTACAAACTCATGCACGCTGTGAGAGGCAATTCACATCCCAGAGGGTAGAGAAGGCCAGCGGGACATCTGTAGTGAAGTGAGAAGGGCAAACAGGCAGGTGTGAGTGAGGCTGGAAGCCAAGACCAGTGTCGTTAGATCTAAATTTCTCAGGGATGTGTAAGAGCTGGACTCCCTATTGGTGGCAACAGAGTCCCCAAATACCAGTCACTCGTCATGAAACCAGTTTGTTTCTGCCCCTGATATATAGTGGCATCAGTGACTCTGTTCCACATATTTTCTCACCCCAGGATCCAGGTTGAAGAGGAGACCCCATCCAGGACTTGGCCTCCCAGGATACCTCTTAAAGCCACTGGTTACCAAGCGAAACTAGTGACCTCCGCTCATGCTCCATTAACTAAGGCAATTCCTCTCCTCCACATAGAGGTATGTCAATCACATGGCCACTATAGCCATGATGGTCATAGAATAGCCAGAGATGGAGAGAGCAGTCCTGTGCCTTTCTTTGAAGCAAGCATACTGTCAGAATCCCCCGAGTATGGTCATCTTCTCAAAAAAAAAAAAAAAAGTTAATTTACTCTAATTTTAGGAATCCTCACTGGCTCCTACTGATCACAGCTTCCTTTTGTAGGTACCTGTAAAGTCCCCTTTAAACAATTCATCCATACATATGCCCTAGAATTTATAAAGCGGCCGTTCTGAATTTTTGAGAACCCATGTCCATCTGTCTTTTACACTCAGAATATTCTACTGGGTCAGCTTGGTTTGCCACACTCCCTTGGAAATAACTGATTCAACTCAGTACTCACTTGGTCAAAATCTCTCAACACTCAGTAAATGTGACACCCTCTCTGACCGGAGGCTTTTGAAATTATTAGCTGTTTCTTCATAGAAGGTGCTGGGACCTACTGTTTTCTTTGGGAACCACACGGGTAGGAAGCTGAAGAAACTGCTGTTGTATCTTCATCAAGCTTAGCATGGTACTGCGTATTTGTAATCCCAGCATTCCAGATGCTGGAGCAGAACCATGAACTCCAGGCCAGCCTGGCCTACATAGGAAGACCCTGTGTCAGAGAAAAGGAGGCAAGGGAGGATGAGGAAGAGGAGGGGGGAGAGGAGGAGCCTGAGCTGCATCCATTTTTGCTCACAAAGAAGGCAGTGACTGGAATTCAATCTGGGTGGGTCCCTGGGGTCCTGCATCATGGATCTTGTTATGAACAAAAAATATACACAAAGCATGCTGTTCAGAACACAGGAAGTCATCTTTAGTCTAGATGGTGATTTTAGGTTTGGATGATGAGTGTTTGGTTTCAGCAGTGTGTGTTTTTGTAAATGGGCGAACGAGCTGTGGTCTCCGAGTCTCTTGCATTCCAAGAACACAGCCTATGTTTCTTAACTCTGTAGGAATGTAGTGAATTACAGTATTTGCTTATTCTTGCAGAGTTGAGTGTTTTCACCAGAGCAATTGTTTGTGAGAGCTGAGCCCAGAGGACTATGGAAGGATAACAAGCTCAATATTCTCTTCTCCCTGGAAGAGATGGAGAAAGTCAACTAGGGGTATCCAGAGCAGCCTAGACAGGAGGTTTCTGTCCTTTGCATAGCATTTGTGAAGACAGATTGACTCTGAAGTTCTGGGGGCTGTTGTGCACTGGTAGAACCACTATGCTGGGTGTCCCAGGATAAGACTGCAGGTTGTGCTAAGGACTCCGGGTTGAGAGAGAGTGGTAGCATTGATGATCACCACAGAGGCAAGCAGAACAGGAAGTTTGGGCAAGAGGGTAGGTCTCAGATCTCCTTGTTCTCTCTGGGATTTACAGGGATGAGGCTGGGATTCCAGAAAGTATGGTCCTGACTTTGAGGGCACTGGCAGTAGGAGCAGTTGTGCTCAGGTCAGCTGGTGACTGGATGGGAGGCCAGGAGGGAGACAACATGGCTTGAATATGGGAACAAAAGCACCTAGACAACAGGGTAACATAAAACCATGTGTCCAAGGACAGGGTCCCATCCAGCCACGTGGGAATTGTCCCTGCTGGAAGACTGGCATGACTTTTTCTTTGTACAAAGATACCCCCAACTAACCAATCCCTCTGCCCATGGGGCTTGGCCACCAAGTAGAATGCCCTAACGCATGTGTCTGTCAGGGGCAGTGAGAGGACATGTTCTGTACTCACAGTCCAAGGAATCTGCCACAGATCATGAAGGCATCTTCTACCTAGAAAGCCACAGACCTGCCCTAGGGGATAGGGAACATTTTGTAATAGATTCAGAGGCCCCCAAATCTGAGACGGGGGATCCTGAAAGTTCTGGGGGGTTGTTTTGTTTTGATTGTTGTTGACATTAGTTTTTCTTAGTTATTCTGCCTTCTTCTCCGTCCCTCCTTTTTTGCTTGCTAGATGGTATTGATTGCTATGTAGCCCAACCTGACCTCAGACTCACAATTTTCTATCTCAGGCTCTCAGGTTCAAACTTACTATCCTCCTGCCTCAGGCTCTAAGGGGCTGGGATTTCATAAATGTATCTACATCTGGTGGACTGTTCTGCTTTGAATGTTAAATAAAGACTTGTTAAAGAGTCAGAGGTTTGAACTGTCCCTTGAGAAGTCCATGCCGGTTCTTAATGCTCACACTTAAATCTACATTAAGACCTTTTCTTAATAAACTCCAATTAGCTTCAAAAAACAAAGGCATCAGAAGACCAGCTCTAGGCCATGGAAATAGGTAGTAGAAGTGGGGGAGGCAGAGGGAAGGCTCTGTGCTTGTGCACCTCTGAAGAGGGATGACTGACTAGCCCCAGCTATCTCAAAGGCCAGGACAGATGGCAGTGAGGTGGACATTGTCCTCGGGTTTGCCTGGAAGTGGCAGCAGTAGATAAGCTGACAGAGGCCTGAAGGAAGTGAGTCACTCAGCAAAACTCATTAGTGTCAGGGAAAGACTGCGGAAGGCAGTCAACACTCAGCCAGGTAGCCTGAGGAACCTCAAAGATTGCTTTGACAGACTGGATCCTGCTGGGACAGGAAGGTGTTCCATCAGTGTGCCAGCTCTACTCCTGGCCATGGCTTGTTCAAAGCATCTTCCGCTGTTTGCCTTCCTCAGTCTGAGGGTTCATCTTCTGGGAAGGGAGTCAGGAAGTACAGTTCAGTGGATGGCACACACCCCTACACACACACACACACACACACACACACACACACACACGTACGCACGCACGCACGCACGCACACACTCCAGTGTGTGAAGTCAGCCCTTGCCCCTTTCTTCATAGTCTCCTCATGGAGAATCCTTTCTCACAAAATCTGCCTAATTAGTACTTCCAGAATGTTCCTAAAGCAGTTTTTTTTTTTTTCAAATCGTACTGGCCTCTGAGCTTGCTGACCTGCGTGTCGTGTGAAGGCCAGGGTCCTATTGCCAAACAGGTTGCCTGGCCTTGGATCCAGACACCAGACTTTGTCATTTCTTTCTTCCCGTGATGAAAGACGAAGCTGTCAGCATGGGGATTGTTCACTAGAAGTCTGTTGGGAGCCGACTTTTAGCAGAAAGCAGCTAGAAAGCAGCTATCATCTTTGCAGCCATCTGGAGCCATATACCCTGATAGAGACTTGGTTTTCAGCAGCCTACAACAGCTGAGCACACTCTGACAAATATCTTGTTTATCCCACATAGCTTGTTTTGCTGTTTAGTGACCCCAGCTGCATGGTGCACGTGGTAAAGTGTCTTCACCTGTGTTCTCCTGCGTGTGCTTATAAATACCCAGGATTTCCTTGTAATAGTCAAATAGGAGTTAAGAGGAGTCAATATGAGTGAATAGGAGACAAGAGGAGTCAGAGTATGGTCCGCAACAGAAGTCCTGGGTCTAGCACAGTGTTTTTCAACCTGGGGGTCATAACCCCTTTGAGCAATGATTCTCAACCTGTGGGCTCAACACCACTGCTGTAGGATGTTGGACGACCCTCTCACAGGGGTCATCTAAGAGCACTGGAAAACACAGATATTTACAATACAATTCATAACAGTGGCAAATTTACAGTCACGAAGTAGCAATGAAAATAATTTTATGGTTGGTGGTCACCACACCATGAGGAACTGTGTTAAATGTTGCAGC
This sequence comes from Rhabdomys pumilio, assembly GCA_030674055.1. Classification (NCBI taxonomy): domain Eukaryota; kingdom Metazoa; phylum Chordata; class Mammalia; order Rodentia; family Muridae; genus Rhabdomys; species Rhabdomys pumilio. The sequence goes on along the minus strand of JANHMN010000001.1, from coordinate 53,246,646 downwards.
ATCAGGGAGGCTGGGAACCACTGCTGTAGTAGAATGGAGTTCCCAGTCACCTCCACTCATCTCGCTGCTATGCCTGCACAGACAGATGTGTCGGAAGGTGGTTCACGCCTCTGAGCTGCCCTGGTTTCCGGTTGCTGGCACTTGCTGCTGCTGGGTGCCTGTACCTGTGTCTGTATGCTGGCTTCTGTTCCCTGTGATCTTCGAATTCTCATTTATCTGATTGAAAACCAATCCATCTGCTTCCATGTGGTTCCAATTGCCTGTGCCTGACTGCCTGCTGCCACGGCCAGCCAGGTCTCCATGACTGGACCTTGGCTTTCTGACCTCACTCCTAGTTACATAGCACCTGGGCTGTGACACCTAGCAGGAACACCTTAAGGTGACTTCCGGGCGGCTACACATCCTATAGTCAAAACGATTTCCTTATTCTCATCCTCCACCCCCAGGGTGTGTGGCTTTGCACACGGTGCTAGGTCTCAAACTCAGGACAAATGGCTGAGGTCACTATTTGATACCAAAGCAGATGTTGGCCACCAGGTTCTCAGCCACTACATGTCCTAGGGTCGGTCACCCTGGCTGGTCATCCTACCCTAAACTGTCCATCTCAGGGTCTGGCCTGGGTCACTTCCCCCAGCTTCTCTTTCTGATATAGCCCAGAGACTTTGGCTCCATTGGTATCATTTCTGTCTTGGCCACTTGCTCTATAGCTCCTCTCTTGGTCCCCCCTTCTCTTCCTCTCTCCCTCTCCCTCCCCCTCTCATGGCTTAGTTCAGTCTGGCCCCTTCCAGCTGCCTCTGGATGTGTCTCCCTTTTATCTACACTAAGCCTTCTCAACCCATACCTCGGAGCATCATGCTTCTTTCATTTTGCCTCTCTCACACGGGTGTCACATCTCAACTCAAGTCTCTTGCCTCCTTCCTCATAGCTCTCTCCTCTGAGGAAGGAGCGCCTTCATTCTGCAGCTCATCAGCCTTCACAGTGAAATCATCAAAGTTGCCTGGATCTCCCGGAGCTTAAGTCCCGGAGGCTCCCTCCTCAGGGCCCCAGGATGTTCTGTACCCTGTGGTGTAGACACCCCAGACCGCACATTTGGTACCCTGTGGTTATTTTGTTCCTATGAATTACCAGCTATCTTTCCTATTCATCTTTATTTGCCTTTCTTTTATCAAGCTCAGTAATTTTGCTGCCTTAGCTGGTACATTATTTAGGACGTTTTTCCCCCCTGGTTTAAAAAGCTCCAGCAATGAAGCTTCACACAAGCTCACACAAGCTCCAGCCATGGAGAATTTGTGAATTCATGCAAGCAAACAAAAAGGGCTGGGGCAGGCTGTGAGGGACAGTGAGCTGGGAGCCTGGACAGCCCCTGCTCCCCCAGCACACTGCTTCACCTCTCCCCTGCTGGCTCCTGGGCAGTTGAATTGGAAGCCAACCTGAGCCAGAGACCCTGACTCAGAAGGAATAAAGAAAAGAAGGGAACCGGTAGTAGAGTAAAGCTGTTTACAGATAAAGGCCCTCACAGGTATCCAGACCTTCAGGGTAAGTACATCTGTGCAGCCTTCATTTGTTCACCTCCATCTTCTTAAAGCCGGGAGTTTTGTGGCCCAGATGTTTTCTGCCTTGGCAACTTGATTGTGAGGATAGGTAGCTGTTGGACACATAGCTCTGCCTAGACAGGATATCGGGTCTTGCTGTGGGATTGCATAAAACAACAGTGAGGATGGGAGTGGACAGGGTGGAGGGCCCCATGGCCTGTGCTTTTCACAGCCCACATAAACTAACGTAAACATGTCCTTGGCCTTTGGTTGTGACAATGAATGGAGACTGGCCGGGGAGACGGATGCTCAGTACTAGAGCCGTGGCCATAGAGTCAGAGTTTGAAATCCCCAGGTCTCTATTGGTCACTATGAACACAGTGAGCAGAACCTTAGTGGAGAGGCCAGGCTACACACACTGTGGGAAAGCTTCCCTCCTGCCTCCCTCCACGTGAAGACCCAGATCCACAGGACTCAGTGACAAAGCAGCCATAAGTTTTAGGCCTTTAGTCCCAGCACTGAGGAGGCAAAGGCAGATGACATCTGATCTCCTCCAGTTCAAGGCTTGATTGGTCTACGTAGGGAGTTCAAGGCCAGGGAGACCACACAGTGAGTTCAAGGCCAGAGAGACCACACAGTAAGACTCTGTCTGAAACAAAAAAATAATAGTTATAGACATCAAGACCAATTTAAAATGTTAAAGGTAGAAAATGATGCGAAGCAAATCCATGTGTTACTCTACCCTGGCAGTTAATGGCTGAGCTACCTCTCCCATGTACAGTTTTAGGTGGCACACGATCTAATTGGCCTCATTGCACAGCAACCATTTTACAGTGCTTTCTAGAGAGTATACAATAATCTAGGCTTCCTCTAACTTGATTGATCAAAAAATTGTGTTATCAATTTTTAAAAGTTATTTTTTAATAAAAGCAACTACGACAGACAAGTTCCCCCATTTGCCCTTCCCCAGGAGTGTGTCCTAAACACAGAGGAATTCTGAGAAAATTCCTTTGTATAACATCTCCCAAACAGAAAACTCGTGAGTCATTTATAATCATATGCATTGCATATAGTCTGCTCCTGACACAGTCTCCTTCTCTAGGAACTGAATAGAACAGAGTCCTTCGCTTGCAATTGACATGTCTGGATTGGGGGACTTCTACAGACTAGCTTCTGGCTTTGCACAACTAGACTTTTCTTCTCCTCTCCCTGGACTTACACTGTGGATGTCATAGGGCAGGGTCACATTACATACTCCCCCTGGTCTTATAGCTTCTTTCATATCCATAGCCAAGTGTTCCTGGTAGGTATGTATTAGCCAGATTACTGTTGCTGTATCAAAACACTCAAGCTTAATAAACAGATGGAGAGGACAACTGATTTTGAATCTGTGGCTTTGGGGTTATGGTGGTCAGACAAGACTGTCTGGGGAACAAAGTTGTTCACCTCATGGCTGACAGGAAGTAGAGGGCAACAGAGGGGAAGAAGCAGGGGAAGGCTTGTCTTTCAGGGTATGCCTCCAGTGACCCATTTCCCCCAGTGCAGCTTGCCTCTTAAGGATGCCATCACATTAGGAATTCATCAAGGGATTAGTCACTGCTTAGATCAGAGTTCCCAGGATGCAATCTGTTCCAAAAGCCCATCAGCTAGCTACCAACCCCCATGCCTGAGCTTCAGGAGCATCTCAAGCCACAATTGGACAGTAAGAAAAGTCCTTCACACAACAGCTGGGAACAAGGTAACAATACAAGGACATGTCTGGAAACACTACAGGCATGTCTCCCTCTAATGCAGTTGTTCTCAACCCTCCTAATGCTGTGGCCCTTAATACAGTTTCTCTTGTGCTGACCCCAATGTTTTAGTTAGGGTTTTATTCTTGTGATGAGACACCCTGACCACAGCAACTCTTATGAAGAAAAACATTTAACTGGGGCTGGCTTACAGTTTAGTCCATTATCATCATAATGGGAAGCATGGCAGCATGCAGGTAGACATAGTATGAGAGAGGTACTGAGAGTTCTGCATCTAGATTGGCAGGCAGCAGGAAGGAAGAGTGATGCTGGGCCTAGCTTGAGCTTCTGAAATCTCAAAGCCCACCACCAGTGACACACCTCCTCCAACAAGGCCACACCTCCTCCAACAAGGCCACACCTCCTCCAACAAGGCCACACCTCCTAACTGTGCCACTCCCGATGAGCCCATGGGGGCCATTTTCATTCAAACCATCACACTCAACCATCAAATTTTCATTGCTGCTTCATAATTATAACTTGTTACAAGTTGTAATGTAAATATCTGTGTCATCTGATGGTCTTAGGTGACCCCTGAGAAAGAGTCATTCTGGTGAGAACCGATGCCTAAGGATATCACCAATTTAACTCTCCACAGTCATGCGTATAATGCACTCTGCCAGTCCAAATTATCTGACCAAGGAGAGACTGGCTGGAAATAACTCAAAATGGAAAGAGAATAACTCACTTCACTATGGTTTAAATAGCTGTCCTTTGCATACTTATAAACTCACAACTGCCCATAATACAAGTTCCCAGGAATCTGATACTCTTTTCTGGTCTCCAAGGGCACCAGGCCCACATGTGATGTACATACACACACGCGTGAAAAACAGTAAGACACAAAAACTAAAAATAAAACTTAAACATTAAAGATAAACGAATAGACACAATTCCCATATAAAAAGATATCTGGGATCCCCCAGGGCCTAGAAACTGCCAATTGAATGAACCTTTGCTATTCAGCTTTGTTTGTTTCACGGTACATTGCGTCCCTGCCAAACTTTACTACAGAGGACAGTCGGAGCCCATGTAAGGAGAAAGAGCCATGTCGCCTTCAGTGGGTTTTCAACAAAGGGAGTAAAAAGAAGATGGGCTGTTTCTATTTCTAAGCTTCTGTTTAGAATCATCAGCAAAGTCACACATAAAAATACTGCCCAAGTGTTTACAAAAATACATGGCCATGAGCTGCTAGAGATGGCTCAGTGGAGAAAGCGCTTACTAGGCAAGTGTGATGGCTATTCTGGGTTGTCAACTTGACTACATCTGGAATTCATTAAAACTCAACTTTCTGGGCACACCTGTGCATGAATTTCAGTTAATTGGATCATTTGAGGTCAAAAGACCCACCCTAAATGTAGGCCACACCTTCACGTGACAGGTGATACAAAGGACAAGGAAGAAAGAAGTTTCTGCTCTTTGCCTGCTTGTCCTAGCTCTCGCTGGGAAGTTCACTCCTTCTCTGGCATTGGAGCCTACTTTTTCAGGATTCTGGCATGAAGACGCTGAGACATCCAGCCTTGTGGCCTGAACAGCTACTGAATTCTTGCACTTTCTGTTGGTAGACAGCCATTGTTGGACTAGCTAGATCTCAGCTTGTAAGGCATTATAATAAATTACATATACGTACCATAGATATATAATTTATTATTATGTTGTATATATATATATATACACACACACACATATATATTCAATCAGTTTTGTACCTCTAGAGAACCTTGACTAATTCCTCAACATAAGGATCTGAATTCTGATCCCCAGGACCCACATAAAAAACCAGACATGGTGATGTGTAACTGAGACCCCACAAGGCTGGGGGTGGAAGGATCAGAGACAGGAGGCTCCCAGAAGCTCATGGGCTAACACGTCTAGCCAAACAGGTGAGCTCAGGGTGGAGTAAGAGACTGTATTGGTTAGTTTTGTGTCAACTTGAACCAATCGAGAGTCAATTGAAACCTCAATTGAGAAAATGTCTCCATAAGATCGGGTTGTAGGCAAACCTATCGGGCATTTTCTTAATTAGTGATTGATGTGGTAGGGCTTAGCCCATTGTGGATGGTACCATTCCTGGGCTGATGGTCCTGGGATCTGTAAGAAATCAGGCTGATCAAGCCATGGGGAGCAAGCCTGTAAGCAGTACCCTTCCATGACCTCTGCATCAGCTCCTGCCTCCAGGTTCCGGCCCTGTTTAAAAAGTTCTTATCCTGACTTCCTTCAGTGATGGACTATGGTGTGGAAGTACAAGCACAGATAGGGCGAAAATCGATCCTTTCTCTCCGTCTTGCCTTTGGTCATGGTGCATCACTGTAGCAACAGTAACACTAAGACAAAGACTTTGTCTCAAAAAATAAGTCAGGACACAGTGGAGGAAGACACCCAACAGTGATCATTGATGTCTGACCTGACCTACACATAAACAGACAGACATGCATGCACGCACACGCTCGCGCGCGCACACACACACACACACACATACACAAACATGCATGCATGCGCGCACACACACACACATACACATTTCATATACCATATGGCCAACAGTGCAATTTAACATAATAGAAACTAATTATAGACTACAACAAAGGGTCTATCCCTAAATAAATGAGCAGATTAATCAAGGAGGTATTCAGGAAAAGGTGAGATTGGAAAGCTGACAAAACGTATGCATGGGGTATTTTCAGTTTTTGAGAAGCAGACATTTCAAGGCTGAGATCCCAGCCCTGCTATAGGCCTTCTCATAGCTCCCATGGTTCTAGCCTTCACGTCAACACTGTCTGCCCCAGCATACACCAGGATGAAGGGATCCAGGCAGGGAATGGCAGTCTCAGTGAATTGCAGAGCCAGGCAGGAGAATTCAGGAAGGCTGAGGCCACTGGAATTGATTGCCAGATTAGAAAAGCAACCTGGAAGAAGTTCTAGAAATCTCCAAATCCTTGGATGAACTATAAAATGCATATGCTGAGGTAAAACTCTATGCTCAGGAAATAACTATCAAAGGGAGATAGACACAGGAAGTTACCAGCTCAATCAACCTAGAGTTTGCCCAGGATTGGCAAAAAAAAATCTGAGTTCAGACACACCAGGGTTAAAAAGCTTAAAGATGTCAAGCTGATCTAAATTTAGTCAATTTAGATCAATTTAGCTGAAACTAAATTGACTTCTTCACTAAAATGAATGATCTTTAAAGGGACCCAAAAAATTTAGACCAACATTATAACATTTGTAATGTCTAGTATTCAGCCAAAAGCATTAACTATGTCAAAACCAAGGAATGTAGCACATGATAAAGGAGAGAATCAGTAAATAGAAGCAAATCTAGAGAGGATGACAATGAAATGAGTAGATAAAGACTTTTAAATACGTTCATGGGTGTGTTAAAGGATTTAAGAGAAAGCATGAGTGTAATGACTGAGCACAAGTGTGATGACAAAGACAATGAAAAGTTACTAAAGGCAACAAACTGAAGCTAGAACACCCAATAACTCCCTCTAATCTCTGAAATAAAAAAATTTAATCAGGCTCAAAAGCAAATTACACACTGTAGGAAACGTTGCTGAGCTTGAAGAAAGTAAAGGAGAAGAATTTCTAAAACAAGGCACACGGGGAAGAGAAGGCCAAGAGAAATGCAGAGGCCCAGTACTGGTAAGACAGGATTTCCAGGGAGAGCAGAGCAGAGGGTGGAAGTACAGTAAGAGTACTTATAAGACAACTTTCTATTAATCTGTTTATTTTCATTATTGCCTTTCTAGCTTTGATTTAAAAAAAAAAAAAAAAAAGGTTTACAGAATTTGTTTTCCAACATAACATGGCTTGAGTTTAAGTATGAGAGCGTTTTACATGTCATGTGAAACATTACTTTCTTGATTCTTGTGTAGTTTTTACTGAATTTATTCTCTTAAGGTGTACACACACACACACACATACACACATACACACATGTATAGACATATATGTATGTATTCTTCTTTAAAATTGAGAAGATGATTCTTTCTCTTCCCCCTCCCTCTCAATATTTGTTTATTTATTTTATGTATATGAGTACACTGTAGCTATCTTCAGACACACCAGAAGATGATTGTGAGCCACCATGTGATTGCTGGGAATTGAACTCATGATCTTTGGAAAAGCAGTCAGTGCTCTTAACCTCTGAGTCATCTCTCCAGCCCCAGAAAGTTCTTAATCCAAATAATAGAAGAAAATAAAACAGGACAAATAAACTGACTCACTACTGTAACTTTAATTTTTTCTAAATCTATTTTTAATGATGGTTCTTAACTGATTTAATCTCCTTTCAGTCCACCACCCACCAGGGGTGTGGAAAAGAAAGAATATGAGGGAAGTGGACCTGTTTAGAAATAATTCTATGGAGCAACTCCAGTCTGTGTTGTCTGGAAATTGGCAGTTCAGTTCACAGATTAGCAGGCGGCAGCAGCTCAATCCCTTGCAAACACCTCATGGGTATACCAGCAGTCCAGTTCAGTAGAGTTGGGATAGCAAACACGAATTAGCAGCAGTGGCCTGACCTAGCAGAGGCAGCCAGGTCTCAGCCTCAGCTCGAGTCAGCAGGAGAGACCAGGAGGAACACCAGGAAAAGTTCTAGGCTGTGCCTCTCTCAGGGAAGCAAAGATCAGCAAAGATGAGAGACCAACAAGCATTGCACAGCTTGATCTATTAGCAAGCCTAGCTCAGCCTCTGTCACTGTTTGTCAAATTTTATTTATACTCTCCAAACATCTCTTGTCCTACATGGGTCTTACCTCAGCATGTGCTTCTGTCTCAGCTGATATCACTGCCAATCAGACTGAGTCAGAGGAAGTGGCAAGAAACTGCAGCATACCACCAGAAGTTTTTTGGCATGTTTCTCTCTATGGAGTCCTGACAAATGGAGCTCAATTATGCAATGTAAGTTGAACCAATACATGTGTGTTGTTAGCAAAGAATTCTGTCCTTTCACACCCTTGCTTTAGCAGAAGATTCTCTCTCTTGTGTCTGCTTCAACAAAATGTTCCTTCAATCAATTCCAGCTCAAGGGCTCTAACACGTTCTTCCAGACTCAGCCCGCACCCAAACACATGCACAGATTCATACATAGACATGTACAGACTCACAACTGAAAGTGGAATAAATACTTTTAAAGAAAAAGAAAACCATTCAAAGTACATTCCACATTAAAAGTATTCCCAGAGATAAAGAGAGGTATTTTGTTATGATAGAAGGGTGAACCCATCAGGGGTACATATAGTATACAGAGTTTATGATCCAGTGACAAAGTTTGACAATACAAAGAAAAAAATTAAGAAATTGACAGATCTGCAGGAATAAAGGAATAAAGAAGGAGAGAGGGAGAGAGAAAGAGAGAGAGAAAATAATAGAAAAAGTATACCTGTGTACTTTAACATTCCTTCCTAGAACTTGGAAGAACCAAAGAGACAGAAAATCACTAAGGATAAGGAGAGCTCAAATCATACTATCAACCAATCGATTCTATTGATATTTCTAGAACATTCCACACAACTGCAAAATACATGCTCTCTTTAAGGAATATTTATCTTAGAGGACACAGGAACACACTCTGGATTATAAATCAACTTTCAATAAATTTAAAATATTCAAAGCATACAAAGCATTGTTTCTGACCAGAATATAATTGAATTAAGTCAAAAACAATTACAAGAAAATCTGCAAAATGCACAAATATTTGGAAACAAAACAAAAGACATTTTAAAAGCCTACAGGTCAATTTAGATGATATTTTGCAAAGTTAAGATATATATATTGAAGCGGGGCAGTGGTGACACATGCCTTTAATCCCACCACTCAGGAGACAGAGGCAGACAGACCTCTATGAGTTTGAGGACAGCTCGGTCTACAGGTTGAGTTCCAGGACAGTCAGGGATACACAGAGAAACCTTGTCTCAAACAAACAAACCAAAAGCAAACCTCCAAAATAAAAATAGATAGATAGATAGATAGATAGATAGATAGATAGATAGATAGATA
>JANHMN010000001.1:53219838-53237312 GCA_030674055.1 Rhabdomys pumilio | reverse complement strand
ATAGATAGATAGATAGATAGATAGATAGATAGATAGATAGATAGATAGAAGATAGATAAGTTGTTGAAAGGCTACAAGAGGGGTCAACAGGTAAGGGTGCTTGCTAAACTTGATGACCTGAGTGTAATCCTTGGGACGTATACAGTACAAGGAGAAAACCAATTCCCACAGCTCTCCTCTGTCTTACACACACACACACACACACACACACACACACACACACAAATAAATAAATTTTCAAAGAAAGCATGTTGAGCAAAGTTATAGAAAAATAGGTAGATATAGATAGATAGATGATAATTATGATAGGTAGATAGCTGATACATAGACACGTAGCTGATAGGTAGAAGATAGGAGATAGATAGATAAAGTGATCAATTGATCAATCATCTATAGATGATGACAGATGATAGATGGATGGTGTGTAAACTCATGCCTAATGAGAAATTTGTAACTTTAATGCCAACATTAGAAAATGAAGACTGGCTTAAATCAACGATCTGGCTGGGAGGGGAGCGCACTCTTTAATTCCAGAACTGTGGAGACAGAGGCAGGCAGATCTCCGAGAGTTAGAAGCAAGGTCTGACAGTGAGCTCTTGTCAAAAAAATTTTTTTAATTACAATAAAAACCAGTAATTTAGGCTTTGCCTTAACAAAACTAGGGAAGAAAAATAAACAAGCTAAACTCAAGTAGATAGAGGTAAGAAAGGGAGAAACTCTTACATAACAGGTAACAACAAAGAGAATGAATCTAAAAGTCATTGCTCCAAAAAAAATCAATGAAATAAACTAGCAAAATGGATGAAAATAGAAAAGGACAAAAACATAAAAATGAATGTCAATAATAATCCAGAAGGCAGAACTACAGACCTTATAGTCACTGTGAAAAAATAATACAGGGTCATTATTTCCTAGTTAGGCTTCTATGGTTGTGATAAGGACCATGACCCAGAAGAAACTTGGGGAGGAAAGGGTTTCATTGGCTTATGCATCCTGGACCATAGTCTACTGAGGAAAGTCAAGGCAGGAACCTGGAGGCAGGAACTGAAGCAGAGACAGTGAAGGAACACCGTTTACTGGCTTGCTTCCACTGGCTTCCTCCGCCTGCTTTCTTATACGACCCATGACCACCAGCTGGCACAGTCCACAGTGAACTGGGCCCACCCGCATCAATCATTAATCAAGAAAATGCCCTACAGACTTGCCCACAGGTCATCTGATGAAAGTATTTTTCCATTAAGGTTTCTGTTCCCAGATACCTCTAGCCTGAATCGACAGCAAACAACAACCAGGATAATAATGAATTGTGTTTGGCCAATAAATCCAGGGACTTAGAGGAAATATATAACATATTAAAGAAATCAGAATCATTGTTTAAAATATTCTGCTAAATTCAAGGCCTGGGTAGGTTAAATAATGAATTCTATCAAAACTAAAAGGAAGAAAACAATGCTAGTCTTCATACCTCAGGAAACAGACAGGAAACAATTCCCAACTTGTCTGTGTGTCTGTCAGCCCATTTGTTGAGGGAGGGTCTCACTGTGAAGTTTAAGCTAACTTTGGACTTGAATTGCCTCAGTCTCCCATGTGCTGGGACGAGAGTTGAGCATCAGCACACCCAACTTCTTTGTTCCAGCCTTATTTCTTGTAGGTGACAGAATTCATCACACCTTCCATTTTAGGGATAGAATCCACAGCACCACTGAGACCAGTAGCTGTGCCTGTCCTGAAAGAACATGATATATGAGCTCCAGATCCAACAGGCCAGAGGGAAGACTGAATTTCCTTTCAGCCTTGCTACTGAAACCATTCCAGTCATTGTGACAGGAAACGGAAGTCATTGAGTACACAGTCAAAACATGACTGCACAAGTTTACAGAGGGGCCTGGAGAGATGGCTCAGCGGTCAAGAGCAATAGCTGCTCTCCCAGAGGGCCTGGACCGGATTCCCAGAACCCACATGGTACCTCACAACCACCTGTAACTCAAGTAGTGCACGCGTTTAATGCCAGCACTCAGGAGGCAGAAGCAGGGGCATCTCTGTGAGTTTGAATCTGGCTTTGTTTATTAGTGAGCACCAGGACAGCTACGGCTAGACAGAGAGACCATGTCTCCCCCCCCACCCCCCCCCACCAACAAAAAAAAAAATTGTAAAGCACAAATCCAGAAATAATTGAAAAGTTGCAACAACATTTTTAAATGAAAAACTGAGTAATTCTCAGCCCCAAATTAAAAATTTTAAAACTTTATAAGAAAGAGTGTCTTTAGCAATCTTTTGTTTTACTTTATTTCTCTCTTTATTTTTGCGTGTATATGTATGTCTGGTGTGTGTTCATGTGTGTGGGTGTAAGTGTGTGTATAATTGTGGTGACTTGAAGTTGAGGCTGTCTTCCTCATCAATCTCCTCTTTGTTTATTGAGGCAGGATCTCTCTGGGAACCCCGGGCTTGCTGACTCCAGCTAATCTAGCAAACAGCACACCTGCCTGGATTTTATGTGGGTTCTGGGGATCCAAACCACAGCCCTCACACTTACTCGGCAAGCATCTTATCCAGAGGCATCTCTCAGTTCTGAAAAAAAAAAAAAATTAAACTCTTAATAATGAATAACATTTGTCTCTTTAGTAAGAGTAAACTTCTAAGAAAAATCAAACCTCTGTAATTTTAATTGTATCCATAGTCTTATCTATATATTTAAAATTTATATACAATGCAAAAAACTTTCTCACCAATATGGAGATCATGATAATGTTAGGCCATCAAGATGCCTCCCAGTAAGGAGGTTTGCTGTCAAGCTCAATGACCTGAGTTTAATCCCCAGGACTCACAAGGTAGAAGAAAAAAGTCAGACAGTAAGTCAGACGTCCTCTGACATGCATACCACAAGCATACATGCAAAATAAATAAAATATAATAAATTATTTTTAAGATAAGAATATTTACTGATTCCCTTCCATTTAACCTTATATTCTTATCTTAGTAAATAAATAAATAAATAAATAAATAAATAAATAAATAAGAAGAAAAAAAACCAAGGCTTACAGATTGGTCAAAGAGAAGTTAAGTTGTTTCTTATTCACACAAGACAACATTGTGTACCTATTAAATACTAATCAATTTACCAAAAAAGGATACGAGATTAATAACTGGCCTTGGTAGGATCACAGAGAACAAGATCAATACACAAAATCAATTGCATTCTGAACACTGGCAGGAAACAAGTAGAAAGTAAGCTGTAAAATGCCTTTTATAATAGCAACAAAATACGTGATACAATGTGGAGGAACGGATTCTACGGAGCACGTACAGGGCTTGTAACCGTGGGCTGGAGAGCTGATCAGCACTCAAGAGCACTGGCTGTTCTTCAAGAGGACTCCGGGTTCAATTCCCAGTACTTACATGGTAGCTCACAACCATCTGTAATTCCATCTCCAGGAGATCTAAGGCTGGCTTCTGTCTTCTGTGAGCACCAAACACATACACAGTGCACATACATGCAGGAAAATACCCATACACATACATACATGCAGGAAAATACCCATATACACATACACCAAAAAAAACCAAAACAAATAAACCTTAAAACAAACAAACAAGACTCGTACACTAAAAACCGTAGAAGCTCACTGGAGTAAATATGAGATCTGCCATACTAAAAAATCAAAAAACTCGGTATCACTAAGCTGTCATCTCTGCCCAAATTGATCTACAGATTTGTTGCAATTCCCATAAAAAAATCTCAGCAGCCTCTCTCTCTCTCTCTCTCTCCCCCTCTCTCTCTCTCTTTCCACCTACTCTTATTTTTATTTATGAGTATGTATGATATCTGAGTGAGTGAATATCACAAGTATGCAGGGATTCTCTGAAGTCTTAAAGAGGCACTGGATGCCCTAGAGCTGGAGGCACATGTAGCTGTGAGCCACCCCACATGGATGCTGAGAGATGAACTGAGGTCCAGCTTTCCAGCCCTCGGCACCTTTACTTTTTAAACAACTCTTAGGTAGCTGTGGAGATGCTCAAATGCATAAGAGCACCTACTCTGCAAGCAGGAAGACCTAAGTTCAAATCCCCAGTGCCCACATAAGAAGTCAAGCATGGGCTGCATGCTCCTGTAGCCTCACATAGACAGAGACAGGAGAACCCTGAGTACTCACTGTCAGGCAGTCTGGCCAAAACTAGCAGATTCTGGTTCAGTGAGAGACCCTGTCTTTAAAAAGGGGGTGTGTATACAGTGTGATTGAGAAAGGCACCCAACATAGAACTCTGACCTACAGACAAACACAGAGAGAGAGAGAGAGAGAGAGAGAGAGAGAGAGAGAGAGAGAGAGAAAGAGAGAGAAAGAGAGAGAAAGAGAGAGACTCTTTGAACTGTAAATAACTGTCCTTATCTGCTTTCCTCTGTTAGTGGCAAAGCTGAGTGCTTAGGACAGGAACCATATGGCCCACAAGGTCTTAAGTAACATCTGGTCCTTACAGAAATAGTTTGCTGACCTCATGATGTTGAATGCCTGTATATAACATACTGCTACTGCAATTCTCAGCCCACTAGGCATGAAGTCTCCACATTCCCTGCTCCTCATTAGAGCATATTAGAACACAGGTACACCAGAGTCACTCTAGAAATAATCTTTAATCCCTTCTAATTTCTTTAAAAAACATAAATTGCCCGCAAATTATAGCACTTCATAATTAATAACAGGGTACTTGCGACATCCTCCACAATCCCTCACAAAGCCGCCATTGAAAACTGGTCCTACTGGAAAGAAGATAATTATACATTAAAGTTGGATGGTGTGTAAATATGCAAATGAGGCATCATAAGTCTTGTTTAGCCCACTCTATAAATGAGAGGGCTCACTGACAAGTGCATCTGCTAGAGCCTGCTAGAGGCAGGAAGACTAACTAGTTTGGAAAGGAAAACCAACGAGACAGTGGGAGGAAAAGCTAAACCTTGGTGGTGGATTGGTCAGGGGTAATAATCATAGGAAAGTCTGGCGATGGGTTGGTGGGGGGTAATAAGGATAGAAAAGTCTGGCTTCTTAGATATGATTGCCCTAGATACTGTGGGAAATTTGTAAAGAAATATAGATTCAGGCATTGTAAACAAAGGTTATAAGTTCCATTTGCAAGTGTTAAAAACAGTGCTTTTATTTTATTTTATTTTATTTTATTTTATTTTATCTTATTTATTTTTGAGACAGGGAAGTCATGATGTACGGCAGGCTGGCCTCAAACTCATCAATTCACCTGCTTCTACCTTTCAAGTGCTGGAATTAAAGGCATACACCACTGCTTTCAAGACCAGTGCTTTTTAAATTGACAAACTTCAAAACCATCTGGTTATCTTTGTCTTCTGGTGCTATGATGAAATAACCAACACTCAATGATGTACAAAAAAAAAAAAAAAAAAAAAAAAAAAAAGGCACAAGCCTGTTGTCTAGAAAGGCTAAACAGCAGTGAGTGGTCCCCCTCAGTGTGGCAGATCAGTGGGAAGGGCCGTGTGCAAAAGAGACTGTGTGTGAACTGGAAGCAAAAAAGTGGGAAGTATGCAGGGTCCCTCCCTTGGGGTAACCCATCAACAACTGCATTAATCCCTTTCATAGGTCCCACCTCCTTGGTTTGTCATCTCTTACAGGCTCCATCCCCTCAACAGCATTACACTAAAGATAAGCTTCTGATGCTGAACCTTTGAGAGAGCCTTCCAAATCCTAGCTCTGATGTCATACACTTTTGGTTGTGAGCCTAGTGCCTAATGACTGAGCCATCTCTCCAGCCTATAGCCCTGATGTCTTATTAGTATACAGGTTTTCAGTCAGTGATGTGAGAGGGACAGCAGTCTACATTTGTTTTTTGTTTTTTTTTTTGTTTTCTGTTTGTGTGTGTATGTGTTTGTGTGGTGTACATGTGTTAGTGCTTGTGTACATGTGTGTGCGTGTGTGGGTGTGTGTGTGTATGTATGTGTGGTGTGTGCTTACTTAACATATTTGTATGTAAACACAAGAGGTTGATTTCAAGTCCTTTCCTCTATCAATCTCCATTGTAGTTTTAAACTAATTATTTCTTTTCTCTGTGTGCTAGCAGACCAAATGCACATGCTTTAGGTCAGAGGACAACTATTAGGACTTGGTTCTCCCCTGCCCCTTGTGGAGGCATGGTCTCTCTTGTCTCTATTGTGCTGTGTATGCCAGGCTAGCTGGCTCTCAAACTTCCAGAAGTTCTCACGTATCCATTTCCCATCTCAGTGTAAGAGTGCAGAGATGACATATGTGTGTCATTGCGTTGGCTTTTTACATGGGTTCCCAGGATCACACTTGGACCCCCAGTCCTGTGTGGCAAGCACTTTCACCCACTGCGTCAGCTTGCCAGCTCAACTCTCTTTTTAAATTTTGAGTCAGGGGCTTTCACCAACTTGGGGCTTGTTATTTTGGCTAAATTCACACTGGCCAGCAAATGCTCCAGGATCCATCAGTTTCTGCCTCAACAGTGCTAGTTGCAGGCGTAAGAAACAATGATCCTCCCTTTATAATAAGAGTACTGGAGACTCACAGTATCAAACACAAAGTAGTTAGGTTTTTTGACCTTGCCCAATTCCAGCATCAGCTTACATAAAAGATAAAAATGGCTGGTATGCTGGTTTGGGCAAGATGCATTTTCTAAACCCTGAATTTTTCACTGGCCTAAGTTCTTTGGGGAGGTGTCCAGTATTGCCCTCCTCTTTCTCTTCCTCCTCCTCGGATTCCTTATCCTACTGGTTCATAACATGAAGCCATATCTAATGTATATTCTGGGGCTCAAGATTCCCTCCTTCTTTGATACATAGGCTCAACCACAGAGCAGACTTCCTGGAACTTTTCAACCCTAGGATGAACAGAGAATACCTAGAGAAGCAGCAGCCAACTAGGGAGGGCAGGGGCCTATACTTCTCTGGTGTGTTCTAAACACACCTCATCCTGAAAATGGATCCTATTTATTTATTATTATTATTATTATTATTTTTTTTTTTTGGTTTTTTGAGACAGGGTTTCTCTGTGTCGCCCTGGCTGTCCTGGAACTCACTCTGTAGACCAGGTTGCCCTCAAACTCAGAAATCCATCTGCCTCTGCCTCCCAGGTGCTGGGACTAAAGGCGTGCACCACCACTGCCCTGCCTAATATCTGTTTCTAACCCAGGGCACATCACATTTGTCTCTTACTTGGTGTTCAGGATCGAACTCAAGTCCCCACATCTGCATGGCAAGCACTTTGCCCACAGAGCCACATCCACAGACCCACATTCTGCATCTTTAACAAGCTCCCAGGTGATTCTGAGATGGCTTGTTCAGGGACGTTTTCTGCAGAAAGGTACTAAAAGTGACTAATGAAAACCCAAGAGTGCAAGGTTCAGGGGCTTCTGCCAGAGAAGGTTTTCATGCAGCTAGAAAGAAGCTGTCCATCATCCATCTTGTCAAGATGTGCTGTGGTGCAGATCCTGACTGTCCCCTAAGGCCCCTGTGGCCGAAGCTTGATGTTCACCTTGACACTATTGGGATGTTATGGAAATCTTTAAGCCTGGTTGAAAATCTGGTCATGAGTCTGTGTCCTTGAACAGAATACAGGGACCTTGTTCATTTCCCAGGAACCCTGAGGTGAGCACCTACCATGCCTTCCCTGTCTCACCACAGCCCCTAAAGCAATAATGAACCAACCATGGGCTGAAACCTCTGAAACCATGGGCAAAATAACCTTCCTTTCTTATAAATTGGTTTCCTTAGTCATTTTATCATAGTAACAGAAAGTTGGCTAACACAAGGTAAGCTAGCAAAAAGCTTACAATCTTCTTAAGTTGCAATTTATTTTCTGTGTGTGAGTTCTTTGCCTGCATTTATGGATGTATACCACATGTGTGCAGTGCTCCTGGGGGCCAGAAGAGGGTGTCAGATGCCCTAGAGCTGGAGCTATAAACTGTTGTGAACTGCCATGTGGGTGCTGGCAACTAAACCTGGTCCTCTGCAAGAGCAGCAAATGCTCTTAACCATTGAACCAGCTCTCCGGCCCTGAGCATTTGTAATTTTGAGGAGATTCTCAGTGCAGAAAAGATGATGATTCAGAACAATCAAGAACACAGAAAAGGAGCTGGGGTTGGGGGCTGGGGGGAAGACACAAGAGAAAAGGGGAGAGAAGGGGCGGTAGAGGGAATTTACTGTCATTAAGCTCTGAGGAATACTAAGCTTCAAGGATAGCTCATTACATTCTTTGTGACTCATGGATCCTGAGCTCCCGGACCCCTTTCCTTGCTTTGTCTGTTCTCTTTACCCAGCTTCCTTTAGGCCAGAGAACATCATTTCTAGCCTGGTTCAGAGCTTCATCACTGCTTTTGCTAGAAAGCCCTCTCATCCCATTACCATAGGGGCCACCTTAAGAGCCGAGTGTATATACGACCCAGCGTCCCCTCCCTGTGGTTGATTGGTCCAGGTGTAGACATTTGATCCTAGCTCAGCCAAATATATTTATTCCCTGGGATTAGCCAACTAGGAATCTGTCAGTATCAAAAGTTATCGGGTACAAAATCTGCTGGTTGTTGGCAGTTGTCTTAGAAACCAGCACCAAGAACAATTAAAGACAGGTGATGCAAGAGAGCCCTGGCAGAAGTCCCGTCCTCACCCAGCTATCCCTGAGCCCAGCTACATCCCTTCCTTTCCCATGAATTGGTTAGTCAAAGTCCCTTTCTTCCATGACCCAGAGATTTCCCTTTATTGCCTAAGTGAGCTTGAGTCACTTGCTCAGAATCCTGAGTAAGGGCTGGCAACCCTTTCCCTGCACGGTCCCTGCCCCATGCCACCTGCCCTCCGACCTCCACCCTTTGTACTGCAGCCTTCCCCAGGTATTCCCACAGGACACCACCAGGCCCAGACCAGCTGGTGGCAAGGACCATCAACTCTAGTGTTAGTCTTGGTGGATGTTAATGTGTCACTAAGCACCAATGTACCAAATGGCTGTGTCATGGCAACAGCAGAAGGGAGCCCACAGAAGCCTCATCGTTGGCACACTGGGGCCTCCACTGGCAGATTGCTGAGACCCTGGGGGCAGAAGTTAATTTGCATAACTATTTGCAATGCACAGTTTCTTTTTTATTCACTCAAGCTAAATTAAATTCATTTTGGAATCCTCAGAGTTGCTTGTTGACGTGTCCCATTAGGGTGAAGTCCTGAGTACATTTTTCCAAATCTAAAGCCGCTTTTGTCTCCAGTCCCCCAACATCTCAAGTCCTCAAGAATCTCAAATATCAGGTAATACTTTCTCTCTGAACAGTTTTTGAAGATTCGCAGGAAAAAAAAATTAACTCTTTAACTGCTGGGAACTTTTTTATCGTTAATCTGCTATTCTGCAAAAATAAAAATATCACTAGAACCTCCTGTTCCCTCCCCAACTGCAATGGGCAAATAAACACAAGTGTGCACATACATGTGCACACACACACAAATGAACACATGTACATATAGACACACACATATATAAAGACAGCATACACACGTACACACATATACAGACAGCACACACACACACACACATACACACACACACACACACACACACACTTACACAAATACTCCAGGCCTAGCTGCACATGAGAGGCCACCTCCCACCACTTCTTCTGTAGGCAGAAATGCCGGTGTTCATAGCTGTCACTCTGAGGAAGACAGCAGCTGTGTTACTCTATGATTTATAGAACAGATTTGCATTTCCTTGCCTTTGAAGCTTGCCCATAATCTGCCACATAAATATTTGAAAGACAGGGTGGTGGAAACAGACTTAATCGAACACTTTGCAGGGAGAATCCTAGGGCTCGTGCTCATTTCATACACCCCCATTGCCCCAGGGCCCTTAGGGTTGTACGTACAAAACTGAAATTCAATGTTTTAACCCCATCCTACAGTCAAAAGACCATTTAAAGAAAGAGCCAGAAGAGTGCCTGCCAGAAGACAGCTCTTGTTTTGTGTTTGGTCTCCTAGGCCAAAAGCCTGCCTTACTCCCTGCCCTCTGTTCCAGGAATTAGGAGCCCCTCTAGATGCCCCCTGTGTGCTTGAGTAGGGACCTGACTGAGCTCTGTAGCAGACTGTCCCTAGGCTGAATCAAATCTCCAGGTGCACAGGAGACCAGGGCCCCTTCCCAGGAGACAGCCCCATGGGTTTCCACACATCTACCCTGAGCCCATTCACAGCAGAAGACACAGAGAGTACCTTTCATTGGCTTCAATTAGGTGACCACAACCAGGCTGTCATTTCAACTGATGGTAAGATCTAAGTTGTACAGAGAAACACCCACTGAAGCTGCTTTTACCTAATTATGCGAGCCAAACATATGCACTTTTATTTTTACAGAAGTCCTATTTATATGCTACGGGGTAAGTACAAAGTGGGAAA
Organism: Rhabdomys pumilio; assembly: GCA_030674055.1. NCBI lineage: Eukaryota > Metazoa > Chordata > Mammalia > Rodentia > Muridae > Rhabdomys > Rhabdomys pumilio. The sequence goes on along the minus strand of JANHMN010000001.1, from coordinate 53,226,916 downwards.
TGACACTCATTGATTCAATAATCATTTGTTGGCCCTCCATCTGTACTTAAAGTGGAAGCAACATTTGTTTCAAGACAAATCAAGAATGCCAATCACAGCCTAGGCCCCTTATCAGAGTGGGGAGGAGGCAGGAAGAAGTGCCCTCCTGTAGAAGACAAGTTGAAGATTCAGAATTGAGGGAGGCACTTGCCACCCTGAGCCCCAGGTGACTTAGTTCACCTCACTTTGAATTCTGAGTCTAGGACCTCATGCAACCAAGTCACCTTTCTGACCTCTGTTTTCTCATTTGCAAAACAAGGTTGGCTTAAAGACCACCAAGGCCCTCTTGTGCTGATTTCCTAAGTAGCTTGGGCAGAGCCAGGATTCCAATTTGTCTGAATGGCAGGGCGGTGCCTTTCTAGCCCCTCCCCCACCTCTACCTGTGTTCATAATTGGAACCAGCCCAGAGAGGAGAGGAGTAGGGAGGCTGGTGACAGAAGCCAAACTGGGACCCTCTTGAGAAAAACCAACTTCATGATCCCTACTGCCACCAGCCATCCTGGAAGTAACCAGAGCAAACTCCTCACCCTGAATGACAAACAATCCTGCCCTTGGGACCCAGACATTCTGTCATGTTGAGGGCAGAAGCTCTTCAGTTCTGTAGCCTTTCATACAGCCAAGAGCCAAAGGCCAGGAAGGCCAGCTACGTGCAGCTGTGAGAGGGATATCTCCGGGACTCACGGAAAAGGGGGCACAGAAGACTGGGCCACACTAGCAAGTTGGTGACCTGGAGCAGGAGAGAGGGCCTTAGACTGAAGTTGCCTCGGGTATATAATCCACTAGTGTCACAGATGCCACGAAGGAAAAAGATCTAAAATGAATTTGGTGGGGCTATATCATAGCTCCATGGTAGAACCATCTCCCAGCATGCATGGCACCCTGGGTTAACCGGCAGCATAAGAAAAAAAGAGAAGGAGAGGACAGAGGAGGGGAAGTGGGAGGGAGAGGACAAGGGAAGAATTTGAATCTAGTACCAGAAGTGAAAACACACGCTTGTCACCCTAGATCTTCAGGAAGCTGAGGTGAGAGGATCATTTGAGCCCGGGAGCCGGAGGCCAGCCTCGGCAGTGTAGTTAAGACCTTGAATCAAAAATGTTTGTTAATATCCTATTACTATGGTTTTAGTTTGTAGATGTTCCCCCAAAGGTCTATGTATTGAAGGTTTGTCCACCAACATGTGGTGCCACTGAGAGGTGGCTGAACCTTTTGGTAGTAGGGGACAAACTTACCTTTAGAGCCTAGGGACAGGGAGCAAGTGATGCCATGGGGGTGGGGGGAGGGAGTGTCCTTGAAGCAGGCAGTGAGATCTGGTCTTTTCTTTCTCAACCAGCAGAAACAGGTTGTGCCTCTGCAAAGGGTTTGCATGGTACATGAGGGGACCTATAAACCCTGAAACAGAGTGAGTCAACCAACATAATGCCTGCCCTGGGAACAAGCTGCAAAAAGGTGGAGGGGTGATACCCACAGAGCTAGGAGACCAGCCTCCCTTCTCCAGCCTTGGCAGAACGGCTATACTCAGTAGCGGCATTCCCCTGTCTCCAGGTGGAACAGGGGCTACTGGTCCTGCTCTACCACAGTGGAGGAGGCAGAGTGGATAAGACCACCGGATAGAGGTATAAGGTGACAGAGAGAAAGGAGTTTCACCATTACTTGGTCCTTTTGTATTCCCTGGTAGCTGTGGGGCCAGACATTGCTACATAAAGTAGGCAGTATTCAAAAAAGCCTTTGACCCACTCCTGGGTTTGTTTGTTAGAACATGGTAGCTTCTCCCTGCTTCCCAGAGCCAAGGCCATTGTTCTGTGGTCTCACAGCTGTGTCTGTGCCCCAAGTGGAGCTACAAGTCTGGGCAGGGGAAGCTCTGGAATCAAGGGCTGTGATGTTTGGAGCCTGGGGCAGGAGCTGGGCTTCGTGCCATGAGCAACTTTTGATCAGTCATAGGCACAGAGACGTTCCAGTCACACCAACCACCTCTTTCTTGCCTTGAGACCTTTACGCTTGCTTGTCTGTCTACCTGCAGTCCTCTTCGATGAACTTCGTCTGACTCCCTACTTTCTCCAATGCTGCCTTTCAGAAGGCAACCTTCTAGAATAATCCCTCTTCACCCTCTGCCGCATGGAGTGCCTGTTGTACACGCACAGGACACTGCTGGGTACCTTCTGTTGGTTACTGTAATAAAATGCTTGAGCTGATCAAGTTGAAAGGAATAAAGGTTCATCTGGCGTGTTCCAGAGGTTTTCAAACATGACTAGTTTTGGCCTGTGATAAAGCAGAACATGATGGTGAAAGAGTGGAGTCAGACTGTTCCCCATGGCCAACATGGAAGAGACGGGTGGAAGAGATAGGAGTCTACATAGTTCCCTCCAAGGGTGTGGCCCACAGGGACCTGAAGCCTCCCAATGGTTCTTACCTCTGGGTCCATCCACCTTCTCCTCATTCCAAGCAACACAAAGGCTTTTGGAAACACTTCAGATCTAAGGTACAGCTAACCTGTAATTAGCCCGTTTGTTTGTTTACAAGTTCCTGGCTTTGCTCCCTTTGGAGGTTCATTCCTGCAGGGGAGAAGGCTCTTCTGTCATGTTTACTGTTGCTCATAACCTCCAGCACAGGGCTGACATGTGGCAGACACTTAGTACATACCCATCGGGTGACCCAGCGGACTGAGGGAGGGAATGCACAGAGCTCAGTGGCTGACACCCAGGCGGGCACCCGATTCTCTGTTTCTTCCAGAAATCTCTCCTATCTGGACGTGCACCCCACTCACAGCACACTCTCTAAACTACCCATGATGCTCCCCTGACCTGAGCCAACAGCTGGCTTCAGAAAGCACCAGAAGCACACACAGGAATCCACTGGGTAAGGGCAGGACTCTCAAAAGGCCTGGCTTTCCCCTCCTAGCAGACGTCTGCAACCACAGCTGTATCCAGCTCCCCCTCCCCCACCAGTTATGAGGAACTAAATTCCAAACTGCTGGAGATGGCTGAACTTGGGAGAAACGGAATGTGCTGGGGTGTCATGAGGAACTCAACTAACCAGGGCTGGAACTTCCATACCTGGACTCCTCTTGTTATAAAGCATAAGAAATGTCATTATTTTTAAGCCATTTGTAGCAGGTTTCTCTTGTAACAACCAAAGGCAGGTGGTGTTCCTTGGTGGCTGCACTGCCTGGAGAGTGGATCCCACTGGCTTTGTCTGCCAGGTGTCATGTCAAGGGAAGATGAATTTGTACACTGGCTCCTTGGCATCATTCACACGTCCAGCACACATGCATCCATCGATGAATGTTCCGGCATTCATTGTAAAGAGAGACTAAAGAAGGACTCTTGCATTAGTTCTCACCTCTGATACAAAATACCTGATAAAAGCAACTTAAAGAAGGGCCTCACATTTTAGAGACACACTCCATTGATTGGCAGAGAAGGCATGGTAACAGGAGCCTGGGACATCTGGTCACATAGAATCTGCAGTCTAAATGCCTGTGCTTATCTTTCACTAACCCCGCCCCCCCTTTTTTTTTCTTTCTTTCTTTTTTTTTTTTTTAAAGCTAAATCTGGAACTCCAGGCCATGGGATGGTTCCTCCCACATTCAGGGTTGGTGTTTCCTCCTCTTCCATTTAAAACCTTTCCAGACCCTCACAGACATGCCCAGAGGTGTGTTTCCCAGGTGATTCCAAATCCAGTCAGCTTGTCAATGAATATTACCTCATCATAGTCCTGGAGTCCAGGGAAAGGAAGACAAGGGCCTGGCAGGGCAGAGTGGTATGCTTTCGTAGAGGGGTACACAAGAAGCCACTGCACTGGCTGGGCATGGATGGAGCAGACAGAGGGGAGGTGGGGTGAGAGGTGAGGGGCGAGGGGCTGTTTTCAGGAAACGTCTTGTATCTGAGCTGAAGCTTGAATGGAAAGCAGGAATTACGCAGGTGGATGAATTAGACACTAATCTCTCGATTAGAGATGAGCTGCCGAGTCCCAGAGTAAGCAGGACCTCGTTTGAAGTGGCTATGATGAGCAAGGATCTGTGAGAGGCGATTTCATATATGTTCCCCCAGTAATTCTTACTATGTGCACAGAAGATGAATAAGCTCACCCTGTTTATAATATGAAAGCCAAAGCTGTATGTACCAAGAGACTGGCTGCATCACAGGCTGAAAGTGGCAGAGTTGGGCTTTGAACACTCACAGTCTGGCTAGAGAGCCCATGTCCTTCCCTCACCTCAACAGGAGTGTGTAGGTGTGTAGGAAACACAGGTAGATTGACCCAGTGACTGACAGGTAAGAGAGAATACACCTCGTTGGGAGCAGCAGGCAATGTGTTCTGGGAGAATCAGTGACCAGGTGAGTGGGTACCAGGACAGGGGTGGAGAAGAGAAAACATGAGCGATCCTGAAACATCAGTGTCTTCTACTGTATCTGTATCTGTTCCAAATTGAGTGGCTAGGCTCAGGGGTCCCCATCTCCCAAGCTTTCTCATTTAAATCACCCTTGAAGCTAAATATTATCCTAACAATTTGCCAGCCCACAAATTTTTGTTAAACCTACTTGCCACAAATAATATCCAGATGGCAAAATAAATAAAACCCATCAGCAGTTACAACTAGCCTCCTTGAAATGGTAGCGGGCCAGGTGCCTGCAGGGAATCTCTTTGAGAAACCCGCCTTAAATTACAAAGTAGCAGATGAATCAAATGTTGGTTTGTGGCACCATGTGCCCCCACCCCCAAAAGCAGGTGCCCCAGATCTCCACACGCCCTTAGCTTGCAAGCTCCCCTTTCTGTGAACGGGGAGAAGGCATGCAAGACACCCTCATCATAATAAAATAAGGGGACCAGCTAATTTCCTGAGGCTTCTGTCCCAGCAGGGAAGGATATAATATTGCAAGCCAGCAGAAGCCAGGAGTGGTGATGCTGTGGTTCTGTTTTACATTACATTAAATGTTACTATTTCTGCAGGGAATATCTGTGGAGCACTGGCGTAACCCATGGCAACCAGCTAATAAATTGTAACTTACACTGGCTCAGCTTATTGTAGGGTTGGAGAGCAGCACGTGGGAGGAGGACCTCCAAAAAAAAAAAACGGCAAATGCTAGCAACAACAACAACAAAAGCCATAGTTTTCTCTCTCTCCTACACACACACACACACACACACACACACACACACACACACACACACAGGTTGTTAGCATTCTGTAGCAAAATTACTTAAGGTGAAGGGGGACAATTAGCAGACAGGGATTTAGAAATCACGACCTCTTTGTTGCCCCTTATAGAGGATGTCTCTTTTAAAACCCAGTAGGTACACTTTAAGTGTTTCTGACTTTGGGACCAGAGTGCCCCCTCAGCATCATTTCAGAACCTCTATTGATGGTGACAGGGCTTAGCATCCAGCTGCATGAGGCACTGAGCAGTTTGGCTCACCTTTTCCCTCTGTCTGCAAATAGCTCACACCTAATTGCCCCTGTATTTCAAATTCACAGCAGGCTCCAAGCCTTGGCTACACTGAGCCTACACTTTGGCCTCAACCCCAATAGATTCCTTCCTTCCATTAGCTCCTGTGCCCTGAACTGTCTTTCACATGTTCAGTCAGCCCCTCTGAAACCTGGACATTGGATTCTTGCTTATGCGGGAATTATTCATGGGGCACCCTGTGGCCTCAGACAGACCACTCATCTGTTTGGGCTGATTAACGGGGGACGCCCACTCCTTGTCCAGGTGAACCATACTGAACTTAATGAAAGGGCTTTCCATCTGTCAGCATCCTGGCTGCTGAGTGATGCCACAAGGCATCTTCCTTTTGTCCTGCCATCTCTGCTCTGTGTATGGACGTGGACTGCCAGAAAAAGACCTCAGCTCCCACAGGGACTCCCCTGTATGTCCCCATGAGACACCATAGTGTGCAAACAACAAAGAGAGAGCTGGAACCAACTGTCACGCTGACACATATAAGCTAAGTGTCATACAGAAAAAAAATTCACTTAACTTCAAGGGCCTTAATTCCCATGCCTCCCGTGTTAGGATGCCCACCAGGTAGGGGACATTAGCTGCAGGTACTACACCCCAGTAGACAGGGCTTTAGAAAGGAGGAAATTGTTTTTTCTGCTGCTCCATGACTCTGCTTTACGTGCATGTGTGCATGCATGCATGTGTGTTTTATTTATTTATTTATTTATTTATTTATTTATTTAGAGACAGGGTCTCCCACTGTAGAGTCCTTGCTGTCCTAGAGAACTCATCATGTAGACCAGGCTGACCTCATACTCAACAAAGATCCTTCTGCTTCTGCTTCTGCTTTCCCAGCGCTGGGATTAAAGGGATGCATTACCACACATGGCTTAGGATTTTCTTCTCAATTATGTCTTCTCTTCCCCAGGATCTCCATACCGAGACCTTCTCCACTCAAGAACCTGCTGAAGTTTGGAAAGAGACCTGTGCTGTTGTCTTCACCTGTGCCCGATCCCAGCTGCTAACCCGGCGCCTCAGGTGTACAGGATTGGACCGGTGACTGAGAAGATGAGTTCTCTGAATGGGCTCACTCCTATACGAGGAAGAGAAAATTAGAGGGAGATCAAAAGCTGCAGCATGTGTGAAGATGCTCTATAAACTGTAAAATGGTATGAAAACACTAGGAAATGTTATGATTCTTAATTATTACCTTTACAAATCTTCATGCCAGGAGAAGCAGCCCCGAATGTCATTCCATTGGGGGTGTTGAAGGGATAAGGGAAGAAAGGGGCTTCCCCTAAAAAGGTGGCTGATGTTTACCCCAGAGGCTAGGGCAGACTTTAACACCCACAGTGTCAACTATTCATTACAAAGGCATAAAGGTATACCCACAGAGGAGAAATCTGAGGTTGCCTTAGCCAAATAAATCAACTTTCCAGGTGTGGTGACCAGCACTCTGCAGTAGGAATCTGAGGCTGGAGGATTGGGAATTTAAGGCCAACCTGGACCACCTAGCAAGAATCGTCTCAAGCAAACAAACAGCAAAGGACAAAACACCACACACACACACACACACACACACACACACACACACACACACACAC
>JANHMN010000001.1:53170101-53219828 GCA_030674055.1 Rhabdomys pumilio | reverse complement strand
CACACACACACACACACACACACACACACACACACACACACACACACAGAGGAATAAGCCTCTCAAGCCTGAGGGGAAATGACCTCAGGAGACCTCCAGACAGGGCAAGGAGAGAGCTTTGCCTGTGTGTCTGGGAAGAGTATCTTGGTTTTGTTTTCAAGTAGTTTTTGTTGATTTGTTGTTGTGTGTTTTCCTGTCTTATTGCAGTTTTGTTCTGGGTTTTTGTGGTGCAGGGGATGGAGACCAGGGCCTTGTCCATGCTGAGCAAGCACAGTCTACCTTGGAGTATAGCCCACCTGTTTCATACTCTTTCCTCAGTCATTTAGCTTGAATGTAATCATGAAAAATTCAGTGAACAAAAAACAAATTGTGGGACATTCCAGACAACTGCTGGACTCTTTAAATAATGGCAGTGTCATTAACCAGACAGATAACTAAAACAAAACAAAACAAAACAAAACAACCCAAAAAACAAAAAACCCCTAGATTGAAAAAAACAAAAAACAAAAACAAAAAACCTGAAATATAACAGCCAAATTGTCATGAGTAATAAAAATTAAATAAACCACATTTTTAAATAGTTGGACTCTACATCAAAGAATACTACCACATTAATGTTAAATTTATTTTTTTTTTAGAAGTATTCTTATGCAGTCCTGGAGAGACAGCCCCATGGTTAAGAGCGCTCACTGTGCTTCCAAAGGACCTAAGCTTAGTTCCCAGCACTGAACTGAGAGCTGAGAAATGAGTCCAGAAGATGACACAGAGGTGGCCACAGAAGCACATGGCTGGGACAGGAGCTCAGTCACAGCCTGTTTCCCATCGAACAAAGGCCTCTTGCTGATGGCTGTTAGGATGAGCTCACAACCTCCTGTATGTAGTTCCAGCTCACGGTGTCCAGTACCCTTTCTGGCCTCTGAGCACCTGAATGCACAGGGCATACATATATATAATAAAAAATATTATTTTAACCTTTGAGGCAGAATCTCACTATGACTGACTAAGAACTCTATATGTAGACCAGGCTGGCCTAGAATTCACAGAATTCTAGAATTCCACCTGCTTCTGTCTCTTGAGTGCTTGAAAAGAACATCTTAAAACAGAAGACCTATCCTTATTCTTAGTAGCTCTGTAGTGAAGTGTCACAATGTATGTGGTTTACTTTGAAATACTTTAGCAAAAACCACATGTATACATATGGCTACTTATGCACATGCACACGTATGTATATACTGAAGTCATCTGCATACCACACAGGCTTTTCAAACACAAAGGATAAGGACAGTATAATGGTTTGAATAAAAATGGCACCCATTGTATCATAAGCACTGGCACTATTAGAAGGTGTGGCCTTATTGGAGGAAGTGTGGCTTTGCTGGAGGAAGTACATCAATAGAGAGTGGGCTTTGAGGTCCCAGAAGCTCAAGCCAGCCCCAGTGGCTCACTGTCTCTTCCTGCTGCCCGCTGATCTCCTCTCAGCTACCTTTCCAGTACCATGTCTGCCTGTATGCTACCATGCTCCCCTCCATGACGATAATGGATTAAATCTCTGAAACTGTAAGCTAGCCTCACTTTAAATGTTTTCCTTCACAAGAGTTTCGTGGTCATGGTGTCTCTCTCTTCACAGCAATAGAAACCCTAAGTGAAGGACGGTAAACAATGATGCTCAGAAAGGGAATACATAATGTTTGTCCAGTCTCCATGTTTTCTGAAGCTGTGAGCCTTTCCATTCATAAGCAGTTGGGAGCTTGGCAGTGGTGGCGCACGTCTTTAGTCCCAGCACTTGGGAAACAGAGGCAGGTGGATTTCTGAGTTCGAGGCCAGCCTGGTCTACAGAGTGAGTTCCAGGACAGCCAGGGCTACACAGAGAAATCCTGTCTCGAAAAAACAAAGAAAGAACAACAACAACAACAACAACAAAAAACATAAGAAGTTGGGAGAGATTTAACAAGTGATTGAAAAAACCTAAGCTTGCTGGCTGAGGCACAGTTACATCAGACACATTTTGCCCATTCTGATTCGCTTGACCATCTGTGGCCAAGCCACTTTGAAAGCACCCGCTCTTGTCTGACTTCACTCCAACTTTTTTTTTTTTAAATATAAAGTTGTATTGATGTGCACAGTAATCGGTTTCATAAAGATGTCATTACACACATATCTTAATTCTCATGTTTCACCACCACATGACTGTCTTTAGACTTTGGTGTTAGGTCAAGTAGAAAACCCAGGGCTATATATCACAAGAATTTTTGAGACTGCATAATCTTCCAGGCTCCTGCTGTGTATTTCTAGGTGTCTCCTTTCTTCCTCCTCTCCTTCTCCTGCTTCATCCTCCTTTCCACCTCCTTACCTTCTATCTTCGTTTCTTCTTTTCTGTCCCCTATGTCTTTCCACCATTGATCTCCAATGCTGAGCTTTTAAATGACCTTGGTTCCTGCTCTTCAGCTGCATATATCCTAGATAAGACTTGCTTTGAGCAGAAGCTGGTCTCACAGGCAACCTATTCACCACACACAGACTCCTGAAGCATGAAAGCATAGGTCAGATAGACTAACTGAAATTCTTAGTTATCCAGTCCCAGGCCACATAGGGAACTGGCTTGTAAGGGAGGAGGGGCTCTGGGTTGTAGCCTGGACCTGGCTGATAAAATGTAGATCAGGCCTAGTCCAGAACGCCAGGCCATCTGGCAGTTTCTAGACAGCAGGCCCTTGCTGCTTTCAGTCCCCATAGCCAGAAGTGGGCAGCCTGTCCCAGCAGTCATTGGCAAGGAGCCCTTTGCCCTGTGGACAACCAGTCCTGGCCAAGCTTGAGTCTCAGTCCTGTGTATCTGTGGGTACCTCTGTGGCATCTTGTTGACTTAATCCTCAGCCTTTTCTCTTGTGTGCCTTGTTCCCCAAGTCTCTGTTCTTTGTGGGCTGCACAGGGGTTGGAAGAGATTCTGCTACACAGAGCCTCTTGGGGATCCTGGCCACACCACTGGCTGATGCCTAAAATTTAGAACTGCTAGGAATGACCTGTATGATAGGCAGGGTCACAGACTCACATGTCAAAAACTTGGTGAGCTGAGGTTATAGTCTTTGTCTTAGTCAGGGTTTCTATTCCTGCACAAACATCATAACCAAGAAGCAGGTTGGGGGTGGGGGGTGGGGAAGAGTTTATTCAGCTTACACATTCACATTGCTGTTCATCACCAAAGGAAGTCAGGACTGGAACTCACACAGGGAGGGAAACAGGAGCTGATGCAGAGACCATGGAGAGATGTAACTTACTGGCTTGCTTCCCCTGGCTTGCTCAGCTTGCTTTCTTATAGAACCCAAGACTATCAGCCCAGGGATGGCACCATCCACAATGGACTGGGCCCTTCCCTCTTGATCACTAATTGAGAAAATGCCTTACAGCTGGATCTCATGGAGGCATTTCCTCAAAGGAGACTCCTTCCTCTATGATAACTCCAGCTTGTGTCAAGTTGACACACAAAACCAGCCAGTACAGTCTTCCATAATACCAGTGCAGACACAATATTTTTATTAGTTTTACCCACAAAACCCCGCTCACTTCTAACACATACACACTTCAAACAAAGTATATAACCTGGGGACAGGCTGTTGGTTCCGTTCTCCAGACACTTCCTCCCAAACTTGGGGTTCCTAGAACCTTAGCAGGAGCAGCAACAGCAGCAACAACAACAAAAATACATGTTGGCAAACACCTTTAATACCAGCTCTCTGGAGGCAAAAGCAATCAGAACTCTGAGTTCAAGACCACCCTGGTCTACATGGCCAGTTCCAGGACAGCCAGAGCTACAAAATGAGACTCTGTCTCAAAAAAACAAACAAAATCCCAAACAACAACAACAACAAAACCAATAAAGCCACAAAAACATGGAGGATGGGTACCTGGGCCCTCTGCCCTGACTTCCTTGTGTTTGGGACACCTCTTCTGCTTCCCTCTCAGCACATGCCAGTGCATCTAAGTTAAAGCGCAGAGCTGAGCTGGTGCGGTGGGTTCTGCCCAAAGCTGCATTTTAAAGGACAATTAAAGGACAGCTTTTTTTCCCCCCGAAGTAATGCCCTTTAATATTTTGTTTTTCTTTTTCGCAATGCTGAGATATAAATGATAGGAGATGCTGTTTTGGTGTAACCTCCTGCTGAAGGTCCCGACAGACCAGGCTAAAAATAAAAACGAGTCGTTTAAAATGAAGTTCCGTGTCACCAAAGTGAGACTAAGCTGTTTATCTGACCTTGTCAGGAATCAGGGCGACAGAGATGATAGCCAAACTCTAACGGCCAGGTTCAGGCAGCAGAATAATGAAGGCTACTGTGCCCTAATCCAAATGCCCCCTCCCCCACAAAAGTACCTGAAGTTAAGGAGCCCCTTGGTTTTTGTTGCTTTGTCTCTCAGCCCTGCCTTACAAGGCCACGGCTTTGGAACAGCCAGTCTGCCTTCTGTTCTTTGTTTCTGCTTTCTCCTGCCTTTTCTTTCTAGGAAACCGAGATCGTTTTGCTCAGTCCGTTGGAACACAGTCTACTCTGTGCAGCAAAAGTGCCTGAATCTAGAATCACAAAGCAAAGGGAAGGCTTTAGACTTGCTTCAATTTTGTCCTCTGACAATATTAAAATGCCCTTTCTTCTCTAAAGTTGTGACCCTAGCAGATGGCCATTTGAGTAAATGGTCCACAAAATGGCAAAAATTGATAACCCTGAGCTGGCCCTGACCGCCCCTCCCCCAACGTCATAGACAGTGGGCTGGTCTGTGTAATCCTGTGTGAGAAACACTGTTTAGACAGGCAGTCTTCTGACTCATCCTCTCCTAAGCTTTGTGACTCTATCTAATCCCAACCCCTTGGCTCCTCAGGCCCCAGTATTTCTTCTTCTAGAGTACAGCACTCTCTTCCTGGGAATTCTATAGTCACTGCTGGGAACAGAACCCATGGCCTGACCCATGTGAGCAAGCTCCTGCTGAGCCACATTGTCAGCTCTCTTTTCAGAATTTGTTTGTTTTGAGGCAGAGACTCACCAAGTTATCCAGGCTGGCTTTGAACTCAGTTAGCCCAGGCGGCCACTGGAACTTACATTCTGCTTTCAGTGGGGATCATAGGCCTACACCACCAGACTGGGCTCTTCTAGTGATCTTCTGGAAGTCAGGACTGGTTCCAGACTGGTTTCTGTGTTTGGCTCGGTGCCTGGCACTGCTCAATCAATCTCCAAGTGAATAACAAAATATATTAATTCCCAGAAAAATTAAGTTAATGGATAGAATTTCTTCTGCTTTTAGTGTTCTTTCTCGCTACATTTTTATTAAATCTTTGGCACCTGTTATTACTTGTCCACTGGCCAGATGACAAGAAGAATTAGCAAGTAGCAAATGAATATTGATGGGACCAGACCCAACCCATGGTGCTCAGTCTGACAGATTGGTTTGTTTTTTTAAATATAGACAGGTGTTTGGGCTTATGGTTGTGGTTTTATATTGTCTGCTAGTGTCTGTAAATTTAATTAAATTTAACATTTTTAAGCAACTTAAGCATAAAGGTGCTAAGTATATAATTTTGTGCTAATTCATAGGCTGCAGCTTGACTTGAATCTACCAGTATTTCACAGCGTTCTGCAAGGGCAGTGTAACTGATTGGACAGGCTTGTGGTATGAAAACACTTGAGCAAATTGGGCCAGGAGGCAGATTCTGGTTGGAATGGGTAACCACAGGGTTACATGGAGCTGGAGCAGGTAAGATACAGAGAAAAGGGCTGAAGGAGTTTGTCTGATGCAAAGGTGAATTCTCAGCCCCTCCCACCTCTGCTTGCTCCCTCCCACTGCTTGGGTCTAAAATGTAATTCTGTCATGGCTTTAGGTGTGCCTGTCTTCCACATCTGTGGATTCTGAGGATGTGGTTAATGTCCAAAACAATTATTTATTATTGGGTAACAAAGAAATGCTTCCCATTCCCCTTCTACCACGCTCAGCTCAGCTTATATTTCTTCTCTATTTAAAAAAAAAAAAAAATCCGGCCAAAGCTACATAGTAAGATCTTGTCTCAAAAATCAAAACAACAACAAAAATCTTTCCCAGCCACTGTTTCCAATTTGACTTCTTGATGTAGTCTTTAAGGTCTCTCCAATCCTGAGCCTCGGAAGCTCTGGGCCATTATCTCCATGGCTTCTTCAGACCAAGGCTGGCAGTCGGCCAAACTGGGCTGCCCTCTTGATTTTCCAGAGCATCCAGAAATTTGCTCCTACATCTGTTGTTGCCATGTCCTAGTTTCTAGGGATCCCCTGTTCCCTTGATGAACACTACCCCACAGCTTCTTTGACATCTCAGATCTCTTTCAAGGTCCCTAACAGTTTCTGCATTTTCAGTTTCTACATTTGATTATCCCAACTCTCTGCTACAGACTTTTGTATAGAATAATCATGGTCAGAAGGTTTGCTCATCTGTGTCTAGACTGTGTCTGGCATGTCGCTCCTGTTTTTTTTCTATACCAAATTCAATTTCCGCCCTCAATGATGCTAGACTGGATTCTGCCTTGATTTTGCTGACATTCTGTATCTGTAGTTTTCCAGTTGCAAATTACACATCAGTCAATACGAAAGGGCATGGTCAGTGAGAAAAATATGTAACTGCATCGTATAAAAACTGTCACATATAAAGATATCTGGGGGGGGCGGGGCAGGCTTGCACCTGATGTTCAGCAACATCATTAAAGACTGCTAGGCTATTGGCCAGCCTTGGTCATACTGTAGTTGCTGCGGAGTCCTGTTTCTGTTTGTACACAGCAGTGAAAAGCAAAGAAGCCAGTACTTCTAGGACTATCTTTTTATCTTTACCAAGAACGAGCCAGGAGACTGGAATATTATTGATCAGAATTGCAATGCATTCCTGGCTCAGGAACTGGAATTCTTCTGATAGACTCACACTAGTCAAGATCAACAGCTTTGGTCAAGAAAAAGTTTAGATTAGCCTAAGTTCATGTCCATCATGTGTCTGAAGAAGATTAGGCTTGTGTGGTTTGAATTGGAAGGGCAACATAGACTCATATCTTTGCATGCTTGGTCCCCAGCTGGTGGAACTATTTGGGAAGGATTAGGAGGTGTCGCCTTATTGGAGAAGACACGTCTTTGCTGTGTGTGTGTGTGGGGGGGGGGTGTTGGGGAGTCACACTGGGGGATAGCCTTGAATTTTCAAAAAGCCCATGCTATTCTCAGTTAGCTCCATCTGCCTCATGCTTGTGGATCAGATATAAGCTATCAATTGCTGTTCCAGCACCATGTCTGCTGCCATGCTCCCTGCTATAATGGGCATGGACTCTCACCCTCTGGATCTGTGAACCCCAAATTACATGCTTACTTTTATAAGTTACCTTGGTCCTGGTGTTTTTCTCACAGCAATTGAAAAGTAACTAAAACGGTGTTGACTCAACTTTTAGAGTCTTTTAGTAACCAACCTTCATCTACTTTCTCCAGTTCCCCAAAATGTGTTGCTCTTGTTTCTCCCATTCTTCCTTTCCTGTGGCTCGTGCCTTTGGTGTTTACTGACTTTCATGTAATGATGTAGAGCTTCAGGGGAGAGTAAAAGCTGGTGCATTGGGTGAGTTGCTAGTCTTCACTGGGAACCTTTGCCATCTACAGGGAGGGATACAATAGCAAAGAATACTCCTGATGTTCCTATCTCCATCTCCTGAATCCTCTAAAATATTCTTATCCATCCTCGTCTCTGCCAAGAAATCTCACACTCTTGTACTGATATAGATTAGTGACTGCACTGCCTTTCCTCCAGCATTCTATGTGATGCTCCCTTGCTCCAGCTCAGGCCAGTGCTTGCAATTACACCAGGAGCCCCAGTCCAATCACTTACTCACAGACATCTTCCATTTGATCATCTTCCTGTCTCCTGCATCACTGATATTCTCCTCCCTATTAGCTCCTTCTGTTGTAAAGTTTTAAGGTAAAAAGCCAGGTCTGTCTGACAGGCTAAGCTTGGTCACCAGTTGCATTAGGCCAATGAAAAAGAAGAGTAGCCAGCAGTGGTGGCGCACACCTTTAGTCCCAGCACTTGGGAGACAGAAGCAGGCAGATCTCTATGAGTTCATGGCCAGCCTGGTCTACAAAGAGAATTCTAGGACAGCAAGGGGCTACACAAAGAAATCCAGTCTTGAAAAACAAGACACACACACACACAGAGAGAGAGAGAGAGAGAGAGAGAGAGAGAGAGAGAGAGAGAGAGAGAAAGAGAGAGGAGGGGAGGAGTAACGTTGAAAATCAAAGAGATTTATTCAATGTGGTCATACTGGGGAAAAAAAAATAAAGGCGTATGGCACCACCCCAAGCCCCAAGTCTGGGTGTACTTTGGGGTGTGCTACCATGAGGTTTAGGCTTCATAGAGGGAGAATTAGGAAAGGGGGCAGGAAGTCTCACAATTAAGCAGTCCTGGTAAAGGTGTGGTCTTGCCCATTGTTGTCTCTGTTCTGGTTTGGCAAGGTGACTCAAAGAAGTTCTTATCCTTGCCATTACTTGAGGGGTTGCTCCAAGATGGTCACTTCTGCTCTAGGACAACCTCCCTTACACAGATGACTGCCCTCAACTGGGGATGGTCCATCCTGCCAAGTTTTCTTCTACCCGAAACTGAAGATAATTTCAAGTTTAAGATGAATGATTTCTGTGTTTGCAGCCTCAAAGGGGTGTGGCAGGCCTAGAAACATACTCCTTGAGCGATGAATATGCTGACCCGCAGAAATAAGTGGGTGAGCCAAAGTAAAGGAGCCAGACACCAAACAAAAGTGCCAGGCTTTCATCTGTGTTTAGTTACTTAAGCTGTGTGTGGACCCAAGTGAGGGACTCAATGTTTTTATTTGGTTGGTTTGGTTTAGGAAAGAAGCTTCTAACGCCTGTTCAAGTTCTGTCCGTGGACAACATGCTCTGAGCCTCAAACACCCTCTGAACCTCACGTTCTTCTCTTGCTATGAGCCATTTCTATAAATGGAAATGTCTAAAATTTCTCAAAGGGATTATCTGTCATCTTAATTCTAACTCCTTCGCTCCGTTCTTTCTGTAACATCTCCTGGGCAGGCTTCCACACTTGCTCTACTGAAACTTTCAAAGCACCAAAGCATTCACTGGCCAAGTCCAGTGATACGCTCTTGGTCCCTACCTATTTCAGTTCTTCTCATTGAAAGGGCAAACTACCCATCAAAGCAACTTAAGGGTTTGTTTGGGCTCGAGGTTTGAAGGCATGCAGTCCACGACGGTGGGGAAAGCAGGATGACAGGGGCTTGGAAGTTCACCTTGCAATCAAGAAGCAGACAGAAATGAATGCCGGTGGGTTGCTGGCTTTCTCGTTTGTATTCAGTCCAGGAACCCAGACTAGGGGAGGGGGTGGAGCCACCCACATTTAGGGTGACTCTTCTTTCTTCAGTAAAGCTTTTCTGGAGACACCCTCGTAGACACCCCAGAAATGAGTTCTAAATCCAATCAGGTTGTTGATGAAGCTTAGTCATCTTAGCCTCTTATGTAATTACTTAGAGATTTTCAACACAATGAGTTCCCCTTTCTCCCAGAAGCTCGTTGGGTACTTTGTTCTCACAGGTGCCTGGTGTTTTACCTATTGAATGGCCCTTCTTGTCACATGTGCAGAGTTCCCCTTGTTTTTCAGGAGCTACTATGCTCCAGGTCTCTGTCCTTGGACCTCGTCCTTCCTCGCTGTGTCTCATCACCCCTGTGATTAAACTATTGTCCATATGCTCAGGACTCTCAATGTGTCTTTTCAGTCAGTCTGGATAACTTTCCTGGAATCTAAACTCAGCCAGCTAACTGCCCACATGGCACCTTAATTTAAACGTCCACCTAACATCTCAAATGTCACACCATGACTACTAAACACTGTGAATCTTAGTGGCGAATTGTGCTTGGCTATGTGACTCTGACCTCTCCTGGCTTTACCCATACAAAAGAAGTCCCCTGAAGCAGTACTGGGGCTAGGTGGTTTATGAGGTCCATTGGTTGGGCTTGTTGGGCGGGGCACTCCTCTTTTCCTTCAGTGGTGTTCCAGCAGAATAGCTAGAGGTTCTCATGTGACTAAGGCAGTCTTCAAAGGGATGCATCAATATGTAAATCCCAGTGAGTGATTTGGGGGCGGGGTGGAGTGGGGCTGGTAAAGTTAATAATCTCTCACAAAGTCCGAGAAAAACTGATAACATTTGCCATCTTCTACTCCACCACTGTTTTAGTTAGGGTTTTGTTGCTGTGAAGAGACACTATGACTCTTAGAAAGGAAAACATTTAATTGGGAGTATGCTTACAGTTCAGAGGTTCAGTCCATTTTCATCATGGTGGGAAGCATGGCAGCATGCAGGTAGACATGGGGCTGGAGAGGTAGCTGAATTCTAAATCTTGGTCCACAGGCAGCAGGAAGCTATTGAGAGACACTGGCTTGTCTTGAGCTTCTGAGACCTCAAAGCCTGCCCCCCACTGACACACTTCATCCAACAAGGCCACACCTACTCCAACAAGGCCTCCAATACCTTTTAATAGTGCCACTCCCTCTGAGTACCACTCATTGGAGCCATTTTCTTCCAAACCACTACAACCACCAAGCCCAAATCTGCTTGACTTGGTAGGAGGACACCTCAAATTCTATGTTTCTGCTGAGAGGATTTCACTGGGACCCACAGAATCTGAGCAAGCAGACTATTAGAGGAAAAGCATACTCTTGTAAGCAGGAGCAGAAGGGGGAGGGTCAGCCCACGGGGCCTCAGGCTTCATGGATTGTTTTTTTCTTTGTGTTGACATTTGTATTTTTCAAGACAGGTTCTCGTTATGTAGCCCACTTGGCCTGCAACCTGCTATATAAACTAGAATGGCTTCAGACTCAGAGATATCCACCTGCCTCTGACTCCTGAGCATTGGGATTAAAGGGGTGTGTCATCAGGCCTGATCAGTCTACATGCTTAAAACTTGTTCTGTGTCGTTTAATTGTATCATCTATCCATCTCCCTATTCATCCGAAGCTTTAAGATGGGCGATTTCGAAGTTTATCTCCCCAGGGCAAGTCCCCACTCACAGCTAGCTTGCGTCAAGAATGCTCATGATTCTGTGACCAGATCATGAAACAGAACTCTATGGAGTCATGACACATGGAGTTCAACAATGCAATGTAAGGCAGACCAATACATGCATATCCTTATCAGAGAATCCTTCAAGTGTCCTTTCACGTGCTTGCTTTAACAAAACATCCTTTCACCTGTGTCCACTTCAGGACAACACTTCATGTGTTTGCCCCAGAAAAACACCATCCAACACAGCTGACTTTCCAGGGAACCCTTAAGCTTCCACTTTAGTTTTATTTTGTCTTTAAGCGGGTTTTTATTCTACAGTTCATGCTGGCCTCGTGAGGCCCCACACCAAGTACTATGGTGTTCCTTTGTTCCCCCTCGTGGCTCTTTTGAAAGCATTTTCCATTGTCTCATGTGCTTTATGGTTTAGTTTTTTCCCCTTTAATATGTCATACATTTCAGTGATTTGCTGGCTTGTTTGTTCTTGTGGAGCGTTAATTCCATGAGGGCAGGGTGTCTTTCTGTCTTCTCTTCTTTCGGTGGTGCCTGGAGTAGAACACACTGCACTTAGCAGGCACCTAACCACATTTTTTCAATGGCTGATCCTGAACATGTCCTGAGTGCTGTTATTTCCCATGCTAACTATATCAGTCACTCTTTTTAATATCGTGACAAAATGCCTGACAAAGGCAACTTAAGGTTGATGTGCGGGTTATGTTCCTTTTATGCAGGGGCAGGCTATGACTGGTTGTAATGTGTTTGGTCCCAGGAAGCGGGGTGATAAGAACCCAGTGCTCAGCTCACTTCTTTTTCTTCAGAGCAGGACCTCAGGCCAGCGATCAGTGCCACCCATATTCAGAGTGTGTCTTCCCACTTCCTACTCTCAGGAAACTCTCTGAAAGACACACCTCTGAATGTCCCCTAGGCAACTCCAAGCTAAGCTGCCAGTGTAGACAAGCCATTCTCTAACCGTGCTCAGGATAAAGCAGATGTACTGGTCTCCACTTTGCAGATGAGGTAACAGGCTGACTGAGATCATTCTCCCAGGGGCTCGAGAGACTGCTCTGTGGCTAAAAGTGTTCGCTGAGCCTCCAGAGGATGGAGTTCTGTCTCCAGAATCCATATTAGATGATTCTCAACCTCTTCTGGCTTCTTCAGTCATACACACAGACATACTCAAACACATAAAACTAACATAAATCTTTTTTAAGTGAGGAAGGGGGTAGAAATGGTTCATCAGTTAATGGTTTTTGTTTTTGCAGGACACAGGTTTGGTTCCTAATACCTACATGTTAGTTCTATTAATCTTAAGGAAGAAGAAGAAGAAAGAAAAAGAAGAAGAAGAAGGAGGAGGAAGAAGAGGAGGAGGAGGAGGAGAAGTTCTAGCTGGGCAGTGGTGACTCACACCTTAAACTTAGCACTGGAGAGACAAAGGCAGGCAGATCTCTGAGAATTCAAGGGCAGCCTGATCTACAGATCCAGTTCTAGGACAGCAAGGGCTGTTACAGAGAGAAACTCGGTCTCCAAAAACCAAAACCAAAACAAACAAACAAAAATTCTGAAGCCACACAACCAATGTTAAGAACCCGGAAAATGATGCTTCAAGGACTGACCCTTTGACCCAGCTGAAAGGCTTAGGATTTACCTCAGAATCAAGCTCTCTTTGACCTGTCCTTTCCCAGTTTTACTACATGCAGAGAAAGACTTTCTCAGGAATTCCTTTGTATGACTGGAAAGCTTTTTCCAGAAGGGAAAAAAAAAAAAAGGTAATTAATTGTCTTCTGTCTGCTCCGGAGGAATCTCACTGAATAACTAGGAAAGCTTAAGCCTCCCTAGAAGGAGCAGGAAATGTCTAAGCCCTAGAACTGGTCCCCTAGATCCTGCATCTGACAGTTCTTCCCCAAGACAGGAGAGGTTACTCTGGAGACTTCATCTGCATAATAAGATGACCTTTCTTGCATCCCAGTGTTCAAGCTCTGAAGTTACTTAAGCCTTCACCATCTGGCCCTTGGGGAGACTCAGAGCTTATATGCACTGTGATTTCTTTCCACCTCCTGTTCCTGTTAATGAATTTATATTCCTTTTCTTTCTATTAATCTGTCTATTGTTGATTCATTTCAATGAACCTTTGAGAGGCAGGAGAAACTTTTTTTTCACCCCTCCACCAGTGAAATAGAATATCTTAGTTGTTTTAATTTTTTTTCTTCCTGTTTCTGTGATAAAATATCCTGCCAAGAATGGCTTAAGGAAGAAAAGATCTGTTCTGGGTCCCAGTTCAAGGCATTCTGGTGGGGAAGGCAAAGCCCGAGGAGCTTAAAGCAGCTGGTCACAGCATAACCACAGTCAAGTCACTGAGGGCAACCAATGGATGCTTGTGTTCAGCTCTCTTTTCCCATTTCACACAGTTCAGGATCCCCTTCCACAGTTATGATGGGTTTTGCACACCAATTAACATAATCAGGATAATCCCAGTCAGGCATGGTGAAGGGGGCAAATGTCTCTAATTCCGGCACTTGGGAGGGAAGCAGAGCCATCTGGGTCTTTGTGAGTTAGTTCAAGGCCAACTTGGTCTACATTTAAAATTCCAGGCTAGCTAGGATTATCTAGTGAGAGAGGGGTAGGAAGGGAGAGGAGAAGGAAGGTGCCTCAGAGACACGGCTAGAGGCTTGCCTTCCAGTTTGAGAACCTGTCAATTTGACAGTTAACAGAGGAAGTGTTGTCTGAGTTAACTATTGAGCATAATGTTACCTGTCTTTCTCTGTCCCTTCATATCCTTGCAGAAGGACCACCAGCTCTGTGGCCCTCAGACTGATATGTGTATTTCTGACTACCTCGCTCTGATTCTGTTACTGTAAATCAGCAGCTATGAAAGAAAAGAAAGAAGAAAAAAGGGAGGGGATGGGTAAAACATGCATTTCATGCAGAAATAGGAAGAGAAAAAGATGGAGAAGCTGGTTGAAGGGATGATGTCTTAGAATCGTACGGTCCTAGTGTACAGTTGTGGAAAAAAAAAACCCCACATAGCAATCACCCTCAGGAAAGGAACCCTGGTCCCTGTTCTCCTCCTCGTCCTCTGCTTACAAGGCTCCACACATATCCTGGGATCGTGTTCGTCCTCATCTTCTCCCAATGACAATGGCCAGACTCCCAGACAGAGCAAGAGTTCATTGAGCAGCAACTGCTGGACTTTTGGCACAAATCTCCTCTTGTCCACTCCTACTCCTAGGTGACTCTGCTCTCTTTCCCCCATAGCAGGCCTCAGGCAAGATCAGGCCTCATTCAAAATAGCAGGCCTCATTTGTGATGGAGACCACAAACGCCTGTGAATTTCTCCACCACAAAGCTAAAATGGCTCTGTGGTAGGTAAGGATGAAAGGAAGGCTGGCTTGCCTGACTGACATCTGGTGGTCATGGGTGGCTAGGAGAGTTACTGAGGAATTCCACTGAGGAGTTCCACATGGCAGCCATTGCTGTAATACATGATACTTTTACACACACACACATACACACACACACACACACACACACACACACACACACCATATGCGTGCACAGAGGGAGAGAGAGAGAGAAAGAGAGAGAGAGACTCACAGAGAGAGAGACTCACATGTGAAGGAAAAAAATGGTTTTGAACAGCTCAGGACAAGACAGATGGCTTTAGTTGATAGAGTCTGGAGAAAAATAGCATTTCCTGCATTTGGGTTATCATATGAGCGATCACTAAAAAAATGGCTTTGTTCTGTGCTGGATTCTCTGGGTAATTAATTGTGGAAGATCTGCCGTGAGGTCCCTGCTGGGTTTGAAATACTTCAGACATATTTCACAGATATCCATGGTTACTTCAAGCCTGCCTCCCTCCCTCCCTTCCTCCCTCCCTCCCTCCCTCCTTCCCTTGCTCTTCTTCCTCTTCTCCACTCTTTTTTTTCTTTTTTGCTTCTGTCCCCTCTGATCCTCTGTATTGGCCCCTTCCAATTCTCCTTTGGTTTGCCCTTTCTTTTCCCAGCAATTTTCTTCCTTTTCTGTGGCTCCCCAGCCCTCATCCTTAAATAGCAAATCATATTTAAGTAAAGAGAAGAGGAAGACCGTTGGATGTTGTGAAAATTACAAGTGACTTTGGGGAAAGTTTGTTGGCATCCATATGGGATAATTTGCACTGTGAACTTAAGGTCCACATGTGGGCTTCTAAGTGCCAGGCAGCATTGGAGCCTGGAGGAGGGGGAGGGGCTGCTGCTAATGGTTGCTTCCCAAGTGCCCCTGGGACTAGGCTGGGTGTGGAAGGACCAGCAGATGGTCCTTCCTAGCTCTGATAGATGAACTAAAGAGAGCGACCGGTAGTTAAAGTTCGTTGTAAAAGTCAAAACAAAAGGTTTGGTCACTAGTGTCTGTGTGAATCACCTCCCACAGTTGCTAAGAAGAGAGTCAGATATTGTGGTCAAGTCATTCAACTTGAAAACTTACAAGATTTCCTCATTCTCACTACCTAAGCATCATAGAGCCCAGGGGATAGCGGCCCACTCTGTGGTGAAAGTAACTTCAAGGGCATTCCTCCATGTGATCAGTTAATTATCCTGGATCCATTCTGTAATGCTTCCGCTGCATGCCTGCATGCTTACACAGTTACAGTAGGCAGTCTCTGGCCTTGAGAACTTACTAGGAAAAACCACACATTAAACAAAGAGCCTAAGTCAATGGGAAAGCATTGCCCCTGACATCTCTACGGAGCACAGAGCTGGTGACGACATGAACTCACTCCGGAAGAAGGGGAGGAAAGGTGGTTTGTTTGTTTGGTTTCTCTACTCATAAAAAGGGTGAGAGTTTGCCAAGCTAGTGGCAGCAGCTCTCAGAAGGCAGCACTCACCTCACACAGTACCTGGCACACACACAGGCATGGCTGGGAAACCACAGCTTACTGGTAACTCCAGTTGATAACAGGCAGAACCAAGAACATAGGGAAGTTGGGGAGCAATCAGGGAGACCAGAGAGATAGACCGGAGAGATGCTCAGAACCCACTGGAGGAAGCCTGAGTCTTGCCTAAGCATGCGACAGCCTCAGAAGGATCTCCTCTGTACTTTAGAAACATGTACACACTTTTTGGAATGGTTGTGTTTTGTTTTGTTTTTGTTTGAAGCAAGGTTTCAACTATGTAGCCTAGGCTAGCCTAAACTGGCACTTACAGTACTACTGCCTCAGCTGCCTCGAGTCCTGAGATAAGATGCATACTTGGAAGGACAGATGGAAGAGAGTGAGCATTCAAACATATATTAAGCCTTGTCACTTTACAGCTCTGAAGTATCTGATGGTCTCCCTGCCCCAATCCCCACACAGAATAAACCCCAGAATCCCACGGGACCTACACGATCTGTGTTTGCCTTCCTCCCATACCACCCTCCTGCCTTGATCATTCCCACCACTCTAACTTTCTCTAATAGGTCAAGCCTAGCCTTCCCGGTTGTCCTCTTAGCCATGAAAGCACCCCCATCCACCATAGTAGAGGTTTGTGTTTCTTCAAACATTATTTGATCTTCTCTTTTTAAAAAAATACATGATCTCACTGTGTAGCCCCGGATGATATGGAACTTGCTAGAGATCAGGCTGACCTTGAACTCAGATATCCCCCTGCCTCTGCCTCCTGGATGCATCCAGCTTTGACAGCATCTCTCTTTGCTGTCTTGTCATCTCTCTCACACTTCAGCTAGATTTTACTTATTCGACTTTCATTCGACTAGTATTTATTGAGCATGGGCTGTGCATTAGCCTTGATTCTAAGTGTGTTGAGCACACCCTAGAGAACTAGGCTGGGCAGAACTAGCTACTCTGAGCTTCCATCCTCCTGGAAAAACAAAATAAACAGAGAAGCATACAGAAACAGAATCTCACGGGGATAAAAATCAGGGCAGCTTTTTTTGTTTGTTTGTTTGTTTTAATTAAGATTTATTTCTATTTATCTATATATGTGTCTCTGTGGTACCAATGGCAGCCAGAAGAAGGTATTGGATCCCCTAGAGCTGGAATCACAGGTAGTTGTGAATTGCCTGATGTAGGTGCTGAAAACCAAATGTAGATCCTCTCTAAGAGCAGCAAGTGCTCCTAACTGCTGAGTGATCTCTCCAGCCCCACGGACTACCTTCCTTAACACCTCAGGACATAGAGCACTGCTTTTGGTTAACTGAATATTTAGTCTTTCTCCTTTTCAAAAGACCAATGACTTACATCAATGTTATTTTCCAGTATTATTGAGTGCCTGATGTTTCAACTGCATTGTTGGTTCATTGCTTCTTTTTTTTCCTTTCTTCAATCGGCACCGTTTAGGCACGTGAAGGGTTAAGCACACTTGCTTGTCATTCTGGAAATATAATCGGCATCTATCATATCACTGTTATGGGAAAAATATGCTCTGAGTTCCAAATAATTAACTTGCAAGTGAACTTTGAAACTGTCAGCCAGGCTCATGTATATTTGGGGGAGGTTTTGCCAAAGTCTTTGCACTCTTTTACGAGGAGAGGCGGCATGCCAGCCAAATCAGCCCAGACAGCCCTGGCGATCATGGGGTAACAGATGTCTCAGAAAAATCACCCCATCTAAAGGTTCTGCTAGGCTTTGGCTCAATGTTGGGATTCTTAGAATCTCAGACCTGTGCTAACACATCTCCCTGTGTACAAGGAAAGGCATTGTAATCCAATGTTTTTTCTTCACCAGAGGGACCAAGATAAAATTCTTCAGAGTTCTTCACCTGGACCACAGCATGGCTGAAAGTGGCAGCCAACCTGGGCACTCGGCCCAGCAGCCTTGCGACACGGAGCAGGAGAAAGCTTGGGGATCAGCCAGTCTAATGCCGAGAAGTCATTCTAACATGACAAGCAGCATGGCATCTAGCCTACTCGCAGCCTCCAGGGCCTCTCAGTATTTTAGCAAAGGGAGGAATCTCACAAAGGGAAGAGCTGGGTATGAGAAGGAGGTGATGTAAGGCTGTTAGGTCACAAACAAAACAAAAGAGGATGTGCTGCAGATTGTGATTCAAGAAGGGGAGAAGGGGGACCAATCAAACGCCCAGTGTTTGACGCTGAGAGCAAGGATGCTCTCTAGACCACACTTGGGATTAACACTGGATTTTCTGATTCTTTGGCTCCAGGTGATGCTATGTAGCTGAGAGGCTCCTTAGTCAAACCAGAGAAGATGCGACTGGGAATCTGTTTTTAGTCCTTCTGTTGCTGTAAAATATCTCCTAAGACTATGAGCTAAACCAGGCTAAGTGGCACACACACCTGTAGTAACAATTTTGGAATATTGGTTGCTTTCAAAAAACACAGAAACACTGTAAGAATGTGCTTTCATTTTAATTCCAGGTGTGGGATATGGGGCTGCTTCAGATTGTCCACAGCAGCTATGGTGCTTCGTGCTCCAGCAGGGGCGTGATGTTACTAGCTGCAGACAGTTTTTGCCATTATGTAACATCTGGAAAACTCGGAACTTTTGAGAGAGGGTGGTGGGTCTATGGCTGGTGCCTGTAGATCGAGGTTTAAGTAGTTGTAGAAAAAAGAAGAAATTGGATATCCTGATGTTGAAGATCAAACTTGCCCCTAATCAGTAGGAAGCTGTCTAAGTATAACACTACTTTCTTTCCTTTTTATTCCTTGTTCTCACCTATCTAGTGTTTGAGGATTGAAAGGATGGAGAAGGATAGAAGAAAGAAGAACCCACAAAGTAGCAAAAGACATCCACACACACCCTTAATCCCAGCGCTCAGGAGGCAGAGCCAGTTGATCTTTGTGAGTTTGAAGCCAGTCTGGTCTATATAGTGAAGCATATACCCCACCACCACCACTACCAGGGGATAAATAAAAAAGACTGGATGACTTATAAACTTTCATTTAGCTTGTGGTTTTGGGGATCTAAGACAGTGGCATTGACATGAACTTCTGGTGAGGACCCTGCGACATACTGGTACACGTTGGCAAAGGAAAAGGGAAGCAGGGATGTGCTGGAAAGCCTGTGTGGGAGACTGAGCTAGAGGGCAAGCAGCATGCTCTGCACAGCCTGATTTCTTTCCTGTGGTGTGACCCCCTCACAGAGGTAGAGCATCATGATTTGATTACCTCTCCATGGTCCTACCATCTCTTAACAGTATGTCATTGGCAGCCAAATACAAAGAACCATATTCAAACTGTAGCCAGCACATCTCAAACATTTTGGCTTTTAGGAGTCTTCTGAAGCCAAGCTTCAAGTAGGTCTTGAGAAATAGAATCTTCTAGGTTGGCCAGGGACCTATACTTGTTTTGGTTTTACCAGACAGGGTTTCTCTGTGTAGCCCTGAGTGTCCTGGAACTGACTCTGTAGACTAGGCTGGCCTTGAACTTGGCATGCCTCTGCCTCTGAATGCTGGGATTAAAGGTGTGTGCCACCACTGTTCATTGAACCTATAGATTTAACTGTGTCTGCAGTAACTCATGCATAGCCAGTTTAAGAGTTTCTAGCTAGTATAACTAACCTCATTTTGCAGAAGTCGGGGTTCAGAGGGTTCGTAGAGCATCACTTAAGGATCAACGTTTGGATGGGAAGCTGGAATTTCTGACTTTGGGCCCATCGCACACTGGAGATTGGTAAGTACACGTTAGTATAGGAAATAGCTCGTGAGGCATTTGGCTAGGTTCTTTCCACTTGCAAACCCACTTGACGGTGGCTTCTACTGTAACTCACATTTAAAAAGAGGAGCCTTGGGCAACAAAGGACAAGTAGCTGAGAATGGAGGCTCACACTCAAAATCCTTGCACTTTGAGCCAAAGAACTGCTTCAAGTTGAAGGCTAACATGGACCGCATAGTGAGCTCCAGGAAGTCTGGGATACAGACTAAGAACCTATCTCAAAAACAAAACAAAACCTAAAAGCTTGACGAAGAGTTAGGTGTTAACAAACACGGACCTGGGCACCTGTATTATCTTTTAGAACCACTGTTCTCTATCAGGAATGAAAGACACAAACCCAGTTTTGTGGAGAATGGGGAATGTTCTCTCAAAATCACCCCGCCCCTCCCTCCCCGGGATAATCCAGCCATCAGAGCTCCAGGAGGCAAACCTACTCACTTCTCTAACGCTAGGTGGCGCATCCAAGGTTCTGAGCACCCACCTGTGGGCGAAGCCTTTGGGAACTACCCACTCTCTACCCTGGTCTCAAGATATTATAGTCTCTGTGTGTTTGAAGACAGATGGCAGCCAGTGTAAGCTATTCCTAGTCTCAGCTCCGGGGATCCTTGTCTGTGTAGGAGGGTAATCACTGAGGAAGGCTGGCTTTCAGGAGAATTGTTCGGCACACACTTTGAGCCTTGCTTAGGCTGAGCTGTGAGGTAGGAGGCTCTGCTCTTTTCACAGGACATTTCCTGGCTCATTGAAAAGCAGTCGGCACTACAGTGGGGAGGGGGAAAGGGGCTTAGTCTGTGCCTACTATCTTTAGACAAAATGCTTTGCCCCCAACTTTCTTTCAGGTGACAGAATAACTTTGGTAGACAACTGTTTATGTTTTTCCTTAAAACTTGGAACATTTTGCTGTTTTAGTTTATACTTGATCCTTTTGAGTATAACTGTCTGGGGGTCTGGAAGTCTCAAACTCATAGAATCTCTAGGTCATACCTTATCCAACAATGAATTTTGTTCCTCACAGCATTTAATTTAATCACTGGGTCTGTGGTATAGGCAAGCCTGTAACCTCAGCTACTCAGGAGACTCAGGCGATTCCAGATCAGAGTGGGTAACTTAGGAACCCTGTCTCAAAATCAAAAGGGGGCTGTGGGTGTGTATCAGTGGTAGAATACCTGCCTAATGTTTAGGCAGCTCTGTTCAGTCCCCAGGACTGTCAAAGCAGCAATAAAGAACACGTTAGTTTTCAGCTGATAAAGGTAGGAAACATTTGGCTGTCGATCTAGTTTTAGTGGGCAAAGGGGCTTGCTGCCAATCCTGATGACCTGAGTTTGACATCCAGAACACACATGGTAGAGGAGAAAAATGGCTCCTATACGTTGTCCTTTGATCTCCACATGTGCCCACAAAATAATAAACATTTTAAAGAATTAGAAGTCAGGAAGAATTCTAGGAAAGTCTAGATTTCCTGATTCTCTTGAAGTAGGAAATTCAGGGACCAGGATCCTTCATGCCCTATGGCAGTACTTGGCTGGGATTCTTACGGCTATGTCTTCAGTGTACTTGAGCCCAGCTCTCCTTGTTGCTCTTTCTCCTTGTTGCTAGTTCCATCTGAATTGAGTTCTCTGATGGAGATTAAGGAGTCTTCCAAGACTCACAAAAATACTCACCTTGTTCCAGGCCAATTCAGGAGAGGATTGGAGGTAGAATTGTAAAGTTTTGTGAGGCAAGCCACTAATGTGCAGATGGGGGTGTGGTGGGTGGATGGACTGGGTGGATGGGTGGTGGCACAGGGTGGATTTGCTGACTGGTCATCTGTACCTTCCTTTCTGTTGATGTCTTTGCTGCCCTAAGAACCCTGCCCAGCTCAGTTCTGAACCTGCTGCTGATCTCCTGGAGGGGCCACCAGGTTTCAGCTCACACTGGCTTCATCTCATTGCTTCTGTGTCTGGGAGACAAAGGAATTCTTTTAGTTGTGCCTTTCTCTCCCTGTCCAGCAATTAGCACAAATCTCTGCATAGTTCTTGATGTGGAATGTAGAAAGAACCCAGTGCTAGCAATCTGCTATGGTGATGCAGGCCAAAGGCTGAAAGCCAAAGTTGCCTGGCATCCAGGTGGTAGAGGATGGGCAAATCGAGAAGGGAAAACCTGGGAACAGACCAGGGATTGTGGAGTGAAGAGAGTCAAGACTGGAGGTCCAGGGAGAGGACAAGACACTGTGAGTTTTGAGAAGGGGTAGGGCAGCTTGATAGGACCAGAGAGCTCTCAAGCTGGCTGAGATGGACCCTCAAGAAGATTCCTTGATCTCTCTCTCTCTCTTTCTCTCTCTCCCTCCCTCCCTCTCTCTTTCTCTCTATATTCAGTTCTTCAGAGAGTGCGATTGAAAGGCTCCCAGACTCCATCTCTTCATTACAACTTTCACATTTACTACCCTTAGCCGAGCTATGGCTCTCACCTAACTCACCTGCCCCTGTCAGAGGCCCCTGTCCATCTTCTGTCATCTCTCTTCCTCTTCTGTCTCCATTGCTCTCCTTTCTCAGTAGCCCACGACCAGAAGTGCTTCCCAGACTGCAAGGTTCTAGGGTCTTTGTCCTCTGTGGCTTCTTGGATCACACTCCTCCCAATTCTCCTTTATGCTATGTTAGAAATACTTTTAATTTCAGAACAGGCTAACTGGCCTAGCACATGCCATCTCCTCCAGCTGGGACTCTTCCTGCAGACAGTGCCATGTCCTCCTCCTCCCTGACTCTAAATCAGGTTTCTGTTCTAATACCTCTCTGAGACATCCTCCTTCACCATCCCACCTAGAAGAGAGTTTCTCTCCGCACCTCACCCACTAGACACACACACACACACACACACACACACACTATTCTGTCACCTCACTTTCTTTAGAACACATGCCATTGTGTTATATATTTATTTGTTTCATTGTCTGTGTTTCTCACAAGAAGGTACTAAGAGAACAGAGACATTGCTTCACACATAGATGTTTAGGAAATAAACACAGAGATTCAGTAGGCAAGAGCTGAGAGACACCAGGGCCACTGTTGTCTTGGGGCAAAGAGGGACTATGTAACATACAAGAGGAGATTTTTAAATACAGTACTTTAAATATGTGATTAATATTCAATTTGATATGATAGTCATATTTATAGTTCAATTACACATGCAGATCAAATGCCAAGAGCTGTTTGGGGTACATGATAATTACAGGGCAGACTGCCTTCAAGAAATTACCAGCCAAGGGGGAGAGGAAAGGACAGATAAAGGCTTCTCGGTTATCTGGGCATCCCCTGTGACGAGATCTTCATTGTCTTGTACAACAGAGGAGTTCAATTTTGAGGGATGAGTGAGTTATCAGTATATCCATTTTGTTTATAGATATGTGTCCACATATATGCCCAAGTGTGTACAACCCAGAGGACAACAGCCTCAGGCGAGGTCCCTCAAGTACCAGCCACATTTTTGCTATTTTGTTTTTAGCATGGATTCTGAGGACCACACTCACATTTCCATGACAGGCGCTTTAGCAAACAAGCCCTTTCCCCAGCCCATCCATGTGTTCTTTCAGTACGTGTTTTGCTGTCATGCAGTCCAATAGGATGAAAACACTTAGTAAGTCCTTCTCTGAGTTCTGAAATCCACTGCTTGTTTCTTTGGACATGGCTGTCAATCATATAAAGGGCTTGGACCTCTCAAACTCCACCCTTCATCCTCTGTCTCCTCTGAATCCTGATCTCAGACACTGAGTCTCTCTCACACCCACCTAGACATTCCATAGGAGCCCACCCCTTGACGCCAAGGCCTCTCTGTCCCTGTAGCTGCCTGTGTGGTTACTTCCATTTCCTGGATTTTTCAACCATTCTGCACCACAACATCTTCAGTCTTCCGGAAAACTCTCCCACCCTCCCTCTTCGCCTAGGTCAAGTGGTTTTTCTAAAATGCAGCTCTGATGGCCACAGTTTTTTACTCAAACCATTTGGGGGCTTTCTCCTAGACATAAGCTTAAAGCCCAGCCCTTAGTCCCTCTGGCTTCCCATTCTTCGCTGCAGTTCTTGTCAGTCTTCCCTTCAGTCTAGTTAGGGCCCCACAGGGCATTTTCTCATAGGTACTGAGTCTTTCCTCTCTGGGCAGATAAAGTTATGTTTCCAGGGCCCGTGATTGTCCTCTGTACCTCCTCCCACCTTGTTCTTTGGATTTATACTCAGTTTTCTCTAGAAGAAGGTTTCCTAGGCCTTATCTTACCTACCGTTTCACCCCAGGAACACAGAGAGAGTTGAAAACATTCCTCCACACCATT
Organism: Rhabdomys pumilio; assembly: GCA_030674055.1. Lineage (NCBI taxonomy): Eukaryota > Metazoa > Chordata > Mammalia > Rodentia > Muridae > Rhabdomys > Rhabdomys pumilio. Next base: position 53,195,856 of record JANHMN010000001.1, on the reverse strand, counting down.
TATTCGTGGCCTGCTGTTAGTGTTCCCAAGATCACAAGTTCTGCAAGGGCAGTACGATCCAACCTGCTCCTGCAGTGAATCGGGTTTTGTTTTTTGTTTTTTGCACCTTGTGTTTGGGAATATTGCATAAATATGGAGGCGCTTGCATGGATAGCACTGTTATAAACTAATGACAGTTCATTTTTAACTGAGTGCTTTTGACATATGAGGCATTCCGCTAAGTGCTTTACAAGTATGACGTGGACACCTCACACAACCCTATTAAGCAGAGCTTATTTACTCTTTGTAACAGATGAGCGAACTGAGGCACAGAGAGGTTAAGGAACCGGGCTAAGGCCCACAGCTACCAACCCAGGCTATCTTTGGGATTCAGATTCTATGCTAGAGTGAAGCACAATGTAGAGGTTCGTTATAAAATTAGATTCAATTCTCCAGCGAAGTGTTTTGCTATTGTTTATCGGGCAAAAGATGTGTCTCCTAGTGCCTGCGCTTTAAGAAGGGCCTTTGCTGCGTGAACCCGGCGTTAACTTTCCATCAGCTCGTCCCAGGTGGTCCGCAGCTGCTTGCGGGTGCAGCCAAAGTGCCCGGGCGGTGGGCGGGGCGTGCCGGGGGCGTGTCCCCGTGAGGCCACCGCCTTCGCCCCTGCTCGCCTGGCCTGGAGCTGCGGGCCAGGCCCGAGCTAGAGGGCGGGGCCTGGGGCGGGGCGGGAGCAGGACGGCCTGAGCCGCTGCGGGAGGCGAGGAGGAAGAGGCGCGTCTTGGGAGGCGTGCGGGACACAGACGGGCGAACGTTCGGTTGCTGGGAGCTTCGGGGCTCCGGGCGAGGTGAGCGCGGGCCGGCAAGGATCGGGGTCGGGGGCGCGGGAGCCGTGGAGTGGCGATCGACGTCCCGCCCCGGGCCCAAGCCCCTTTCTCCGTTGGACCCGGATCGCGCGGAGAGGGCTCAGCCTGCTGCAAGCGGAGCCCCGAGTCCCCTTCTCAGAGCCTTTTCTTTGCCAATGTCTCAGACTCAACCGCCGGGGAGGTAAAACAATAGCGGGCCACCTGGGACGCGGCGCGCCCGGGCTCCCACGGCCGGCGCCCCGAGTCGCGGCCCCGCGCCAGCCCCGCGGCGACCCGCGCTGCCGAGGGTGGGGCTGCCCGCCGCGCCCCGCTCCGTAGACCGCGACGGGAAAAGCCCGCGAGTGAGAGAGGCATTTGGTGAAAGTGTTTTAAGAACAATCATAATTGCCCTGCTCTGGGCGGGGAAACTGAGGCGTAGGGCACGGAAGGTAAGATTTGTACAAGGTCAGGATGCACACATGGGCTGCCCTCGCCCAGGGAGGGGACCCAGGTGGCTCGGCTAGCCAACCGGGCGTTTTGGCCTCTATCGGTTTTGCGGTGGTTGTGTTGGCCTTAGATAAATGTCTGTTGTGTTTGTTTTAGGAATCTGCGAGTTTTTGTGGGACCACTATCGGGCTACCAAATGCCAGCTTACTTCGCGTGCTCTGGCAGGTTCTGGGGCAGGTGACAGCACTGTGACCTATCACCATGGAGGGAGATGGACTTTTTGATGAAGAAATCCGAAGTATCTTCACCAGTCAGGATGTTTTGGCTGTCTTGGGTTTTGACAAAACCTGTCTGGTTCCCTTTGGGGGATCCGAATGAGAGATCTCAGACACCTTCACTGCGAAGCCAAGGACATTTCTGTATAATCAGCGCATGAAAGGATTTTTTCAGACTCTTTCCTCCCATTTTCCTCGAGGATTAATCCATCAGAATCCACAGTTCCGGTGGAGACTGCAAGGCATATACAATGTGGCAGAAACCAAGAGCGCCTTCGGAATTGCTCTGGACCCTGCCTTAGGCATAGAGGACTCTATTGCACACGCCATTCCCCTCCCCTGCCCCCAACTCCCTCCTTCTGACTACTCTCTTTGACTGGCTCTCATTTTCCCGGTGAAGTTCTGTTTCCAAACTGTTCCCTGGAGCTATAAGTGGATTGGCAGTAATGAGAGATTAGGCGGTGGGAAAAGCACGGTGCCCTGTGCTGTGTCCTTTTCCTGCTGCCGCCACCGCCGACATGAAGTGCTTTTTCCCAGTGTTGAGCTGTCTGGCTGTGCTGGGTAAGTGACTGCTTATCAGTTCTATAGCTGTGAAAGTTTAACCCGATCTCAGTGCTAATTCCTGTGGTTCTCTCATATCAACACCGGGTTTCGGGAGGCAGAAAGGGGCAGCCAGAGTGTGACAGAGTGGATTAAAGTACCGTGAGGGTCCGTTTGTTTCTGACCCAGGAAGAACGGTGGAATTCTGGTTGTCTAAGCTGCCCTGGGCCTTTGGATGAAGCCCCTCACTTCAAGGCTGAGGCTTGGGGATGGTGTGTGGATTGAGGGCTTCCAATGTCTTTACTTTTGTGTTGGTCTGCATCAGCTCCAGAGAAGTTACAACATGATTCTCACTGTGTTGGGAACGGTGGTTTCATGAATGGTGGTGCTTTTTTTATTGTTGTTTTTGGAGGAGGAAGGTGGGAGTGGGTGGGATGGGGGCTGAAGGGATGCTTTGTTTTGCCTAAGAAGTCCGTAGGCTAAGTGTGTATTGAAGACACTAGTTTTGTGTCTCCTCACCAAGGAAGCTCGGCTCATAGTCCTTGCAGGAGGTGAAGCTGAAGACAGGGAGCTGCCTGATAAGGGGGTGTGTTAGGATTGGTTTTCATGCCCTCAGAGAAAAAAAAATCTGAAGACTCAGAGTAGGAGGGAGAAGCTGTGGTCTCAGAAGTGAGCCCTCAACTCCTCTTTGCAGGCCTCCATCCCCAGATCCCCAGCCCCTTGTCTCTTTTGGTATGTCGAGCAATCTCCACTATGTATTTTCCAATACTCTGGTTTATCATAAACTGGATAGCTGGCACCTGGTGCATTCTCACCTCAGACCTCACGAATGGACACACCCCCTACCTTCTCTGTGTGGCACTCCATCCTCTGCATTCAGAGAAGTTACTGTTGCTGGCCACTTAGCTTCTCCATTCTAGGTTTCTTGCACTTACAGAATTTATCCATGGAGATTTTCTCTGAATTATCTGCACCCTTATAAAAGTTAACTGGCATCCGGAATGAGGATGGACTTTAGTCTTGAATTCCTATCTCAGCTTCATCTTGATTCACATGTGAGTCTCAGTAAGACATCCAAAGTCTGCATTTAAGAGATGTAAGATGTCCTAAAATAAATAAATAAATAAGAACCTTGATTGCCTCGAAACATGTTTGAAACTCCAATCAGTGTGCTTATTCAGAGGTGCTCAAACTTAGGCATGGGTTGGTATCTTTAAGGCATTTAAAAAAAAAATCTTGATATTCTGGCAACCACCTCAGAGCAGTAAAACCAAATTCTGTGGATTGTGAGTTCATTAGTGCCAGCCCTTCCCTGCTCACACACATATGTATGCACAGGCACACATGTGGCTGTATGTATAGTGAGTTTGACCTGTTGTCAGGGTACAGAATCTCCATGTCTCCTGTGTGCTCAGGTAAAGGAAATCAGGAGCAAGGCTTCTCTTCTCTTGGCCAGCCTCTTTATGAGACTATATTTATATGTGTTGTACAGTATTTGTCACTGTGTCTCAGCTTGAATCAGCAGTTGGTGAATCATGGAGATTGAAAAGGACACAAACTGGGAAAGCCCCACCCCCGCAGCACACTTCCCAGGCTTGGCTGTGTGCTTGAGGGTGGGGCTCAGGGCAGAAGGAGCCACCAATGGGAAGACAGGGAACTATGACATTTGTGCCTTTTGTTTCTTTTCTTTCTTTCTTTTTTTTCTTTTTGGCTGTTGAGGAAATCTGAGGCTGCCTGCTGGTCTCCCTGCTGTCCCCTCTGCAGGTTCCTCTGTGGAGGGGAGCTGGGACCCTAGCACCTAGTGAGTGCAGTCGGTTTCCCTCCACCCCACTCTACCCTCCCCAGAGAGGCCCTGGAGGAAGCTGAGTCTCCAGGTGACTGGAAAGGGTGGAAAGACAGATCTGTGTGACACTGGAGAGATTTGGAACCGTGGACAGGCACGGTTAGTGGTACACTAATGTGTACCCCATTCTGAGTCCCTTGGAGGTACTCTCAAGCTCCTGGCCTATTATCTGAGAGCTGACAACATGGTTTGGGAGGCCTGCCTTATACTAGTCTGGGAGAAGCACAGGATGTTTGGGGAGGGAACAAAAACACTCCAGTCTGGTGACTGCCTGGTATGGTCTGATTCATGTTGTCAGCATTCTCGCTGTGTGATGTGAATTAATGTGTAGTGTGAATTTAAAACAGTAATAAAGAAACCCAAGGTTTTGAACCCATGTGGGTCACATACCTGGAATAAAATTGTCTAAAAGTTGAGTCAGGCTAAGTGCTGTGAAAGGGAGGCAGATAGAGGAAACGACCTTCCAGATTTGAGCTAGAAAATCTTGTGACCCTCTGGGAGAAGGACCACTGGGTGAATCTGTGAGATTATCTGACCTTTAGGTTTGTGTATTTCTGCTCCCTTCCTTTCCGGATGTCTGGAGTTTGGTTCAGGTTTCTCTTTTATTGCCTGTTTAGGACACTGATAATTCAAGTCTTTGTCCCTATTCTCCTGACTGCTGAGTCTCCTGTCCTTTTGGAGTCCCAGGTGGCTTCCTCCAAGCTCAGTCATTGGCTGCTACCATTCCTCATTTCCATTCCAAAGGCATCTTAGGCCTGGGCTGGTGAACAGCAGAGTCTCCTGTCTGGAATGGATGGAGCCAGAGGGGCAGAAGAGGAGAGAGAAAGGTGGGGGGGCTCATCTGAGTGTGAAGAAGAGGTAATCAGGTGGGAGAGCCGGGGTGACTGGCACTGTGTCTGTGCCTGGGTGAAGCCCATGTGTGTAAATGTGGCATGGAAAGATGGCAGCAGCAGGAGAGAAGGTAAGAGTTGTGTCGCCTTAAACAGGAGGAAACCACTCTGTAAAGATGCTTGTAGGCTGTAGACACAGAAAGCGTGGTTCAATTTTCGTGTACCATGAAGAGTTATACTTCCAGACCAGTCCAGATGTTACAAACAAGACAGCGTTTGTGTTCTTCTCCAGTGAACTCACACACTGTTTATAGAGTTTGGGAAGCCTTGTGTTCGAACAGGATGGGATCAAGTTATCACTTCCAGTGATTAGGCAGAGAGCAGAGGGTGCTTCCAAAAGAGATGGAAGGAAACTTTGATGTCTTGATAGGCATGAACTCAGAGGCAGGATCAAGGTGATCAAAGGCAGAGGAGAAGGAGGAAGCAGATGACAGAGGAGGGGGTTTACATCATTGGGGATGGGTGGCTGGGATGGGCGGCACAATTAATGGATGAACCCAAACTACTGGTCCTAACACTGTTGAAAAAGTGGTACACTTGGCTTTGTAAGACTATCTGATGAAAGTGCTGGAGAAAGGAATTCTTGCCAGGACTGGCTAGGCTGCCTCTTGTGGTAGTCTGTTTTCCACCATTATAACAAAACATCTGACATAACTGAGAACAGGTTCATTTGGGCTCACAGCTTTAAGAGTTGGCTCTGTTGCTTTTGGGCAGAGCATCATGAAAATGGTGGAACAGTTTTGGGGGGAGGTGTACCCTCACCTCATTGCTGAGAAATGAAAAGGAGGAGAAGGAGCTGGGCTGTATTGTACTCTTACATGGCCTGTTCACAATGTCCCCAAGATTTCCCACTAGACCCTGACTCTGAAAGGTGCTCTCTTCTCCCAATACGACCACCCTATGTTCCAAACCTTTGGATGTATAAGAGTCATTTAAGATCCAAACAATAGCATCTTTAGACTGTAAAAATAGTTGAGTCATCTCTCTGTACCCAGGGCTATGTTCTGGCCCCCCTTGCTATGGTGTCCACGGCAGCAGAGCTGCAGTTATTACGATAGCAGTGGTACTATCAGCTCTCTGAACTCCAGTCCTTATTGTGAACCAAGCCCATCATTCAGTCTCCAGAGCAACCCTAAGCAATAGGCACCTTACGTTTCCATCCTTTTATAGATGGCGATCCTGAAGTCCAAGGAGATTAACTTTCCTAAGATGGATTGCTGGCCAAGTTAATGTATTGCACAGTATTTGGGCCCCAGGCTCCTTCTGGCTTGTTTCCTGTGCATGGCATTTACTCCCAGTATTACCTCAGGGTTCGATATGGCCATTCTGGCTCCAGCCATCAGGAGGGAAGAAAGGATTAATGAAGGATTCATGATGAAATTTGTATATTAAGGATACTTACTGGAAGGTATGTACATTTCTTCTGCTTATATTCTCATTGACTTGAACTTGAACATAATGGCTATACTTAACTGCAAGGAAGGCTGGGAAGTATGCTCGTTCTAAGTGCTGGGGCCATGCTTAAAATCTAGGGTTGTATTGCTTTAAGGAGAGTGCAGGTTTTGCCTGACGAATATGGGCCTCTACTAGCCACAAGCTTGTAAATGGCAGAGTAGAGTATTGAAGCCAGGACTGTCAGTATCAAATCCTGTGTTCTTTTATTAAACAAGCAGTACCTTCTGTGAATGAGGCCCAGGCTCCGGCCAATAAGGAGCCTTATTGGGGAGACATGAGCTAGACAAACCAACAGTTGTTGCCGAGGAAGCAACATAAGCCAGCATATAATTACAAAGAGCATTTGTAACGTTTGAAGTGAATACTGTGTTTATAGGGTGTTCTGTGCCAACACTTCCAATACAGTGGCTTTCTGTATAAAATGCTTAAGGATGGCATTTGTACACGAGCCCCAGAACTGCCTTGTGCCTGCCACCAAATAAGTAGGAGTTCATTTACTTTTTGGTCAGTGAGTTCATAGTGTGCTTATAGAGAGACCTGAGCTAACACTTTCATACTGTGGCCTCCGGTATAAAATGCTTAAGGATGGTCTCTGTACCTGAGCTTCCGAATTGTCTTGTTTCTGCCACCAAGTAAGTAGGAGTTCAGTTAATTTTGGTCAGTGAGTTCACAAGGTAAATATACATGCTTTTGTTTGGTTAGCTTTCCAGTGCTGGGGTTGGATTCCAGGGCCTGGGATACCCAAGGTGCTTTGATTACCACTGAGCTATGCTCCCAGCCCTCACAAAATAAATACTGTTTTTCCATTTGCTGTCACTTTCACACTGAGGAAATGCAGAGTTGGGCAAGAGGAAGTAATTTTGCTCTAGAAAGAGCTGGAAGTTGGCGGGGTCTGGATTTGAATCCAGGTGTCTTAGACTGGGACTCTCAAGCCTACAATCTACTAAACATGGCTGCTGGATCTTTTCTGTTCTGTGAGAATCCTTTGGACAGTCCCACCTGACCCCAAGGAAATCAGTTATATTGTAATAGAGCTATTGAAATAGTTTAACAGAACTATGTGATATAGTAGCAGGCCTACTTTTAAACTAACAACCCCTAACAGCGGGTCTAATAAGCATCGGTGTTGGTATGGTGACAAGTGTTTGGTATTTTGGGGCTGTATCTACTTCACTGAGTATGAAAAGTATGTGATTTGTACTTAGAGAAACCACTGATTCTAGAAACATTACTGGGGCAATCAAAGGGATTGTTAAGGTTCACTTAGAGGCTAGTGAGAATAAAGATATGATTTCCCTACTTCAGGTTTACATACACACTGAGTTCTCCCCACAGGCCTGCAGGGTTCAAAAGCAAGCCCAGCAGGGCTATGCAGTGCTGGTTAGGAGAGAAGCCAGGAGAATCTAATTCCTGAATGTTGCCTTTGCTGTTCCAGGAAATTTAGATCACCTGCGTATGGGTGCCTCCTTGGTTTTCAAAGCCTCTCTATTGCAGGGCCTTTCCCAGTGTTTAGAATGGACAGGGTGTGGTGGGGTGGACAGGAGTGAGCAGTTACAATGGGGGTGACAGTTTAGGGGATGATGACCCAGTGACCTGAGGTTCAAGTGTAAGCTTTCGGTTTAGGTTGGATGGTGCTAGAAAGAGGATGGCTGTAGCTTGGAATGAATTTGGGATTTGGACTTAGAATCCAGAGCCCAGCCTGCTCTCACTAAGTGGGGGAAGAGGGTCAGGTGAGAACTGAAGTGCTCTCAGGCATCACTCCTGGGTGTTACTCCCAGGCCCACAGTTTTAGCTTCCTTTGGGAATTCAGCATTTGCCACAAGCAGACACCTGTTTCTTTGCAGCTTCACAGTGAGACACAGCAATTCCTTATAAAACGTTGATTTTTCAATTTAAGGAAATTTGGGACACCTGTGTGTGAATGGCCCCCTGATTTTCAAAGAAATGAACAGTTACATAAAAATCAGGCGTGCAGTTGTTGAAAATCACATGTTGCCAAATTCCCTCACCAAGAACCCTTTATTAAGTGACTAATTGTGAACCACAGAGGCAGGTATTCAACAAAGACCTTAGCAGAGGACTCCCTTTACCTCAAAGTGGAGTTTGTTTTCGTTTCTTAACTCGGCCTTCAGAAGGGCAAAACTCACAAACTAGAGACATATTATGCAATTTAGTTTCCAAGCAGTTGTCCACTCAGTCTCTCTTGCATCTGTAATTATAGTAGCAGGAGAGAATGAAGAGCCTGGGACTCTGCAAGATCCTAAATCGAAGACTGAATTATATTAACTCTACCAGGCTCGAAGGTGGTCAGATGTATTTTTAAAAAAGCTTTATAATAGGCTCTATAATAATGAGAGTTCAGGTGAAGTTTCTGCCCAGCCCTTTAATTAAGTTCACCGGATAGTGTCTTTTCCACCATCCAGGTGAGGCTTTCCTGAGCATGCCCAGCCCTCTAGGACATAATAATCCAAGGCACTGGTTCTCAACCTTCTAACGCTGTGACCCTTTAATACAGTTCCTCATGTTGTGGTGACCCCCAACCATAAAATTATTTTCATTGCCACTTCATAGCTTTAACTTTGCTATTGTTATGAATCGTAATGTAAATATCTGATACACAGGATATCTGGTATGTGACTCAGAGGGATCTCAACTCACAGGTTGAGAACCACTGGTGGAAGGCCACCAGAAAAATGGTAAATTGATTAGCAAATAGACTGGCCAATATTGACATCACACACTCTTAGAGGATGGGTATCTTGAGTTGGGGGTGGGGAAGCAAGGCTGGTGTGTGCCTTGGAAGCGAAGCAAAGAGAATTCTTTCAGGAGAGAAAGATGCTAGAGAAGCTGGTCATTGTTCCATCTGAAAATGTTTTCTGAAACAGCTTAAATTTTAGACATTTTAGGGAAGGGACATTTCTGGCAGGATTATGGGAACTTCTAGGAGGGCAGGGAAGACTTGTCAGTGAGCCAGGTCCTCATGCTGCCAGTTGGTAAGAATTGGAGCAGACAGTCGGTATGGAAACTGGGTTTTGGGGTCAGAGACAGGTGGAAGAGACCAGAAAGTTGTCAGTGGGACTCTTGGTGGGTCCCTGGGAGAAGTAGTCGGGGAGTTAGTTCTCAGGTGGTCACCAGAGGTGAAGTCCAGAGGTAGACGGGAAGGTACCTGCCTGTTCCTGAGCCAGACAGAGGTGGAGGAGTCCAGAGGTAGACAGGAAGGTACCTGCCCGTTTCTGAGCCAGACGGAGTTCAGTGTTCATTACCAGATAATCAGAGCAAAAGCAACCAACAGAACTGGGAATTCAGAGAAGGTAATGTCTTACTTTGCCCCTCTTGCCTGCAGGTGCTCATACATATGAACACTCTTTATTGAAACAGGGAAAAAAACAAAACCCAAAGTGATTCTAGTCTTGTGTTCTTTTCTGTGGTGATTCTCTGATGCTTTGTTCAGGCTTGTCTTAGGTTGGTGTTATTTTGCATACAGATCAGTGTTTGCCTGTAGAGCCATTATCTGACACTCCAGAGTGCTGTCCGCTGCCACCTCTGCTCTCTGTAGGACCTGGATCTAGAGGCAGGCTTCCAACCTCCATATTTCTCAAGGGGCCTGTTGTGTCAATTCTTCATTCCTGAGAGCTTTCCATTCTGAAATCTTTTTCTCAGAGACAGTGTCTATTAATAATAAATAATAATTAGTATGCCTTTCCTATGTGATAATCAGGAGGCTAGCTCACCTTCATATGATCCTGCTGTCCGGCCTTTGCTGTTGGCAGCAAAGATGGCTGAAGTCTACATACACCTATATATGGGAGTGTTGGCACCTTGGCCCTGGTCTTGGAGTGGTAGCCTCTTAAGTGTTTCAAAATCACCTTCAAGATGGCCAAGCTGACCACAGTGCAGCTTGCGGCCTCTAGGACCTGGGGTAAGTCAATAGTGTGCATCCCTTGTGTGCATTACTGACCTTGATTGACTTAGCCAGGAAGCACTTTCCTTGAAGAGAGGGAGAGGAACCTGGAGCTGAGTTATCACCTGGTGCTGCAGGTCAGGTTGCTCCTGCCCAGCCCAGCCCAGCCCTGAGGACTCTCCTACTGTTTGCTAAAAGACTTCTAGAGAATGTACACATTGTGTAATCAAAAGCCAGTCAGCTCCATAAATACGAGTCACTGTTCCTTCAGTCCAAAGGGAAGTAAGGAGAGAAAGAGAAAAAGACTTTCAGAGAGTGAAATGTCAGTCTCTTAGCTAGCACCCGCCCATAGGAAATGTAGAGTTTTTTTTTTTTTTTTTTTTTTTTTTAAACAGCATTTGGTTTGAATTAAGCCATAATTTAAAACAGTTAATAAAATGCTGTAGGCTAGAGTATTGTATAAAAGTAAGAAGATGAGATACTGGTTTTAATTTAGATGATAGCATATATTTACTTTATTATTTTTTAATTTTGAGGCCTTTGTTTTTTGGCAGAGGTAACCAGAAGATAACTCTGTTGTAAGATATAGTTGTAGGACGTGGGGGCTGGGGCTGGCTCAGTGGTATAGCACTCACTTTGCGTTGTGGGTGGCTAAGTGCCATCCGTAACACTGAAAGAGAAGAAAGAGAACTAGAAATTAAAAGTGTGTACATTGCAATCTTTGTCCCACACCCCTTACTGGTTTTGATATGTCTTCCTTATGATTAGTGTATAGTCTCTGAGACACTTTCTGTGTGTATACTCAAATGCACATTTTTCTGACATAAATGGAACCATACAGAACGTTCCGTTCCACAACATGATTTTAAAGGGTGATTTACCTCAGTTCTTTTTTTCAGGCTTAATTTTATAGTCATATCAGAAATGATTTGCTTATTTTATAGCTAGCTGAAGCTGTAATTTGTAAAGTCACCGGGGAATCGTGAACTCATTCGGTAGCTATACAACGGAATAATTTCGTCTCCCCATCATCAGGCAACCAAGAGTCATAATAAAAACTCTGGCCTTAAACGGTAGTGTATTTAATGAGAATAATCGACTTGTTTATCCTGAATATTTTCTCTGAAAAACACATAAATTTGACAAATTAAGCACTTTCATGTTTTACTGACCAGTTTGTCATAACGTTGAAATAATGTTAGATTAAAACGAAACCCGTTGAGAATTTGTTAAGGAGACAGCAGTAAACACTGGGGTTTGTGTCTGACTCAGTCAAACGGTCTTGTTTGTTTGCGAGCTGGAAAAGAACTGAGTTTTCCATTTCCACAAGATTCCCCCAACTCATAGTGAAGGCAGCTGGCCTCCAAGCTCAGGGTGGTGGATTGCCCCTCACTGAAGGCTCATCCAAGGAAGAGACCTTCCCCCTGCTGCCTGCAGTGTGGCAGCAGAGGCGGCTGCTCTTACCTTCTCTGCCTCAGAGCATGGGTTACTTCTCAGGCTCACTGGTGTGACTTTGCACAGCCTGGCTTACCTTTCCACTGCCTTAAAAATAGCTGCTGTTTTGGAGGAATGGATGGTTGTCGGATTCACATATCCTAGTGGAAACTCTTAAACATTAGAGTCTGACCTTCTGTCACCCTTCCCGAGACCACCAGAGGAGCCCTTTTCTGTTAGAATCTACTTTAAGACTCTCTGAAACCTTTCATCCATTCATCCAGCAAACATTTGAGTGCCTACTCCAAGTGTTCATTGTCCCCTTATCTCCACTGCCGCAGAACTAAAGTTAGCACCAGGATGAACATTTTCAGTGGTCACCTGATAAGTATTTTTTAATTGGTAATAGGGGGATTAATTTAAAACACTCTGATACAAAGAGTCTCTCTTATCCACCTCTCCACCTTCTTTCCTTCCCCTCCCCCTCCTCCATCTCTAAAGTAAACCTGTTTTTTTGGCTGTCACTTTGACATCTTTACTTCCTGTTTGTTTGGTTTTGTTTTTTTGCCCCTCAGTGTTTTTTGATGGCCATGGATTACTAATACCCAGGGCAGCCATGACAAAGGACCTTTAGGAAAAGGATTTGGAATACTGCTGATGGTTGAGAGATGGAAGTAATAGACGACACAGGGGCAATTCTTCCTGTTGAAAATTTGCTAGTATCTTAAGCCCAAGATATGTGGACTTTTCCTGTTGCTTGCTGGGGATGCTGTTTGGATACAGGGGTTGACTGTTGTTTGACTATTGAGGATGCTGTCTAGATGTGGGCATTGTTATCTTGGCTGGGATGCTGTCCAGTATGGGGAATGACTTGTTACTGACTATTGGAGCTGTTTGGATATGGGGACTGACTTTTTTTTTTTTTAAATCATTTTATCTGTTTACATTTCAAATGTTATTGCCCTTCCTGGTCTCCTCTCCACCAACTCCCTATCCCAATTTCCTCCCCTTTGCCTCTAAGAGGATGCTTCCCCACCCACCACCCACTCCCTCCTCAACCCTCTAGCATCCCTCTTTTCTGGGGCATCAGGCCTCCACAGGACCAAGCACATCCCCTCCCATTGAGGCCAGATGAGGCAGTCCTCTGCTACATATGTATCTGGAGCCATGGACCAGCCCATGTCTACTCTCTGGTTGGTGGTTTAGTCCCTGGGAGCCCTGGGTGGTCTGGTTAGTTGATACTGTTGTTGTTCCTATGGGGTTGCAATTTCCTTCAGCTCCTTCAGCTCTTCCCTTAACTCTTTTATGGGAGATGGCGGGAGTGGGGGGTGGGGGTGGGAATAACGTTTTATTGACTGTCAGGAATGCCATCTTTCTTGTGGGGGTGGGGGGTGGGGGTGGGAATAGGAGTTTCACCCTTGCCTCAGAATTCCTAGAAAACCAGAATAAAAGAGAAGTAGAAAAAAAGACAGTGCCCACACCCGCCTTTCTCCATGACTTAAGAGTTTTGGTGGTAGGGTTGCTTCCTCTTCTGCCCCTTCCATCTGTGTCAGTCTGCCATGGGACTTCTGTCCATGCCACTGCTGGGTTTCACCCTTGCTGGGCATATATACAGCCTTGGTGGCAACTCTGAGAAGGCATACCTCTGCACTTTTCCTACGTTCCTGTTGGACTCCATGGTAGCCAGGGGCTTCTCTCTCCTCCAGTAATCTCTTCAGTCTAAAAGTTCAAGCTGTTTAAACTGTGCCTGGTGGACATGGCTGTGGCCCAGCACGGGCAGCTGTTGCCCGAGAGCCTCTGTGCCAGGTCTGCTTTCTCGCTGTGAGCAGTGCTTGCCTGAGGCCTTTCTAGTTTTCCTCATCGGCTTTCGTTGGCAGTGGGAATTCTGCTGTACAGATGCACACACACTTGTTATTTTGTTGGGGGTTGGAGCATTATGCATCTGTTCCAGGCTTACCCCCAAACTAGATAGCCCTTTTTGACTCTGATTAGAGATGATTTGCTGGACAGTTTTGTATTGTCTTCTGATGTTTAAGAATGAGAAATTGTACACTGGACAGTCTTGTGGGCTGTCTTGCGGTATTGCGTTATGAAGAACAAGCAAGATCCCATTCTGAGCACCCAGCCTGGCTCATCCTCTGTGCCTCTCTGGGAATGGGTGATAGTCTCTGGCTGGGAGACTAGAACAGTGGACTTCTGGGAAGGAGAGGTAAACCATAACTAATGTGTCCCTAGAGTTGGGCTTATTTCAGAAGAATCCTGGCAGATCTCCTGTGCAGTCCTCTTAATTTTAGGGGTAAATTATTCTAGAGCTGAAGGAAAGGCTGGTGGTAGTCTTGAGGGAGGATCGTGAAGGCATGGAAGTAGATCTGGAAATTTTCCCTAACATAATCTCTGCACATTGGCTTTGCTGCACTTAAAACACCACACCAGATAAACTGCCTGTCCACTCTTAGCCCCACTATGGAGGAGTTTCCCATATTTGGTTTTTGGGGAGAACAGGGCCTCATTTGGGAACAAATCCAGATTCCATCTGTGATATCTCTGTTTTGGGGGAAAGGAAGCATTCGCAAGAGCCTGGCATTGCTACTGAACATACGATTCCTGTACATGCCTCCCTGTCCCTGTTATCCAGCTCCCATCCTGGAGCTGTGCTGTGCCCATCAGGAATCCGACCGACTCTTGCTTTCTTCTGCATATTTTTCTTTCTGCCAGTGCATAGGCATTTGGCTTTAATCAAGGAGGCTTTTACTCGGTGATCTGTGGCAGGGATGACTGAAGTCACGGAGAGGATTTTAAGTAACTAATCTCTTAAGACATTCAGAACGTAATCTCCCCAGCCCATGAGCATCCTGCCTGCATCTGGGAGATTTGTAAGGGCTCTGCAGAGGAAGATAGATACGGCCATTCTTTGGAAAGGCCGGGTGTCTTGCTGTCTGGTGGCAGGTTTTTGCGTGCCACTGGCACAGGGACAAGGCCTAATGTTCATTGGCCATGTCAAGAAAGTTCAAGATGCCCCATGAATGTGACCAGTGTGCTTCTAAACCTCCATGCCAGTATCCAGAATAATAAAAAAACCAAACTGGAGTAAAGCTCACTCATGATTCCGCAGTGTGTGTCTGGAGCTGGCTTCCAGAGAAGATGCAGTTAAATACATGAGAGGTTCTCTGCCCACAAATGAGATTGGGTTGATCAAACATCAGAGGGCAGAAGCTGACATTTCCATGTGCTTTGCTTATGGTTTGGATGTTGCCTCACAGGGATGCTGTGTGCTGGACTAAATTGGATCACAGTGGCTCTTTAAGTTGTCGTGTATTGATTTTCTGTTTCCGCACACTTTGAATGTGAACTCATGTTCCCACTACCACAGGTACCCTTTGAAAGGATTTGGTGGCCAAGACCCTGAGTGCAGCCCCAGTCATTTCTCTTGGAAGAAAGATTGAATCCCCAACAATTGAGACTAATGAGGAAGATTAGTTCAAATTAGTGAAATGCCTGAATTACCAAATATTTTTCAAGAAATTCACCGTTATTACTTGTAAGTAAATATTGTAACTCAGACTAGGCTAATGGAGTGTCTAATAAAGATCCTTGGGGGACCCGCTATAGGAAAGAAGTAGGAATGATTTGCAATTAGCAGACCCATTGTTGATGCAAATGGAGTTTCTGCGATACTAGATTGTGCCTGAGAACCGTTTGTTCTCCTAAGTATTTTAAATAGTCCCCGTGAAACTCCTGGATGTGGGTAGTTTATATGCTGTGTTGAGATCTGTATTGTGAGGACGTAACTCAACCATATCGGCAGTATCAGAGATTTCATGTTAGTGATGCCTCCAGTCCTTGCCTCCTAAAGATTAGGTTAGTTTTCCCTTCCAAATGCCTCCACACACCTATATTTGTCTGTCACGATATAAGCCGATATATTTGGTGCATGTGTGGAGTGTTCTGTGTGCTTGGCAGTGTGTATGCGTATGGCGGGGACTCTGCCACCAGTGCCAGCCTATACAGTCCTAGCAGTATACATCCTATGGACTATATACAGCCTATATAGTCCATAGGATGCCATTTATAGATGATTGATGCACTTGCCTTTGATGACAGCACTGAGACTCCAGTAACCCAGTATTCTGTGGGTGACTTTTGTAATTAATGGTTTAACACTAGACTGTACACTCTTATTCTTACAGAGACTGTGTCTGTTACTTCTTATAGTGTCTTGAGATTCTTGATCTCGCTTGGCACAACGTTGATATTAAGATGAACTGTGTGATGTTACCAGTTTCAAAGGTCAGAAAAAGAGCCAGGTATCAGCAGGGCCATAGGGTTCAACCTCGTACTTGTTCAGTTAATATGTATTGAAGGTTGAATGCATGATGCAGGCGTGGCCAACCTTTAGATAATTGCAACGTGACCTTGTCATTTACAAAGGTGATACTGGAAGATGGCCCAGTCAAGTTGAATAATGCTTTAGATGACTTTGTGATGGTGTGCTGGGCCATACTCATGCAGGCTGTGGGTTGGACAGGCCTGCTGGTTTACATCTTAGTAGTTCCTGCAACTCTCTTTAGCCAAGGAAATGTCAGCTACAGTATTTAGAAAGGATCTCCGAAACCTCAAGTAGCTAGAATGCGCAGTCTTCTGATACAGCTTGGAGACATGCGGGCAAGGAGAGGTACTGGAGAACCCTGCTTCCTATGTGGCTCCCATAAAGGTTTTAGGTCCCTTTATAGCCAGCCCCATGTGGGGACATAGGTGTTTGGGGTCTGGGGTGCTGTCAGTTGCCAGAGAAGCTGGGAGAGTATACAGGAAGTTTGAGCTGGAACAAGGGGTAGTGGTTAGCTGGCCTGGGCAGAAAAAAGAGAAGGCATGTCTGAGGAGCTCTGCAGGCCAGCACTCCTGCACCTGTGCATTCCCTGGCAGATTTGTGTGGCCACAGAGCTGTGGTTTGAATCTTGACTGTCCCTCAAAGGCCCTGGTGATAAAAAGATTAGGTCACTAGCCTTTGATGCTACTGGGAAGCCATGGGACCTTGTAGGGGGTGTGGTTTAATGGGAGGAAGTTAGGTCTTCAGAGCCATGCTCTTCAAAAGACCACTTCCTGTTGTTATTGGCTTGCCCCTTGATTCTACCTTTGTTCCCTGCCATGGTGTTCTGCCTTTCTACAAGCCTGGAAGCAAAAGGACCAAGCAACTATGAAAATTGAAATCTGGAGCTCAAAGGAGCCTTTCTTTCTTCCAGTTGATTGTCTCAGCCATCTTGTCATAGTAAAGGAGAACCGACAGGTATACACAGGATGCCCAGGTACTTGATGGACATTCAGGTTCCTCCTTATGAACTTCCTTTGAGCCTGGAACTTCTGTGTGGTGAGTTATGGGCTGTTTTGGGGCCCACTGGTCCATCAGAGGCAAGAGTTGAACTGAGGAAAAAGCCCAGCTGGGCCTATTGGAAGCCCAGCTTCTGGCCAGGGTCCCAGTCCTATCTGTGGAACTGGGAGTTGGGCCCAGGCTAGAGCTGGATCAGAGCTACCCCAGCCTTCTCTTATGAGAATGTCTCTGCATCTGTTAGGATTTCATGGCTGTCTTTGTAGTTTCTGTACACAAATGTCCAATTGTACCACCATGCTATGATGCTCAGCATTTTCTCACATACACGGGGGTAATTTCTAGTTCTGCTCAAGCCCACAGTTATTTGCCGAGCATCCTCCTGTGCCAGCACAGGATGGGGCTGCAGCATGAGGGGAAACACAGATGCATGACCTGGCCTCTGCTGGTACAGAGACAACCGATTGTTCATGTAACAGCTATTCCTTCCTCTTCCTGCTGGTGGGGCCTAATTTGGTTTGGATGCTGCATCTCCCTGCATTGCCACTCCAGGAAAGATGATCCTCCTTCGAGCTCTGGAGTAAGTGCTGATCCATCTAAGCTAGTCACAGCAGTCTGTCCCTCAGATTTGGGCCAATAAAATTGGCCCACAAGACTTGAGAAGTCTGAGGGATTCTGGGAAAAACATTTTCTCTTAGGAATCATAGGAAAGGGAAAAGCTCCTCCCACTAGATGCTTGGAGATGAAGCAGCTGTTTTGTCACCAGGAGGAAGGCAAGTTTATCAAGATGGGCAGAGAAGAAACTACAAGGGATTATGGTGCTTGACTGAGGTCTCTGAGACCGAGCAGTCCAGCCTCCATACTTTCTGTTTTCCGTGTTTATCAGACGAGTTGATATTTTTGACTGCTCATAGTTGGAGGCAACCTATATCAGACACTCCCTGAGTGAGCATGAAATGGGATTTCTTTTCATAAAACAGCGCTATTCAGATTGTCATCAAAAAGCATATTGTTTGGAGCAAGTGCTCAGCCCTGCAGTAAGCCGGAAAGAGAAGCAGAAAATGCGCTGACAGGGAACACAGGAGCGAGGAGATTGAATCTGGAGTGGATTCTGAAGAAGGATTAGGATTTGTGTGGAAGAGGAGGAAGGGGGCATCTGAGGAGGGGGCTAGCATGAACAGACCCGTGGAGACAGGTGTGGGTGTCGAGGTGGCAAGGAATGCTGGCATTAGGTCCCAATTTCATCGGGATTCTATAGTACCTCAGATTGTGCGTGTAGACTTTGATGTTTGGTTTATCCATGGAAAGTATTGTGGGCCCTTGGGCAGGGGAGAGTCTAGTGAGCAGGGACCCTGGGGTGGGAATAGGATTAAGGAGCTGTGAACAGAGGCTGCCTGGAAGGGGAGGGAGTCAAAGCTAAGTGGCCAGTGGAAGCGTTCTTTGTGGGGGTGAGTTCTGAGTTGGGAGGTGTAGGGAATGGGGGTGGTGGTGAAGCTATCCCAGGAGGATTGTAAAGGAATAGAGCAGCCATCAAACCCGCAGCTTGGCTGCTGAGGGACAGTGAAACCTGCAAGCTGACTCTGGGGGCGTTCGTGTAATGACTTGGAAAATGACATGCAATGGAAATTTGGAAGAGGTGGATTTTAGGGAGATGGTATTTGGTTTTTGCCACTGGGGCTTTGAGATTGTGATGGGAGATCCAAGTAAAGAGACCTTGAATTCAGTGAAATGATGAGCTAGACTCTGTGAATGAGAGGCCAGGAGCTACTCTGACGTGACAAACCATGGATCAGAAGAAACGCCGGACTGTGGAGGGCACTGTTGGTGGCTGTGGGTGCAGGGTCTGACTGGCATGTGGTCTTCAGGCTGTAGTTGCTTTCCTCGGCTGTCTGGATTTCCTCAGGGTTTTGCAACAAATGGGCTAGACCTTACAGGCCAACTTCATTTTATCCTTGGGATTCTCGATGTTTTGGACAGCAGGTTTGTGTCCTGGCTTCAGGTCCCTTCAGCTATCCAGGGAGGGAATCCTTGTTCATGAGTGACGTGGCTACTGTCTCCAAGGGTCAGTAGAAAGTCAAGTGTCTGCAGAGGGCACTGTGTGGTGACTGGTGTCTGTTGGTAACCGTGATGGGCTTGTCAGTCAGGGAGATGTGGAGTTTCAGGAAAAAGCTCTAGTCCCAACTAGGCTGAATTTTTACTCACATCTTGTTTTTCCCTGCTCTGAAGACATCTAAAAGGCACCCTTTGTTAAAGGGTCTGGAGTCCAGAGCAAGTGCTGTCAGCCTACGCTCCACACTTAGTTAAGGTGTAATCTGTATGCTGTCTGGCTCCCATTACTTTCCTAAAAGCACGGGGCTGTAAGTGCTGGGGGCAATGGGGGGGGGGCACTTGGCATCTGGTTTCCATCAGACAGCAAGTGAGTGCATGTGGAGGAGTCTGGGCTCTTTCTTTAAACAAAGCCGAGGCAGAGGGGAGCCCCTCTCCTTCTCACTCTTAGCTCTGGGAGCTCCCATTGTTGACTGCAGGAGCCCCCAGAAGAAAACCCTTCAGGCTGGGGAGACAGATACCACTGCACACTTGGAGCTTTTCTCTTTGAGTTGAAAAATTTAAAGATGGGCCCAGCACTGTCTGTCTTCCTGATGGAGCGCTGTTCCCTCTGCTCTCCTGTAACCCAGAGCATCATGAGTGTTTGTCAAGGCCATTTTGCTCACTGGCAGCCACTCGTATTTTATGCCCTGGGCTTTCTTCTTTCTTCTGATAGCCCATGTCTAGGTTTAATCCCTGGAATAGGGCAGTACTATCAGCCCAACTAGTCTTTCAATTGTCTGTCTGTCTGTCTGTCTAGTCATCTACTCTTTGAGCATTCAGCAAACATTTTGAGACAGAAGCACGAATTTGGGCAAATTATTGAACCCCTTTTCCTAGCCTGTAAATGAGGAGATGTGAGTATATAGGTAAGAGGTAGCTGGAGCCCTCAGGGAAAGCACTTGGCATGTGAGACTTGCTGCACGGCTTTTGCCCTAGTTGGTGGTAGGCACCATTGGTGTTGGCCAGGCCAGGGTTGCCACCCTCCTCAGCTGACGAGCCACAGGTTGTCTTCAGCATGGTATATTTGGAGCTTGGATCTATGCCCTAGTACATACATAGTTCCAAGCCATAGCGATGCGACCTTTGATCATATTGCTACCTCCCTTGGGATTCCTTTCTTGTTTCAGTCTTGATAAGGCCATTGTGACCACACTCCAGAAGGCTGAGCCTGTTGAGTCCAGTCCAGAACATGACAGGTGAGTGCAGGCAGCATCCAGGCGGCTCCTCAGCATCCTTGTTAGGGTGTCACTGCCTGAGTCTCTGTTGCCCTTCGGTGTGACCTTTGTGAGCATTTGTCGCTTGAACATTTCTACTTCTGCTCTTTGTCTTTCCAGGCTCCTGGCAGTCTTGTCCTTAGGCCTGGTGTTGAGGATTTCTTTTGTTTGCCTTTCTCACTGAACAGGGCTGACCCCTCTTGTCCTAGGCTGTGTGTGAAGCTGGAACCAGCAGTGCCCTGTTGAGTGTGGGGCAGTGTTAGTGTAGTGGTGATCTGGGGAAAATGCGGTGTTGATCACTGGGAGGTGAGGGAGCTGCAGTATCAGCAGGTAATGGAAGGCAGGCTGGCCTGTCTGGAGGCAGTGGCCTCAGGCAGGTTTTCTCAGTCATCTTTCACATCTCAGCTGAGCTCCATCTTCCTCTGAGTGTCACAGATGACAACTTACTCACTTCTGCCCTTGGCCATCTGAGACACCTGGAATGTGCTTCAACACCACTGTTACCTGTTCCCAGCTCCCTTCAGTTAATTGAGGACATTTGTCTCACCATAGGTGAGCCAAGTACTGCCGTTGTCTTGATGGTTAAGTCATGTTGTGCTAAGAGGCGTGAGCTCCGCATCTTGCTGTGGGTGAACTCGTGTGTCTTCATGTTTTCAAGTTTCTTGAAGTGTCTGGAGCTGTTCTGTTGGGGCCTCATCTCCCACAAAGCCTCCATCTTCCTAGATTAAAAAAAAGCATTCCATTCAAGGCTAAACCAAGGAGTACTCTGTCTGCACTGATGATGCCTGTGGGAGATGTCAGAGAACTGCTGAAGCCTGCGTCCGAGCTATAGCCGCAGGGGTCAAACCGAACAAGGGGAGAACAAGCTGCAGGTCACAGCAAGTTATAAAGGGAACTTTGTGCTGCACTTGGGGTGGGGGTGGGGCACGTGCACAACCCCTCGTTAAAGGTCCAGGAAATGAGATGCTGAAGCCAGTGGTTGACCCTAAGTAGAGTGGCTGGTTGACACCAACAAACCCCTGCTTTGTACTGTTCCTGTACCCCACACTCTAGCAAGCAGCACTTCTGTGTGTCTTCTGACTTCCATGCGTCCTTGCTTTTCCCACATCCATGGCTTCCTTGAGTCCAGAGATTTCCCAAGTCCATAGCTTCTGGGCCACATGTTTTCCATGCAGAAGCAGCTGGACATTTGTGTTGCTTCCAGTTTGTGGCTATTAAGAATGAAGCTGCCCTGACACTTAGGTGTTTGAGTGGACCTAGGTTTTTGTTTCTCTTGGGTAAATGCCTAGGGGTATGATTGCTGCCATCCAGTAAATTGGTGCTTAACTTTATAAGGGGTATCCAGGCTGTTTTCCAAAGAGGCTATACCAGCCCACATGATTACCAGTCCCAATAAGAAAAGAACCTGAAATCTGACTTAGAACCCAGAGCCTCTCCTGTTACATTACAGTGTCCCTGGCTGATGAGTGCCCCTGTGCTGTGAGCCTGCCTTTTTTAAACATAGGGTATCAGGGAGAGCGTAAACCCCAGGGAGCCAGTAGATGGTGGAGATGTTTCCTTGGGGAAACCCTTAGCCAGTACAGGGGTTGCTTTCCCCAAAGGTACCCCACTTCTGCTGCTGGCTTTCATTTCTGTGGTGGCCTTGGCTGTCATTAAGATTCACTGGTAGAGTTCCCTCTGCTCAGATGGGGACCCACTTGTACTCTGTAGACTCTGGAACAATCCATACTGTGTGGCCCACTTCCCATGTTTTTGTGGACACCTAAGATGCTGGCTCCTAGCCAAAGATGGAGTTACAAACACCTGAGTGAAGAAGCTATGTGATGCTGGGGACTGTAGCGCATTGTCTGTCTGTCTGTCTGTCTGTCTGTCTGTCTGTCTGCGTTGCTGTTTGCTGGTGTGCAGGCTGTGAAGGACTGTCCCTGCTTTAAGGCCCATTTCAGGCCTGGCTCACCCTGTTCAGGGCTCCTCTTGACTGGCAGCCAGACTGTAGTTTCCTGCATTGCTTTCCTGCTAGGTCCCTTGTGTTTTGAAAGAGCCAAAACCAGACAGGGGCGCTATCAGGTTACAGCTCTGCTCGGTGTGGAGTCTGAAAAGGAGAGGGAACACAGGAACATGTGGTTGGATTTACTTTTTTTTCCTTTATTTGAGGCTGCATTTCCTGAGGGGACCCACTGATAATTAGGCTCTCTCTGATTCAGAGGCCCCATTGAAGGAAAGCACAAGTCTTGTTTTCTGAAGGACTGTTGTTGCAGCCTGTGTACCTACTGTGCAGTTCATCCTGCCGTATGCGAGGCTGGAAGCAGCCTCACCAAACTAATGCATGTTTGGGAAAGCCAGAGGCAGGCAGGTGAGCTCTCCTGCCTCCTGGGATGAAGATCTGAGACTGAAAGTTCTTCCTGGCCCCTCCCTAGTCCTGCCAGTACCAACAATTGTGGATTGATCTGGCCTCTCCAGGTAAAAGAATGGATAGAAGTTCCATTTAGTCTCACAAGGGTAGAGAGGATATGTCACATTAGAAGCCTTTTAACCTATGTGACAGTGTGACATCTAGAGGTGGCCGTGTCTCTGAGCATGTATGTGCTTAACTGGAGGCAAAGGCAGCACTCAGAAAGCCACCTACTGTTTCTCCCTGTAACCCATTGGTCCCTCTGACTGTCCATCCAAGAGGACCATGTGCACAGGATTGATTTTGGCAGGCTGGCTCCCTCTTGCCTTTGAGCATAGGCAGGTGTGGAAATGTCAGTGGCCTGGAAGTGTTAGGGAGACATAGCTGTGATGTTCCGGGGGGGGGGGGGGGGGACTTCTAGATAGGTCTTGAGAGCAGAGACAAGAGCAGGGATTTGGGAACCAGGAAACCTAGGTTCCCGGGTCCTTAGGACGGGCAGGAGACCTTGCGGAGGTTGGGCTCACGGTTCCTTTTCTGTAAGATGAGAGAACTGGATCAGATGATCTCATTGCACCTGGGAGTAAAGCTACAGAGAGGTGCTGCCTCCTCTGGCAGCCTCTTGGGTGGGAAGTCCCTGTGGTTAGTAGATAATTGCTTCAGGGGCAGAGTTGGGGATGGGAAGATTGCCCACTTGGGGACAGAGAGGGTCCAGGTAGGAAGATGTTCTCAGACTGGGCAGAGGCACCCAAGAAAGATGTTGCTAAGCAGTTTTGCCTATTGCTTCTTGGCAAGTGGCCCTGCTGACGGCCCTGCTGACATCTGCTACTGGGACTCCCAAGGTCTAGCACAGGGAGGTGATGGATGGTACTGCTGCAGAAGTGCTTCTGCAGAGCAGCCCTGTGCCATGATTGCTGCATGCCAGGGCCCTGGCTTCCGGACACCAGCTGCTGATCTCTCTGTTCCCTGTTCCAGTCCATGGGCTCAATTCCTGTTAGGGCTTTTTCCTTGTGTCCCTTCTTGCCTTGTTGAACAAGTGAGCTACTTACTGGTACGAGAAGAACTTTTGTTTCCTTCCAGGACAAATGTCTTGAATCCCACTTTGGTTGTTTTTTTAGATAGGGTCTCACTCTGTGGCCCAGGATGGCCTGGAATTCATATTCTTCCTGTCTCAGCCTCTCTTCCCAGTCCTGGGTCACTAATGTTACTCACCATGCTATGCTGTTCTGTTTGATGTTTCTCAGCTCCTGCTGGGAGCCCTGACCAACTCTAGCTCCTGGACCCCTTTCATTAGGCAAGGGTTCCCACCCAGATGCCAGGAGGATTCAGAATTCTGGTTTTCTTGACTATTACTGCATTTCCATTTGGAAGAAGATAGCTTGATCTCTTATCCTTGCCAAGTGACCCCAGACTTACCCTCCTCCTCAGAACCCAGCAACCTCAAATGCCCCTCCCCCCCAGGTGAAGAGTTTTGTATCTATAAGTGTGTGTGTGCTTGCATGTTTGTGCACACACTTGTGTGCATCCTTGTGCTTTTACAGGCTTGGGTGCAAATGTGGAGGTTAGAGGACAGGTTTTTGATAGTGGATTCTTTCTGTCCACCTGTTTCTGCTGCCTTGTCTTACATTTGTGTATAGCTGGCCTGCGAGCTTCCAGGTGATTCTCCTGTCTCTGCCTGAGTGCTGGGACTATAGATGTTCCCCAGCACACTGTGGGCTCTGGGGATTGTACTTAGGTTGCTAGGCTTGTGTGGCGAGTGCTTTTACATGTGGAGTCATTTCTCTGGCTTCTGTTTCAAATAATAATTCAGACAGATTTTTTTTAAAATGCAGAATATAAAAACAAATGAAATGGTCTGTATTTCAGATAAAATATTTTAGTGCTAAAAATTTGAGTTCTTCCTCCTGTCTGTCTGTCTGTCTTTCTCTCTTTCTCTCTACAGGATTTTACTATGTAGACAATGCTAGCCTTGAACTTATGATCTTAGAGAGATCTGCCTGTGTTTGTCTCTGAAGGTGTATGTCACAATCCCTGGCTTTAGTGATTTTTTTTTTTTAAGATTTATTTAGTTTTCAAATTCATTTTCTCTCTCTCTCTCTCTTTCTTTCTCTCTCTCTCTCTCTCTCTCTCTCTCTCTCTCTCCCTCTCTCCCCTCTGTGTGTGTGTGTGTATGTGTGTGTATGCTTGTTCATAAAAGTGTGGGTGCCCATAGAGGGCAGAGGTGTCAGAGTCAGCAGAACTTTAGTTGTGAACTGCCTGATGTGGGTGCTGGAATCTGAACTCAAGAACAGCACATGCTCTTAACCACTGAACCATCTCTCCAGCCTTAGGGTTTTTAAAAACATCTCAAAACATTTTGCTGAGTGTTGCCAGGTTGTACAGGGCCACTGGGGATGTGAGTTTGCTAGTGTTAGTAACTTCTGAGTGAAAACAACACAACTCACCACCTTCCGGCCTCCCTTTCCTGCGCTGCAGCCTCACCTGCAGACACCACGTCTACTTGTAGAAGCCTCTGGCTCCTGCAGTCACCGCTGCCTTCTCTGGACAGTCTGGGCAGATGCATCACAGCTTTCCTTCCTTTACTACTGTGGAAAATGTCAGATGGGCACCAGGAGCAAGGGTAGGGTTGGGGGAGGGGTAAGATAATGAAATGCCATGTGCCCGCTTCTCACAGTTGTCAGCTCATGGCTCAACTTGTTTTACATACACTACCCTCCCACATGATGTCCAAGAAAATACAAGGTCTGCTAGTGTATTCCCATCTACTGTTCAAAACCCTTGTCTGTTAAGCTGAATGTATTAGGCATTTATTTTTCCACTTAAAAATTCATTTTCAGAGTAACAAGAAGGTAACCTTTCAATCCCACTAGATGGGTGGAAATGTCAAACAATAGCTTGAGTTGCGGAAGACACAGGTTCAGAACACTGGAATGCTGTCTGGGGACTATAAATCAGGGCAGCATAGTTGCAGAGATCTGAACAATGCCTGGTGTGGGCAAAAGGACCCTCGGGGACAGTTAGAAGACTCTAGATTATTGCACTGGAAAGTCGCAGGCCTGATGAAGGTTCATCAGTTGGAACATGAGTTCATTGGGCAGCACCCACTGTTAGTACAGCAGACTCTGACACCCAGCAGCACCC
>JANHMN010000001.1:53089162-53170091 GCA_030674055.1 Rhabdomys pumilio | reverse complement strand
CACCCAGCAGCACCCACTGTTAGTACAGCAGACTCTGACACCCAGCATTTGAACCAAATGCTTTGACCTGTGTCAACAGGATTACTGTAGAAAATGCTTCCTCGAGTCAAAAAAGAACGATACAAGTGGTACCTGCAGAGGACTGCCATTTTTGATGATTTTAAGACATGCAAAGCTCTGTGTTGTTTATGACTGTGCAGTAAAAGTGTAAGTGTGTAAGACTGATAACTATGGCTGCTCTGGCAAAATAGGGACCTGAGCCAAATCTACAGTGCTTTCCTCCTGGGGACAAAGCTTAGAGCAGCAGTTCCCAACCTCTGTGGGTCATAACCCCTTTGGGGGCCTAATGACCCTTTCACAGGGGTCACCTAAGACTGTCTGCATATCAGATATATGAAGTGCTAATGAAATAATTGGTTGGGGGTCACCATTACATGAATTGTATGTATTAAGCGGTCACAGCATTAGGAAGGTTGAGAACCACTGGCCTAGAGCAAAGGGAACAAAATGTTAGGCTTTGGTACACCATGAATACGCATGGGTATTTGTTATTTATATTTGCTGAACATTTAAAATTTTCCCTATTGAAAAAATAAGCTAAGCATAGCAGCGCTTGCCTGTAGGCTCAGCTACTCAGAGGGTGGAGGAAGAAGTTTCAGGCTAGCCTGGCCAACGTAGCAAAACTCTGACTCAAAAATAAATAGAGGCTGGTGAGATGGCCCAGTGGGTAAAAGTCCATGACACCAAATCTGATGACCTAGGATTGAAGGAGATTGAAGGAGAGAACTGACTCCTCTGAGTTGTCCTCTAACACCCGTGCTTTGTGACATGTGCTCCGCGCGCGCACACACACAGACACACACACACACACACACACACACACACACACACACACATAATAAAGAATTTAAAATAAGTGGCTTGAGATGGCCAGTGGGTGGGTAGGGTGCATGTGCTTATAGTAGACTCAGCTACTGAGGGCGGCTGAGGTGGGACAGTTGTGAATTTAAGACCAGCCTGATCAAAATAAGCAATGTAGGAGACCCATATCTCCAAAAAGGGGAGTGGGAGGGGTCACTGTGTCTTCTGGTGTTACTCTCTAGACAGGTCAGATAACTCAGTGTCTTTTGGTCTTCTGATCCCAAGGAAATGTGTTTCTTTATCACCCAAGGATAGTGCTGGCATGTACTGAGTTCCTAGAGGCCCATGACTCCAGGTATTTCCTAGCCCTCTGTATGGAGGGGTAGAGAAAGCAAAGCCACACAGCCTGGTGATCCGGGGAAGCCTCATTGCTGGGTTTTCACCTTTCCTCCTGGAGAAGGTAGGAACAGGGGAGACAGAAGGCTGAGCCAGGAGTGCTTCAGGCCTCCTCTAGTCAGACATGAAAGGCAACTTTCCGTCTGTCACCTGCAGTTGGCTCACACCTGTCTCCACACCTGTGGTTTGCACACAAGTAGGGAGGATGGGTGTGGGAGAAATGGGACTGAGCTGAGCCTTGCTGAGGAACAGTGTCTAGACGGGTAAGAAGGAAGTGTTGAATAGATGTCACAGGACAGAGGATCTGTCTCTAGCCGGTCACTCACCAACAGGTCTCTCCCTGGCTGTCTGCTCACCTCTGCTGCCTCCCGTGTTCACCCCCGTCCAGCAGACCCCACACCCTATCTCAGTGATTGCGCTGTTGTCCCTAGCTCCACAAAGGTCCTGACCGAATTCGTAGAATGGGATGGTGCTCCCTGGTACCTCCTCCTGGGCTGCGAGACTTGTGTGCTCACTCCAGACTCTAGCTAAGGTGTCTCCCGAGTGAGCCACCCTCCCATCGTACATTGACACCAACTCTGCTTTTGTCCTTAATCCCACGCTTGTCTCCTTTCCTGGGACTTCCCTGGGAAGCCATGTGGGTGGAGATGGAATGGCTCAGGCTTCACATGCTCTGTGGGACCCTAGGCAGATACCCTGGCCCAGCTGGACTGTGGTATCTACAAGTATGACTGTGGTGGAGCTGAGTGCAGTCACATGGAGCGCCCTTAGTGGAGGGCCTGGGCTGTCAGAGCCAGTTGCTGTCTTTCCCATTGTTCCTTCTGCTCTCTCTTCTGTACTTCATTCTTTCCTACTTCATCCCTTCCTTTCTCTTCCTTGTATTTTTCTGTTTGCTCACAAACAACAGTATACAGAAAAACCTAGGGGTGTGAATTATAAATGGTGGGCTTGGGGGTGATGGCTTCAGCTCACCAGGTCACAAAATAGTGTTTGGAGGGGTCAGTGGGACTCAGGCAGCAGAGGTGGAATGGGGCCAGAAAAATCAAAACCTTGAGCCAGGTGTATTAGTGCTTGATTCATCCCAGCTACCTAGAGGCTCAGGTGGCAGGATTCTCTGCAGCTATATAATGAGTTTCTGGTCACCCTGGGCTACATGAGATACTATTTTTTTTTTTTTTAAAAAAATGTCAAAGCCTTAAGTGTCCGAATATGGTTTGTAATTGATGTTTGTACCAACCATATTGGATCTGCCTGGTGGTGTTTGGTGGGTTAGATTGATGGAGCCTGTGCAGTTGAGATTACCTCCAAAATACAGTAAGACCTTGAACACTGCAGAAAAAGAATTTTTCCAGAATTCTGTCTTGGTGTGTTGAGGGAGTCTACTCTTAACTGCATTTTCCTAGTAAGTTTGATGAAAGTAGGAATTGCACTAATTTGAGTGTCTGTCTGTCACGTCTGTCTGCCTATATCTGTTGATCTTCATGGTCTTGGGGATTAAGTCCAGAGTCTCCCCATGCTAGTTGAGTGCTCTACATCAGGCCATGTGCCCAGTCCTTATCTGTATGATTCTAAAGCAAGAAGGGCAGCTGGTGTTCAGATTGGCCAGAAGGGGAAGGCGGATGGTTTGGGTCTGATGAACTCTGAATTCAGATGCACACTGTATGTGGTGGAGACTGTTGGGATAGATAGATGGAGGGTTTACTTGGCAGGCATTGCCTGTGTAATGAAGTCCCCAAACAACGATGTCTTGTCTCCCTGGGTCTGCTTGCTCCATCCTGACCCAACCTGGAGAGAAACAGCATGTAGTTCTGACAACACACTGAGGGTCACCGACAGGCTGGAGCCTGTTTGTAAGAGGTGTGGAATGGCCCTGGCCAGTAAGAGCAGACTGTGCCCGTGATGTCCTGGAGTGTTGGTTCCAGTGCCAGCATCCTGTTGGTGGTGTGCACTCAGCTGCTACCCACTGAATAGATACATGAGATTCAGCTTGTCCTGTATCCAAGACCGCAGAGCCCTGCTGGTGTTGGCTCAAAAGCAGACTTTCTTTTCTTCCCCTTTTCTCCCCTCCCCTCTTCTCTTCTTTCATATTCCCCTCCTCCCCTCCTCCCCTCCCCCTTTCCTTCCTCTTACCTCTTGTCTTTCTCCCCTTTCCCCACCTTCTATTCCCTTCCTTCCTTTCCTCTTCCCTCCTACCCTTTCTCCCCCTCTTCTTTCTCTTCCTCTTTGCTCCCCCCACCCCCTCTCCCTGGTTGGAACCTGGCCTGGGTCTTACAGTCAGCTCCTTACCACTGAGCAGTATCCCCGGGGTCCCAAAGGGAGAGCTCCTCACCTGGGCTGTTGTCAGCAGAGACCTCACCTTCATGGGGAGATGTCTATACAGACAAGGCAGTCAAGCTTGTGGAGGTGGGGGTGGGGTTTACAACTCTACACCCTAGAAACCCATCCTCCTCTGCCTTTGGGCTTTTTGGTCAGGGGACATAAAGGAGATTGAGGGAACTCTTTGATCAGTGAAGGCAGCTGGCAAACTTACAAGTGTAATCCAACCCCCAAACAATGCTTTTTATAACATTTCTAGATAAAATGCCCTGATTTGAAAGAGTATTAGATGGAATTCGAGCTGGTGGTGTAAGTTGTAGTTCCATCTGCTCTGTATCGTGGCCCAGTAGATCTGCGGCGCCATTTGTCACACTTTGTTTTAAAGCCTGGAAGATAAATAGTCCTGGATGCTGTCCAGACCCTCCCATGGAATCCTGGATCATGGAAGGGGTGGGCGGTGAGAAATCCAGGGCTGATCAGAGGAGGGAGCTGTGTTGCCAGGAAGATGTACCTGGCATCCCCTCGTGGGCTTGCTGGTGCTCACCGAGGTATCTGGTGCTGAGGAGACAGGGCAGACCTCATTCTCTCCAAAGCAGGCTGACTCTTCATTTGTTCATTCATTCATTCAACCGATATTTTTTTTTTTTTGAGCTCTTATTATCTAGGACACTACACTCAAGGGTCTGGGGATCTAGTACCAGTATTTCTAGCCTTTAGACCCAAAATGCCACATAGATCACCCTTATTTCATTAGTGGCTTAAGTGCATTTCTTCAGACGTAGGACCTGAGCTCAGAAGTCTCTAGCCTTTGCTCTTGATGCGTTTGAAGCCCAAATAGGAAAGAAGTGTTCATGACACTCGGATAGCAGGCTACACTTGTGACACAGAGAAAGGTAGAGAGGAGAGGGCTCCTTCCCAGGGCCTGGGCTCAGGGGACTGGATGGGGGTGTCCCTTGATAGGATGCCTGCAGGGAGGACCTGGGACAGGGAGTGCTGTTGTTTATACTGCACTGGGCTGGGGGCTGCAGGAGAAAGGCTGGTGACTCATCTCAAAAGCATTTATATTGGGCACTGATCTCCTGAGGCAGGAGGGGACACAGGATGAGGTAACATAAGGCTCTGGGTGATGGTGGCCTTCTTCAACCAAATGAGGTAGGTATGGAGGGAGATTTCAGTATAGTGTGGACTCACAGCTCGGGAGGACTTCCTGGAGGAGGAGGTCCAGGCATTTTTCCAGCAGAGTAGATAGAAGGGCTTTAAATTCTCAACTAGCCATGAGCTGGGTGAAGTGTGGAGAACAGGCCTTGTCCCAGGTGAAGGACTTCATGTGCTTTGAGTTCCCCATCCTGTTGTGGATATGGGCCAGAGAATCCAGGTATTCATTAATTCTTGCAACGATGGGTCTCTAGTTCAATGCTTCCATAGGAGGGGCATTATAGTGTTTGAAGAGGAGAATTCTTAGTGTGTGAGCCGTTGCCTTAAGTCTTTTCTGGAACATTGTGGGTGGAAAATAAAAAATAGTCTTTTTTTTTCCCCCTCTGTGTGTAGGGAGTTGGAAAGAGTGATGTTCTGGAAGGCGGCTGATGCAGCCCCAGGTGCAGGTGCCTGGGGAGGTGGCCAGGCTGTGACAGGAGGGCTATGGCTACCAGGAGTTAGGAATGAGCAGAGTTAGGGACAATTCTTGAGTGAGGGTCAACTTGGAAATGGGGGTGGGGGGAGCAAGGGGAAGCCATGACGACGGACTGTCTGGGAGGTGCAGGCAGAGCAAACTGAGGTGGAGAATTTATCTAGTGTCTGGAATTGTGGCTCTAGGCCTTGAGTCCAGTAAGAGTAAAGGGAAGGGAAAGGGGCGGGGTTCCAGGCCCACTGCTTAGAGGCAGAAGGAAGGCCGCAGTTACCTTAAATCTTAGTCTTTCAGGAGCTGGTTCTAGCTCAGGTTGCAGATAGGTCTGGGGACCCTGAGAACTGAAGTTGGGTGCTGGCTCAGGGTTCTTCAGAGTATGGTGGACTTAGAGCCAGAGTGCACAACAGCTCCTGGCTCCAGATTAGCATCCTAGACTGCCTGCAGAAGTCGTATAACTTTTATTATCTAGACTTGAAGTCCCAGCGTGTGACTTCTGCTAGAATTCTATTCTAGCTCTTCAGACTGCACCGAGCCCACCCCTCCGGCGGGAATCAGTGTCACTATCAGCTGCGTGAGGAATCAGGCATTGTTGGGACCAGCTTGAGAAGCACACCCTTGGCTCAGGTGGGGAAATGGCATGAACAGGTGAGCTGCCTCATTACATGGCTAGAGGTGGAGGAATCCGCCAGGCATTGGCTGAGGATGGTGACAGCCAGGAGACAGGAAAACAACAGAATGACCCAGGGCTGTGCGGGGGATGGAGGAAAATCAGGAGGCATTCTGGGCATGAGCCAGGGTAGACATGGGTGTTTGTTGTGGGCAAGAGGGGACGGGAAGGAGGCAGGCTGGGTTGGACCATGTTCTTGTTTTCTAGTGTTTTCTCTGCTTGTTCCAGCCACCCCCACAACCTCTATTTTTCTTTCTTTCTTTGTTATTCAAAGTTTTTTTTAAAAGCAGTATTTTATTAGAAAAAGTTTAAAATTATTTTTGCCTGTTTTTACCCTCTCCCTGGTTGACTTTAGCTTGAATTTTTATTCATGTATTTTTGAGTAGGCAGTGCATGCATATGCTCTTACTTAACAGGAGTGTAAGAAAGCTGGGTGGGGTGATACAAACCTCTAACCCCATCACGTGGGAGGCAGAGGCAGGTGGATTTCTCGGAGCTTAAGGTCAGTATGGTTCATAGTGAGTTTTAGGGGCTGCGTAGTGAGACTCTGCCTCCAAAAACATGTAGTTGGCTCCGAATTAAGTCAGCTTCTCATGCCTTCCAAACTCTCCTCACATCTGGGTTCTGTGTATGTTCTCCACCGGTTTTAACTTGTCTGTGAACTGCCCACACCTGAACTGAGCCCATCTTGAGCTGCCATGGCATGGAGGTCTTGCCATGGCCACGGGCATCCATCCCCTCCAGACCAGGCTACCCATCTTCAGAGAAGGCAGGACCTGCAGGCTCAGGATAACCTCAGCTCTAGATTCTGTCCAGCCGTGCCTAAACCTGCAGTTTTAAGTGCTGCTGCTTCTAATTCCAGTCAGATCCTTCCACTCTGTTCTTCATCTGGCTTTCTATGGTTTCTCAGAGTTGTTTTGATCCTGAGACCATGAGTCTGCACACCCCCTCCCATCATGTAAGGGAGTGTCTTTTCTGGCAGGGAGGAGTGTGTAAGTTAGGAAACACAGGTGCTTTGAATTGCACGGTTCAGTTCTTGGAATTAACACTGTCTTGGAGCTCAGATGAGATTTTAAGGATTATCTATGTTTCTTTTTTTTTAAAAAAAAAAAAATGGTATATAGAGAATTCATCCCTAGAAAGGAAATTATGATGTCAAATCTCCACCTCTGCAGCACACGATGCCCTCAAACCTAGAGGAACCCTGGGTGAATATTATGGGGTAGATTGTGACATTCTGTGAGGCCTCTCCCCCCCCCCCCCCCAGCCACTACCCCAGAAGAGGAGAGAAACGCTTGATTCAGCTATAAGAGGAATGCTTGAGCCCTGGGCATCCACGGTGGCAGGATTGTTGGGCTGTGTGCTCTGCCTAGGCCCAGGGCTGACTTCTTAGCTGGCCTTTAACGGACAGATTGCCACTGAACTCTGGGTAATACCCAAAAGTAGCTGGAGGAGGCCGAGAGCTGGGTTTCTGCAGTGTGTACCATCAATCCATAGTATTTGAAGCTATTTTTCTCCGCAAGTGTCCACAAAATTCATTACTTTACAATGAGCCTGGCAGGGATTGTGGCAGTGGGAAACTACACAGGTCCCACGCTCTCTTTCTTCTGGAATTTTGCCTTGGCAAGTAAATCAAATACCCAGTAAACACACTTGTGAGCTTCTCCAAAGCCACTTCTGTCCGTGGCCTTGTCTGTTCCTCACAGTGGCCTTTCATTTTCCTGGGCTTGGCTTGCTCCCCGCCGCCATGCACTGGGGCTGAGCCTGCGGCTGTACAGGTATGGCCAGCTAATCTTGCCAGACAAGGTCAGCCACAGTTAATGGGCATCATCTCTTTTTTTTACCCGCTAGAACCCAACTTCCTTTGGTGGCTCTCCTAAATCTGGAGAAAGGAATGAGAGGAGAATTGAACTTACCCTTCAGATGCACATACCCTTTCAGTGCTCTGTGGGTCTGTGCTGCTCCCCCACCCCCACCGGGCTGCTCATTCTGAATGCCGAAGCCTTAGGTGGCAGTTATGTTGGAGCTGGTGCCTGACATGCTGTTAAATCATATCTCTGGTGCACTGCCGATAGCAGTCTGCCTTGCTGCTGCTGAGGGATGCTGGCCCCCTCCTCAGATCCCTATCTTACCTTGCTGTACACAAAAGAGCTCCGTTTTTTCAGCAGCAGATAGAGTGAGAGTCCTCTGGGGGAACTGATCAGTTCTGAGTTTTGGTTCTCAAAAAGGCATCCTGCAGCTCGTCGGAGTGTCAGCCATTACAGCTGTCAGTCACTCGTGGATTGTTTTCTCTCCCCTTCTCTTTTTTGCATGGGGTGTGTGTGTTGCTGGAGACAGAACCCAGTCCCCTCCCCTAGGCTAAGCTCCTGGCCTGCCGCTGAGGCCAACCTCCTTCCTCCTGCCAGGGTTATTTTCCAGCATGAATGCCTCCTCTCAGTCAGTGTTCTGAGCCCCTCCTTGGTTGAATAAATTTGGAGTCCACCGCTTTCCAGGAACAGGCCCTGCCTTGGTGACTCTTCCTCTGTCTTGACCTTTGTGGCCAGCAAAGCTCTGCAGGAGCTTCAGGGTGTGCAGCTGATAGGGACTGGGAGGGGATCGAATGACAGGTATTTTAAAGTGGCCTTGAATTGACTGTCTTCTGGCATCTTCCTGCAATCGATGGGCAGGTTAGTGTGGCCTGTGAAGGCACCTGCTGTCAGGATGCTTGCCGTCCCAGCAGCTCTGTGGTTGTTGTCTCTTTTCCTTCCTCCTTGCTGAGTGTTGGCTGTAGGCGATGAGTTTTAGAGCCACAAGACCAGGTGGATTTCTTCCCTGCAGTGGTCATTCAAAGCCTGGGAGGAGTTCCCGATGACTCTCAAGACATCCCTGTGAACTGTCTCCTGTCCACACTTCGGTTACATCTCCTTGCAGACTCCCACCCCCTGCTCCCCCAATTCCAGCCCTGACTGCTCTAGCTGAGACCCCAGCAGCTCTGGACTTGATCATTCCTTGTAGAACCTTCTTCTAAGAGAGTTTGAAATACCCCTCACCCCTTTTCCTCCTCAGTGGTCCTCTACTGTGCACAGGCCGAAAGCTCACCAGCCAGCATCTTGGGCCCTTAGATCTGGCTGCTTCATGGTTTTCCTCTAAGCCTGTATGTACCTGCCATTCAACAATACAAGCCATTGTCCTCTGGACCTCCAGGTCCCTAGTGTGGCAACTTTGTCTTTAGGCTGCCTTGAGATCCTGTGTCCCTGTGTGGAAATACCAACCTCTCTGTGAGGCCTTTTTGACTCCACCCCTTCCCTACTTACCCACTTCTGTGAGACCTGACTCTGCCTCCCTTTTTGGGAAGGACTCCTCACTAAGTCTAATATGTGTCCTTCAAAGCACCATTTATATAACTTTTCTCCTTCCTAGATTGAGGATATGGTCTTGTAGTTTGACCACGTAGCATCGTGTTCAGCAGAGAAGAGGCACCATTAAAAGTATTTGTGGGATGAGTGAATTGAGCTTGGGAGTTGAGAAGGGCTGACAACAGCAGTCTGGAAAGAGAGGTGACAGTGGTGGCCCATAGGCAAATGACAGTTTATAAAGGTAAAGAGGGAACCCTGTGTTTGGATGAGGTGTTTACTTTTAATTGGACCTGTTAATTAGGGCTGCAAAGGGGGCTTTGATTCCTGGCCTTGAATACTTTAATAGCTGGACCTTGGTAGTCAGCCTCAGGAAGAGGAAGTGGCTAAATAAGGGAATAGGCCTTGGCAGCTAGCTTTAGGAATGTGACCTAATGGTTTTTAGCCAGGCAGAGTATCTGAGTTAAAGTTTCATTGCTGTGAAGAGACACCTTGACCAAGGCAACTCTTATAAAGGAAACATTTAATTAGGGCTGACTTACAGGTTCAGAGGTTTAGTCCATTATCATCATGGCGGGAACACAGCGATGTGCAGGCCGGCAAGGTGCTGGAGGAGCTAAGAGTTCTACATCTTGTTCTGAAGGCAAACAGGAGAAGACTGGCTTCTAGGCAGCTAGGACGAGGGTCTCAAAGTCCACACCCACAGTGACACACGTCTTCTAACAAGGCCACACCTCCAAATAGTGCCACTCCCTGGGCCAAGCGTATTCAAACCACCACACTGTGGGAATGGGGAGCCACGGTTGGCATATTTGGGCTGACTAGAGTCGCTTCAGTCGGTGAAGTGGGAGCAGCACACTTTTCCACACGATGCTTATGCAGTTTACATGAGGAGGCCCCTGTGGAAGTGCTGATGTGGTTTGGGTGGTGCCTGGGATGACAGCTCCTCAGGCCCCGTTTCTCCTGGTGAAAACCTTAAGCTGGGTGAGGTGGGGCTTGCCTCTGGAAAGTAGGTGAACTCTTGAAAGGCTGTGTTTGGACATGAGCACAGCCATGGGAAGGACCCCAGTGCCCTAGACCGTGGTTATGGCAAAGCCTTCTCCTGTTTCTAGGAGAGCTATTAACTAGTGTGTACAGAAAATCTCATTGCAGCCTCCCCCTCCCTCTGGGATGTTTACAGCCTGAGACTTGCCCTTGCAGAGACCCTGTACCAAGATTAGCTAAGCCTGCTTCCTACTCCCTGTAGAAACCTGTCTACTCAATTCAGAGTAAAACCAACGAGTTTCTGAGTTGCTGCTGGTGTGGCTCCATCAGAGCTCCAGGCCCATCCTATTCTAGCTTTGCTGTGTCTGAGTTTGTCTCTTCTTTGTTCCCTCATTTCCCCAGTCAGGTTTTCAGGATCCAGCTGCGTGGCCCAGTCCTTTCATGATTACACTCAGGAGGCTGAGGCAGGCTGATTTCTGAGAGCTGAAGGCCGGCCTGGCTTATATCTTATCTCAAAAAACAAGCCCCACTCCCAGCAAAACAAACAGAAAAACTACCACCACCACCACCACCACCAAGAACAAACAAAACCCTGGCAAGGGCTGCTTGCTTCAGATAATGCCTCTCATACTTTTTGTTGTCTTCTGGAGAAGGCTTGAGCTACTCTGAAACAGGAGGGTGCACATTGGGGAGTAGATTCTGAATTTGTATCATGGTGGGTGGAGGCTTTGAACCCTCATTGCTGGGTCAGCCCCTGCTGCCCAGCACAAATCCTGCAATCTGTTGCTGCAGAGCCCTGGATGCAGGGGTTTAGAAAGAGCCCTGTAGTGTGTGTCCCATCCTTGGCCTGTAGAGTCAGTCAGAGGAAGCATGCACATAAATGCTCCAGCTTCTGCTTTCTCAGGATTCCGGGGGCCATCTTCCATCAGGTGTCCCCTCTGTGTCCTGAAGGGTGATCAGAATCCGGGTTCTGGCATCTGTTAATGCTGTCTGGAGGCATCCAGCTGGGAGATGTCAACAGCAGAGATGTGTTTGAAGGCTCAGAGGGGATCAACATGGAATTGAAAGTTTAATAACTCAGAAAAGAAGGAGTTTTCAGAAAAGTGACTGAGCTTAAAAAATATAAGTAAATGAGGTCACATCTGTCCCTCCAGGCAGCAGCTAGAGTCTGAAGCAGAGGACCGCTGACACCCACACACCACAGAGGGCCACTGGCACCCACTCACCTGCCCGGCTTACCCAGCTGGCCATCTTGGCTCCAGACATCCTTTTCTTCCTGCCTCTGTTCCCAGCTCCCACCTCTCTCCTTTGGTCATAATTCCTGTCACATTTTCACAAACCTCAGACTGGTCTGCAAATACTGCCCTCCGACTCCTTTTGTGGGCTCTACAAAGCAGGTGATTTGAGAAATTGATCCACTGCTGTGATCGTAGGTGACCAGTGTGGTGGCGCCCCTCATGGTGTGTAATTGGAACACACACAGTGCAGGGAAGGAATGCAGCCACCCAGTGTCATTCTCCTACAGATGCTACAAAGCCTAGTGCTTCCCCATGCTCTTGGAAGGTGAGGGAGTAGTTTTCTTTCAGAAAATTACTTTCAACTTCTTTTATAACTTCTTTTCCCTTTTACTTGATAACATGCTTTAAGCAGTTTTAGATGTTTACATTTTTCTCTATGATTTTTTTTTTTTTTGGAGGGGGACTTGGTGGGTGGACTGAACTCAGTCACTTTTGTGAAAACTCCTTATTTTCTGAGTTATTAAACTTTCAATTCCATGTTTCCCCTCTGAGCCTTCGAACACATCTCTGCAAAGCACTTAACTGCAGAGCTATCTCCTTCAGTATCTTTTCTGTGATTTTTAATGGCCAGATAATACTTCGATAGTGAGGAGATGCTGTGATTTACTTAATATGTTCTTTGGTTTGCTTTTTTTTTCCTAAGGAGTTGCAACAAGGTCTCACTATGCAGCCCAGGCTGGCCTCAAATTCGTGATCCTTCCAAGCCTGTCTGATCTGTTGTTTCTTAATGAAGCTCCTCCTCCTCTTCCTCATCTTCCTCCTCTTCCCCCTCCTTCTCACACCCCCCCTTTTTTAGTGAATTCCTCCCACAGTACAGTCCGCCACATCCACCCTCCTAGCCCGTGCTCTCTTTTCTGGATTGCTGCAGAATCCCTCTCTGCCCCACGGTTACTTTGTGTGTCTGTGATGCTGACCTACCATTTGTTCCTTAGAACAAGCCAGGTGGGCCCCAGAGGTCGCTCCCTATGTGTAGTCGTGCTCAGTGTGTCCTCCTTGAGTTGTGCAACCCCAGAGCTTCCCACAGGTGAGGGCAGTGTGCATCAGCCTGGACCACCAACAGTGAACACTAGGGATGGAGGGAAAGAGAATGATGAATGTTCACACAAGCGACAGGTGTGCAGGGAATCCCCAGGGGCCGGATCGGTGCTCGCGGCTATTTATTTTTAGTTGAGTGCAGAGAGACTGCTCTCAGGAAAATGCTGGATGTGTTTCAGGGGCCTGACCACCCATGCTTAAGCATAAGAATGGATTTTATTGAGGAGGATGCAAAGTCCACGGGTAAGCAGTTAAGTCTGGATGACAGACTCCAGGTGCCCAACTGACCACACACAGCTCAATCAGGGTAGAATGAATCCATGCCATAAATGGACCCAAACCCATGATATTGAGGAGTGTTTTAAAAGAAAAAGCTAAAGGAACCCCAAAACTGAGCCATTGAGATGGTCAGGGGTTGAGGTGCTTGCTGCACAGGCTTGGAGTCCTGGTACCCACAGTGGAGGAGAGAACAGACTCACAGAGTTGCCCATGACATCCACACATTGTATACCTGCCCACACACATCATGAGCACGTCCACACATCACTGAGAGCAGCAATGATGGCTAATGACAATGAAAGTAAGCCGTGCCCTTGGAGCTCAGACTCTGTCTGGGTGAAGGCCATGGGCCCTGCAGACTTCAGGGAACCTACCTAGCAGCGTGATGTGAAGAATGAAGCTTGGGTTAGCATATCACCACGTTAGCAGACGCGCATCAAAACTTGCAGAGTCTCGCCTCACGGTCTATTTTTTTTGACACATTTAAGCACAGTAAGACCTTGCAAGGAGGTTTCCACATGGCAATTATCACAACTAATCTTTAGGTATAGTGACATAGAAACTCCCCAGCAAAGTAAAGTAGCAAAGCACCTGTGTGACCTTTCCAGTAAGAATGTGTTCTGTTGATTGATAAACCTTGCTCAGGATAAGGGCCTAAGGAGGAGGGATTTGTAATAGGCATAAGGGTGGATTCTATTGAGGGGGATGCAAAGTACACGGGGCGTCTCTCATAAGGAGGGGTTCTCACTGAAAGACAAAGCTCAGGGCCTAAACAATGCTCAGGAGGATTCGGGAAAGCTGGCTCCATAGAATAGCAAAAAGATCACCAGGTTGTCAGACAACGTCCACTCCAGCCTTCTGGGTGACCAGGTGTCAGTAATTTTCTGCCTTTGAAGCAGATAACCCTGAGTGTTTAACAAGTCTGGTTCCTCTAATGCTGTCTTTAAGCTGTGCCTCCTACATCAGGGGGACAAGGTGACAAACCCCTGGATGGGCAGGGGTACAGTTCTCCTTCCTCCCCTAGCTGACAAGTGACATTGATCCTTTGGGCTGCTCTCAAATCCTGCTATGCATCGGTTCATATGCCGGCCTGCTGTTTGTCCTCTGTGCTCCTCCCTCACCTCAGACTCTCGGTGGTCATCAGTGGTGGTCATCCCTGCTCACTCCACCTGACTACTGGGAGGCTCATCTCAGCACTTCCCGGGGACCAGAGGGACTTTGTCAGGAAGGCTGTGGCCCCCAGAGCCTGCCACGGAGTGAGAAGAGCACTAGAGATTTGCACAGGGGCATTTGTGAGAGCATGAGGGAGGGCTTCCTGGAGTAGGGAAGGTTCCACTTCTCCAACCATCCCTACTGAAAGCCTGTTACTCCTCAAGGGCTGTATACCCCAATTTCTAACTCCACTGCCTGGATACTGGGAGACAGAATGAAGACAACGTGTTGATGGATATCGCAGACCGAATTTCCCAGACCAGTGGTAACTTCCTTATAGCCAGGCCTTGCTTCGCAGGCCACTGGAGAAGCCCTTCTCACCCTGCTGCCTCCCCCTTGCCCAGGGAAGCACCTGTTTTCATCAAGGGCCAGGCCTAGCAGCCTCCTTTAGAGGCCACATTGGGCATCATGCACCGAGGGCATGCAGATGACATTCTGCCTCTTTTGAGAGGACACACAGGAAGGGACTAAATGCCGGGGAAGATGTGGTGGAGTTAGTTTTTCTGAGCCTCCTTGTATGGGTGGGGTTGTAGGGCCAGTGAAAATGCAGAGCCCCTGCAGCCTCTTCAGAGATGGAGAATCTGGGGAGACTGGGGGTATGTGTATGTGTGTCCAGGGGCTAAAATAGTGGCAGCAGGAGTTAGGGATACACTGTGGTGGGGAGCCTGGCCTTCACTGGTTTTCTGTGGGAGTCCTTTACAGGAACTCACACTAAGCCTGTGGTCCATTAGGCCCAGACTGTGGTGCCATGAGGCTGCCCTTTGCAGCAAGCAGCCTAAACCTTCCCTATTTCTGTCAATTCTGAGACCAGACAGAGCAGGAGTGGGCAGGGTAATTATAAGGCGAGCGTTTACAGGCAAGTAATCTGATCCTGTCCTTTAATTTCCGCCATTTAGAAAACCGAAAGCATTCAGATACTTACATTCTGATAGAAACACGATGATTGACAGCTGCTTTGACTCCAAGTGGGGTGGGGAGAAATATCTACCCTGTGGCCATGGGCATTGGGTTTTAGGAGTGGCTGCCGATTGCCTGCTGCTGCCCATCCTTTTGGAATCTTATTTTATGCCATCTTTAGCCTGGGCATAACGGGGAGAGAAGGAGAGGGATGAGAGGGAAGTAGGACTCTGGGCTACTTCCCCTGACTTTTCAGGAGTGGGAGAGGAGGGGCAGAATTGATAGTGAGGGAGATGTGGTCTTTGAGCTGTATGATGGATGCTGAGCCTGTCACAGGAGGAAAGTGAGGGCCTCTGGAAGTGAGCCTGAGCAACAAAGTCCTTTTACTGGAATACACACTAATAGGTCACTGAAACAAAGTGAGGGAATTATATCAATTCAGATGAGGAAAAGACAAAAAAGGAGTTTGTCAGTAATAAGAAAAAATATATTCATACATATATATGATCCAGATATCCATCAATCAGAGATGACCCTATGATGGTATACTGTATAGCTGTATAAAGATATATACATTGATATAAAGTATATTTATTTAAACACTTTAAGATCTATTTTATTTGTGTGTGTGTGTGTGTGTGTGTGTGTGGTGCACATGTGCACGCGCACATGCGCACCACATGATCGTCTGGTGCCTTTGGAGGTCAGAAGAGGGTCCTGGATCACCTCGAACTATAGCCATGGCTGGTTGTGAGCTACCATGTGGATGATAGCAATTCACCTGGGTCCTCTGCAAGAGCAACACGTGCTCTTAACTCTCGAGCCATCTCTTCAGCCCCTAAAGTATAATAGTTATATAAAAGTTTTGAACGATACTGTATGTTTTTACTAGTTATGTGCACACAGCCCTTTATCAAAAGTCTGAGAGAGTTGCCCCTGAGGTTTATTTGTGACAATCTGTGGAGATAAAGAGGGACAGGATTAGTATAATGATCAGAAGAGTTTGTGATACTCTGATTAAAAAAAAAAAAGGCAAACAAAAGCCCCAAGCAAAACTGGTCTTCTAACCTAAGAGCGCAGTGTCTCCAGTGCTCCAAGCTGTGGCTTAGCATTGGCAGCAGAGACCCACCCAGCCCATAACAGGAGCTGAGCGTCTGTGTGGACTGACCATGTGCTAGGTCACTCAGCAGTGCAGGTGTCAGGGACATAAAGTCATCTGGGGCAAAGTGAATCATTGGTAGTTACACCTTCTTAGATGTGACATTAATAATTTAACATTTATTAATCATCTCTAGGCCATTTCTATTTTGGGTACCCACTGAAGGAAATTCACTTTTTTTTTAAGACTGAAAAGATGAATGGATGATACTCTTGCCCTTGAGTTCTCAGCAGGCAGGCCTCCTGTTGGCTCCTTCTACCCTTAATTTGGTATCCTCGCTTCTAAAGCCTTGCCCTTTGCTCTGTCTTCCAGCTGCCCCTAGAGCAATGATTCAGAATTATGAATCTGATCCGTCCACCTGTTTACCTCAGTGTCTTCCTCAGCTCCCCAGTCCTGGAGGAAGATTGCCTTTACTAATATGTCTCTCAGTGCCATCTCCTGACTGAAGTGGAAGTACCCTGAAGTCACAGGATAGATCTAGGCTGGCTTCCTGCTCAGCCTGGAACAGCAGCGATGCTGTCATGTGTCAAGTTCTGCTCCACATCCTTTGAGACATAGTTCAGATGCCGCCAGCTTCTGTGAAGCTTTTTGGACCAGGCTGGAGGGTTTGACCTGGCACCTCACTGCCAATCATACTTTGTTGGAGTATAGTAGTCGCTGTCATTTCTGTTGGGAATACCAAATTAGATGAAACCGTCTTATTTATCCTCCCCTCATGTTCGTGTCTTGGCCATTTCACACGATGGGCTCTGAAACCACGGTGAGGGAGAGAGGAGCGAGTGAACTGGTTAGCTTTGCTGTGTAACAAACCGCTCCAAGACTCAGTGGCTTAGAGCAGAGTTGGTGGATTGGAAAGTCTGGGTTGAGCACAGTAGGTGTGGCTGAGGCCTTAGTTGGGCAGGAGTCTAGGCTGGGAGATACATTGCTTCCTTGGATCATACTTGTCACCCCTAGTCCCAGTGCCCTCTTTTGTCTTACCTCTCCTGTTCCTGTTCTCATCTGAAGGGACAGTTGTGAGGATGCATACAGGCCCATGTGCCTGCGGCGTTCCACAGTGGTCGTCGGCTGTCTCTGCACCCCACGTGTCACACCTAGAGCCTCCTTAGCCTGACACAGCACTGACCCAGCCATGACCCTCATTTTTAATGTACTTTATTTAGTGCCAGGTGCCTTTAGCCCCACTTGCTCACCCTCCAGTCTTTGCCTCAAGCCCTGCCTCTGCACTGTACCACCACCAAGCGCGTGTAACTCATAACTGCAGTGAGGGTTAAGTCATCTGTGCAGAGTATGTAGAACAGTGTCACATACTGTTCAAGGCTCGGTGAGGCCAGCTAACACACGTATGTCTGCCGGTGCCCTGACCTGGAAGGGGTTTGGCGTACTTCCGGATCTCCCTTGGCTAAGGCTTGCAGTTGAAACTCCCCAGATGCAGTCACCAATGTGTTGGTTTTAACACCCTTTGTGCCTTTTGCTATCCAAAGACTGTATCTTGAAGTTAGCCTGGTTTAGATTCCCTTAGACACCTGAGACTCTCTGAGTGCCCCACCATTTCCTTTAAGGCCAGCAAGGCTACAGGGCAGATGGGCGCTTTGTTACTTATCTCGGAGATTCACCAAGCCATGGCGCCGGGGAAAGCCATTACTCATGTTCGGTGTCATGGAGAAAGTTACTTAACCTTGAAGACCATTTCCTCCTCTGGTAAGTGTGGCTATAATGAAATCGACCTCATTCAGTCGAGTACGAGTCCAGGTGAGGTGATGCACGCAAAACCGAGAGGGCAGGCCCTTCACCGGCCTCATCCATCTTCATCTTCAAGTGCTGTATACTTGCTAATTTAAAAACTGGGGCGGGGGGACGAGAAAATGGAGAAGAGGAGACATTGCTGTTCTTGTAACAAGTGAGAGGCAGCCCTGCCCTTGCCACTCAGCAGCTCAGTACAATATTGTGAGTGCTTCATTACTTTCCAGGGACAGGGTTTCAACACATTTTCACTGTGTACATATGCACTGTGTACATTTTGCATCTTTAACCCAAAGTTAAATGTTAATGTTCCTTTTAATACTTCTATACTTAGAGCTTTCATGAGACCCATTTTTAGATCAATATCTCATATTGGTAGGAGATGAAATTTTAAAATACTCATTTGTTGGTTTTCAAGTATTATTTGCTCTCTAGGGTTCCCTAGGAGACTGATACATGGTACATTACATCATCCCCATATTCTATTTCTATACGTGTGTGTGCCTGTGTGTGCCTGTGTGTGCCTGTGTGTGCATGCGCACACCTGGAGGTCAGAAGTCAGCCTCAGGTGTTGATCCACAAGTACCACTAACCTTTTTGTTTTTTACTTTACATTTTATTTTATGTGTATGGGTGTCTGTGCTCCTCCATGTGTGTGCGTGATATCTGCGGATGTCAGAAGTTGTTGGATTCCCTGGAACAAGAATTAACAGATGGTTGTGAGCCATCATGTGGATGCTGGGAATTGAACCCAAATCCTCTAGAGAGCAGCCAGTGCTCTTAACTACTGAGTTAGCTCTCTGACCTTATCAGCCCTGTTGTTTTGAGATAGTCTCTCTTAGTGGCTCATAGCTCACCAAGTAGGTGAGACTGGCTGGCTAGCAAGGCCTAGCAAGGCCCAGCAAGGCCCAGCAAGGCCCAGCAAGGCCCAGCAAGGCCCAGCCATCTGCCTATCTCTATCCCCAGAGCTGGGGTTTAAAGTGGGCGTTGCCACAGCCAGCTTTTTGTTTGATTTTGTTTCTCAAGACAGGACTTCTCTGTGTAGCCCTGGCTGAGCTGGAACTTAACTCAGTAGACCAGGCTGGCCTTGAACTCAGAAATTGAGTCCTCACACTTATGTGGTGGCAAGCACTTTGCTGGCTGAGCGGTTACCTGAGTCCTATTCCCATATTCTAGATATTTTGGTTAATCAGTATGCCTGAGTCACGTGTAGAAAAGCATTTAAGAGTGGAGCTGGAGCTCAGGTCCTCATACT
This sequence comes from Rhabdomys pumilio, assembly GCA_030674055.1. NCBI lineage: Eukaryota > Metazoa > Chordata > Mammalia > Rodentia > Muridae > Rhabdomys > Rhabdomys pumilio. Next base: position 53,151,036 of record JANHMN010000001.1, on the reverse strand, counting down.
GGAAGCATTTTGCTGGACCTGTCATATGAGAGCCTTATTCCCATGGCCTACGTGTTTGAATACATGCTCAGTCATTCATCTTGAACATAAAAAAAAATGGATTCTGTAACAGGAGGTGTATGTCTGTGAATCCTAAGGCATGTTTCAAGAAATGAATGTGAGGTGTGTTGGCTGTTCCCTGGTCATGAACTGCTGAATCATGTCACCCTGAGCCAGGCTCACTAGGATCTTAACACAGTGAATATGGATGCATCCTTGGACAAGTAATGTCTTGATTTTTCGGTTGTGAGCCTAACCTTTAACAACTGAAGTATCTCTAGCCCTGGACAAGCAGTCTTGAAAGCTAATTAAGTGACTGATACAGCTGAGGCAGGCAGCTTCACCTGCCCACCGACCATGGTTCTTTTGGGCCTTGAATCATTCTTTTGAGGATCTTTTGAAACACATGGGCTTTTCCCCTAGAATATATAAGTATGCATATGATACAGTTATACATTTAATCTTAGGTTTGGAAGGAGTCTTTTATATATATATATAAAATATATATATAATATATATATTATATATAAAAATATATAATTATATATTATATATATAAAATATATATATAATATATATATTATATATAAAAATATATAATTATATATTATATATATATATTTATTATATATGGATGAATTAGCTCTAATAACAACAACAAATGTTGTAGTCAAAGCAGGGGTAGGGGTAGGGGTGGGGTGTCTCTGTGACTCAGGAATTCAGTAGTATTTCAGGCTTGGAGGCTCCCAGAAGCCACAGTCCAGATCTTCTCTGAGTCAGCTGGCATGGGAAAGATTGATTAGGGCCGGAAGAGCCACTCTTGGTGGTTCTGTCCGATGCTAACAGGTTAGTGTTGGCTGGTGGCACCAAGCCTCAGGTGGTCCCCATCTGGCTGCTTTATAAAGGGGCCACCTTGAATCATTTTATTAGCACAAATTCTGATGTGGTTGGAAGAGGTTCTCAGGATGCAGAAGCTTCTTGTCATTAATATTGCAAAGAAGTTAGGAGCTTAGGTCTTAGGACTTAGACCAAGCGTCTATGTGAATGAAACATATGCATATGTATATTGCGCGCGCTCACGCGCGTGCGTGTGCGCGCGCACACACACACACACACACACACACACACACACACGCATACATGTATTGCATGCAAATGCTTTTTATACTGTACTAGTAGCTATGGAAGAGGTTTTATACAGCAGTCAGGCCTCATTTGTATTTTGGAGTAAAGCTTTGGTTCACACACCTTGCTGAGGAGTGCAGTATAAAAAGGGAAATAAAATTACTTGTCCTGTGGCTCAGTTTTTCTTTTCTAGTCCTTTCTACAGATGAGACTGGGTACTGGGTCTTTTCTCATTGCAGAAGTTGCATTTGCCTATCCCAGAACAACCTGAAGGGTACAGAGTGTCTGAAGTTATAATTATTATTTTTTAAAGAAACAGTCTTTATGGGGAGGAGCCTACTGTTGTAGACTAAGGGAGGTGGTTTGGCAGCAGCCTTGGGCACAGTTGGGGACCTGGTCTGTTTGAAGGCAGCAGAGATTAGCATTGCAGAGACTTCCCAGGACATTCAAGAGTTTGATGTGAAAGGTCTGTTGAAAAGAAAAGTCACTTTATTTCTGTGTTAAGCTGCACTCCCTGTTGAGTATGGTGGTGCACGGCTGGAATCCCAGCATTTGAGAGGCTGAGCCAGGAGGATTGCCACAGGTTCAAAACTAACACTTTGGAAAACAAAACAAACAAAGACCCCGTTTTCCAAGAGCAGCCTTGTTTTTCAGGGATGCAGAGCTGTTTGTAGGGTGGGAGGGAAATGACAGATAGTTAGTCAACAGGTATGGCTGGCTGTGGCTAAGAACGGACAGATTGTTTGTCAGGACTGGTTGTAATCTGCTTCTGGTCTGTATGCGTTGCTTTGACCAGCTGCCCTGGTCATTCAGACCATTTAATACTGATTCCTCTGTGTGTGTGTGTGTGTGTGTGTGTGTGTGTTATAGGATCCATGCTTGTGTAAGATCTGTGAGTTGAATGCACTCTATTTAAGCTCATTATCAGATTGCATCAGATGGGGTTCAGCTGTTTTCTTTAGGTAAGAGGAGAATGGCACTTTGTGAAATCCTCAAAACTGGGAGCTTAAAACTGTTGAGAGCTTTCAGTTAGATGTATTCATTTGAGGACCTGACTGGTCTTCTACAAAAAGAGACATCGTAAGGCTGACAGTTCTCTGTCTCTCTGTCTCTGTATGTCCCTCCCTCCCCCCCCCATGTGTGTGTGTGTGTGTGTGTGTGTGTGTGTGTGTGCGCGTGTGCGCGCAGATGCAAGTGTGCTCGTGTATATATGCACTTAAGGCCAGGATTCTACATCAGATGTCTTCTTTGATTGCTTTCAGCATTAATACCTTTGAGACATGGTCTCTTACTGAGCCTGGAGCTCACTGGTTCTGCTAAACTATCTGTACCTGTCTGCACCTTCCCAGCATTGGGGCTACAGGTCTGCACCATTGTGTCAGCTTTGTGCACGGTAATGATGATCTGAACTCAGGTCCTTATGCTTGTGTGGTCAAGTACGCCATCCCCCTAACCCCAACTCAGATAATTCTTGAGTCTGACACACATATTTAGGACTATATGGGAGCACTTAAAAGTTTTGATGCCTCTGCTGCACTCCATGGGGCTGGTGAGATTGTAAGGACATTTGCCACCAAGCCTTGTGACTTGAGTTTAGTTCTTGGAAACCACATGGTAAGAGAGAACCAATACTTCATACCCCTGCCCCCCCCCCCACACACATACACAAGGCTGCAGCCCAGATGGATGACATCATAGGAGGCACTATTATTTTCTGAGGCTTCCCCTACCTCAGTGCCTCTGTAATTCCATTGTGGGTCCAAAGATGAAAAGCAGTCCATAAAGGATGCTGCTAGAGTTCTCTGAGCAGCCCCCAGCCTTCTTTGCAAGGGATATGGCATGTCTGTGGCTGTTCAGTGACGGATCACTGGAACGCAAAGCAGACCACACGTCAAGGAGGCCTAATGTTAGGATTGTAGTTGTTTTCACAGTGCTGTGCTTTCCAGGAGCACACACACGTTTGATGGAGCTGTAACAATTTATGTGTGTATTTAAATTGTCATTAAAGTACCCCACATTCATATTAGGCTCCAAATTTTAACCTGTTAACAAATACTGATAGTTACCTTCTCTGTGGCTTTGAATATAGTAATGGCTGTCATTAAGCAGAATGTAACAGTGTGTGTGTGGGGGGGGGGGTTGGAGGGATAGGTGGCCTTTGGGTGGTGGAGTGGTGTGTGCATGCACAGATGTACACGGACATGTGTATGGGGGAGGAGTCAGTGATGAGTATCTTCCTTAGTCACTTTTTGACATTATTGTTTGAGATAGATAAGGTGTGTCTTCGAGCCTGGAGCACTCCTTGCTCTGCTCTTCCCCCAGAAGTTGGCTAAACAGCTGGTCAGCAAGCCCTAGGGCAACTTCCTATTGCTACCTTCCTAGTGCTGGGATTCCTGGTGTGGGTCACTGTGCCTAACCAGCGGGTGCTGGGGATTTACTCTTTCGTGGTAAGAATAAATACTGGCTAAGCTCTCTTCTCAACCCCTCCCTGCCTTTCGTAAAACAAGCATAAACAATTTATTTTTACTGTTCTCATTTTTCTGCTTCCGCTGAAACCAGGATGGAGTTCCCTGTCAGACTTTGAAACAGTTGTGTACAGGTGTGAGTGCACAGTCTCTCGCTCTGCACAGCTGGCCTTTGCAAGGCTGAGGGCCTGCAGATTAGGCCAGCTTGCTCTGAGTCCTGAGGACCCTCTGGGTTGGACTGAGCTGCATCCTGCTAGGAATGGCGCTATCCCACTCCTTAGCTGCTGAGTCTGCAAGAGATAAGTTTCTACTTGGTAAAAGAAAAGGCTTCACAGGAATGGGTTGCAGCTGGGATAGATGCGGGCAGCCAAGATGTGGCACTCCCAGGAGGCTACTGCAATGCCCCTGAGCAGTTACTGTCCAGGATCTGTCTCCAGATCCAGATCTATTGGCTGCCTTAGCCAGTTTGAGACTTGGCATCTTTTTATTGAGTACTAATTGTGTCTTAGTCTCTGAGTCAGGGCCTTTTTAGACATCTTATTCAATCTTCTCCATCTTGCACATGAGGAATCTGCGGCTCATAGTCCCTGTTACTTATCTAGAATAAGTGACAAAACCAACATTGCTATGTTGTCTTCTCTGAAGTCCTTTCTGTAAGATGAGACCAAGGTCTGGAGACAGAACTATATGTCCAAGATGATGTGGCCGGCTCTAAGCCGAGCTGTGCTAACTTCTGAGGCCAAGCCTCAGATGCTTTCTGCCACGTATGGCTGCCCCTGGCATCCGCCACACCCAGCTGCTGCCCAGGGAGCAGAGAAAAGTCTCGCCCATGTTTGAGTGGCTTAGGGGTAGTCAGTGCTGTGCTGATTACTAAATCTGTTTTCTATTGCTATAACAAAGTACCTAAAGCAGAGTGCTTTATTTTAAAACGAGTTGGTTTTTTTTAGCCCATGGCCAAAGGCCAAAGACTGTTGGTTGGTCCTTGTGTTCTGCTTCTGGTGAGGGCCCCTTAGACTGTGTCACATGAAGGCAGATGGTATCCTGGCAGGAAAAGGTGCCATCTTATGGTGAGGCAGGAAGGTAGAGATGGAGTATTTGGATGGATGGAGATCTCTATCTCTCTCTTTCTATCTCTATCTCTATCTCTATCTCTATCTCTATCTCTATCTCTATCTCTATCTCTATCTATCTACATCTACATATCTCCTGGTGGAAGTTAACTCATTCCAGCTACTATCGTTGATCCCTTCCATTGTTCTCAATGACCTCTTGACCTTGCCCTAGGTTCCACCTCTTAAAGGTTCCGTCCCTCTCACCTTACCTCACCCCACCAAGGCCTCAGCTTCCAGCATACGAACGCTTGTGACACACACGTAGACCTTGCTCAAAGAAGCATGGCAAATGACATGGGATGAGAAACTTGAATCTCTGTATTTTCGTTCTGCCCTTGTGAGAGGATGCAGTGTAAGGGACATGGGGAGGGTAAGCAGAGGGAGAGGTGACCTTGGAAAGCTGTGTCATACCAGAAGGCAGGGGCTTGGTGGGCCAGTCAGAGCCAAGAGCCCAAGGGCACCGACCTTGTTTCCGATCTTCCTGCGTACCGTCCCTCTCTGTTTTGTCAACTGGTAGGAATCTGCGTGCCTTCACACTCCTGTTCATTCCTTGTAAACTGGCAGCCGTTGCAGGATCTGCTTGCCTCTGTTTCTACAGGGAAAAAGGTGCTCTTTGGGATGAGATGGAAATAAAATGCAGCACTCCTCCTAACCCCCACCCTGATAAAAAAAACCTCAATAGTTTTCTTGGGCCAACCCTGCTAATCATGGGAGAACCATTTAATTTTAGCCAGATTACAAGGCGGCTGCTTTAATTGTTTTCGCCTGGATTTGTGCCAAGGACTCAACTTTTCCTGTTCATTTTATTAAAAAGTTTATAAACAGCATTAATAAATAGATATACAGCTGCTGTATAAATGACAGAGAGACCAAATGAAATTCACAAGGGTCAGCATTGAATAAGTAACAGAGCCATGTCCTTGCTCCATCAAATTCCCATATATGCAAATTAGATGCATAGCTTTACTACACTGTTTTAATTAATATTTATAAATCACAGAGTGCCTTGGAAAGGGCCAGTAACCCATTTATACTGCCATCATGTCACACAAATAACAAACCCTCTGGGGACTGCTGTCTGTTTTGCATTCAGTCAGAAAAGTAAGCATGTTGTTGTGTCTGTCTCCCCTTAGGTGTGGTGTCAGCGCAGCGACAGGTCACCGTCCAGGAAGGACCCTTGTACCGGACAGAGGGTTCCCACATCACCATCTGGTGCAACGTGAGTGGCTACCAGGGTCCCTCTGAGCAGAACTTCCAGTGGTCCATTTACCTGCCCTCTGCTCCCGAGCGTGAAGTCCAGATCATTAGTACAGTGGACTCTTCCTTCCCTTACGCCATCTACACCCAGCGAGTTCGTAGTGGGAAGATCTATGTGGAGAGAGTCCAGGGGCACTCGGCCTTACTTCACATCACAGACCTGCAAGCCCGGGATGCTGGGGAGTATGAATGTCACACCCCCAACACCGATGAGCGCTACTTTGGGAGTTACAGTGCCAAGATGAACCTAGTAGGTAAGGAGACTCTGCTTCCACACGGCCAGTGTCAGGCCCAAGTCCCTTCTGTTGCCATGTGCTTTTGCTGCATACTAATGTGATTCCTCAGCTATCTTAGAAAACCACCTGAGGGAGCATGAGTGTGAACACTAGACAGTTAAGGCTGACACTTGGAAAGTTCTTGTGCAAACATCAAGAACCTCAGCAGTTAAGCAGACCTTTGCTGGTAGAAGGCAAAATGAGTTTATAAAGGCAAGATCCAGGTGTGGTAGCTTCATTCCTGTAATCCCAGCATCCCTGAGGCAGGGGAATACCCTGTGGCAAGGACATTTGTGGGTGGTAATTGGAGGTGTTGCTTGGAAGGTAAAGTGGGTGAGACCATCAGGAAGAGAGGCAACTTCCCAAATACAAGCAAGGGCAAAACTCCCACCCCTCCAGAGGCCAGCATGGGGTGACAGTAGACACACAGGGACAGGAGGATTGTTGCAGGAGTGCAGTAATGTGTGAGGGGAATCTCAGAGGAGAGTCTGCTCAGATAACCCAGTGAGTTCTAGATGCTCAGAGTGGAGAGAGAACGAAAAGAGGATGGGACCGTTTTGAGGTGTCACAGGTGAGCCACCCGGGGGTTTGTCAGACAGTGGTAATGGTTCTTTTGGGAACTGAGTGGGTCTCAGAGACAGACAGTAGCTTGTGATTAAAGCTGCCCATGTACAGTTGTGTTCTTTAATTTCCTTGCTGGTAGATAGGAATTCAATAAATGAAAGCTTTTCAGCAGAGCTGCTCTTTGGGTAGAAAGGCACTAGAATGTTTCTGCTTGAAGCGTCCACCACTGTGCAAAGAGTCTTTCTTTAATGTGAAGTAATCAGCAAACATGAGTCTCTATTTTGGGGTGAAATTCCCTGGATTCTATCCCTCAGAAATAAAGAGCAAAAATAGAGGTTTTTGGGGTACAAGGGGAGAGTAGAGCTCCGGGTACCCAGACCTTCCTGGCTGCATGCAAGAAGCTATGAACTGCCTGTCTCCCATGATGCTCTCTGTATGGTGGAGACGATGAAGCTGGGATTTGGGGCGGGGGAAGGCATTTAGTGAAACATCCCTGGCTACCTGCTGCTGGGAGGGAGGACAGACCACAGCCAGGGTCTTCCGGTTTATACCAAAGTCCAGATCTCTGCTTTTTATTTTCACAATTAAGCAGGGCATGTTGGTGGGTCTTTTGTCAGTAAGCATTGCTGCCTTTATTTATTTTTCGTGTTTGTAATGAGCCTGCATCCTAGTAAGAGGATGTCAGGCCTCAATCTTGGGATGAGTCCGGCAGAAAAGCAAGCCCTTGTACTGAGTGCCCTTCTCAGACAGCAGAGTTGGGTAGCAGCATTTAGTCTTCAGAAGGATAAAGGTCAAACTCCAGAGGAAGGATACAGAGCAGTGTCTTCATTTGCCTGAGTCTTCTGTGTGCTGTGGCTTCCTTCTGCTGTGGGACCACTTTGATGAATTATGTGAAAAGTACAGAGGGCAGGCCAGGCCTAGGGATGCCCATCTGTAATCCAGCCACTCGGAAGGCTGAGGCTGGAAGATCACAAGATCAAGGCCTTCTTGGGCAAGGTAGTGAGATCTGTCTCTGAATTAAAGAGGTGGGGCTTGGGATTATCGCTCAGTGGGTAGAGTACTTGTACAAGGAGAGTATAAGGATTGATAACGGTATTCTCTATTCCTGCTTCCCAATATTTTTTTTTAAATAGCCTTCTAGCGACAGTGCATTGAGGAGGAAGACTGGGAGGTGGGATGGAGAGTCAGTCAAGGAGAAGGGAAAAGGGAAGGGCTATATAGGAATATCAAGCCAGAAGGCCCAGAGCAATTCCTGGGTCGGAAGTGAAGTTGAACTATCTCAAAGCAATACAAACCCAACAAGGAATCTTATCAGATGTCAACAGTTATTCTTGCACAAAATTCTCAGGGAATTCCTTTCATACATTTTCAAAATAAAATCCACCTTTTCGCTGAGTGTCATTAAAATACCAAGTAGGTGTCTGTGCTAAAAACATTATCTTAGCTACCACAGCAGAAGTGTGTATTTAGGTTTGTATGCCTTTTGGGGTTTTGTGTGGCCCTGAATCAGTTGTCAGAGGCTGCCCTGTTGTGATGTTTGCAGTGGTTTCTGTGTGGAGTGGGTCTCAGACTCTGTAGCGTTGTAACCTTCCTCCGTGGGAACATTTTGTGTTACAGTGATCCCAGATTCTCTGCAGACCACGGCTGTCCCCCAGACTCTGCACAAAGTGGAACAGGACCCTCTGGAGCTCAGCTGTGAAGTGGCCACTGAGACCGTCCAGCACACCCACCTCTCGGTATCCTGGCTGCGACAGAGGGGTGGTGAGAACCCTGTGGAGGTCATTGCTCTGAGCCGAGACTTCATCCTGCACTCCAGCAGTGAATATGCCCAGAGGCAGAGCCTTGGTGAGGTGCGGCTGGACAAGCTGGGGAGAAGCACCTTCCGCCTCACCATCTTCCACCTGCAGCCTTCCGACCAGGGCGAGTTCTACTGTGAGGCTGCGGAGTGGATCCAGGATCCAGATGGCTCTTGGTATGCCATGACCAGGAAGCGCTCTGAGGGTGCTGTGGTCAACGTCCAGCCCACTGGTCAGTCTCTCTCGGCTTCTTGTCCTTTACCTGGTGGGGAGTTAGATACTAGGTGTCATGTGGACACCTTGTTTGATGATCATAACAATATGGTAGGTTTTGAGTGAGGTTAGAGGTGGTTGTAACTTAGGCTGAAGAAAATGGATACGTCGACCCAGCTTCCAGTGAGCTGCAGACAGCTGCCCATACTGGCCTCTGATCATTGTCATGTTTGCTTTACTAGATGGTGTTATATTTTATTTTGAATAAGACATTTTTAGAAGATAATTTTGTAATTATATTTATGTACATAAAACTTAGTGTACATTTTTTAACCCATTTTGGTGGCGAGTTCTTTAGCCTTTGCCTTTACCAGCTTGGCAATGCGAGCTTAGGACCCAGGACATTGCCTCCTCAGAGGTGGCAGATCTTGTCATGTCTGTTATTAAAATTGGTCCTAATAGCTTCCACCAGCTTGGCCAGAGCACCCTTGTCTTCCAAGTTAACCTGTGTGAAGGCAACAGTGGTGCATATCTTCCTGTGGACCAGGCTCCCCAGCTTGGCCTTTCCCTTGATGATGCACTAGGGCACTCCCATCTGTCAACACAGGGCAGGCAGGAAAACCGTCAGCTCAATGGGGTCTACATCATGGGCGATCACCACCAGCTGAGCCTTCTTGTTCTCCACCAAGGTGGTGACTGTATCGACTCCTGCTTGGAGAACAGGTGATCTCTTAGTTGGGACGTCCCCTTTGCCAGCAGCTTTCTTCTCAGCATGGGCCAGTAGCCTTTGCTTCTTCTCTTGCTTTGTCTCTGGCCTGTACTTGTGGGCAAGCTTAAGCAGCTGAGTAGCTGTTTGCCTGTCCAGGGCCTGGGTGAACTGGTTAATGGCAGGAGGTACTTTGAGCTGCATATAGAGGATGGCTCTTTGCCGCTGCAGCCTAATGTATCGGGGCCATTTGACAAAGTGTGTTAGATCTGTTTTGTGCTGGATGTCCTGCCCAATGCCGAAGTTCTTGGGCCTTTTCTCAAACACCTTTTTGTTTGACCACCTTTTTGGCCTCATGTTTCTTGATGACGGGGGCCAGTGCCACCTTCTTCCCCTTGGCCTTCTTTCCTTTGGGCATTTTGCTCAGCTGGAGGAGAGAGCAAATAAGACATTTTTTAATGAGAGATTTTTGCAGAAAAATTGGGCTGCAGAGATAGCTTAGTGGTCAAGGGCATTTGTTGCTTTTGCTGAGGACCCAAGTTCAAGTCCTACCTCCCACATGGTGGTTCACTACTATTCCTAATTTCAGTACCAGGGTCTCTTTTGCCCTCTTTTGTTCTCCAAGCACACACATGATATACACATGCAGGCAAAACGCACATAAAATAAAGTGAGTGTATTTAAAAAAAAAATTAGGGGGCTAGAGAGATGGCTCAGAGGTTAAGAGCACTGACTGCTCTTCCAGAGGTCCTGAGTTCAATTCCCAGCAACCGCATGGTGGCTCACAACATCTGTAATGGGATTTGATGCCCTCTTCTGGTGTCTGAAGAGAGCTGCAGTGTGCTCATATAAATAAAAAAATTAATAAATCTTTAAAAAACATTTTAAAGTGAGTGATTTTACAGATAATCTTTGTCTTGTGACTCTGGGTTCTTATTCCTGTTAGCCTGATGTCACCCAGTTTGATCATGCTTCAGTTACAGAGGACATTTGAGATGATGAACCTTTTCTGTTGGGTGCATGAAACAGTGAGCTAAGGAGATGTTAGTGTACCATTTCTATATTAATATTTCTGCCATTTTAAACAAGACTTCTAAAATGCTTTAACACATATTGTCATATCTATGAGGCAAGTCACTATGGTGTCCTCACATTGTGGGGGAGCAGGCTGAATGCAGGGTACCCTGTGGTATGACCCCAGAGGTGTGCCATGAGGCCAATGTGGAATACGACGTCCTGCTGTGGACACTTTATCAAGGGAAGACCTGAGTAGGTCTCCTGAGGGGGGAAGAATAGTATGCTTAGAGCTGAGGTAATGATGGTTGTTGTAGACAGTTTTAATCCCAATCAGGGGTTTCTACCCCGCCTTGATTATTTAGTTTGGTGGCCTGGCACACTGCAGTCCCCACAGCTTCTCTTGATGTCTCCTGTGACTCTATGTTCTTGTGCCTACAACTCTCCAGTTTTGAGCTGACTGCAGTTGTTGATTACGTTGGCTGAGCTGGGGTAGGTTCTCGGGCTAAGCTGTGGGTCTGGCTTTAGTTGGAGGGTAGTCATAATATGGTTACTGAGATGGCTGCTGGATGGCCTTTTCTCGTCTCTCTGATGAGAGAAGCTTTTATGTTACAGGTGGGAGTTCTGTCAGTACCTGTCTCTTGTCCTCCTTGTCCTGGTGGTCAGTTGCCTTGGATTGTGTGTCAGACTCACCAAATAGTAAACTTTTTGCAACACCCTGAAATCCCTGTTCAGAGACTCCTGGGCCTGAGCTGGGAAGCTGTGTCTGAAGTATTCCCAGGTCTTTCTTCACCTGTCTGCATTTTGTCTAGCACAGCTCTGGAGGGGGCAGGGCTTATAAGATCCTCAGGACACCTAATGGATGTGAGAGCAAAGAAGGTTGGATTCTTGGTGAGAGGGCATACTGAGCCACACTTAGGACTCAGAGCTCCTACTGGCTTCTGAATCTCCTAATATTAAGAAATTTACCCAAGAGGCTTTAGTTCCTGTTTATCATTTTCCTTACTGGTTGGTTTTAAGATCAGTGTCAAAAAAGTCTGGGCCTAATTTCCAGTCTTAATGCTTTTAAATTAGGTTGCATCAGCTAATCTTCTTTATTTTAATCTTACCAATTTGGAATTAGGACATTTGAATTTGCCCTGTAAATGTATCCAGACTGAGCCTAGAAAGGAAAATTTTAATGGAAAAATAAAATGTTGATAACTTCACTGTGTGCTCCAGTTCAGACTGAGGCGTTGCAACTCCACCTTTGAGTCTGTTTCTTCATGTTCATTTTAATAGACATTAGTCTTCACAGCACTGAAGGTGTTGTGTGAGGCATTCGGGGATGCCGAGATGCATGACGTCTCTCCATGCACTTAAGGTGCTAAGTGCTGTGTGAGTACTGAAGGCTGGTTTTGCTCTCTGTTTTCTTTGGATAAGATGACTGTTACAGAAGATCTAGGAATTGTAGCTCCTCAGATGACTTGAGCGTGTCAGGGTTGAGCAGACAGTCGCAGGAGGTGGGAAAGGGCATGGGGCATTCAGCGGGCAGGCAGAAGAAAGTCATGTGACTGGATGGTGCGTTCTAGGTTGAGCAGCAGAGAAAGAAGGGCACTTGCAGCTGTGAGCTGTCGGGTAGAACTTGGGCTGGACTCTGTGGACCAGGAGTTGTCAAGCCATTCTTCTTGGAGGTTTAGGAGGGCTGTGGGGGTGTGCCTGAGAGGTACACGTGGGTGAGTGTACTTGCTCACATGCGTGTGAGGACCAGTGGGAAGAGGGCGAGAACCTGTGTGCTCGTCTCTTGCTTCAGCCAGATATTTGCCCTGTTGAGCAGTGAAAGTTTTACATGAAGTAAAGGAGGCCCCCTTTCCTTAACCCTGATGAACTTTCAGTATGCACACTGTAGGGAATAGAGATTCTTAGTCAGGGACTAACCACCTGGTTGGGTAATTTAGGAGGAAGAGCTCAGAGCTGTGGAGGAAGGGGACATGTGGAAGTTGGTAAGACAGGTTGAGTGTGAAGTCAAGATGCAGGATTGTGAAGAACTTACTTGGCCAGGCTGTGGTGGTGGTCAGAGGTGATGGAGGAAGCCAGTTCTTTGGAAGTCATCTGTGGTTCCCTGACCCCTGGCTGAGAGGGCTTTGATCTGTCAAGAAGTTTGGGTAATACAGGGAGGAGCTAGTCACTGGCTAGAAAAGATGTCTAGCTCGAGACTGGCCTGTGCGGGACAGAGGAGATAAAGAAAAGACATGTAGAAGTTGAGCTGCATTGGAGAAGTGTGTACTTGGCTCACATGATCATCTCCACAGGAAAAGAATACTTTTATGTGCTTGAAGTGTAGAAGGGATGGGTTGGGGATGGCAGAGGCATGGATCTAAAGGTTATAGTGATAGCCTCGAAATGTCACTGAGGGAGGGCTGTTGTGGTCGAGGCTGATGAATCTCTAGAAAGTTCACACACCACTGTGTTGTGATTTTCCTCTCTATATTCTCTGCAAGAAACATAGCTAGAACTGGAAGGAGTTAGGAGCTGGAGCCTCCTACATCAAGAAGAGATGAGACCAGTCTCTTCCTCCCAGTCTTAATTCCTCTTCCTGTCCCTCACTTCCACTGTGAGTGCCTCTTGACAGAGCCTCGTTGGTCTAAGTATGAATGCTAAGCAAAACCAGACTGCCTAGATTTGTCTGGTATTCTGGTATTTAATAGGTTTGCTCAGCCTCAGATACCCTTGGCTAGAGTTGGATTTTCTCTCATGATGAATACCGAGTCTTCTCTGTAGTTAGTGTCGTGAAGGTCAGGGGAATAGGATTTTCTGAAGCAGTTTGGTAGGCTGCAGCTCTTATTTGCCCAGAATGCATCTGGTTTGTTTGTGTTCCCAGACAAAGAGTTCACCGTACGTCTGGAAACAGATAAGAGGCTGCACACAGTGGGTGAGCCGGTGGAGTTCAGATGTATCCTAGAGGCTCAGAACATTCCTGACCGATACTTTGCCGTCTCCTGGGCCTTCAACAGCTCACTCATTGCCACCATGGGGCCTAATGCTGTGCCAGTCCTCAACAGTGAATTTGCTCACCGTGAAGCCAAGGGACAGCTTAAGGTGGCCAAAGAGAGTGACGGTGTCTTTGTGCTGAAGATATACCACCTTCGCCAGGAAGATAGTGGCAAATACAACTGCCGGGTGACTGAGCGAGAGAAGACTGTCACTGGAGAGTTCATTGACAAGGAAAGCAAGCGGCCCAAGAACATCCCCATTGTCGTGCTCCCCCTCAGTAAGTAGAAGCGCCTCTTACTGATTTCTGGTGTGGTGACTAGTGACATCATGGAGAAGTGGGAGAGAGAATGGGTGTAGGGAGAAGGGACAGAATATGGAGTAAAGCTGACCAGAGAGGGGGCCTATCCACTCCCTCCAACCCCAGGTCTGCAAAGCAGCAGGGGCATGTCTTGGGCTAGATATGGTATCCACCCACTTGAGTTCAAGCAGCCTGGTGTAAAACACCAGCCTTGCCAGCTCAGTTAGAAGTAAGACAGGAAGTCATTTGCACCTTTGAGGGCATGAAATCCCAGAAGTGGGCAGAGGCCTGCCTTGAAATCTTACTTAAGGAGAGCTCATCTCTTATGGGAGGATTTGGACATTATCAAGTGCATTATTAAGAAGCCTTTGCCATCTGGATTCTTCCAGGTATCAATCTGGGCATTTCCCTAATTGTCTTTTCTGTACTGAAATTGCATTGTTAAAAGTCCGTGGGTGTGCACAGCGTTAGGTCCATCCTAATGTGCACAGACAGCAGTCAGTGGGTGGGCTCTCTGTCTTCCTGGGATGTGCTTGGACAGTGTGGACCTCTCAAGGCTGGTCCAGGGACTCTGCCTCCGTGTGCACTGCAGTGTCTGGATGGGTGGTACCCTTTTTGGGGAACTCCAGAGATGAACAGTGTGTATGCATGCCATGTTTAAATATCCATAGTGTCAAGATGCTCTTATTAATCTCCTTTCTCTCACAGTTCTGTTTTTAGCAGAAAGTTAATCAAAACTTACAATGCTCTGATTTTAAACAAGATGGTCCAGTTTGAGAACTAACCTTTAACCTTTTCTTAGCTCCCAGGACTGTTCCTCCTCTTAGCCTTGTCATGGTTTCTTTACATTTTTAATTACACATTTATGTATTTGAAATGTTTTTATGTTATGTGAAGTCTAAAATAGAGGAGCCTTGTTTTCTATCATGCTTATTATATTTTGAATACACACACACACACACACACACACACACACACACACACACACACACAAACACGTAACCTTGAAGTCTTTCTTGTGCTTTCCTCGCAGTGCATGGTGCTTTGCATAGAATAGGTGCTTGCTAAATATCTGTATAGTTGAAACTATCGGATTGAAGCCCACACTCTTTATACTGTTTCCCTGTGCCTGCTATAATCACAGACTCTGTCCTTTGAAACTAATTCCTCATTGTTTCGTAAGGATGGCATGAGGGGCAGCCACACTGTTTGCTTCCCGTGTCTTTTGTACTAAAAGATTTCCCCCAGCCCTTCCGAGAACTTGTTTGATGATCTGTGGCCTGCTATATTGCTTTTCCAGCAGATAACTGGGTAGTTAAAGTCCCCCAGCAGCACCAGATCCTGCCCCAAGGCCACTTGGGTAAGTCTACTGAAGAACAACAATCAATGGTAATGGTGATAACGCCCTGGATTTTAATGGCACCTTTCCTCGTCAGAACCAAAAGTGCTTCTGCATATATGATCTCTTTGCTCCAATCCTGCAATCCTGTACAAGCCAGTGTAACATCCATCTTGTGAATGGAGACATCAGAGCACATGCAAGGAAGTGTCTGATCTGGTTTTTCAGTTTGTGGTTGAGCTTGCAGCTGCATTCGGAACATTCGCTCTAACTCCAAACTCGCTGCTCTGCGCTTAGCCTGTACCCCGCCAGCAGCCTCCTGATTGGATTTCATTTGTGAACACGCACTCAGATTTTCATTAGTTCTGTCCTAGTCTTCATTCAGTCTGGAGGATATTAACTTGTAGGCTACCTTTTTATAAGCCTGGGAACCTGTGTATAGTTACAGTGAGCTGCACAGCACCAGATCTGTGTTTATTCGTGCTTTGGCTGCCGGTGGGTTTCTCTTCTATCTAGGTTTTCCAGGCTTTCTCTAAATAGCCATCTAGAATGTCCATAAGAGTCTGCTGGGTGACAGGAGAGCACATGACTGATGCCTTACAGGCCACTCTTCTGTGTAAGACAGACAGAAAAGTTTTCTTCCTCGATGCTGAAATCGCCTTCTGCGTCTCTCACCTTGCGGTGAAAACAGGAAGAATATTGAGTCTGAAGGCAAGCACAGACTGGGCTCAGCAGTAGAGTGTCTGCAGAGCATTATGGAAGCCTTAGGTTCAGCCCTCAGTGCTGCTTCGCCTTCCTGTCAGGTCCCCTCTGTGTCACAACCCTAAGGAGGCACTAGCAGGATCTTAACTTTGCACATGATAAATTGAGGCTTGGCTAGTAAGAAAACTAAAATTCTGCAGTCAGGAGGCAGTACAGCCAAGCCCCAAACCATTTTTGCCATGGGCAATGGCTCTACAAGAGCCTTGTTCTGGGAAGGCTGCTCTGAAGCTCGCTCTTCCCACCTTGTCCACATTCCCTTCCTGTGAAACAAGCACAGCATGCTCTCTATGGTGCTGAGGGCCTGAGCTTTCCTGTTTCTGCCTGTGGGGACAATTAAGGGGGAGAAGAATAAAGTAGATCCTAATGCTGCAGTAATCGGGTACGCTTCTCGATCTGGGGTTTGACTGAATCAATTGTGAATGGTGCCTAGAAAATTGGATCCAAATTGATTATGACACTATGTATTGTGTTAATTCTTATGAGCTCGTTGAACTCAATATAGGTAATTATACAGAATAACATATGTATAATTAAGAAAGTGTTAGCCATGCTGTTTATGAAAGCAGAAATATCCCTAAGTATGGTAAAAATCAATCATGACTGTGGGTACCACATTTTCAAAACATACTGTGTGCTGCACAATCTGTATGCATTGTCTCGTTTGCTATTTAATCTTTTATGGGTTAAAAATAGCATCCTACAGAAGAAAAAGCTGAGGCTTGTATAGTTTAAGTCATCCCCTCAACTGAGATCAGCTATCCGAAGTAGTGGCAAAGGCTAGACTAAGCTAAGGAGGGAGTGGAGGTCTTATCCCCACCTTTGTTTTGCACACTGTCAGGGCAGAGAGCAGAGGTGCCCCAGGCTGAGTGGTCTTACCGGAGAGCAGGAGATGGTGAACCACTGGCCATGGCTCATTCTTCTCTGTTAAGGAAAGCATGAAACTTTGCTCTCCTCCACGCGCTCTGCGAGACGAGACCATCTGTGCCCCATTTTCCACACATACACACATACCATCTTCCAAATACTTCCTGACATTTTTTTTTCTACTTCCTAATATTTCCCTGAAGGTTTCAGATGGCACACTAAGGATGTGTATAACTTCTGTTTGACTCTTGTAGCTTCAAGTGGTAAAGATTGAGGTGCTCTAGGATTTGGGAATTCTTCACACTGAAACTCCCAAGCCGGAAGCCCTGAGCTGCAGCTGAGCAGGTCACCCATAAATAACTTTTTGTCATAAACTCCACGTCATTGTAGCATATTCTCCAGGTTCTGATTTGCTTTTAGGTCTTAGCACCTCATTATCCCAATCCACTGCACAAAGCAAAGAACATTCTAGGCTACCAGATAGATCCAGGGAGCAGTGCCCAGTTCAAACCAGCCAAACATTACAACAGCAAGTTGTGTTTCGAAACAAATCAGAGTGTTGTGAGTCCTTCGAGCTTCACTGTCAGAATCCTGGAATTCGGTTTGCACCCTTCTTCCTGCGTCATTCTTGAGGAGGGCGCACATGGAGACTGCAAACCCCCAGTGTGGCACTCTCTCTTCTCCCCAGAAAGCAGCATGTCCGTGGAGGTGGCCAGCAATGCCAGCGTCATCCTGGAGGGTGAGGACCTGCACTTCTCCTGTACTGTCCGCACAGTGGGCAGGTTGCAGGCCCGCTTCTCTGTCATCTGGCAGCTTGTGGATAGGCAGAACCGCCGCAGCAATGTCATGTGGCTGGACCGGGATGGCACCGTGCAGCCGGGCTCATCATACTGGGAGCGCAGCAGCTTTGGAGGCATCCAGATGGAGCAGGTGCAGCCCAACTCCTTCAGCCTGGGCATCTTCAACAGCAGGAAGGAAGATGAGGGCCAGTACGAGTGCCACGTGACGGAGTGGGTACGGGCCGTGGATGGGGAGTGGCAGATTGTGGGAGAGCGCCGCGCCAGTACCCTGGTCTCCATCACAGCCCTTGGTGAGTGAGCATTAGGACCATGGCAGATGCTTTCTTGTCAGACTCCTTTCCATCTTACTGGTGTTCTGGTTGGAGGGTCTGGGGAGACGTCAGTGGCTTAAGTGCATACTGGGCAAGCATGAGGATATGGACATGAGGTTCACAGGACCCAAGAAAAATGTTGAGTAGTTCGGCATCATGCCTGTAATTCCAGCCTTAGAGGCAGACGTGGTATCTTTAGAGCAAGCTAGCTATCAGGACCGGCCACACCAGTGAGCTCTGGGTTTAACTGAGAGACCCTGCTGCAGCAGCAAATAAGGTAGAAGAATAATGGCTCCTGAGGACAGTCTGGGGCCTATGCATGCATATATATGCACATGCAAACATATACATACAAACATGCATATACACATATGTCCAACACACACACACATGGCAAAAAAGGCAAACACATAATGGTATGAAGGGACTCTATGGTAGTATTCGCAGGGTTGAGGAAACTAAGCAGATGGTGGGGCATGAGGTAGGGCTGTTACCACCCCTGGGTTGGATATGTCAAGGTTCTAGACAAATTGGTGCCACCAACCAGCAGGAGCATGGCTAGGGCAAAACTGGCCTGGAAGAGAGGACTGACTGGGTACAGTGACAAGTCTCTCCTATTCACAGGGTGTCTTACCCAGCTGCTCACAGCCTTGCCCCACCCTGTCCCCCAAAAGTGTGGCTGAACAGGATGGAGATCTCATTGCCAATGGTACAGCATTTGAGTCTTAGCACTCAGCTCGGTTGTTCCGTTTAGGCCTGTTTTTTATCTCCTTCTCTATAAAGCTCCCACTTAAGAAAAACATTTCCTCATTTGCCAGGGAGTAAAGATACCTTGAGGTTTGCTAAAACCAAGTAATGTTAGATTTGCTTCTCACAGTCTATCCAAAGAGGTTTCCGCTCGTGTTATCTGCCAGATGCAATCAGTCTATTACATTTTAAAAGACCGGCCTGCTACTTTGCTGGGAAGATAACTTATTATGTCAGGCCTTCTATTTGTCAGGAAGCTTTGTCAGTCTCCATTCTCCTAGAATATGTCACCACCTTCCCTCAGGTAGGGCTAGTGGTGCTGTCACATACCTAATAAAGATGGCAGCCCCAGGTAGATCTGCCCAAGACCTCGTCCATGTTCTCCTTTCCTAGGTTGGGATTGCATTTGCTCAATTCTCAAATGTCTGTTTTCAATTGCATGGTGATAAAAACATTATCCCTGTTCTGTTTAACTCCTCCCCCCATGCTGGGGCTTCCCTCCAGCTGCTTCACGAAGGGCGAAGTCACATGCAACTTATAGGAATCCTTGAGTTTTTCAGGGTAACAAAGTGTCTCCCCAAGCAAGGCATGCAGTAAAAAGAAAGAAAAACAAATGTGTGCAAACAGTAAGAAAACAACAAGCAGCTCCAGACCCCTGGCGTTCTGTTATGGTGCCCATTTGGTTAGACTGACTTACTGTTTAGGACTTGGGACGGACACGGCCTCTGTATCCTCCTCCACGTCATTGCGATTATATCTGCTTCCTGAAAGCTTTGTACCAAAGAAGGGCTTGCCTTCTTCAGTCATTAGGCGGCTCAGATTCCTGCTTCCAGAAACTCTCCCCAGTGTTGATCATAGTCCCTGTGTCTGTGCTTGGCACTGCTATGGACCCAGGCAGGGGAACTTGGGAGATGGCTCTGGGATCCGCTACATATGGTTTTTCCCCATCCTGGGAGATGAGGGTTATCCAGGGAAGGGTGATTTGGGATTGTTTCCCTAAAAGTAATTTTACGGTTTCAGGTTATCTGTCCTAGGGGTAGTCTTAAATTCACCGCATGTCTGGCAGCTCCCACAGCCAGGCCGTGCTGAGTAGCACTCCTCTGGGATCCTGAGGCCAGCTCTGTTCACCTGACCCCCTCTCCATTGCCTCTGGAACTAGGACCGAGGTTGTCTCACTAGTCCTAGCCTTTTGTCTAAAGTAAGCAGTGCACACTCACGAATTTCTGGATTGCTTCTATTAGGTATGGATCCCCTCAGTTGTGTGTGGATGAATAGGCCACAGACCACTGTGACGGTGGAGGGACACCTTGGCTGTGTGCCCTCTGGTCTGTGTCCACTTCATATGTAAAGCCAGGAATACACAGTCCAGGGCCTATCCCTGGTGTCCCTGATCTGTACTAAACTCGTGGCATGTGTACCACACACCACTGGCCATCGTAGCCACACATCGTAGGTCTCTCTTCATTTTTAAAATTGAAGATCCAGAGAGTTCAGCAAAATTTGCCAACTTACTCTCTAGTGGTTCCCCAGGGAAATCCAGAAGATTCTGTGCCTTGTGTTTTTCCTGTAGAATTTAAAGTATTTTGTCCCCTTTGTTTCTTAAATGAACTACATATTTTCTCGATCATATATGATGTACCACACACTCATTTAACCTCCACAAGAAGCTTTTACAGAAAAGAAAACATAGGCAGAGTGGAGGTAGGGCACTTGCTTAATACAGTGGTTTTCAACCTGTGAATCACGACTCCCACAGGGTCACATATCAGATATCCTGGGTGTCAGATAGTTACATTGTGTTTTATAACAGTAGCAAAATTACAGTTGTAAAGTAGCAACAAAATAATTTTATGGTTGGGAACACCACAACATGAGGAACTGTATTAAGGGGTTGCCGCATTAAGAAGGTTGAGAACCACTGGCTTAGTGTCACAGAGCGAGGAGGTGTCTTGAGAAGAAGGTGAAGGCTGTGGAGTTGATGCCTTTAACCAGACTGATGGTTGCCCTGGGCAAAGAAGCCCCAGGCAGGTCCTAGAGTAGGGTGCCCATAGATAGGTCTGTAGCCTGACTCTACCATTTGCTATACTTAATATCAGGCAGTTTACCTGTCTTCTCTACACCCTGCACAAGGGCTAACAAGTCTGGCTGACCTACAAGTGTTGGTTTAGTAAGAGGGGATGAAAGTGGAGCCCCTAACACTAGGTTTGACACGTAGCATTCGCATATACTGGCCACCGTTGCTTCTATGATCATAGCCGATGTGCTCATCCACACTGAAGGAACTGTGAACAGAGGTCAGGATGCTTCCAGCCTGTAAGGAATATTCTCGCTGAGACTTCAGGGCCTTGAGTTTAGGGATAATGCCATACCCCCACCTCAGGTATCCATCCACTAAAGACTAGACTTCCCTGTTGTATGTCCCTTAAAACCTATCTGAACCTAAATTTTGTTGGGGAATTAGAGGAGAGGCTGGCAGCATTCCTCACCTGCCTATTTCAGGATGCCATGCACTAGAAGACCAGGGACAGGTATTTAGGTGTTGGGTACATGCAGTGAAGGTAATTGGCTTTGGAACTTTTTTTTTCATATTTTTTTTTTTTTTGCACAGAATTCTGGGATTGTCAGGAAAGATCCTGGCTGTGTGGTATGAGTCACTGAGAGAGAGGGTGTACTGTAAACCTGCATGGGGATCTCAGGTCACACTGGGAAGGGACGGGCTGGGTTATTCAGAGGGACAGCCTGGACCTAGCTTGTGTGAAGTCTTAGGAACTGTTGAGTTGGGCCCCAACACAATATCCAAAGTAATAGCTTATTTGTGACAAGAAGGCTTAAGAACTTGGCAGCCTCTGACTGCTGGCCTTGCCAGTAGGCCCATATTTGATAGCACACTGCCCCAGAAAAGCCAGATGCTGACTCTGGTTCATGTCTCTGCTCTCCCTACAGAAACGGGCTTTGCGGTCACAGCTATCTCCCGGACACCAGGAGTTACCTACAGTGACTCCTTTGACTTGCAGTGCATCATCAAACCCCACTACCCAGCCAGAGTCCCAGTGTCTGTAACATGGAGGTTCCAGCCAGTGGGCACAGTTGAGTTCCATGACCTGGTGACCTTCACACGAGATGGAGGGGTTCAGTGGGGGGACAAGTCATCCACCTTCCGAACTCGGACAGCCATTGAGAAGGCTGAGTCCAGCAACAATGTCCGCCTGAGCATCAGCCGGGCCAGTGACACGGAGGCAGGCAAGTACCAGTGTGTGGCAGAGCTGTGGCGGAGGAATTACAACAATACCTGGACGAGGCTGGCGGAGAGGACCTCCAACCTGCTGGAGATTCGGGTGCTACAGCCAGGTGGGTGCTCAGGCTCCAGGGCCTCTCTGCTGAGGGCCCATGTGTGTCTGCACAGTGTGGTGAGACACATGGGTGTGTGCTTATGTGATCTGGTAGGCCTGGGAGCGTGCATGCTTATGTAATGAGACAGGGTGTGTTTTTAAATGACACAGAGAGACACGAGGATGTCTGCTTATGTGATCTAATCAGATCTCTCTCTCTCTCTCTCTCTCTCTCTCTCTCTGTGTGTGTGTGTGAGCACATTGATATTAAAACTTAAGTGGGTGACTCCAACCTTTAAACCTATCTCTTAATCCTGGCAGTAACCAGGTTTCCTTGTTTAGGTAAAGGAACTCAGAGGAGAAAGGACAAACAGTGCCTTTGTTAAGCTTCTTTGGACCTCATGGGCATGATCAGCCATTTGATTAGAATTCACATTCCCTGGAAGAATTAAAGGGTAGCCTTAGGTCATGAGGCTGGTCTTCGGGTCAGTCTTTTCTTGCCTCAGATCCTATCATATGGGCTGAGTTTGAATTCCTTTCTCCTGTAGAAGCCAAATGGCCGAGAAGGTGCTAATTTGGGGAGTAGTCTACAGTGGTGGTTCCTTCAGACACCCTCATCAGGGTTTTCTACTGGCTTGAAGAGTAATTTGGACTTTTCTGTCTGTCCTAGTGGCTGGCTATGTTGGAAGCTGATGGAGCAGAGAGCCCAGTCTTGGGTCCTGTACCCCTCTGGTTGCTCAGCCCATGCCCAGCATAGAAAAGGCGCCTACACAGCCAGTGGTGATAATTAACCCTTACAGAGAGTGTTTTTGTTTTGTTTTTGTTCTTGTTTCTCCTGTCTCTTTCTGACCCATCCACTTTGCAAAGATGCTTTGAACACCCTTCTCCCATACTAACTGCTGTGATTAGTGCCCAGCCTGGTCACTTCCAAGGGCCACAGACAGGGAAGTTTCCAGCAGTGTCTGAGTTCATCCATCCCCTTGCCTGACCCTGTCACAGAGGCCTCTTCTGTACCACATTTGGAACAAATGGGATTTAGAAATGTTGAGACTCTTATCTGGCCAATTAGAGCTGAATTGGGCCAACAGGATGCTGGAGAAGAGGCTGTTCTTAAGTGGGTGTTCGGGTTAATGGGGGGTTAAGCAGAGACCCCATTTGATGTCAGCACTTGAGGAAGATGCGGCTCCCGCTGGCTGCCTTATGGAGTCGATCCTCAGGATGGTAACTGTGCTTTTCTGTTGTCTTGTCTGTCACTGAAGGTTCTGAGCAGCAGTACCTGTCACATGGTTTTACAGCTTGGGAAGGTAGCAGAGACCGTGACCCCTAGACCTTGCTTGTCATTGCCCTGCTGAGTAAGCTCCTACTGTTGCTTGTTTCTGTTACTACTCAGAATCTAAGATGGAAGCCCTAAAGCACAAATGCACAGCTAGTTCATTAAGGTGCTCCTTGTTTGGATTCTGATTCAAATTTATGATGACACTGTGAGCTTTGACAAAGGCTAGTTAAGTGGCAGAGCCCAGCCCGAGGTTAGAGCCCAGATTCCTTTGATTCCACCTCTGCCCTTTCCGTCCTCTAATTGGCCTTCGTGCTGCAGAGTTAGGGCCATCTTCCTGTCTCATGCTCATAGGATGGAGGGGTCCCAGGAGAGGCAGGTCCCACTTGGCAAACTTGGACTGCCATTGAGAAGGCTGAATCCAGCAAAACAGCATCGGCCTGAGCGTTCCCCTGGCTCTGAGACTATTTGCGGTTTCACTGGGAAGTGAGTGCAAGAAGTGGTTAGTACTGGGGACTTGTGAGCATCCGCCACTGTCTTCAGCAGGCTGCTGGGCCTGCTTGCAGATGATGACCACCGGAGCTTGTTGGTTGTTGACTTTCTCTCACTGAAGGAGGGGAGGGATCAGGAAGGGTCATGAAACCCTTACCTGAGTATCCTGACATCCTCCCAACTAGTTACAGTTGTGCATTAATTATAAGTGGTCCATGGACAGGGTAGAGTATATGTGGCCCAAAGACTTAGGAGAGTGGACTCCGTTTACACAGCTGAGGTAAACCCACCGTCCCTGCTAGGTGCAGATCTTCCCGTGTGGCTGCTCTAAAGTCATGCTCCTGCTATTGACCCCTTGCCAGTTGCTCTGTCAGTAAACTGAATACAATCATTGGTTCTCCCAGGCAGACTTCGGTAGAATTGAATTATGGTTTGTTATTGGGACCTTAAGGGAGAGAGATGTTGCATTGTACTTCCTATGGGAAGAGTCCTGGCAGTAGCCGCCACAAGGTCTGCTCTTATAGGTGGCCAGTAACACATGACCTGGCCCCTTGGAGACTGGGAAGAGCAAAGTAAAAGCTGTATGACTCCCAGCACGGCTGAGGCACGAGGGAGAACACACTCCCTAAGTGTTACTGTCTTGTACTAATTATTTATGCACTAATAACTGAATACTTTCCAAAAAGCTTTCTCTAAAATGTACGGGCTAGTATAGGTGTTTTTGTCTGGAGGAAGAGAGACTGAGTGCTGGAGACAGTATGGGTACTTGGCGTGTGTTATCTCCCTGAGTCTTTGCAGTAACCCCAAGTAGAAGAAGGAATGTAGCTTCCATCTGAGAAGTGAAGAGTCAAACAGTGGCCCCTTCTGCATTCGACCCATGACGTCCTTTATGGAACATATTTTTCCTTGCAGGTCTCTGGTGTGCTGGAGCCTTGGCTGTGGTCAGATTTAAAATAACGGTAGCCATGTGTGACTGCATTGTGAACGCCCTAATTCTGATAACTTAATTCTTCCTTAGTCCATGCAGGGTCAATGGGTGTGTGGGTGCCTGACACAGCTTACAGATGAGGACCTTGCCACCCAGGGTGAACAAGTTGCCTGGTGATTCATGATGAGTGGCGGAGCCAAGATTCAAGTCTAAACAGGCAGTCTGGCCCCAGAGCTAAATTTTTAATTTTATTATATATTTTGTAGACAATGAGCCAAAGTTTTACTGACTTATTCTTACTTCTCCCCCTGGCAACCTATGGTACAGTATGTGCATGGTGTGTGTGTGTGTGTGTTTGTGTGTGTGTGTGTGTGTGTGTGTGTGTGTTGGAACGTAGGGCTTTGTGTGTGCAAGCAAGCATTCAACTCCTGGGGTGCCAAGCCCCAGGTATTTCCTTGAGTGTCCTCTCTGGTTTTTCGTCTGGGTTCCCTGGCTCTTTGTTGTGTAGTGTTAAAGGCCACAAAGCATTTGGAGCTTCATTGAGACATAAGTTGTTAAAGACGAAACCCACTATCTACTGCCTATTTCAGGTTCCTTTATTTTTTTAACTCCTGCCACAAGGTGGCTCCAGGACCAGGGGAAAACCAGGGCCGCCTCCTTCATCCCACCCTCCCTGTGGATCCTGCCTCTCCAAGCCTGACTTAGCATCTTCCAAAGAGATGCCTCTGCCACTAACAAATATCTTAGTGAGTGCTCTTATCTGAGGACAATCAACAAGGAGCCCAGGTACCCAGTGACTAACTCAGTCCATTTATCATTGGCTTCCGCTGCTGCAAAGAAGGCCTTCGTCCCTGTCACGTTCTGTATAGTCTGTATTCAGACTACTTCCTGCCAGAGCTGCTGGTGGGGACTGCAGTGCTGCTGTTCACTTAATCAAGCTCTCTGGTTAGCTGGCATGGATGCCTTGCTGTCAGAAGTGACTTGCCAAGGATTTATCATTGGCTACTTCCAATCCATCGGCATGTTACAGATCCCCTGATCCCCAAGCCAACTGATCAATCGATAGCCTCCCTTTCTGTCCTTGATTTAGTCTAGTCTTATCTGTTTGATCCCATACTGTGACCCCATGGGGCACTGAGGCAAGACTTGGTCAGTCCAGTGTGTTCCATTCTCGTTCAGTTCTTTCCCCCCTTTTAGTTGTGAAGCATCATCTTGCTTCCTTCTGATTTTCTTCAGTTCCAGAAACACCCTCCAATTTCACGTGGCTAAATACAGAAGCAATAAGGGAAATGTCAGCACTCACTTTGCAAATGTTTATGACTATCCCTCGGTCTAGCTATTAAATATTGTGCATTAAAATTGACAAAGCAATAAACAAGCCTCCAGGCGGACAGCGTCCGGTGGTAGAAGGCTGCTTGTCAGTGGGTATATTCTGCTGGGAGAAGACTGATGGGCAGTTGGGATGAATATTTAATGCCCTCTGCATGTTGCCAAATCTGTTTTCTTCATGTTCTCTGCTGACCTGGCAGATTGGGCTAGCCGAGAGTCTGAGGTATGTGAGCATGGGCTGTCCTTACCAGAGAAGTGGCAGCCTGGGTTCTCCTCCTTCTAACCCATTTCAGCTTCTGTCTGCCTGTTGTCTATGCAGGACAGAACAAGCCCAAGTGTCAGAGCCCTGAGAGAATGTCTCAGCCCTCCATTCATGCTTCAGCCTTGGTGCCATGGTGGCAGCAGGTGTCTGCCTGATATCAGTGACTGGTGACAGTCAGTTAGGGTCACTGCTCTGCCTGAAGGCAGGTTGAACAGGGTCAGATGTGCCTGGGCTTCTCCCAATTCACTCTTTTACCTCTCAACCCTTGCTTTCCCTTTGCCTACCTGCCCATGCCCCTGTGGGCATGTTTGAGCACCTGCTGGCTCTGCAGGTATGGGTGTGGCTCTGCAGGTGTGGCACTGCAGGTATGTGTGGCACACAGGACTTCACTGTGGACCATGGATGAGACTAGGGTTAGACCTTCCAGAATGGAGGTTGAGCCAGCACTGGGAATGGATGTGTGGGAGCTGGGAGGGCCCTGGTTCATTCTTGTTAAAGGTGAGGGTGAGCCATATGGCCTGGGGGAAGTCCTAAGTCTACCAGATCACTAGCTCTGTTACTGAGAAAGAATCTCTGTAAAATTGGGAGTAATATTTACTTGATAGGAATAGTGAGGAACGCATACTTAATTTGTGTGAAGACCTTATGGTAGAAGATAGCCTGAGACAAACATCTGTTAAGACAGAGCATCCTAACCTGTGGAATTGGGGCTTTGGTCATGTGTACTAATATACTTCTTTTAAAAGAATTTCTTTCTATTTTTAACCATGTATGTATGTCTGTGTGCAGGAACCAATACAGGTACTTGGAGAGACTAGAGGATGATGTCCTGGAACTGGAGTTCCGGGTGGTTGTGAGCCACCTGACCTGTGCTGGGAACTGAATGTCTCTGCATGAGCAGTTTACAGTCTTAACTGCTGAGTTGCCTCTCCAGCCTCATGCACTCCTTTTAAATGGCAGATTAAATGAAAGTGTGTCTTTACTAACCTGAAATTAAATAAAATCCAATGCAACATTTCTAGTCACATAATCTTTAAACACCATCAGCTCCCCTCAACCCCCTGTGGCACTTTTTTGTTTGATTGGTTGGTTGGTTTTGTTGGCTTCAAACCCACAATCCTCCTGCCTCAGCCTTCCAAGTGCTAGAATTAGAGGCATGTAACACCACCTGGCTAGGACAGTGACAAAGAGCACAGTCCTGGCCAGAGGGGCTGTGACTGTTGCCCCTAACTGCAGAGTGATAACCATTACAAAGAGTGACTGAAGAGGACAAGGAGAAAATCTCTCCTGGTTGGCCCTATATGTTAAAAACATGAAGAAGAAGAAGAAAAAAGAAGAGTGCTCTGTTTACTGGAAACGAGAAGTAGGCTCTAGTCTCAAAGGTAGAATTCTCATGAATGTCATTTGAAAGTCACACGGGACACAGGATAGGGAGAGAATTTGAGATATTAAATATCTCCTACTCCCTGAACCAATGTAAAAATCAAAAGACCTTCTGCCTCCGGATTCCTGCGATGATGTGGGATTGTATGGCTGTTGGTGGTGGCATTGTCTGCCTTGTGGAAAACTGATGTCCCAGGGACAGACGCTCAGCTTGGAAGTGACCACTCTCTTGCTTGCCCTTTAGAAAGATCTCCCTGGCTGAGGCGGAGACTGGGAGACTTGTCTTCAGGTTGAGGTCTGAGGAAGAGCTTATCAGGGACTAGGTAGGTAGGCCAGGGCCATCCAGAGGGAGAACAGTAACCGAGACGTGACAGGGACATAGACACTTCAAGTTCAGTGACATAGTGATTGACAAGTGCTTCCCAGAGTGTGCATGCATGTATGTGTACATTTTGAGGGGTGTGTGTGTCCCCAGAGTTCCCCGTTCTCCCCTAGTCTCCTGGTTGACCTGATTCCTTGCCCTCCTTGCCCTTGAAGGATTTTTTTTTTTAAGATTTATTTATTTTATGTATGTGAGTACACTGTCGCTGTCTTTAGACATATCAGAGGAGGGCATCAGATCTCATTACAGATGGTTGTGAGCCACCATGTGTTTACTGGGAATTGAACTCAGTGCTCTTAACCACTGAGTCATCTCTCCAGCCTGCACTTGAAGGATCTTATCCGCCCCAGCCACTGGCTTCCTCTGTCCCTGACATTCCTGTCAGATGTTTTAGAAAGAGCGGAGTCTCCCTTCCTTATCTTCATTCTTTCCTCTTCTGCTCCTCCCTCGCTGTCTTGCACACACAAAATCTACCACACACAAGATCCTGCAGGCTCACATCCCACAGGTCCCTGGGAGTCACTCTTATCCCCATTCTGACCAAGTACAATTCTAACTTGCCAAGTAGCTGTGCCACCCACCAAATCCTCCCTGAGAGCCACAGTGGGCAGGGTCAAGAACTGGTCCCTCCCAGTCTTGGCCATGCCCCCTTCTGACATCTGCCACACCCAACCACTGGTTCCTGCCGGATCTATGCAGGGAATTTGGCCTGTCTTTCTTCACCTGTTGGGCCCCAGCTCATTCATTTCTCAGAGTCCAGCTCAGGGATCACAACTTTTTGCAAGGCTCTCTCTCTTTTATCACAGTCAGAATTAATGACCCCTCTTTTAAAAGATTAATTGGGTTTTTAATTTAATCACCTATTAGTTAATGTGATTAGCAATGATTGGGTCATAGTTCTTTTGCCCAGACATTTGCAAAAAGGAGGAGTCCTTTTTAAAATGGCCCTTGAGGTAAGGCGGTTATGGTTGAGTTTAAGGAGAATCATTTACTGAAGGAGCAAGTGCCTTCTGCATGAGCAGTGCACACATAAACCGGAGCCAAAGGATGGGTAGGGAAGCAACTGCTGCTCTCTGCTGCTGAGTTCCTCGTTTCACTGTCCTGCCTCATGGCAAAGCAGCCTTTACTGGACTGACAGATTCTCTTAGCTTTGATCCAAGAAAAGGCATTCCCTCGAATGATGGGAGCTGCTGGGAAGGCAGATGCTGTGGTACACCATGTTCCAGCCTGCCTGGCCCTCCTCCTGCCTCCTGCTGCATTCTCTCTTCTGCTGCATGAGTGAGGGGATTGACCAAGCCTACCTTTGCGCATCTTTACTTTCAACTCTGCATTCATTGGCTCTCCCAGTGCTCACTGCTGAACAGCCACACCCAGGGCAAGTAAGTCTGGATCTCCACAGACCTTGTTCTAATGGAGACTGTGGTGCAGTGGGTCTGAGAGTCTGTCTCTGAGAAATCCACCCAGTGGATCTCATGCTGCTGATCCATAGTGCTTAGGATTTTTTGGTTTTTGTTTATTAATACTTTATGTATATGGGTGTTTTGCCTGCGTGTATGTCTGTATACTTTCATGTGCCTGGTACCAGAAGAGGGTATTGGATTCTCTGGACCTGGAGTTTCAGACAGTTGTGAGCCTCCATGTGGTTGCTGGCAATTGAACCTAGGTTCTCTGGAAGAACAGCCAGTGCTCTTAACCACTGAGCCACTCCTGCTGACCTAGGATTTATTTTATTCTATTTGATTTATTGATTGTCTATGTATGGTGTAGAGGAAGTAGGCACGTGTCACAACGTGATGTCACATACATGTAGAGGTTAGTGGACAACAGTTGGGAGTCAGTTCTCTCCTTCCTTGGGTCCTTGGGTTTGAACTCAGGTCTCCAGGCTTGGCAGCAGGCACCTTATCCCCTGAGCCATCTTGATGGCCCTGTCTACAATACTTTTAAGAAGTTGGAGGGCGGGGAGTTGAGTTTGGGATATAAAGTAAATTTAAAAATTAATTTTAAAATAGTTTAGTTTTGTTGGGCGTGAGCCCTTGGGAGGCAGAGGCAGACAGGTCTCTGTGAGTTCAAGGCCAGCTCTCTCTTTAAAGCAAGTCCAGGGATTGCTACACAGAGAAAACCTGTCTTGAAAAAAACAAAAAATAAAAAATAAGTCCAATTGCCACTGTGTTGGTCAGTGTCTCACCTAAGCTTTGAGCTTGGGACCACAAGTACAAGCCAAAAGGGAGTGAGGAGCGCTGACTACAACATAACTGTTGTTCAGAGTCCACTCAGCCTCACACTAAACCCCATAGCTAATGCATTTCACCTGCAGGGCACTCTAGGTGAATTAGAGTCACACTTTTGCTTCTCTCATTTGCAGATGAAAACACTGGTCCTTAGGAAAGTCCAGGTTCTCCTAATGGGGAGGGAGGGAGGGAGGGATGGAAGCCTGCAGGTGCCCCTTGCCCAGGGCAGTGCTGGGGCAGGCTTGTGAATGCTTCTGATGAGCTGTGGAGCCTCCTGACTCCTCCAGCTTCAGGATGTGTCCTCCCTCCCCCTGAGATAGGAGAGGAAATGCAGAGCTGACCCCCTGCCCATCTGTCAGGCATGCGCCAAATTTCAAAAGTACCTCTCTCTTAAGCTCCCCAACACTTCATAATATTTTGACATGGGATGCTAAAAAAGAGAGAGAAAGAAAGAAGAAGAAACTGGAAATGCTTTGAAATATTTCTCTTCCTTGTGGTTCTTTGACCATGTGATGGAATAGAAGTTGAGTCATAGGATCCCAGTTTAACATATGCAGTTACTATAGCAATTGAGGTTTCCTTAGTAACAGTTGCAAAAATAATCTGGCCCCAATTAATAATACATTTTAAAGCTCTTTCTACTCTATACTGAACAACCCAGTTCATCTGGCCAAACACCAGATAATTCAGGGGGTGTCGTCTGGACTGATTGAGAGCCATTTGCAGGTGGTGAATTGGGGTAGAAAGGGATGAACAGAGAGCAGGTTGCTTCGGGCCTCACAGGAGTCCACTCAGGAAAGTTGACCAGCAGGCCAGTGCCAGTGGAGCCTCTAGGATTCCCAGTGTGCCCCGAAGGACCTTGTGTTTGAAGAAAGGGAAAGTGGAGAGACTGGCTGGTATGAACAGATGAAACTGGAGCATGGGCCACGGCTCCTCCTGGTGTGTTCTCCATGGCTTGAGGTCTGTGTGTGAATTCAAAGGTCCTCCCTGAGGGGAAAGTCTGCCTCAGCAGGAGACGGGTCCTCAGAGATGCTTTTGTAGTAATGGTGCTGGCTGTGGGACCTTGCTATGCCTTCTCACTAAAGCTTTAAGTCCATCCTAAATGTTTGTCTGTGTGCTACTGGGCACACAGAGGAAGCAGTCTGTGGCTGTCAGACACTCTGTTTCCTTACACATGAGACTCAGCCCTTTGAAGCCTCTAAACAAAGCAGGCCAGCTAAGTGGCCAGAATCCCAGGGCACAACCAGGGTCCCGGTTGCACACCTGGGTAGTTTCTGCACATTCCAGCGGTACACTCCGGTCTTAAGAAAGCAAGGGCTGCTCACCAGGGCCTGGAGATGGGCCCGGCCAGTTGGCTGAAGCCCTGGCTGTCCCCTTGCTGTGGGACCTGTACCATACCCTGGGTTTTCCTCAGCTGGCAGTGACCCAGAATTAAGATGTGAGGAGAGGAGTGGGTGGGCAGCTGCTCTCAATGCCAGCTCATTTAGAGAATTGCCTTCTCCTTTCCTCTCAGGTCAGTAGGGAACATGGGTAAGTATAATGATATATAGGGGAAGACTCTCCAATAATCTCCAACAACATACATTTTACTAGGGTTTGGCTCCTTGGCAAAATGAAGATGAACACTCGCTCTGTTACGAGCAGGGCATCATATGGAATTCGATATCCCCATTATCATTGTCTGGCGTTGGCCATCCTGTGACTTCTGGACTGTGGTAGTAAGGGAAGGGCGCTGGGGCTGGCTCTGCTCTGTCCCTTGCTGTCCTCACTGCTTCAGGACCTGCACTGGTCTCTGCTATACTGCCTGTTGTCACATCTCAGAATCCGAGAAAACACTGAGGGAGACCTTTTCTGCTTTCCAAAGCCTAGGCGCTGTGCTAGGCTAAGCTGTACAGGAGTGAGAAAGGCTACTGGCAGTGAGCACTGTGAGGCTGGGGCAGTCCCACTCTCAAGGTGATCCCTGAGCAGGGGATGATGAGAAATATCAGCTGACTGAATGGAAAAGTATCATCTCTGTTCTTGGGAGCTCAAGGTCTGGGGAGAGAAGAGGCAGGAAGGCAGCTGGGTGTCAGAGGGCACCAAGTGGGGAATGGGAGACAGACAGAGATTGAGTGGAAAGCAGGGTCTGGCAGGGACATGGAAGAGAAGACAGAACAATGGGGACAGTGGCCAGGGTTCAGGGTAAAGTGTGTGGGTCAGGGGAGCTGGAGGAGCTGAGGAGGAGTCCTAGGAGGTGAGTCAAGACAGTTGAGCAAGGGCTGGGCTCTGAGGGGCTTGTGCTGGCCAAATGAAGTTTTATTTAGATTGTACAATACAGACAGTTGGGAGCCATTAAGCATTTTAAGCAAGGTCAAGCTCTGGGCTGATTGGTGTCTTGACTGAGTACGGGCAGTGGCACAGGGAGAGTGGACAGGGCACAGGATATGACAGCAGGCCAGTAGATGGGTGGCTGACACTGCAGGAGACTTGGTGGGGGGAGAATCTCATTCCTGCCCTGTTTCCTGATGGCCAGAACCAGTCTCCCAGCCTAGAAGTGGGCTTGGGACAGGCCCAGACGCTGTCACTCCTTCTAAGTTGCCCTCTTCTCTTCACAGTGACAAAGCTTCAGGTGAGCAAATCAAAGAGAACCCTCACACTGGTGGAAAACCGGCCAATTCAGCTGAACTGCTCAGTCAAGTCCCAGACCAGCCCAAACTCGCACTTTGCCGTGCTGTGGTATGTTCACAAACCCTCGGACGCGGACGGCAAGCTCATTCTCAAAACCACGCACAGCTCCGCCTTCGAGTATGGAACCTACGCCGAGGAGGAGGGCCTGCGAGGCCGGCTGCAGTTTGAGAGGCACGTGTCAGGGGGCCTGTTCAGCCTCACTGTGCAGAGAGCTGAGGTCAGCGACAGTGGTAGCTACTACTGCCATGTGGAGGAGTGGCTGCTGAGTCCCAACTATGCCTGGTACAAGCTGGCCGAGGAGGTTTCGGGGCGCACAGAGGTCACTGTGAAGCAGCCAGGTAAGAATGAAAGGTGTGGCCACTGTTTGCCTGTGGGTTTCCTGCATACCCTATGGCTTGGGCAGCTCTGTAGCCGCCCACCCCCATGCACGCATGCACGCATGCACGCACACACACAGACTACCTCAGAGATACCATGGGTATGATTGCAGGTGCATGGGCTGTCAACTCTGGTGCCCTACAGGCCTTCTACTGGACCTGCTACAGTCCTAATGCGGGTAGGCTCAGGAGTGTCCTCACGTCTCTCGTGGGAGCTTCTTCAGTGAGCTCCTGAGGGCAGCTGAGATCTCCAAAGTGCAGGTGACATCCGGGACACTGAGCTGCTCTGCAGGCCTCAGTTATGCTGTTGGCAGCCCTGGCTAGCTTTCTCCCTGGAACGCTAGCCCCCAGAACAATGCATGACAAACCTGCTATTTGATTCCTAGTATGGAAAGGCTGCACCCCTCACACCCTCTGCTCTTAAGTTAACATGGCTTCTGAATTCTTGTAGGGGGCCTTCACTGCACTGTCCACCTGTCTTCCTTCATGTGTCCTGTGTGTATTGTAACCATCTGTGCTTCCCCAAGGTCCAGCAGCACAATCCCATCTACTCGTGGTCCCCTGCACCTGTGATGAGCCCCTCCTACCATTTCTCCTGTCCACATCCCATCCCCAAGACTTCACTCAGCACCACTTCCAGGAAGCCTGTTCTGATTTCTTCCATATCCTTGTAGGGAGAGACCCTTATAAACTCAGTATGGTAGTTATCTGCATGTCTTCTGCAGTACTTACAAACATGGTATGGTCAGAGCTGTGACTTTATGTCGTCAGCCGCTGGCATGGCATCCTTAGGAAGTACTGGGTGCTGAAGGAATTCATGGTGGTTTTTTAAAAACAACACAGGGCCTATGCCCTGCTTATTTCATCGTGGAATGTGCAAAGATACTCCTTTATCTCCATCTTTCTCAGAGAGGCATTCCCATGTCATTCTGACTTAAATAACATCCTGTCACTGGTTATTCCATTGCCTTTACAAAACACAGCCCCAGCCCCCATGCTGTCCATTTACCTATTCATATGTGAATAATTACGAAGCACTTTTCATGTTTATACTTAAAACCCACTTATCAGCTACCATTTGTTATTTATATATTCAAACACAAACACAATCACACACTCATGTACATATGTATACACATGCACACACACACACACACACACACACACACACACACACACACACACAGGTATATTTGTTGCCTATCTCTTACACTAGATGAAGCTCCTTCAGTGAGTACAGAGACTTCATTTCTTTGCCAGACTCCCAGCAAAGCCATGGGACTGGGGCCAGAAATCTAGATGTGGCCGGATCCAGGCTGGATGCAAGGACACCATTCCCTTCAATTGACTGTGTGTTCTAGGATTCCCCTTGGCCACACAGTGACATTTTCTGATAACTGTTCCTCCTGCATAGAGCAGAAGGTCCACCTCTGAGGGACTTCCTATGGCTGTCACCATGACCAGGGTCCTAACTGCCTAGCAGGCCACTCAAGCTGCTCTCAACTCACCACATTATCCAGGCAGGCCTTGACCTTGAGATCTCCCTGCCTCAGCCCCCAAGTAGCTGAGGTTGCCATCTGTGCTGCCTCAGGGCTTCTGATTGCTGAGGGTTGTGGTCTGGTCCACCCGTGCTCTCTCACTTGCTCAGCCTCTGCCTTTCACCCCAGTTTGTCTCCATCAGGATAATGCTGTTCTTGGTTCTCTGATCCCTCCTCCAACGTCTCTTCTCTACTCTCCAGCCTTTTTCCTTTCGCCTTTGTGCCAGAGTTAAGACATGTATATTTTGACCAAACTGTTGAAAAATAGGTTTCTTTCTTCATTTTGTTTTTGGCTTTTTATTTGCAAGTGATCGTCAATGCGGTATGAAACATTCAGACAGCACTGGAGTGTAGCGAGAGCGAGCATGTCCCACAAGTCACTCAGGGATGTTGCTCTTTGGTGTGTTAACAGTATCATGGCTATAGTGTTAGTATCTACTGGTCCAGAGAGGTTCACAGGGACCTCTGTGAAGTCACAGGCATGCTATCAGCAGGAGCTATGGTTCATGATGCTTCTTTCACAGAGGGAAACCGTGTCCATGGCTGTTTAGCTCTCCCAACCCCATTAGTACTGTCTTGTCTTTGCTGATGTCACATTGTTCCCTTTCCACCTCGAAAAGGAAGCAATTCAGAGGCACAGTGCTTAGGCACACTAAAGTGTGTTTTTCCTTGGTAATTCTTCTGTGATTCTGGTCTGCACAGTCCAGCTAATCATACAGTTAGACTTAAAAGTTTATCCTAGCCCAGGCCTGGTGGTGAGGACCTGTAGTCCTTGGTCTTCAGGGAGCTGAGGAAGGGGATCATAAGTTCAAGGCTTGCCAGGCTATAGAAGCTCGAGGCTAGCCTGGGCAAGGTTTCACTAACCTTATCTCGAAACACAATTTTAAAAGGGCTGGTGGTTGTACTACTTACTGTTCTTCTACTGTGAACAGACACTGGGACCAAGGCAGTTTATAACAGAAAGCATTTGATTAGGGGCTTGCTTCCAGGTTCAGAGGGTGAATCCATGACCATCAAGGTGGGGAGCATGGCAGCAGGCAGGCAGGCATGGGGCTGGAGAAGTAGCTGAGAGCTTACATCTGATCCACAAACCCCAGGAAGTAGGGAGGGAGAGAGAGACAGAGACACAGAGACAAACAGATAGACAGAGAATGGTATAGGCTTTTGAAACCCCAAAGCCTACCCCCAGTGACACACCTCCTCCAGCAAGGCCGCACATCCTAATCCTTCTCAAATAGTTCCACCAACTGGGAACCAAGCATTCAAATATATGAGCCTATGAGGGCCTTTCTCACTCAAATCACCACAGTGATACTTCAGTAGTATAGTGCATGCCTGGCATTTGAAGACCTCGGTTCAGCCTTGGCTTTACCCCTGCTGGGAGAGGGACTGGTACTCTGTCCTCTCCCACCCCTTCTCCTGTTAGCTATCTCGTCCATCAGACACACACTGCAGAAGCTATGTCATTAGTCTTTCATTGCTCACGGTTTTCCTCCCCCCAAACATCTGAGACCCCCAAGAATTCTGAACCAGAGACAGCTGCTGCCGAACACGAGGCTCCCACGTGGCTGAGGATTCATCACACTCAGAGTGCCATATTTGAGAAACATGTCTGAGACACTCTGCTGTGCTCCAGGGGCACCTGTTCAGCTCCCCTCTCTAGGATGCTGCTCACTGCTTGCTGTCTTGCCACAGTGTTGCTTTCCTCCCTGTTCAGACAGCCGCCTGAAGCTCAGCCAAGCCCAGGGGAGCCTGTCTATTCTGGAAACCCGGCAGATACAGCTGGAGTGTGTGGTTCTGAACCGCACCAGCATGGCTTCCCAGCTGGTGGTGGAGTGGTTCGTATGGAAGCCCAACCACCCAGAGCGGGAAGTAGTGGCCCACCTGAGCCGAGATGCTACCTTCCACTATGGCGAACAGGCTGCCAAAAACAACCTGAAGGGGCGGCTGCACTTGGAGAGCCCATCTTCTGGCGTGTACAGGCTCTTCATTCAGAATGTGGCGGTGCAGGACAGCGGGACCTACAGCTGCCGAGTGGAGGAGTGGCTGCCCAGCCCCAGCGGAGTGTGGTATAAACGGGCTGAGGACACAGCTGGACAGACAGCCGTCACAGTCATGCGGCCTGGTAAGACCCCTAGCCTTTGGTGTCTCTATGCTAAGAATGTTTTGCATGCTTATATTAGGCACTATTTCACCACAGTGACCACAGACCTAACATGCAGCTTACGGGAGGAAGGGTTGACTTGACAGAGTGTGAGGCAGCAGGGTTGCGCTACAGCCAGTAAGAAGCAGAGGGACATGTATGCTGGCACTTAGTGCTTGCTCCTTCTCAGCCTTCTGTTCAGTCTAAGACCCCAGCTCGTAGGCTGGTGCTTTCCACATCCCAGGTAAGTGGGCCTTCTCTGGATTCTTCTCTGACATGTTCAACGGTGTGGCTCCTAGGTGATTCCAAATATAGTCAAGAATAAGGTTTAACTATCGCGGTCCTGGATATAATGAGTTTATTTAAGAAATTATTTGCAGTTAAGCATATGAACACTTATATTACACATTTGTATTCTAAATTCTCTCAACCTGTTTGGCCTATGAATGGAAAATTGTACATCTGGCTTTGTCCTCAGGTGATTAGATTTTTTTAATTAGAATAAAAGCCTGCAATTAGTTATTCTAGGTCCCAAGAATATTTTCTTTTTAAAGCATGCATTCTGGTCGGAGCAGGTGGCTCATGTGACAGGCGTCTTGAAGCAGTAGCTGTGTGCTGAGAAGTTATGCCGCTGGCTTTTCAGTGGAAAGGAACCGATGGTTTAAGTAGACAGTGGCAGTGCCTTTAGCCTCCACTCTTCTCCTGGTAATTCCATCGGCACTAATGACTTTTCAGTGCCACCTTTTGTTCCTCTTGTCTCTGTTGCTGTTTCTAAAGTGTGCAAATGCAGATAATTACTGGGTGCAATTATTGTTACATTTAACATATAATTAGGGCTAAGATGAGCAGAGTCCCCGTGTCTCCTGCAGCATAACAGTACCATTGATCCTTATCACAGCAGACAGGACAGGGAGTGGAATTGAACTTGTGACCTGTCGGTGTGAATGCTTTGCCTGGTCACACTCTAATGGTTCTTGTACTGTTGCAAGTTCTTCTCCGGTGTCACCAAGTCTGATCTGAGCTGCTCTTGTCCTTGTTGACTCGTGGTCACTGCTGTGCTGTGTCTCATTCATCCACCTCTGTCTTGGGAGAGGGGCGTTGATTGCCTTCACCTGTACTTGCCCATAATGGAGGAGGACCCCTCCCAGTTGTTTTCTGTGTATATAGTTGGTTGTCTTGCTGGCAGCTGCTGCTTTAAAGCTTCCCCAGAGACTGCCTTTCTGTGGAAGTGCAGAGAAAGGCAGGTGAACACACTTGCCACAACCCCCACCCATTTGGTAGATCATGGGAGAACTTCCCTAACACCCCACCTCCCATTGACTGGGAGGAGACAGATGTTTATGGAGAACCAGCTAGGTCCCTGCCAGTTAAACTGATGTTTAGTCTTCCTAAAACCCCCAGTAGTCGACTTCCCTAAAAAGGGAAATGAATCCTGGAGGAAATTTCTGCATAGCTGATGAAAGGAAACTGGGTGGGCACAAGTGTCTGCCATCTTGCCACCTGTGTGATCCCAGTGTGGCCCCAAGCCTGAGACCCTGTACATAGTCTAGATCCACCCTCCATCTTTCCTCCCTCCCACCCTCCCTCTCATGTTTATTTATGCACTTAATTTATTTGTGGGGGTGAAACAAGGGCTCACTATGTAGTCCTGCTTGTTCTGGAATTCTTAGACCAGGCTGGCCTTGAACTTACAGAGATCTGCTTCCCTTTGCCTCCCAAGTGCTGGGATTAAAGGTTAATTTAAATTTTTAAATTTTATGTAGGTGGAGGTGTGTGTGTGTGTGTGTGTGTGTACACACCACATGCCTGATACCTGCAGAGGTCAGCAGAAGTTATCGAATCACCTCGAAGTGGAGTTAAGGGTGGTTATAGGCCATTGTTTAGGTGCTGGAAATGGTGCCAGTCCTCTGCAAGATCAACAAGTGTTCCTAAGTTTGGAGCCATTTCTCCAGCACACCCCTTCCTCCTGAGAACCCAGAGTGTCTGGCTTACTGACATGGGTTCTGGGACAGCTTAACTCAGGCTGTCAGTCCAGTGTGGCAAGCTCTTTTACCTGCTGAGCCACCTTTCTATCTTGTTTTGTTTGTTCTGAGGAAATGAAGGTGTTCTTTCTCCCTTCTCTGTTCCTTGTCCCTCCCCAGATGCTGCCCTCCAGGTGGACACAGTGGTCCCCAATGCCACCGTGACCGAAAAGGCAGCTTTCCAACTGGACTGCAGCATCTTGTCTCGGTCAAGCCAGGACTCCCGCTTTGCTGTGGCCTGGTATTCCCTAAGGACTAAAGGTGGAGGGAAAAGAGGCAGCCTTGGCATTGATGAGCAAGAGGAGGAGGAGGTGGTATCAGAAGAGGAGGACTCTGAAGATCCAACAGAGAGGACAGTCCTGCTGAGTGTGGGACCTGATGCTGTCTTTGGTCCTGAAGGCAGCCCTTGGGAGGGCAGGCTGCGCTTCCAGAGGCTCTCGCCCCTGCTGTACCGGCTCACGGTGCTTGAGGCGAGCCCCCAGGACACAGGCAACTACTCCTGCCACGTGGAGGAATGGCTGCCCAGCCCTCAGAAGGAATGGTACCGGCTGACGGAGGAGGAGTCTGCTCCCATAGGCATCCGGGTTCTGGACACAAGTGAGTTTCCCTAGTTAGAGAAGAGGGGTGTCACCATTGTCCCTGAAGTGTCTGTAACGTAAATGCAGAGCTTGGCCGTGGGCTAATACAGTCTTCCTCACTTCGATAGGCATCTGTTAGCAGGGGTGGAGACGTAGAATTTGACACACTAACCCACATAGCTGACCCTCAGTTACCCTTGCCTAAAAAATGGGGCTAGGAGTTAAAGTGATGAGATGCCATATGGTTCCTGTGATCTGCCTGAGTCCCTTTCAGTAAGATTTCATTGTGCACGTTTCTCACTTAGTGTGTCTTTGTTATACATTAGAGTGCCAGGTCAGTGTGCTGTGAATTAGTATGTGTTTCTGGACTCGCAGGAGGGAGAAAAGGGGTAAAGCCTGTTATTCGTGCTTTCCCTCATGTTTCTGGGTAACTTTTATTTTGGAGGCTGACTTAGGGGTGACTGCAGTAGAATTTTGACTGGCTACTGGGACCAGCCTAGGAGGACAGAGCTGGGGGAGTTCAGAGGCAGCAAGGGTAACTTGTCCCCTCTGAATGGTCCTCAATTCAGTTCCATCCTGTGAGGAACTTCACTCTGAACAGAGACTGGGTCTCTTTTGATTGGCTGTCTGTCAAAATGCAGAGTAGATCAGGCCAAAAATGGTGTTTGCTCTAGTAGAATTGGCTCAGAATGCAGACACCGAAGAAATCTCAAGTGTTCAACCTCTCTCCAATCAAAACGCACTACCTCATCACCTCGATGTGAGGGTCGGGCCGCTCAGCTCACCTTTTGCCCATACTACCTCCTCACTACCATGTTAAGTGAAATTGAAATTTTTATGGGTAGAAAGTGATTGACCATCAGTAATTTGATAAAGATTAGCAAACTGTAAGAGTGAACTGTGTGCTGACTTCGTCATTCTGATGGTGTAACACTATACAATGGAAGGGAGAGTGGAGAAAGACTGAGTGGAATGTGCATTCAGTGTCAGAAATGAGAGGAAGAGTGTTGGGGCCACACGTGACCTGTGGACCCACACTGTAGACATCCGTAGTTAGCTAAGCTTCAGGGACACAGGGATCACTGAGAGGCCAAGGCTAATACATGAGCAAGCAGCGCTGTCCTGCTGTCAAGGCCCCAGGTTTAATTCTCTTCTATACCCAGCTGTAAGTTCACCCTGTGGAGCCACAGACACTAGACACCATTAGTGGTCTGCAAAAGAAGGCGAGTTGATAATGTTCAGCAAGTGTCTTTTCTAGGACAACCACTCCCTGAAGCAGGCAGGAAAGGAATGTGCTAGATTCCCTGAGCTGGAAGTCTAAGTAGAACTAGGCACAGAAGGACATGTCAGCTACCCGCTTACCACGTAGGAGGGTAAGAAGGAATGGGAGTGAGCTTCTTCACCACCCTAGACACCGTCACGTTCAGTCAGTAAGCTCAACTTCAGTGTATGGCTTTCCCAGCAGGCGTTATGGATCTCAGGGGAATGGAGGCACTGCATCATTTGAACTTAAGAATCGTGAGGGTTGGGGTGCTGTGAGAAAAAGAACAAGGCAAAATTTCCCAGTCACTGGTGGCAGGGGAGGGCTAGGAGGGCGACTGGAGTAGCTTCCTCAGGGCAGGTGAGCGCTGGGGAGCAGGGAGCAGGCGCAGAGTCCAGGCTCCGCCCTCACAGTGTCTTGCTGCCTTCCAGGTTCCACCCTGCAGTCGCTCATCTGCTCCAACGATGCCCTCTTCTACTTTGTCTTCTTCTACCCTTTCCCCATCTTTGGCATCCTCATCATCACCATTCTGCTGGTGCGCTTCAAAAGCCGGAACTCCAGCAAGAACTCAGAGGGGAAGAACGGGGTGCCCCTGTTGTGGATCAAGGAGCCGCACCTCAACTACTCCCCGACTTGCCTGGAGCCTCCTGTGCTCAGCATCCACCCAGGAGCCATAGACTAAGGAGGCTGCCGTCCCCCCCAGCAGACGTTGCCCATGGCAGGGTCGGGTTAGGGGAGCCCTGTGGGCTTTTCCTCATTGCTTCGTGCTCTGTGATTGGACAGGCGATGAACTCTGCAGTTTCCCTGCAGGAACCAATCAGACCTGGAATGTGTTGGAAGCTTCCGGTCACAGAGATGACCACCTCCGGGCGGTGGTCCTGGTTAGCTATTCACACCCAGGTGTCGTGATGCCAACGTCCTAGGTTCCTAGTTTTTGGTTTTGGTAACTTAGTGCGTAGCTCCAGGTGCCGCATCTACTCGCCAGTCTATCTCATGTTCTCAGATCGGTGCTACGGGGTTTCCTGTTCTGTGTAATGTACTCTTTTAAGTCCCTTTGGTCCTCTCCATTTGGATCCCATAATGTTGTGGAAGAGTTTCTCTCACAACTGATAAGCAAGAGGAAGACGCCTTCATAGTAACAAGGAATCTCTTCCAAGACATTTTTGTTTTTGCACATTTGAAAATGCCACCCGTGGATCAAAATACACCCAAACATTTTTTTTTTTTTTTTTTTTTTTACTTTCTTAGCAAGACTTGAAAAATATGTGTAGCGTGGGCCCAATTTGTATCTTATCTCTTCCCTCAGCCGTAGTCGTTGGAACCACTTTATAGTCAAGATGAAAGCATTGAATTTCGATTCAAAGGACTGCACATGTGCAGAAGAAACCCTGCAGAACCCTATTAGGAGTAGATGGTGTCCAGCCAGCCAGTCTGTCAGGGAGGCAAAAAAGGCTTCAGTTTCATCCTTGCCAAAAAAATAAAAATAAACAAGCCAACTTAGAGGATGGGTCAAGGGCTCCAGATGGCACCGGTTCCTAGGGTTGCCCAGAGCATCACCGATCTCTGTATTGGTCAAAGGCAATGATTGGGGCTGGGGGTGTGTGTGGGGGGGGTTGTTGGCTTGACTTTGTCGACCTCGGCCTTTTGACTTACCCCTGAGCAGGTAGCTTTCTTCTGTAGGTGCTTTGCCAAATTTTCAAGGGGACATGTCTAGTGAGGCCGGAAAGGGGCTGCCCTGAGTAGAGGGAACGTTATGGCTGAAGTGGCCCTTGAGCACAGGCCCAGT
Source organism: Rhabdomys pumilio (assembly GCA_030674055.1). Classification (NCBI taxonomy): domain Eukaryota; kingdom Metazoa; phylum Chordata; class Mammalia; order Rodentia; family Muridae; genus Rhabdomys; species Rhabdomys pumilio. Next base: position 53,108,399 of record JANHMN010000001.1, on the reverse strand, counting down.
GGAGTGTGCTGAGCTGTCACCATGAGCTTAGCAGAGTGGAGGACTAGGAGGGCGTCTTAGAGCCTGATGTTGAGAGGCTGGAGGAATACTTACCCCTCTGTCTTCCTTCCAGTGAGCCTTTCCTCAGTGAGGGCTTCCTTATCCATCACTGCTCTTCCCAAATCTCAGTGCTGTAGGGCTATTGTCCTAGGATAGGACCAGGCACAGCCCTTTGCAATTCTTGTTGTCCCCCTATTTTCAACAGACAACTGAGAACAGGGGTTGTCACTTTCCTGTGCGTGAGCGTTTGTGTGTGCATGTGCGTGTGCGTGCGCACACACACAAAAGAAAGAGAGAGACAGAGACAGACCGACAGACAGAGACAGAGTGTGTTTAGGTTGTTTGGTTATACTGGTGGCTTTTAAATTTCAGCCCACAAATCCAAACTCCACTGCCTCCACTCTGTTAAGCCAGATGCTTAGCTGCCTGGGAGCCTCATCAATTGCAAATCCTCCCTTTTGCCTTTTGCTCACTCTGCTGATCTTGTGAGCCCTCTTTCCCGCATCCCTCAGCGGCCGTACCTTCTCTGGGGAATTGGCATCCTGAGTCTCAAGATAGAGCCTCTTGGAAAAAGCTACCCAAGATTGTAGAAGTAAATCTAATGAGCAATTTCTGCAAAGTCTGGTCTCGAGAATAAACAGACAACACAGAGGCTACAGGACTTCCAGGCCATTGGGCCAGATCGTTATGGATCCTTCCAAGGGGTCTGCTAGGTGCTGAGCAGAGGAAGGGAGGCAAGATGCAGCCCAACAATCCTTCCTCCCTCCTGGCCCTCTGTTCTCAGAGAAGTGTCCAGGCAGCATCACCTTAATCCCTCCTGTGCCTGCCCTGCTGATTCTCATTTCTGCTGCAGGAATACATCAGAGGGACCAAATTGGCTCAGTCACGAAGAAAGAATGTCTTTTGTTCTGTTCCTTCGTTTCATGGGTGTGGGCTCCTGGTGGGTAATTGCTGACTCCTGAGTTTTAGGCTGAGTCAGTGAGGGAAGATTGACGCCAGAGGGCTGGCCTGGATTAAGATTTCAGATTGGCTCTGCAGCAGCAGAAAACGCAAGTAAATATGCGAAGCAAGAAGCAACCGCAGGACGTTTGCAAGGAGCAAAGAAATCTATGTCAGTATTTTAACAACCGATTTTTGTGTTTGTTTTCTGCGGGGCTGGGGTATGCAATCAAAGGTTAAACTCTGAGCTTTCTATGAAAAAAAAAGCCAAAAAAAAAAACAACAACAAAAAAAAAAAAACCAAAAACAAAACAAAAAAGAGAAAAAGAAAAACCCAAAACCCTCAGGACCCTCTGTAGCTGGTTCTATGGACATGTGTTGTCAGATAAATGGTGATAGCGCCCTCCAGTGGCTAAAAGGCTTCACTGCATATTGTCTGTTGGGGCGTTGGTCCTCTGAGTTGAGTTCAGAGTACTCAATAGAGACTCCTGACATCTGTCCTCTCCAGTGTCACATTTATGAGAACCTCCACTGTGCTAGGCATGTCCCAGGACACTATCTGACCACAGCCTCTCTCATCGGGGTGTTTCTGTAGCAAGTTTTCATATTTGTTTCAAACAATGGTGTCTCTGCGTTCATGTTGAAGACAGAGATGGACTAAGAAGACTATCCATGCATGAAGTAGAGAACCGTTGGGTTGTTTCGTTTTTTTAAAAGGAGAAGCTATTTGTAAGCCGCTGCACAAAGACGTTTTATATACACTGCAGAGACCTGTAGTAAATGATGTTGACAATAGACTGTTTACATTTTCTGGAGTCTGATGTCCTCCTGCCCCTCACTGAACCAGCCCCCTCCTGCTGTAGGATGGACTGTGCTTGGTGGGTGGCCTGGAGTTTTGCTCTTGGCACTGATGTACCAGATTCGAGTTTTACAAGCTGTAGCTTTTCTATGCATGCCCTCACCCAGCCTAAATTATGGTTTCTTTTGTACAAATGATGGAAAAAAAAAACAAAAAAAAAACCTTTCTCAAGACACTTTTACCACATACTGAAATGTATCCCAACTCTACACCTACCTGGTTAAGAGTGCAGCCCTGGAGCTGTGACACAAGTGCCCCTGGGGCCTGCTAGGCAGACTGGGAAGCGTGGAGGTAGGTTATGTGACTGTTGTTTCTTTGGTGAAATGTACGGTTAGAGGACCCCAGTGAGAACAGCCTTCCAGCTCACTAGGGCCTCTGCAGCGAGACCTGACCGCCCTTCCCAAGCCCCAGTAATGTTCATGAATGAAAGTGGACCACAGGCCTCTTCCCTGACTAGGCATAAGGATAGGAGCTGGGCAGTCCCAGGCAGTGAGATTTGGACACCAGTTACTGCTGTTACTGGCTGGCAGATGCCAGCTGAGAAGCATTGGAATATTGCAGGCCTCAGAAGTGACATACTTAGTTGGGTCTTTGCATTTCATAGGACATGCAGAGGAGGGGGACAGAAGGCTGGAAGCAGAGGAGGCCCCTCCTCCCTTTCCCTCCCCTTTGTCTCCTCCCCTTCCTCCCCTCCCCTCCCCTCCCTCCCCCTTCCCTCCCCTCCCCTCTCCTCCTCTCTCCTCCTTCCCCTCCCCTCCCTTCCACGACTCTCGTTTCCAGCCTGCCTCCCCAAGGCTCAGCTTTCCTCTGGTCCCAGCCCTGTCTGCTGTGTTTTCCTTATCACCTTCCTGCACCTGCTCACTCGGCCACAAGTTAAAACTGCAGCTGCTTATCCCTTAGGTGCCCACAGCGGTTCCATGTTAAGTTTTAATTCGTTATTTTTGCTTATGAGGCTGTTTATTTCTTAGGTACCCACAGAATGGATCCCTGTTAAGTCATGCATTTTTTTTTCCATGATTCCCTCCACCCCAAGTGCCCTATTTCTACCAGGAGCTGCATTTTAAAAGGGAGTAGAGTATTACGTAGTCAGGTTGCCCCTGTTAAACCCTTGGTTAAGTGACCACGTACCTCCCTGTGAGGAGTATGAGAAAGTGACTGTCTGCGTGTTTGGGTTTAAGGGCTGTGTTGTCACTGTGTTCCAGATCCCTATCCTTTATAGTTCCAAGTGTTTGGTAAAACTAAAGCCCAGGGCAACAAAAAGTGCATGCCACAAAGTGTCATCCAAGCTTCATGGGCCATCTTTTCTTAACGTTCTCCTCCGCAGTTAGCCACAGTGCCAAGAAGGGAAAACTGGACAACACAACACCAGTCACAGGATGAGCACACGCCAGCAATCCTTTTAGAAAGGGAAGTAGAGACAATTCTCAGTGTGTGCAGGGAGCTCATTGGCTCTCTGCTGAATTCATTATGGGGCATCGGAAGCCACTTTTGATTCATGAAGTCTGCCAAGCAGGGCCCATCGGCACATCCATCTAGAAATGTTTGATGAGAACATGGCCTCTCTCCTAGTGAACGAGCTGGCTCTGCTCACTGGTCAGAGAATACAGTCACAGGTCTAACAAGTCCACCCTCAGCCAGTAGTACATGGAGACCTTAACCCAAGAGACTTGTCGTCCCCACCCACACCCCCGTGATGGGGCAGTCCTTTCTGCAGCGGCTCATTCCCAGAACCCCATTCATCTCAGTCCAGTCCTGTGTGGGCTGGCTGAAGGAGAGCCTTTAGACTTGGCCCCTCACTGTGTCTCAGGTAAGCCATTTATCTTCTCCAGCCAGCTTGCTGCTCGATGTAAAGACAGAGGCAACAATCCTGTTACATCCAGCCAGGTTACCCCCTAACCCCAAACATGGTCATTGTTCCTTTTCTAGCCTCCGAGGCAAAGTTCCCACAGCTGCCTGGTGCACGTAGTCTGGTCTCGCCTGACTTTCTGACAGTCAAGGGAAGGGGAGAGAATTGATTTTCTCACTTTCTTAGCCACACCCTGTACCTACCTGGTTCCCAGGATCTACAGGTGATGTAAAGGAGGCTTTGTGGGGACAGGGCTTCAGTGAATTCCCAGGAACTCACTGACAGAAAGACCTTTAAGATTTTCAGGCTGAATTGAAATGTGGCACATGGATCACATGTCTCTGTGACTTGGGTCCCCGCCTGACACACGCTTCATGTTCACAACTTGACAACATGCCTTGGTTTCTGTCTGGACAGCATAGAGTCCTGCTCACAGAGTGATGAGTGTTTCCTTGTTCTCTTAGCTGCACAGGGTCAAGCTTATGCTTCTCTCTGCAGGAACAGGGACAGCCAGGAAGGAGAAAGGGTCTGAGGGTGTAAGTCTGAGAATAGTAATTTGGCCTGGGGTCTAGTGGGGTGGAAGAGACCAAGCCTGTGAAAGCTGGATCAACAGACTGCTTCTAGCTGGGTTGTAGGGGGTACGGGGTGGGGTCCTGAGGGAGAGACTGTACCTGACAGCTGGAACACAGATGGAGATAGAGGGCCTGGGGTTGTAGCTCAGCTGGCAGAGTACTTGGCTGCTCTGCATTCCATGGGGTAACAGAGAAAACTGTAGTCCCAACACTTGGGAGGTGGAGACCGGAGGATCAGGAATTCAAGGAAGCCCTTTATAACATGTCAAGTTCTTGGCTAGCATGTGCTACCAAAGACCCTGTCTGTAAACAAAAAGCCAGGAGCTAGAGAGAGCTCTGAAGTTAAGAGTACTTGCTATTCCTACAGAGAACCAAGATCAATTCCTTACATCTGCATGGTAGTTCACAAAGGCTTGTGATTCCAGTTCCAGGGGATATGACGCCCTCTTCTGGTCTCCTAGGGCTACTGCATGTACACGGTGTACACACACTCATACAAATGCATACTCAGCAACAGGAATGAAGAGAGAAACCAAGGCTACTGGTGGTGCTTGGAGGATTAAGGAAAAGAAGTTTGTAAGAGGTTTTCCAGGGAACCCCCACATTCTAGCAGTTGTCTCAAAGGGCCCCTTTTAATAGTCGAGGAAAAAGTGGGAGGGAGATTATCTTGTGCAGACTGAATAACAGGAAAAGAGAGCATGCACCTCTTGATGGAATGGCGCCTTTTGTCCTGTCATAGAGTCAGTTCAAGCCTAGCCCCATGGGCATGGCTTTCTAGGAGAAACAGTCCCAGCCTGACTCCCCCAGCCCCTCTCCCAGGTCTAGTTGCCTTTATTAGGTTCATCTGGCCAAGGATAAATGCTGGAGTTGTGGGTTCAAAGAAATAGGTTGCTGGGTTTTAAGACATGCTGTGAGGTCTGATCACAGAGCTGTGACTGGGGACAAAAGGCACTGAGGCAGGGGAGTGGACATTTGTCCACTTGGAATGGGACAGAGTGGGACAGAGTGTGAGGCAGAGCAGGGACTTGAAGGTCGCAGCCGTCCTAGGGCTTGGCCACACCTGCGGGTACCTTGTGATCACTTTCCTCTCATCCTGGGCAGTGAAGTCCACCCTTTTGGAAGAGGTCCCTGGGGCTCCTGGGTGGGTGGATTTGGGTGGGCTCCAGTCTGGAGGGCCATCCCTGCTGGAGGGTTAGGGAAGGTCAATGGGAAGGAGCCTTTTTTTCAGAGAGGCTATTTCATCATGGAGGAAAAATCTTGACTACAGGCTCATTCATTCTGTTAGGGATGGAGAGGGCCTAGGCTCCAGCACTGTTTGGGGACTTGCCCTATCTCGGTATCCTTCCAAGGTACCTCAACTCTCCACCAGGTGTTCCTAAGGCAGTGACCCTCAAATGACCTTACCACACCTCCAAGACATAAACAGACAGACATCCAACTGGACATCTGTCCAGTCTGAAGTCATTGCTCTGTGCTCGGGCTCCACCGCATGCTTTAAAACCAGCCACGTGAACTCAGCCACCACCTGTCTTAGAAGTAGAGTTTGTTTGTTTGTTTCTTGTTGGAGCAGCTGGTCAGAGCTGATTTCTACTGGGATCATGTAGGGAATGTCCCTGGGACACCTGAGGGGAGCTGCAAGGCTTCCCAGGGAGATGTGAGCAAATGCCGGTGCACTGGTCCTTCCCACCCAGGTTCACTGAGAAACTGGTTTAACTGGGGGGAAACAAGGCTAGTCCAACCTTTGGGATTTGCAGAACCCGATGTTGTACCCTAAAAGCTTCTGTAATGGAGTCTCCTTAAATTCATTCTCCTTGAATCCATTCATAGGTCATCTCAGCCAGCAAACCTATGTATAGGATCTGTTCTACATAGCCATAAATGAAGAGTGTTTGCAGCTGAGCATTGTGGTCCCATTAGAGGCGTGCCCCTGGGGGCCTAGCCCGCCTCCCCAGAAGCCTGAAAGCACAGTGATGGGCAGCACGGACTCTGTAGTTGGACCAAGTTGTGGACCTTGGCTCCCTACACATCTTAGTCATGAACTTGAATAAGTTACCTAACTTCTGTTTTCTTCAGTATCTTCATCTCTGGTAAATATAACACACACTCACTCAGAGAGGTGGGGTTGGGAGAGAGAACACAAATGCACTCAAGGTAATAATTTTCCTTGGTGTTTAAACTTCATTCTAGACTTGGATGGACTTGGAATCACCTGGGAGATTTTGTAGATGTGCTTCCAGCCTCCTGGTCCCACAGCAGGCATTTTTATATCCTGAAATAAGCAACAGTAACCTCCGCTGGAAAAGGTTTCCTTTGTAGCTGCTCTCAAGGACACGATGTTTTTAATAACCTTAGCTGCTTGCTACTTTTCCCTCTCTCCATTACACAGCCAAGTGGGCCAGCCTGAGCTGGAACAGGGTTTCTTTGGGAAAGAGACAAAGGATTCCCCCGGGCCCATCCTGCATGTTCCCAGAGTCTTTTTATCAACAGGCCAAAGGAACACATGTTGATTTATCAATGTAATCTGTATTAAGGTGTGTGTGTGTGTGTATGCGTTATAAGTTTTATACTTCTACTGCTGAGTGGACACTGGCCTGTGGAGAGGAGCAGGGGCCCCAGAAGCAGTGCAAGTACAAACTGAGTGGATGCTTGGACTGGCATGGAGGAAGAAAGAAATGCCTGGCTTTGCTGTGAAGGCAGAACTGGCACAGGCTGGCACTGGCTGACTTCAGGGACGTGCTGATAGTACCGTTTGTGCTGAGCCAAAACCAAGGGTTTAAAAGTTGGGAGGGTGTGGTTTCCTGATAAATGTAGCTCTGCCCCCTCTCCACTCATCAAAGACGCTTTCTTTGCAACAGAGACCATCACATAAAACTACAGTTGGTCAGAGTACAGAGCAGAGCTGATCCTGGGGTGCCCAGCCACAATAGAAATACCCACAACACAAGTCCTGCACCTAAAACTCAGGGAAGAGCGGTGGACACATCATAAGGTCCAGAGGAATGGGAAGTCTGCTTACAATGCTGTCTCCTAGAAATGCCAGGGACGCTATACTCAGGATGCTGCAATGATAAGGCTACTTACAGAAGACACAGACAATTACAATACCAGTAAACATGCTAACCTAATATGACAAGGGGAGATCTCATGGGACCCCCCTCCCCCCAGACAGAGAACTATAGGCAACTTACAACTGGAAAGAAAGAGGGAATTAGTCTTCCCCACAGATGAATCCTCTAATTGGTTATCCAATACCTTGTATAATGGGTTTCTCTACCAATGCAATAAGCCCATTCAAGCTAAATCAAGAGTATAAAAGCAGGTTTATCGAGAGGCAGCTCTTCGGGTGAGTTCACTGATCTCACAGGAGGATGTCAGTGGAGTTCCAAGCCTGGGCTAAAGCAACAGCGTTTTATAAGTCTTGGCAGGGGAATGATGACGTGTAAGCCAGGAGCTATGGTTTTGCACAAAAATGGTAAAAACCTAAGCCCCTGGGCAGGTACGCTTGGGTGGGTTGCCAGAAAGGCAGAGACAAGGAGTGATGACATGCTGGCCTGGGGTTTTCTCTGTGTGGGCAGGGCTGCTGTCTTAGTCAGGGTTTCTATTCTTGCACAAACATCATAACCAAGAAGCAAGTTGGGGAGAAAAGGGTTTATTCAGCTTACACTTCCACATTGCTGTTCATCACCAAAGGAAGTCAGGCCAGAAACTCACACAGGGCAGGAACCTGGAGGCAGGAGCTGATGCAGAGGCCATGGAGGGGGGCTGCTTACTACATTGCTTCCCCTGACTTGCTCAGCTTGCTTTCTTATAGAACCTGGGACCACCAGCCCAGGGATGGCAACACCCACAAGGGGCCCTTCCCCCTTGATCACTAATTGAGAAAATGCCTTACAACTGGATCTCATGAAGGCATTTCCTCAAGGGAGGCTCCTTTCTCTGTGATAACTCCAGCTTGTGTCATGTTGACACACAAAACCAACCAGTACAATTGGGGAGAAGATGAGCAGATGGGGTTTCTCAGCTTGTGTGGGGGTAAGCAGGGGTTCCAACCAACCAATGTGGTCAGCCCTGAAATCAGGTATGTAAAAACAACCCTAAACAGACTCAGCAGGTGGGATTCATATATTTATGCATGTATACATAAATATGCATATATGATATACATAAATAATTAAGAAAAAGTCCCAGATTTGAGAGGGCTTAAAAGAGGAGACATGGGCAGGACCCCCAGGAGAAAAGAGAAGGGGTAGATGCAATTATATTTAATTTCTTTAAAACAAAGGACAGTAGGAGTCCAAATGATACTTTATATGACATACAAATCTGTTGCATGAGGAGTCTTTTTCTTTTTCTTTTTCCCTTTTTCCTTTTTTCTTTCCTTTCCTTTCTTCTCCTTTCCTTTCCCTCCCCTCCCCTCCCCTCCCCTCCCCTCTCCTCTCCTTTCCTTTCCTTTTCTTTCCTAGAAAGGGTTTCTCTCTGTATAGCTGTCCTGGAACTTACTCAGGCTGACCTCAAACTCAGATATTTGCCTGCCTCTGCCTCTGTATCTACCTCTCAGGCACTGGGACTAAAGGCATGCATCACTACTGCTCGGCCATTCTTACTTTTTAAATGTACTAAACCGTATTCTTTGAAGTGTCTTATAAAGTGTGCATTATCTTCCACTCAAGTTAACCTGGCCTTGACAAATATTAGCAGTTTTATCTGCCACCTTTCGAGGACCCCAATTACTCTGCTGTGGTTGAGCCCCAACTTGCCAGTTGTCTCCCTGTGTAGAGATTGAATTCCTTGTACTGAGGAACTGATTCCTCTTTCAAAAGTTTCCTCTTGTGGACTTGCTGTGGTTGTTTTCTTCCACACTCTAGAGTGTTCAGTGGGAGCGTTAGAGGATAACGTTTGTCAGTGACTCTCCATCTGTGGTTAGTTCACACTCTCATACGACACACATCCACATGGCTTGCTGTAGACACACTCAGACAGCCTTGTGTTTTTCTTTAGAAATAGTAATTCAAGTTGAAGCTGTTATAGTGGGGTGGGCACATGATGCTTTGTAGCAGTGAAACACTATCGTGTGCTTTACATAGACATCATCTTCTGTCGTAAGTGTGTTTCATTTTTGTGTGTACAAGTGTTTTACCTGCATGGATGTGTGTGCACCACACGCATACCTGGTGCCTGTGGAGGTCAAAAGAGAGCATCAGACCCTCTGTAATTAGAGTTGCAGATGGTTGTGGATTGCCCTGTGGATGCTGGGAACCGAACTGAGGTCCTCTGGAGGACCAGCAGTGCTCTTAGCTATCCATCCTTCTCTCCCATGCATTTCTCTTCCTTTCCTCCTGTACTCCCATTTTCTCCAAAGTCTGACCATGTTGCCCAGGCTGGCTTTGAACTTTTGATCTTAAGCTGTCTTTCTGTCTTAGCCTCCCAAGTACCCGAGGCTAAAAGTACTTGCCCTTTCACTTGGATGTAACATCAATTTTATTGGGTAAAGAGAACAAAGCTCAGACAGGTTAAGTATCTCGTCCAACTTCACACAGTACATAAATGGCATAGTAGCTTGAGCCTACCTGTGTGTAGCTTTTCCCTCTCCATCCCTAGAAGGGAAAGCGGTTATAACACGCAATGAACTCTCACAACTCAGAAGACTTATGAAGTGAAAGAACTCACAAAGTTTTTAAGGCCCCTCCCCAAGATTATAAACTCAGAAAGGGATTGCTGGGAAAGAGGGGCTACTCCATTGGAATCACCTGCAGCTTGCCTGAGTGAACAAGTGTCCTCTGCAAGTGTGCGGTAGACATTTCTTCCTCAAAAGTAAGTGTACAGGAGTGTGGGCCTGGAGACTGTCCATCCAGATCAGGGCTCTTTCACAAGCTAGGTGTGGGCCAGAGGAAAGGCAAGAGCCACCGAGTTGGGCTGGAGTCTATCAGATCCAGGGCCAGCACAGTCCCTGTCACCATGGGCTAGGCTAAGTAAGCAACATAAGCCAGTCCCAACAAGACCAGTAGGATTGAAAAGGAGGCACGGTAGCCCTACAAGAGCAATGGCACTCAGCATAGGAAGCAGAATGCATCATGGGAATAGACTGGATTCAGAAGGCTAGATGGGGGCAGTGTCTGTCACCCATTGTTCTTGTGATGAAACAAGGGGCGGTCTGTGCAGGCTTCCCTGGACCTTTAGCCATGTAAGACCAACAGGCACTTGCTCAGAGCAGACCAGTGGCCTTCCATGGTCCTGTCCACATCTTGTGAAGGTTTTCCATTCCATAACACTAACATTAGAATGGACTACAGATTTGGAAAACAGGCGAAAGAACTGCAAAAAGGGAAGCTAGAGTTTGAACGAAAGCATCCCGTGTGGGTGGAAAGAGGCAGTCTCAAAATCCATACATTTAGACAGAAATCCCAATGTCAAGGGTTAGTTAATCTCTCTACAAGTTTTAGCCATGGAGGCCCCCTGAAGTCCCATAAACCATAAAAGTTATTGCTGCAGTTATTGCTTTTGTGCTAGGATCACTGTTGAAGAGAATGCATGTTTTGGTTTCGGGAAATCAAGCTGATGATTTCCCACTGATGGCTCCCTCCCTCCCTGTTATGGCATCTGCAGTAACAGAAGGTGCTGGGCATGCAGCTGGGGGAGGGTGGTCACCAGCAGTCCTGCTTGTTATGGACCCTAGCTGCTGTATTGGCATACACCAGGAAAGACGTGCCTGGAGGTGTGATAGAGCATGGTTAGGATGCAGTCAGTGGTGTTCTGCTCGGATTTAAGGCTGCTTCCCAGGAGGGAACTAGAGTCTAGAGCAGTGAAACAAGGCAAAGCCCGGCCAGGGAGGTCGTAGGCCCCAGTAGGGAGGGCCATTACTGTTTTGTTAAGTAGATGTGATATGCCTGTCAATTTGTCTTCTGGTAATTTGTGTTCACACCTGTTGATTGCTGGTTCTGTCTGCTGCCCGTTGTTGCTGCACAGACTCTGTAAACTAAAAGAAAACAATCAGACATCTATATTACCCATTCCAAGCCTTCGAGAACACTGTGGAAAGTGGTGCAGGGAGCATGTGTGAGCAGTGGAGGGCTGGAGTGTTCGGTAACTGTTTCCTCTGAACGGAAACATTCCTTCCTGGGAAGAGGGAAGACAGGAAAGTTTGGAAAGTTACAAGATTAACCTCCCCCCAACCCCAAGTATTAGAATACAGTAAGCAACTGCTGCCGCCATCACTGCGCCGCCGCCGGCGCCTCCAACGACAACGATGACAATGATTTACCGCACACCAAAATGAAACATTAATACAACTTAATGAATTTCTGTACAGTTAGGATTGGTGTTCTGATGGCAGCTGGGGAGCTTCTATTAAACCTTACACTTTCAGTATCAAATGCATTTTATGAGTCTATTTATTACCAAAGCAAGAAGTCCACAACAGAGTTAGAACAAAAAAAGCACGTTTACACACTTCTCTCATGGGCTTCTTCCCAGGTTGTTTCTGCTCAGGTACAGAAGACTGTCCGCCATAGCTTCTTCTGTGGGGTGACCAGAAACTTGTACTTGAGGGAGCCTCTCACATTTTATAGTTACAAATTAACCCATCCACCTCAAGCCTGTGTGTGAAATCCAGACACAACTGTTTGATTATGACGTGTGGCCATGAAAACATCAGGAGAGAGCTGTGCAGCTCGTGTGTGTGTGTGTGTGTGTGTGTGTGTGTGTGTGTGTGTGTGTTCACCCAACCTGTGCTGCTAACTTGGGAGGAGTGTGCCTTGTGCCCAAGTCATCTCTGACCTCATTGTTTACACACACACACACATACACACACACACACACACACACACACACACCCTGCCACCTTGACCTCTTTCCTTTCTCAGCGCTTGCTTGGGCTTGTACTGATGATTCCTGAATCCATTGCTCAAACTGGATCAAACTGAAACCAGAGCAAATAAGACAATCTCCGATGCCTGACTTTCCTCTGAGCTGGCTGATCTGTAGGTCTGTGTATATTTCCCTATGCAACAATGAAAACTGAGAAGAAAGCAAGAAGTTCTGCAGATAAAGTCAGAAAATAATAAAGCGTTCAGATTACTAAGAGGGTAATGATGCTGTGTGCCATGGATGAGTGGCATTAGAGTTTCCCAACTAGGCACTGGGTATCTAGAAAACAGCAGGGATTTTATAGGATTTTAATAGAATGATCAATAATGTATCGACATACCATGTATCAGACTTTGGAGAATAGAGTTTAAAAGCCTGTGGAGTTTTAAATAGCTCTGTAAGAGTCATTTACCCCAAACGTGCGTTAGCTCTCTGCTCCCTCCCACCCAACACAGGAAGAATCAAAGTGACCCTCAAGCAGGATGGGATTGAGCATCTAGAAAGGCCAAGCTGGAACAGAATGAGCAAAATACAGATGTAATACGGATCATGGAAAATTCATTTTAATGATGCATTTTCTTTAACCTCAGTTGTGATGGTTTGAATGTTTGACCCAGGGAATGGAACTATTAGGAGGTCTGGCCTTGTTGGAGTAGGTGTGTCACTGTGGTTGTGGGCTTTAAGACCCTCATCCTAGCTGCCTGGAAGCCATTCTTCTAGCAGCCTTCAGATGAAGATGAACTCTCAGCTCCTCCTGCACCATGCTTGCACTGCCATGCTCCCACTTTAGTGAAACTGGACTGAACCTCTGAACCTGTAAGCCAACCCCAATTAAATGTTGTCCTTATAAGAGTTTCCTTGGTCATGGTGTTTGTTCACAGCAGTAAAACCCTAAGGCAGAAGTTGGAACTAGGGACTGGGGTATTGCTGTGATAGGCCTGACCATGCTTTTGTTTAGAAGAATGTGGATTTGGGGACTTTGGATTTGGAAAGCAGAAGAATGCTTTAAGTGGGGCTTAATGAGCCATCCTAGTAGGAATGTGGATGACTTTGTTGCTGTGAGTGATTTCAACTGTGCAGACCTGGCCCAAGAGGTTCAGAGGAGAGGAATTTCAGTATGTGGCATAGAGACTGTTTTCTGTGGTATTTAGGTGAAGAATGTGGCTGCTTTTTGTCCATGTCTGAAGAATCTCCCTGAGGCTAAGGTAAAGAGATTTATATTAATTGCCTTGACAAAGGAAGTCTCAAAAAAACCCAGCAGAGACTGTTCTCTGGTTGTCTCATGAAGAGCATTTTGAACAAGTGTAGCAAGCTTAGAAAGGAACAATATAATTTATGTGGTTCAAGTATTAAAGGGGCAGCAGGAAGTGGATTGGAGCTGAGTCCTGTGTTCAAGGATATTAAATTGAATTAAGGGAGTGGTGACTTTGGGGCAAGATCCCACCCAGGTAAGTTTAGGTCCAGGCATGGCAGGCAGAACAAGCCTTTAATCACAGGAGACAAAGACAACAGATCTCTGAGTTCAGGGTCATCCTGGGACAGAACAAGTTCTGTGTGAAGAAAAGCCTAAATCCAGGCATGGTGGTATACACCTTTAATCCCAGGAGACAGCCATGCAGATCTCTGAGTTCGAGGTCAATCTACAGAGCAAGTTCCAGGACAGCCAAGCTTAGGCAGTGAGGAACTTTAAAACAGCTGATAATAGAATAAAGGGGGCAGGGTCATGTTCCAGCCCCAGCAAGCAGCAGAACTTGGCAGCTTCTGCCTCATGGCTCTGGGTTTAGAGTCAAGAATAGAAGGGACTACTGGGACGATTGATGCTGGTTAGCTGGAGCTAAGAAATTATCAGTGATTGAGAAGAGACTAGCATCACTGAGGTGAAATCTTCTGGGTAATGTTTTCTGAGAACACAAAGAAGCTGTGTTTCAGAGATAGCCAAGGTTGTACCTCATGCTATAGCTGGACTTGGTAATGTGAAGAGTCACCCAGATGGTGCTGGTTTTGAAGGCATGAAGGGGGGTCATTGAGAGCAGTTGAGGCTTGGCACTGTGAGAGGTCATGGAAGGCCATTGGTGAGGGTGCAGGCTCAGTTGCCATTGATGGCCCAGGACTGAAGGAGTCATGCAAAGAAGTTAAGGCTTGACATCATAAAGAGAGTCTAGAAGAGGCTATTAGTAAAGCCCAGTTGTAGTAGAAGATTCCACAGTATTGGTCACGCCAGTACCATGATCACCAAGAACAACAGCAACAGTAAATAGAGTCAACCAGAGCCTCGAGTGCTACAAAGGGTAGACTTGGAGAAGTGACACAAGCTTTTGGAGGAGCCCAGAAGATCATGTGTGGATCCCAGACATTGGAACAAGAAGCAATGAAGCTGAAGTTGCCTTGGAGACCCCAAGATGTTAAAGATGCCAGAGCCGTGGGCTATCTGCTGAGGAAAGCTGCTAACAGGGAGTGGAACCAGCCCAGGAAAAGAAGTTGGTTGCAGTCAACAAAGATGAGAAAGGAGTTGGAGATCTGAAGACGGCTTTGACATCAGACATGGAGATGCAGAGTTTGGAGTTTGCCCAGCTGGTTTCCTATTTTGCTTTGGGGATTACAGTTAAGTGATTGGATGAATGTTAGAAGAGACTTTGAACTTTTGACTTTAAACATTGTTGAGACTACTATAGACTATTGGAGCTTTGGAATTTGGAATACATGCATTTTTTTTTAAATTATGCTATAAGTAGGTATGGCCCCCATAGATTCATATGTTTGAGCAAGCCTATAGGGGCCAGGGAGTGGAATATGATGGTTTGTATGCTTGGCCCAGGGAATGTGGCACTATTAGGAGGTGTGGCCTTGTTGGAGTAGGTGTGGCCTTGTTGAAGGAGGCTTGGC
Source organism: Rhabdomys pumilio (assembly GCA_030674055.1). Lineage (NCBI taxonomy): Eukaryota > Metazoa > Chordata > Mammalia > Rodentia > Muridae > Rhabdomys > Rhabdomys pumilio. The sequence goes on along the minus strand of JANHMN010000001.1, from coordinate 53,093,398 downwards.
ACTGTGGGTGAGGGCTTTAAGACCCTCATTCTAGCTGCCTGGAAGCCATTCTTCTAGCAGCCTTCAGATGAAGATAAACTCTCAGCTCCTCCTGCACCATGCTTGCACTGCCATGCTCCCACTTTAGTGAAACTGGACTGAACCTCTGAACCTGTAAGCCAGCCCCAATTAAATGCTGTTCTTATAAGAGTTGCCTTGGAGCATTAGTGGTGCATACCTTTAATCCCAGCACTTGGGAGGCAGAGGCACACGGATTTCTGAGTTCCAGGCCAACCTGGTCTACAGAGTGAGTTCCAGGACAACCCAGACTATATAGAGAAAACCTGTTTCGAAAAACCAAAAAAAAAAAAAAAAAAGGAGTTGCCTTGGTCATGTTGTCTATTCACAGAAGTAAAACCCTAACTAAGACATCAGTCTACAACATTTTTTTTCAACATGTTTTTATTCTAAAAAAACATTAATGAGAGGTTTTCTAGTCTGTTCTTTCATGTTAAAGTCTTCATAGTCTGGTGTGTGTTATACATTCACACCTCATTCCAATTTGTCCTGGTGGTGAGTGGCTGGTAGCTGCTGCATTGGACCATGCAGATCTAAAGGGAAATACCTCAAAGAAGAAGAAAGACTTTAAGTGTTCAAAAGTGCCAAAGATAAGAAATGAAAAGAACCAGGGAGTGGTGGCATACACCTTTAATATCAACACTCAGGGCAGCAGAGGCAGGCAGATCTCTGAGTTTGAGGCCAACCAGGTCTACAGAGTGAGTTCCAGAACAACCAGGGCTATACATAGAAACCCAGTCTCAAAATAACCCAAAGAAACAGAAAAAAAAATAAATAAAAAATAATAAATTTGAGTTGGATGGGAGACAGGAAAGCACAGAAGTGGGCAGGAGCAATGGCTCAGAGGTTAAGTGTATGCACTGTTCTTGCAAAGGACGGGTATTCGGTTCATAGCACCCACATCAGGTGGCTCACAATCACCTGTGACTCTCATTCCAGCGGGCACAGCATCTTCCTGCCTCTTCAGGCACCTGGGCTCATGTGCCTGTGAGCTCACACGTTATAAAACAAATCTTTTAAGTTAAATATTTTTAGAAAAAGAAAACACAAAAGGACACTGATTAATTAATTAATTGCTTTCCTTTATGAGTTGCCGTGGTCATGGTGTCTTGTCACAGCAGTAAAACTCTAATTAAGACAGTCTTCATCTATATTGTAATAATTCTTACCTTCTGGGTGTTCTACCCCGACCCCCATACTCTCAGATTCATCTTTTCTTTAACTGGACTCTGCTCAGGTGCCTTCAGAGGACCACCCATGCTCAGTCACACACCCCTCATTTGTACTCACCGCCCCCTCCCATCCCATATTCTTGTTTTTTGTTTTTTTTTCTCACCAGCACTTAACACCACCCATCACACAAGATTCTGGTGTTGTGTGTTCTGTACCCCCGTAGCACAGACTCCAAGAGCACAGGGGGTTTGTCCTCCTTGCTCACTAGTGTGCCTCAGGCACTTATTTTAGTGCCTGCAAGTATGAGGGACTCCACAAACATTTGATTAATGAATAAAGGAATAAGGCTGACTCTCAGAGTTTTGAGGATTAAATTAGTTGGTAAGTAAATCTCTTAGAACAAGTGCTTGGCACATAGTGAGCTCTCTGCAAATGTTTGTGCAGCTTCCATGGTTAAACATTCCTTCTGAAGGGACTCAGCCTAAGTCTCACTGCAGTGGATTTCTACAGAGCTGGGTGGAAGAAACAGGCTACTCAGACTTGTATAAATATAAAGACAGTGGCCATCTTCTTTACTGTCTACATAAGCAGGGAGCATGCTCACCCCCAAACTGGGAATGACTCACTTGAGAATTTCTGGACTTAATAGGGCCAATTATTTGATAACCCAAGCAGGCCTAGAAATGCGAAGAATGGCTGTTGCCATTCTGTGGGTAAGCAGATCCATGGAGGAAGATGTTGCTACCCAGGTGGCCATTGCTTTGATTGTCAAAGAGAGCTTCTCATGGAAGTGCACTGTGATGCAGATATGCAGAGCAAGGAGGAGCCACTGTGTGATCCCAAAGCCACAGCGAGGAGAAGTTGGGGGGGTGGGGAGGGAGACAAAGTGCCCCTCTTTGTCTCAGGGCTGGGACGAGACTTTAGCCTGCAATGTCAATCTCCAGAAGGGAATGGCAAGACCTACAGAGTTGAGTGCCAACACTCGGTGAGACTTCTTGTCAGATGATTTTTTTTTTTCTTTTTTTTGGTTTTTCGAGACAGGGTTTCTCTATGTAGCCCTGGCTGTCCTGGCACTCACTCGGTAGACCAGGCTGGCCTCGAACTCAGAAATCCGCCTGCCTCTGCCTCCCAAGTGCTGGGATTTAAAGGCGTGCGCCACTACCGCCTGGCCAGATGATTTTTTTAAAGAAATAACTCAGGAAAGAAAGGGTTATTCTATCTCACAGTTCAAGGTTACAGACCACCATAGCAGAAAAGGCAGGGGGAACATAAAACAACTACCCAGATGGCCTCTGTCATGAAGAGCAGAGATAACATATGCACGCATGCGCGCCAGTGCTAGCTCGCTCATTCCTTTTCATTCCTTGGGGGGGGGGGGGGGTGGTTTCCAGCCGGTGAGTGATGCTGTCCACATTTAGGGAGGGTCTTTGCACTTCCAAAATCATGTTAATAACCCTCCTTCCTCCCACAGGAGCTTCCACAGGACAACACAATCCTCATTAAGAATTCGTTCCTGGGTGATTCTTTTTTTATTTTTTAACATTTTAAAAAATTTATGTATATGAGTGTTTCATCTGCATGTATACCTGCGTGCCAGAAGAGGGCAACAGACCCCATTATAGATGGCCGTGAGCCATCCTGTGGTTGCTGGGAATTGAACGCAGGACCTCTGGAAGAGTAGGCAGAGCTCTTAACTGCTGAGCCATCTCTCCAGTCCCCATAGGTGATTATGTCACATTGACAGTTAAAATTAAGCATCACAACTCCTTAAATCTACAGGCCACAGGAGCATGAAAATAGTTTTAATAGTTACATCATTTATTTCTAAGAACAAACTCAAAGAAATCCTGCCCTCCAAATTCTGTAAGACCCATTAGCCTGCCCCTAAGGAAGTACCGTTCAGTATCAGATTAAAGCAATGGAAACAGCCATCAGGTACAACCTCAAGACCCAGCAGGTACAACCTCAAGACCCAGGTGAAAATTGCCGGAGGAGTCCGTGGCTGGGGCTGAGGGGTTCTCACCCATTAACTGCATAGATAAAAACATAGCAATCATATTTTCTAAACAAAAAGGTTAGAAGTTGAATTGCAGTTGTACTACGAGTCCTTATAAGATAATGGGGGTGTTGTAAAAGACATTTTTCTCTGAGGCAGGGTTTTACTATGTATCCCTGACTGGCCTCTCAATCGCTCACCCTGCTCCTCCCACGATCTCCCACACCAAGACAGAACAGATAGGCATTTTGATTATTTAGAAAGTTTATGCAGAAGACATCCATTTATTAAAGTCATCTGGCAAAGCTGGATTTAAAAACATTTTAAAACTGATAACAAAAAAAAAAATTCATAATCTTCCAGGAGCTCTTAAACTTTGATGAGAAAGAGACAAGCAATCTGACAGAAGACAGCAAACGATGTGAAGAGATTGATCGCGGGGAAAGGTAATGTACGCCATCACCAGGGAAGATGCTTCCAGCCCAAAGGTCAGAGAAGCGTATCTTCAAATAGCAACGAAAGGTTGCCGGTGGCCAGTAGCTAAGTGTGAGATGCAAACCAAAGGGCACAGGGAAAATATGTCTCAGTCATCACTAATGGAAATGGAACTGCAGAGTCTCTTTTGCAGCTTTATTAAAACACAACATTGATTTGCTCTTTGATTCAGCAACCCTGGCCCCACTCCTGGATCACCATCCTATGCGTACAGAATTCGAGCACACGTGAGGAACATTGTGTCAGAGTTACTGCAGTGAACAAAGCCAGAGACAAAAGGGAAATTTCAGAGGCTGGAGAGACAGCTCAGTGGTGAAGAGCATGGGCGCTTTTGCAGAGCACCCAGGTTCAATGCTCAGCACTCACACGGTGGTCTGTAACTCTGGGTCCAGAGGAACCAATGCCTCTTCTGTCCTCAGAAACCAGGTATACAAGTGGTACACAGATACACATACAGGCAAACACACAACACACACACACACACACACACACACACACACACACACACACACACA
>JANHMN010000001.1:52907076-53057135 GCA_030674055.1 Rhabdomys pumilio | reverse complement strand
CTCTCTCTCTCTCTCTCTCTCTCTCTCTCTCTCTCTCTCTCTCTCTCCTCTGTGTGTGTGTGTGTGTGTGTGTGTGTGTGTGTGTGTGTGTGTTTCAATCCTTGTATTGCACCTGATAGGGACATTCTGGCCTTTGCTGTAGGCATGGCCATGAAGGAAAGATGTCTAGGCAAGGTCAGAGACAAGATTGGATGTCATTCTATTTTCAAAACTTGTCCCCCCTCCCCCTGTTTTCCTCAGAGGTCAGGGCCCAAATGTATGAGAGGGAGTCCATAATAGTACATTCCCCCTTTTCTATCTTTGACCTCCCTCTCCTTCCCACACACGCAGCCTGGATCTTGCACAAAGTCCATTGGCCATTTAGCCCTCCCAGAGTCTAGCCACAGAGGACTCTATGTTCCAGGAGAGAGTGCCACTCACAGAGGCAAGGTACTAGGAGGTGGGAAGGGCAGGCAGGAAACCTCAGCCACTGAGGAATGGAGGAGCAGGACTCAGTCCTGGTGTGGTGTGGCATGTCAGCTCTGTCACTCTGGTACCCTCTTCCCTCTGCCTACCACTTCCTTTTCCTCTCAGTGGCCCCCTTGTTCTGGAGACACTACAGCTGTGACCTACAGCTGTGAGGTTGCATGAAGGTAGACAGCTTTTCTTAAACCAAAACCCTAGCAAAGGATGTCGGGAGAAAGGACAGCCGTGCTGCCAGGGCTCGTGTTCTGTACAGGCTGTCCTTATCTAGTCTCCCAGCTTATCTCATTTAGCTTTTCCTGGCACTCACTCTGGTGGCCATCCTGGTTTTGTGCCAGTCCCTAGGAGCTCAGGCTCCCTCCCATCAAGAGCGTTTGCTCAGTCCTGCAGGTCCCTTTGCTTGCTTGAGAGTAGCAGGTGGTTGGAGAAGACACTGAAATGGTGCCCCTGAAACTTTGAAAGATGAAAAGAGGGTCACATCGTGCAGGGGCAGCTGTGACACATTCCAAATGGGGTGTCAGATCTGTCACCCACCAGGAAAGAGTTGAGAAGTATTTAGAAATAGACTTTCCATGGGCTTTTGGCTTCAACCTTCTGTACAACCAGCCTCTTCACATCCAACTTTGTAGTGCTCAGTGGGTCATATTTCATTCCGCTGAAGACAAGTTAATGCAGGCAAAGCCCTATTCTGGATAAAAAATGACTATGCAGGTAACATCCTGCTGAGTCTAGTTTCCTGACCAACACTGGGTTTGCTGGAGCCTGCCTTGGAGAGTAAGGGCTCTATAATTTTTAAATAAGAAATACAAAGGCCCAGGGGACTGGGGACATGGCTCAGGTAGTGCTCACCAAGCAAGCATGAGAACCTGAGTTCAATCCTCTATCATCCACATAAACAGCCAGGCATGGAGCCACACACCTAGACTCCCAGCTTCAAGGATGGTTCCTGAATCTCATGTGACAGTCTTGTCAAATCAGTGAGCTTTGGGTTCAGTAAGAGACCCTGTCCCCACAAAGAAAATGGAGAATAATGAAGAAAAAATACCCAACATAGACCTCTGGCTCAACATGCACCCTGTCACACCCACATCCAACCTGTGCCACCCCAGATCCCAGAAGCATGGAATATTTTGTCTACAAGATCGTGGCCAGTGGATATTCAATGTGTTGAAGAAAAGCTGGGTGTATGAGAAGGACTTTGCCAAGTACACCAAACTTTAAGTTGAATACATGGATAATTGGGCTAGGATCCAATCTTCAAGGTCTTGATGGGACAATGACAGCCCTTACTGGTGCCAGAGGTCTTCTGCTCCATCTCCATATTGTCTGATGCTCCACCAAAGCTTCATGCAGGACACCTGGTAGGTGCCACATAGGTATGGTGACATTGCTGGTACCAACCCCCACATCTACCCCTATGAACCTCCACCTATTGACTAGAAACACAAGCGTCTCAGGTTTTCCATAGCAAATCCACAAGTTGGGAAGCTAATGCCTGGTAGTGCGGAGGAGGATGGAAGGAAAGATCCCAAGAACATCTGGGGTTTTCTTGTTTGATTTGTTTTGAGACAAGGTCTCTTTACACATCCCTGGCTGTTCTAGAACTCTCTATGTAGACCAGGCTGGCCTTGAGTTCAGAGATCTGCCTACCTCTGCCTCCCAAGTGCTGTGATTAAAGGCACATGTCACCATGACCAGTGTTCCAGCTTTTTGAGATATTTATTTTTAATTATGTGTATATGTGTCTGTCTATGTGCACATGTGAGTGCAGGTACCCACGGAGTTCAGAAGAGGTTGTCAGACCGCTGGAGCTGGAGATACAAGTGGTTATAAGCCACCCAATGCTGGGAATGGAACTCAGGTCCTCCTGATGGGCAGTACAAGTTCCTAACTGACGAGCCACCTCTCCAGCCCCTCTTCTGATTGGGGGTAGAGTAATTTAAATTATTATTATGTTTGTTGTTGTTGTTCAGACAGGATTTCACTTTGTAGCGTAGGCTGGCCTGGAACTTACCATGACCCTGGAGTGTTCAATCTCTCTCTCTCTCTCTCTCTCTCTCTCTCTCTCTCTCTCTCTCTTTCTCTTCCCCTCCCTCCCTCCCTCCCTCCCTCGTCTGTCTGTCTTGGGTAGAAGACAGGATCTAAATGAATTCAGGCTGTTTCGTTTCAATCCTGTTGTCTCAGCGCCCTGCACTGGGGTTGCAGGTGTGCACCACCATGGCCTGTGAGCCTTAATTCTGCTGCCGAACTTCTAGGTGGCTGAGGGTTCTTTGAACCACCTCTCCCCACCTTTGTTCCTGCCCCGACCCAGCCTGCCCTTTTTACCTGTCCTGCTACCTGCTTTGCAGTAAGAAACCCCACACTACTCAGAACATGGGATTCTCTGGGTCTGGGGGAGAGCTGTGCAGGGAGGAGTAGGAGGGAAAGGCTGCATTGCTCCTGTCCTGAGGACTCTAGGCTCCAGCCTGTTGTCCATGAGTGAGGGAGCAGGTTTTTAATTGATAGGAAGTAAAGTCTTGCTGGCTGGATTTACTCATCTTTCTAAGCCCTGCCCCCTTGACTTGACCTGCCTGTTTCAATACCACTCCCCCTTGCAGCAGAGTTCACTGGGTGCTGGGCACACAGAGGACACAGAAAGGGACACAGCTAAGTCCTAGCACAATGAAACTCGAACTGTAATGTGTGGTGGAAATATACAAACTCCCTTCTGAGAATTAGAACGTGTCTTGTTCCAAATACAAATGCTGGGACTTGAACCCAGGGGCCATTCTGTGCTTACTAGGCAGTTGCTCTACCTTCGATTACTGGGGAGTGACATGGGCTCATCAGGATAGTAGAAACCGTTGCCTAAACAGGTTCCCGTCCTATCACGATGCCTGTCCGTGGGATCCTCACAGGTGAAAGTCTGCAGTCAGGACTGCTTGCCCCTTATCACTCTTTTCTTCAAGGAAACAACCAGAGGTCCAGACAAAGGTTGTGTGGGTGGGAGCCAGGACACGCTGGAGGCTCTCTGGGACAGTTACTCCTGCAGAGGCCATGTGGAATCAAATTTCTTTACCAGTGGCCTTAATGTGGGCAGAAAATTACATTTTGGAGCTAATTTTGGATATAATAATATAATTAAAAATTTGCATCCATCTCATTGAATATAATTTAACAATAAAAAGACAAAATATTGACTTATAATTATATTCCGCAACATGGCAATTCTGTTGAGCAAGGAAAGCCAGCCTTAAAAAGTCACATACTTTATGGTCTCGTTCTGTTATATTTTTGAAGTGCTCAAATTCTAGAAATGAAGAACAATAATCCTCTCAGCAGTTAGGGATTGTGAAGAGGGGCCAGGTGTGGCTACGGGGCAGCTGGACCTGTGACAGTCCGAGCAGCTGCGGGTCTTGAATGTGTTCACCCACTGGTAAACGGGTGATAAAGTCTCAGAAAACTGCACATTCATAGAGAGGAATGTGATTTCTTAGTGTGCACACGGGAGTGTGTATGTGTAAGACTGACCAGGTCGGAGTGAGCTGTGGATTACGGCCACATCTTCTCCCGGTTTGCATAGCACGCTATAGGTTTGCATTTGTATTTGTATATTTGTATATTTGTATTTGAGGGGGTTGGGTGAAGAATGTACAGGGACTTCTCTGTACTTTTGCATGTCTCTAGTAAATATATAGAATATAAAACTTACCTTTTTAGTCGGCTCTACAGGCATAGCACCATTGATTAAATCTTGAACATTCCCCTAAAGGTCTATGTGATGAAGGCTTGGTCCCCAGTCTGTGACACTACTGGGACTTGGAAAAATCTTTGTGGGTGTGTGGAGCTTAATGTAAGGAAGTTGGGTCACTGAGGTGTGTCATTAGAAAGGACACTGGGACCCTGACCCTCTCCTATTTCTTTCTGTTTCCTGGTCACTATGAGGAGAACAGTTTTTTCCTTTCTTTATTTTTTATGTGTGTGGGTGTTTTGCTTGTATGTATGCCTGATGCCCGTGGAGGTCAGAGGGTATAGCAGATCCCCTGGAACTGGAGAGGGTTGTGAGTCACCACATGAGTGTTGGGGATGGAACTTAGGTTCTCTGGAAGAGCAGTCAATGCTATTAACTACTGAGCCACCTCTCCAGCCTCGTGAGCAGCCGCTTGTCATACACTCTCCTCATGTTCTACCTCTCCACAGGCCCAAAGCCATGGGGCGAAGTGGACTGGTCTCATGAAGGAAGCTCTGATGCCCTGCATTGTGTCCAGCCTGCCTTGTCCTGGAAACCTGAGGTGGTAGTGAAGAAATGAAGGAAGGATAGACACACAGACACATGTACCGAAAAGCTGGGATCAGATGGGCCATGTTCAATCTGATGAACCAGGTCCAACAACGCAGAACCTTAGTGTTTTAATTATGTACAGCACAGGAAGAGGGATCAGCTGGCCTGGGAGGAGGTCTCTGTGTGGGGAGCAGTCTGAGGCTGCAGTCATTGGGAGGAGGGAGCTGCTGTTCTACTTTTCACACACTGGTCACTGGGTTGTATGCACTCACACCTGGACCAGAGGAGGACTCCTGGTCTCATGGGTCTGAGGCCGAGTGTCCTTGGCATGGCTGTGCCTATGTCCATGATACACATTTACTTAGGGCATCCTTGGCTCCTCACAGTCATGGACCAAAACTAACCTTCCCTTCTTATGATTCTCTCGGGTAGTTTGTTACAGTAGTGGGAAGCTGACTGACATGGGTGACAATAATATCTTCAGATTATTTTGAAATAAAGACGACCAACCATCCCCAGAATCTTTTAATCCCCCCAAATTGAAAGTTCATAATCATTAAATCCTGTTTCTCTGTCTAACTCCTGACAGTTTTCACTCTGCCTTCTTTGATCTTGCCTGTTCTAGGAACCTCGTGGCTGGCGGGTTTTTTTTGCTTATGTTCATGTCTTTATGTTGTGGCATGTGTCAGAACATGTCACCACAGGGAAACCTGAGCCATTGTGAATCTACCTCGTTCCTTTCACCTGTCTCTCCTTGGACGCTCATTTCATTTTTCTCTTCAGCTCTCGTGATCCTTGTAAATCTTTTGCAATCTTTTGTGTACTTAAAATTATTTCAAGATGAAATGTTAAAAAAATAATATAGTCAGAAATAAGTTTCACAACCTGGCCAACCCTTTCCTCTGCTCATCACAGAGAGTGTTAATGATCTTTGTGCAGTTTCCCATGACAGGTCATTTAAGGGCGTGTGGAACTTGAATTTTTCTTTCTGATTAGAGAGGCATATGTCCACAGGTGAGCTTGTAGAGTTCAGGTAACCTCGATCATCCCGGCTCATGACTAGAGGCTTAGAGTAAGGGGAAGAGGAAATCCAGGGCCCTTGAATTTCAGTAGGATGGAGAGAGTCACATGAACCCAGTTGTTGGTTGCACAGAATGTGAAATGTAACATAGCCAGATAGTAACATTTAGCAGGAAAGGGAAGCCTAGGTTGGAAGACTTGGTTACATCACTAGTGTCTTTCCTACTGGCAGTTCAACATCAGTCTCTCAGTACACAGATGTCTTGTGACTCTGTCATACCTTCACACACAGCATGGAGAGTGCCGCATATGGCACATGAATATCCTGGAGTGACTGAGGGGACCTCCTCCTCTTCAGCCTAAGGGAGGACTGGGCTCCACAGGGCTCAGCTGAGGATGCCATTGCCACCTCCCCAAACTTGTCACTGGAAAGTGTTACAGAGGGGTTACTGACAGAGGAGACATGGCCGAACAATCACCAGCTTGGAGCAGCTTTGTCTTTGGTTTGGGAAAGTTAGGGACTTTGAACCTCAACAGTTGAAGCAAAACTTCTGTTTGTGCATTTTCTGCCCCCTTGGGAGAGGAGAAAACCCAACCTCAAGGACTCTACATCTCTCACACTCCAGTATGTGGAAGATTAAGCTAAGAAGTGTCCCAGACTCTTCAATAGCAGAAGACCTCTTTCCCTTTTCTCAGCATGGGGCTCAGCCTGGCGATTCCAGCCTAAGGACTAAGGACAGGAACCCTCCCCGCCCCCACCCCATGCTTCTTTTTCTCCTTTTGTTTCTTCTTCAGCTCTCCCAGTCCTCCTCCTCAGTTCAAACTTCACTTTCCTGCTTGCGTCTCCTGTGAAACCGAGTTGACATACTAATCATTACAAAGCAGCTGAATGCTCCACTGTGCTTCATTAATCCAGGAGAAAATACCGTCAGCTGGTAAGTGCCGTGAGTACGCTCATGTGCTCCCCAGGGCTCAGAATCCTGGAACTGTCTCCGTTTCCATGAGTAACAAAACAGAAGGCCTTTATGGAAGGCCACGGTGACCCTGGTGCTGGATGGACATGGGAGGCTGAGAATGTGGGTGGGCTCCCATCCCTGAAGGTGGAGGTCATCCATCATGGACCCTGGCAGACCTTGGGCTGGTCAAGGACTCTAGTGGAGGCCAACTTGTAAAATCCCATTAGGGTTGCCAAGACCAGAACAATGTGACTTTAATAAGGTTAAAGTTTGGCGGTTTTACAACTTTTAGATGATAAGGCTTTTAGTCACATGGGAGAAAGAGCTAGAGAGGATCTGTCTGAATTCTCCTGGTCAGATGCTGGGGTGTGGTCGGGTCTGGCCTGGGGCCACACTCCCGGGGCTGTCTGCTGAACCCGGGCCAAACTTCCCAGCTATACCTTCTGCCCTGCACGTGGACAAAGCCTGTTCTCACATCTCTGGCCTCTGGAACTGATAGAGAAATGAATCTGGGTGGCTATTTTCAGACACAGGGAGTCTTGGGACAAACTGACTTAGACGGAAGCAAATAGCCTGGTCAAAGGTGTCACCCTGCCCTGGGACTTCCACAGGCCACCCACCACAGGAATGGCACGAGGAGGGGTTGTTTCATTACCAAGTGAATCTTTTCATTACTGCCTTCCAGTATGGGCTACTTTATTGCCTCCCTGGGTCTGTTCATCCTTCTACTGTCTTCTCTGGAAAAGCACTCCTAACCATGCCCTTCTTTCTTACTCGAGAGAGATTTCATCTGCTCCAGTTTCAGCCCTAGAGAATGTGGAACATGCTTCTCAAGCAGTGAGTACCTCTTCAGGTGGCCCCGTAAGAACACCGAAGACAGTTAGCTCATAGAGAAGAAAGCTTGGTTCATGGCATCTGAAGTTTCACTCACACCTCATGGTTTTGGGCCTGTCATGAGGTAGAATGGGGCAAGAGCATGCTGTAAAGATGCTGATGGTGACCAAGAAACAGAAACAGGAAGAAGCCAAGCTCCTAGCATCTCTCTGAGGACACACCCCAGTGATTTGATTTATTTACACTAGGCTCTACCTCCCAAAGGTTCTACCGTGTCCCAGTAGTATCCCAGGCTGAGGACCAAGGTTTCAACATATGGTTCTGGAACTTATCCCAGCTGTTCTTTGTCGATGTCCCTCCTCTAAGGATGCTGTCAGGGACGGGCTGTGCAGATGCCTCTCTGTGGATGAGATGCAGCTGGTGGCACAGGCCTATGGCCCCATCACTTAGGAGGTTGAAGAGGAAGACTGAGATTTTAAGGCCTGTTTGTGCTACAGAGTGAGTTCATGTCTAGCCTGGGCAACTTACTAGACCCTATCTTAAGACTGTAGGATTCCACGCATGGTCATCCAGGCCTTGTTTGACTGCTTAAGTATGGAGTTGAGTGCTGAGCACACACTGAGATCTGTGAACTTAGATTGAAACAGAGATTTGCCAAACTCAGAAGAGAACTTTAATGAAATGGCCTCGAATCAATGGATCATCTTTTACTGGTGAAAAAATACCATTTCTAAACGGGTCACTTGTTTCCTGTGGGTGAAATTGTTGTCGGCTTTTATATCACAGCATATGTCATAGTGTGTCCATTTATGTCCATTTCAGATACAGCAGATGGTCACATCTATGTCTGTGATGCCATCAGGTCGACTTGTTTAGAAAGTTTACAGAGAACTCAGATCAATAGCTTCAGTGACATGTTTAGTCTGTTGTCAGAGGCAGCACAACGCCCTTCAGAAATGCAGAGATTCAAGGTCTCCCGCCCTGGAGAAGCACTCTAGCAGCCAGACACATGTTCAAGAGCAGAGAACACATGGAATCCTTGCTCACACGCTGGCTGTGCACTAACACAAGGAGGCATGAAAACACAGGCAGGGCATATTTCCAATAGAGACTACAGTCCATCTGGGTGTTTCCTTGATGAAACAGCAAACCGCAGCTGAGGGGTACAGGGATGTAAATGGGACTGTGGCTCTAGCATCGTGGTACACAGGTCAGTCTGGACTCACAGGTTAGTGAGAGTTACTGAAGCAGGCAGTTCAGAGAAAGAGCGGCCCTCAAGAGACCAACCTTGGCTATGCTAGTGTGCAGGTCTCAGGGACTCCTGAGATCACTTTCTTTTGGACACAGAGTTGGAGTCCTTTTTCTGGGCCCAAGATGGACCTGAACCATCAGTTTTCTATGGAGTGGAGCTGGTTAGACCCTGGGACCACACTCTCCAAGGATCCTTGTTTGATAGATTTAAATTCAGTTGTTTTCAACCTGCGGGTTGTGACCCCTTCAGAGGTTGAATGACCCTTTCACAGGGGTCACATTGCAAATAACCCGTATTTACAGTACAATTCATAACAGTAGCAAAATTACAGTTATGAAGTAGCAACAAAAATAATTTTCTGATTGGGGTCAGCACAGCGTGAGGAACTGTATCAAAGGGGCTCAGTTTTGCGAAGGTTGAGAGCCACTGCCCTCGCCACTTTGGACTACTGTGGGTCCAGACTCTCACCTGCCCTCAGCTCAGGACCACACTAGGACCTCTGTGACTCTCCAGGTAGCAGTATTGTGGGTAGAGGGCTGATCATGAATGGTCACATGTGACCTCAGCCCCTCAGTGTTCAGCATATGAGTTCAGCAATCTGTATTGGGGAACAGGAAATTCTGGGGTAGTGGAGAGGAAGGTGGACCCATGTCACTACTGGGGAGGGTTGTGGATCCTCCCCCATGCTTGTCAAAAACCTGGACTGGGAGTATCATTTACAAGGGCCCAGGGAGGCACCTGAATGGGGATCAGCTGCTTTCACTCTTAAATGAATCTCTGGATCAAAGGCTCTCCTTGCCAGGGGGAAGGAAGCATTCTTGTGCATGGCCTTCCTGACCCCCACGTTTCCCTCAGCACGCCCAGATAAGCATTCTCCTTTGCCCTCCCCACTCTCCCCCCCCCCACTCCTCACTTGTGAAAGAGGAGCATGACTCACATCTGTGGGGAAGGCAGTTAGGTGAGCCTAATTCAAATGCCAGGCAGATGCAAATAGCAAGCTTTGCTATGAATAGCAGCCCAGTTGTTCCCTGGAGGCTGAGCCGGTGCCTTCTTATCCAAAGTACATTTGTGCCTTTCCAATTTATGAGCTGAACCCTGGGCTGCCTACCTTTGGCCCCTCAAGGCCAGCTCCGTGTTCTTTGTTCCCTAAAGTCTCCCCAGAGTGAAATATTAACAGGTGGTGGGGCTAAAGGACCTGGGAACCTCTGAAGGCAGGGCTGGAGAGGAAAGGATACCTGGAGGGTGTGTTGTTCACTAACCTGGAATTTTCCATTCATCTTAAGCTCACATGACCAGGGCAGTGTTTCCTTGAAGTCACAAAACTAAGATGGCTGCAGGGTGGCTTGTGCTAAATAGCTGGACGCTGACCACAGCCGTTTACAGCCTTGTGGTTACTAAGGAGACAAAAGCTCTGTGGTGTAGTGGAGTGGAAATGATTAGGCCTGTGTGTCAGGAGGACTGGCTGCTGATGTGCTCCCACAGTAGCTTGAGGAATCCTGGAGATGCCACAAATTGTCCTGTGTTTCCTTGGCTGATGGCAGCACGGGATCCTGTTCTGCTCTGACAGTAGTGGCTGAGCTCCATTTATTCCAGGGCAGGGGCTGCATTTCTTTGTCACCTCCAGGAGGTGACTCCAGTCAGCCTCCTCCACTTTGTCTTCTTGCCATCCGTACTCCAGACTCTCCATTCTTGCTTCCTGTTCTTACTCACTTCCTTTATTTTAAGGCAGAGGACTAAGCCAGGCTACAAGTTGGTCACATGTCTGTGAACATCAGCGACTCACCTTTGGCACTTTCTAGGGCTGCCTCTTTTTAGCCATGTGACCCAGGTCTAATTATTTGGTTTCTTTGGAAATCGAAGTCCTCACATGTCATGAGGGAACTATGGTAGGACTTCTATGTGATTTATAAATTAGGACCTCTTCCATGAGGGCTGTGGGAATATGTCAGTATCCTTTTAAACTTGAGGGCCGGCATGCACAAAGAACTTGTTCCTCTGCCAAGAAGCTTCCTCAGGACTCTTCCTATGAACGGGGGCCTTTAGTTCCTTTTCCTTGTCTCAGGGCAGGGCATCTTCTAACTAAGGACACCTGGTATAAGAGGTGCCTGAGTGCACTGATGAATAGTTAAGAAGTGTTTGGAGCAGGGTGGTGGTGGCACATTCCTTTAGTTCCAGCACATGGGAGGCAGAGGCTGGTGGATCTCGAGTTCAAGGACAGCCTAGTCTACACGAGTAAGTTCCAGGACTGGCTGCCCAGAGAAACTCTGTCTTGAAAAAGCAAACAAGTAATGATACTAAATATATACAATTTTAAAAAGAAGAAGTGCTTTGGAAGCAGGTGAAACTGACTTTTGAATTTGTCCTATCTCCTAGCACAGTGGTTCTCAGCTTCCTAATGCTGGGACCCTTTAATACAGTTCTCATGTTGTGCTGACCCCAAACATAACATTATTCTTGGTGCTACAACATAACTGTAGTTTTGCTATGGTTCTAAATGGTAAATTAAAAACCATGCTTTCCCATCGTCTTAGGCAACCCCTGTGGAAGGGTCATTTGACCCGCAAAGGGTTTCGACCCACAGGTTGTGGCCCCGCCCCCACTGTCTTAGTAGATGCATGATCTTCCCTTCCCTCTGTCTCACTCTCCATGTGTGTAACACAGGGGTTTAACAAACCCTACTCCATGAGTGTGTGGTGATGATTCACTGTGAGGATGTGTGTAGGCACCTGTCTCAGTGTTTAATAGCAAGATGTATATAGTAAATACAGCCTCCCGGGCACTACTGAGGCTGGATGTCCCCAGAACCTCCCAGGTAACAATCATCAGGCTTGTCCCTGAGAGCTTGATATGAATCGAGTGGCTTGTGGCTGCAATGGTTTGTTTGTTCCTGGCTCTCATCCACAGACACTCACTGGGGCCTCAAAACCCATTAGGCACTCAAGCATTCAGTACTCTATGCATTTCCCAGAAAAGGCAGGCCTTCTGTTGGTTACATTACAGATTCCTCCTACAGTTTACTGCTTCCCGATACCTAGTGCTTTCTTGCCCCTGTTGCTTGATCTTGGAGGCCTGCCATGTCCTATAGCTGATCTCATGCTATCAGCAAAGGCAAGGAAAACAATGGCCTTTTCACAGGACTTTGCCCTCCATAAGCTCAAGGACCACAAGTGCTACCAGCTGGGCTGGAAAAGTTTCTGGGAGTACTCAGCTGAGAAATGTAGGATATATAAGTGGATGCGTACACAAGTGTGTGTGTGTGTGTGTGTGTGTGTGTGTGTGTGTGTACACGTGTGCATGAGAGTGTTCAAGTACGTGCATTTGCTGGTCTCATACAATGAGATCAATTTGTAGTCTACACAGGCCCTGAATCTATGATCATTCTGCCCCAGTTTCCTGATACTGGAATTATAGGCCTTTGTAGGCATTAGCAGGTCGCCTGAGGGTGTGTCTGCAACACTCCATTGTTAGCAGGATCCTCAAGAATGGGGATTTATGAGAGCCTCTCTCAGATTAATGGGAGAAAAGTCCTGGAGTAAATTCAGACTGAAGGGGGAAGGGAGAGTGAGTTGTTGCCTGTGTCTTCGTGATCTTATCTTGACTTCCTGGAGCCTTCCATTTTCTACTTTAAAGCGTTGATGTTGGCCCATGTCCCATTTCTTTGCAGCAGTGGGTAGAGTAGACATAATGGTATGGACACAGACATGACAGTCAAACCTAAGGTCTAACCCCAGATTTGTGCACCATTCGCTATTCGATTGGTCAGTGTGACAATTCACCAAGGCGTTTGTCATATGTGAACAGTGTGCAATTGTGCAATTTTGCAGTTCACTGGAATTGTGCAATTGTGAATGGAAGGAGTGGCACATAGTGGTAGCGCCAGCGACTCCGGAGGCTGGACAGGAAGATTATTTAAACCCGGAAATTTGAGACCAGTTTGGGCAACACAGTCAGACCCCATCTCTTAAAGGGAAAGGGGAAATTTAGAGAGAATGTTCAGAGGGTAAGAGTATCTCTTACTCTTGCTCACAACTGCCTATGATTCCAATCTCAGGGGATCTAACACTCTCTTGGCTTTTGTAGGCTCCTTCATGTATATGGTATACATAAACTCATACACACTCACACATAAACACAAGAATAGTTGAATGTACATATAACCCAAAGGAAAACCCAAACCAAACCAAAACAAAACAGGTCAAGGATTAGAGTATGGACATCGTACCTGGTGGATGTGACCTCTGTAGTCATCCAGGCAAACATCTCATATTCTGGTTCTACAGCCTGTTTGTGAGGTTGACACTTGAGGGAGGAGTCAGAAGGCATCTCTAGAAGATTAAAATCTGTTTCCCACAGGATAACAGCCAGGAGGCTTGTCCTTTCCTGCCCAGGTTACAGAACTCCATGGCAGGCCTTGAAAAGTTTCTTCCACTGTAGAGCAGGCTTGTCATGGGTGGAAGGGTAAGGAGGCTGAGAAAGCCCAGCCTGTAGAGAACTCAAAGCCAGGTTAGACAAGACACAGCATAAAAAAGCAAAAGCAGAACACAGAAAGTTCAACTGCCAAGGGGAGAAGAAGCCACGCTGGGAAGGGAAGAGACTTAGCAAGCAGAGACCCCCTCCAGCTGGGCATCTTGACCCAAGTGATGCCGATATGAAACATCTCCCTACAGAGGGAGCTGAGTGCCCCTTGGGATGTGTGTGCTAACAGGCAGACCCCTCAGAGCTATCAAGGCTAGGAGTGGGGAGTGCAGGGCAAGCTTCGAGATCTAAACAAATAATTGTATTTTAAGGCAATTTAGGTAGATGTCCCTTGACTTATGATGGGGTTATATTTTCCTCGCCTCCTCCTCTAAAGCAAACAAACAAAAAAACCACATAGTATGCTGAAAATAGACATCAATACCTCACCACACTTAGCCTTCCCTGTTCTGGCTTAGCTGGTCACTGTACTGTGGTTCTTACTTGTGATCTTGGGACTAGCTGGTGACTCTAGTGTGTTGTTTCTGCCTGCTATTGCAGACTACAGTGGTGTTAGCCAGTCACACAGCCAAAAATCAAAAGGCCAAGAATTCCAGAGTTGTTTCCCCTGAGTGGGTCTCACTTCCACATCAATCGTGAAGTTGAAAGATTGCAAATCAGACTGGACAAGGCTGCTTTGTGGTAAAATAACTTTTCAAGCCTGCCATGAAGTCCTGTAGCCTGGGCAGGAAAGGACTTCTGGCTGGCTGTGACCCTGTGGGGAACAGATTTTAATCTTCTACAGATGACTTCTGCCTCCTCCCTCAAGTGTCAAATAAATCATCTGGAGAGACCATGTGCATTTTAAAAAAAAATGTAAGTAATGTGTTATAAGCAAACAAAAGAGACCCAAGGGCTGGAGAAATGGCCACGCGGTGGCTAAAGGTATCTGCTGCTCTTGTGGAGAGTTTGGGTTCAATTCCCAGCACACATGCGGCAATTCACAACCATATGTAACTACGGTTCCAGGGGACCCAACATCTTCTTCTGACCTTTTCCAACATCAGGCATGCCTGTGGTGCACAGGCATCCATACAGGCAGAACACTCATACATATAAAAAGAAATGAACAAAACCACACATAAAGTTAGCATCTGATTCCCATTTGTTTGGCGTAAGGCTGCCCTCCCTCACGCCAGACTCACCAGAGCCCTGTTGGATGTTAGCTTGGCAACTGAAGGCTTTGCTTTGGGTTCATCTTTTTGTTTTTGGTTTTTTCTTTTTTTAAGATTTATTTATTGTATTTATGTGAGCACATTTTCTGTCTTCAGACACACAAAAGAGGCCATCGCATTGGATCACGTTATAGAGGGTCATGAGGGTTTCTTTGCATTGCTGTAAAGAGACACAATGATCAAGACAACTCTTGTAAGGACAACATTTAATTGAGGCTTACAGAGTCAGAGGTTCAGTCCATTATCATCAAGGCTGGAGCATGGTAGCATTCAGGCAGGCAAGGAGCAGGAGGAGCTGAGAGTTCTACATCTTCATCTGAAGACCGATAGAAGCCTGGTTTCCAGGAAGCTAGGATGAGGGTCTTAAGCCCTCATCCACAGTAACAAACTTCCTCCAACAAGGCCACACTTCCCAATAGTGCCACTTCCTGGGCCAAGCATATTCAAACCATCACGAGGTGTGTGTGTGTGTGTGTGTGTGTGTGTGTGTGTGTAAAATCAGCTTCCTTTTTCTTTTCAGCCAGGTATTAAAGGTTGGACATTCACTCATTTGAGCAATTAGTAAACATTCATCCTGCTCTTATGGTATCACAGGCCTTTGCTTGGTGCAGGGAAAACAGGTCATTTAAACAGGCCCTAATCTGAAAGTGCTCCAAGCCTGAAGGACATATTAGAACAAAAGTGTGGGTTGGATATTAGGGGGTTACCAGGGGTGCGGCAGGCAGTGTACTCTGGAGTCTCTGAGGAGCCAGCAATACAGTGAACGCCGGGGTGAGGCAAGGTTGCTGAATCCAGCTGAGGATGGAAGGAAGATATTTCATGCAGAGGCAAGTGTATGAGTTAAGCAATGACCCCCTAATGTTCTCCATGTGCCAAGGGCTAATGGGACCATGCCCTCAACCTCCTTATAGGCTATCTGAATAAATCTGCTGTCCATGCCAAAACAATGGGCCTTAGGTCCAAGTTGAGCTTCCTGGCAAGGACTTCTGAGTCCTGGTTGGCTGGATGCCCATGGGGAGTGTATGTCTAGTAGCCTTTATCACATACCTGTAGTCTCCCGGGTCTTTTTTTTACCCCCCCCCCCCCCCCCCCCCCCCCCCCCGCAAGACAAAAGCTCTGTGATGTAGGGATGAGTCTGTGTTGTCCACTGTTGGGCCCCAGGGCCCAGCACAACGTGGTTCATGGTAAGTGCTCAGTAAAATATTTATTCAAAGGATGAATAATGAATAAGTGGAAGTAAAAGCAGTCAGGCCAAGGACTGGCAAGTCACTTAGACTCGAGAACAGTTTGCTTTATATTCCTTTATTATTAACTATCGTGGCTTTAGATATAACCAAAGCCCGTTGAAGGCTTTAACATTTTATTTTTAATTGACAGAGAACAAATTATATTCTGTGTGATGATCTGATACACAGGATAGGAAACAATCAATTCTGGGTAATCAGCATTTTCATCTTCTAGAAAATTCCTCATTTCTTTGTGTTTAGAAACCTTCCTTAAGGTATGTTAAGTCACCCTGGCTTGCTATAGAACACTAGAACCAATTCTTCCCATCTGCCTGCATTTTGGTACCCGCTCCCCAGCACCCAGCTTCATCCCTACCCTCTTCCACTTTTCGGCCTTTAGTAACTAATTCCTATGTTCTTCTTCCAGGAGATGTACGGATATAACTTTCATGAATGGATGAGAGCAATAGCATTTATCTTTCTGCCTTATTTCACTTAACACAATGTCCTCTGGTGCTATCCATTTTAATGCAATGCCAGTATTTCAACAGATCAAAGCCACAGTGAGACAATGTCACCCCCTGGATGACATAGCTATCACAAAAGTAAAATATAACAAATGTAGGCAAGAAGGCAGAAAGAAGGGAGCTCTTATACATGGCTGATGGGAATGTCAATTAATATACTCGTTTATCAAAACAAGCATGGAGGTTCCTGGAAAAAATTAAAAATAAAAATGGCCCAACAACCTCTACTGGAGATATATCCAAAGGAAATGCAGTTATCATAGCAAGAAGGTCCTTGTGCTCCCATGTTTATTGCCCCACCATCCACAACACCCAGGATATCAAACAAGGTTCCTTTTAACAGATGAAGGGCTAAAGAAAATGTTGGCTGTAAACATAATACACAAGTATAACTCGTTACTTTCCTGTCACTGTGGCCATAACACTTGACAGAAGCAACTTTAAAAAAAGAAAGGTTTAATTTTCTCATAGTTTTCAAAGAGTTTCAATCCGTCATGGCAGAGAAAGCGTAGGGAATAGCTTGGTTCATGATGACAGGAGTATGTGGTACAAGACGATACAGCCACTGTAGCACAAGAGGCTGGAACAGCATCGCCGGAAGAGCTAGAAGTCCTGGCAAGGAACAGATCCTGTGCATGATCTTAGGGAAAAGCCAGTAAGATAGCTCTTTACTTTTGATACATCTCTGGTCAAGTTATTTATTTTCTCTGGGCCTTTTTTCAGTGCCAATCGTAAGACCTGGTATGCGTACCTCAAGAGAGAGACTTGAAGATCAGACAACATTAAAAACCACAAACACCACAGAAGTGTAAGGAATTATCTCCATTGTTATTAACTGGCTCCTTGTCCTACAAAAGAGGTAAGATCAGTAATCAATCAAGGTGCAAACTATGTCTAAGCACATATGGGTGACAGAGCAACTGGCCCCTTCACAGCTTTGTTCCTCTGCCAGAACCGGAAGCCTGAAGAGCCGGGGAAATGGGACAGCCTTCCGGTAGCAAACAGGCAGTTCTGTCTCTGTGTGCTTAGTTATCTTTAGTGCATATTTCACTGAAGGCTCTGTTATCAGGATTCCTAATGCCATCACAGGAAGAAGCCTGAATACGATGGAAGCCTAGGAAACAGAAGTCCTAAAGCTCCGATGAATGTCCCCATGCCAGCTGTGCCTCTAAAATCTGAGGGTGGGAGTGGCTCAAGTACAGTCCCTGGGTCCCTGTCCCATAGAATCCAGAGTCTGGATGCTCTCGGGTCACAAGCGTTTAAAAAAAGAACTTCTTCATCTCAAGGCTACTTCCAGTTGGAAAGATTAGAATAAATAGGTGATTTAAATAGGGTCCGATCCACATCGCTGCCAGAGGCCATGCTGACGTCTGTGGTCCGGGAGGCCTGTTGATGGCTGTGATCGTGCTGCCACCAAGGATCAGGTTGATGGCTGTGATCTAAAAAACCATATGGAAATCCATGATCCGTGCTTCCACCAGCTGCTATGTATGGGCAAGAGAGCTTCTTTTGAAGTGGTATCGATGACTGCGGACTCATAATTGAGAATGAGACATTGAAGCCTTCCTTCTGTGACACACACCCCAAAAGAAACAGTCCGCACAAGAAGCTATTGAGGTGCTTTGTTAAACATTGTGATAAGGATGCTGATAGTTCTTCACAGTTGATGGCTTCTGGTGGGGTGGGAAGGACAGTTTTCTTCAAGGGGATGACCTACTGGGAGTTTGACCATGCTCTAGTGAGTATGTGGGCAACATAAATTAGACTTGGTGGAGTTTTTTTTTGGGGGGGGGGGTGGTAAGAGAATGTGCAAGGATGGGATGGTGGACCTGGAAGGAATAGGAAGTGAGTGTGATCGAGGTACATTGTAGAAAATTCCCAAATAATTAATAAAAATGAATAGGACCTGTATATAAAGAAAATGTACTATGCATTTGAATTACTATGTGAAGGCATGACTATGGTCTATAAATATTGGAGCAGACCAAATCCAAGTAGCGGAATCTAGATGTTTTCAGGTACCAGACAGCATACATGGGGATGACAGATTGGCAGAAGAAAGAACTGGGGCCATAGCAAACAAACAAACAAACAAGTAAGCAAACCAACAACAAACCATTCTGACAGTCTAAAAACATTATGAAATCATTTTACGTGATGAAGTCCACCAGAATACCTATCCATGGGAAAGCAACCAATTGAGTTCTCTCTCTCTCTCTCTCTCTCTCTCTCTCTCTCTCCCCCTCTCTCTCTCTCCCTCCCTTTCTCTCAGTTCCTCTCATACCTAAAGCTTTGTTATATTAAGTGCTAAGAATCATAAAACTTCTTTTTAAAAAAGATATGCTTTTATTATTGACTGATGGAGTGTGAGTGTGTGTGTGTGTGTGTGTGTGTGTGTGTGTGTGTGTGTGTGTATACCTGTGTGAACCTATGGAGACCAGAAAAGGGGGATGGATCTCATGGAGCTAGAATTACAGGTGGCTGTTAGCTTCCTGACCTGGGTGCTAGAAACCAAACTCAAGTGCTCATCACCACTGAGCCATCTGTCCATTTCCCCATGAGATTCTTTAATTTTTTTTTTTCTGTGTGTGAGTGTGCATATGTATGAGGAGGTCAAAAGGGAGTCAGCTCCCTTGGAAATGGAGTTTCAAGCAATTGTGAACTGATTTCTTTGGGTGCTGGGAATCGAACCCTGTTCCTTTGCAGTAACAATATTCTCTCCTAACCACTGAGCCATCTCTCCAGCCTACAAAATGTGTTCTGATAAGCAATCCTGGGACTCATGAAAAGTTCTCAGGGCAAGAAGTGACCAGTGGAGACATGAATATTTGAAACTGCCCCAGGCAGCATAGTCTCCCTGGACCTTGGGCTGGGAGTGGTACAAGTTCCAAAGAAGCTGGCATTCCTTTAAAATGGCTCGTGCACCAGGCTCTCTGACCTGCCCCAGCTGCTCTTGAAGATTCTCTTCTTGAAGATGAAGAAAAGGAGACTCCAGGAGTCCAGGTTACCAGGAAATAGAAGCCTGAAATTTGATCTGCCATCCACGTGATTTTTCCTCCTAAGCAGCTTCTGGGTACACCTGCAATTCTCATTGTGTTGTTTTGTTTTGTATTCCCCTGCCCTGCCCCGCCTCCATGTAAAGAGTGCCAAGGTGAGCTAAAAACACCCGGCAGGTACAAACCTGTACAGGTATGTTATCTGAAAGCTCTGTGAGAAGGCTCTGCACATTTTCTCAATTCAGACCCCCCACCAAAAACCTTGGGGTTTTCAAGGCTTCTAAAGTATGTTCATGGGGCAGTCAGTGGAAGGAGGGTTATGTGGTGGAGCTTTCAAGCTGATAAGGGCTACTGACCAAGAAGGGCACTTCTAATGGCAGCATGCCCCTCCCCTTACAATCTCTCTTTCTTCCTCCTCCTCCTCATCTTTGGCGGGTTCTTCCCTACCATTGTACCCAACCACCTCAGACATCACAGCGTCATCACAGGTACTATAAACACCCCATCATTGCTGTCACCATGGCCATCTTCATCCCTATCACCACCGTCACCATCACAATCATCACAATATAGGGAATCTTTTAATGTTATATAAGAGTCGTTTATGAGCATTGCACACACCCGTCTTCAACCCAAGAATACTCTGTGCTAGACTGCTTTCCCTTAACATGAAGAAGGTACCAGATGACGCAGCATAAAACAGAGACAGCTTGACATGGAGATACTCAGCTGGTATCCCAGTCCTTGGGAGGCTGAGACAGGAGGATTGCAAATTCTAGGCCAACCTGAGCTATATAATAAGACCCTGTCTCAAAAGAGAGAGAGAGAGAGAGAGAGAGAGAGAGAGAGAGAGAGAGAGAGAGCGCAGAACCATAATTCAGTTCAGCCTTTGAGAATGAATAGCCTTATGTCACACAGTTAAGGATCCAGAGTCCCTGAAAAACAAAACAAACACAGATATGAAGGAGGTTCAACTTTATCCCCACACCAGGATAAGAAAGAGGGGCCTGGTAGAGATGCAGGCTTTGTGATTTGGGCATGCATGTCACTGGGCTTGGCCTGAGACCATGGCTAATGGGACCACTCTAGACTGTGCCATATACACAAAAACTGGAGCAACTACTGGAGACCTTAGACTTGGGAGTCCAGAGATTGTCACGGGCTCTGAAGCTTGGTAGAAAGCCGGAAGACTTGTTTTTGGAAGCTGTAAAACTACTTAAGCAACAACTGTCCTCAGTTCCTAATTACACCCTTGCTGAGGAGGTCTGGGAGGGCTCTAGGGGCCTCTGGGCTTGTAACCAGCTCCACTTAGGTAAGTGCCCTGTGCAAACAAGCCTCTGGGGGCCACAGACATGTAAACAGCTCTCCAGCTGACACTCAGACACAAGCTAGGGAATAAAACAAGTGCCTGCAGATCCCAGAGTTAGGAGCCAACGCGGCCTTGTGCCAGGGCAAGGGATCCCAGGAAGTTTGCTCACTCACGGGGGAACAAGCCTTGTGAAAGGAGAGAGGCCAGTAGGGAGAATGGGTGTGGGAGCGGCCAGTGGGACTTGGAAAGGGGTGTGACTTCCTCAGGGTAAGGGCTGGGATGGCTTCCCTGAAGAAGAGTGTTGCTTACGGGGCAGAGAGTGAAACAGAAGAATGAGGAGGCAGAACCCCCACTGTGTGCAGTGGAGCTGTGGCAGCAGCTCAGTCTCCCTAAGGAGGCTGGCATTGTAAGAGGCAGGGGATGAACGGTGATGAACACATGCACTCCCCTTTGTGTTCCTCTATAATTACAGCTGGCTATGGCTGGTGAGGATCACTCCGTGATTTAGGACCTTTGCCCTGTACCATAAAAATGGCTAAGTGGCAAATGTTACGTTTTATCTATTTTACCACAAACCATGGGAGTGGTTAACGGGTCTAGGTCGGATTACCCCAATAATAGGGTATCAGTTTAAAGGATTTATTTATTTTTAGTTTAGGTGTGCCAGTACCTGTCTGTACACATGTATAATATGCACCACATTCATGGTTGGTGCTCATGGAGGTCAGAAGAGGGGTCGGATCTCCCGGAACTGAAGTTACAGACTGTTTTAAGCCACCATGTGGGTACTGGAAATTGAATCTGGGTTCTCTGCAAGAGCAGTCAGTACTCTAAACTACTAAGCCATCTCTCCAGCCTCTAGAGTATCTTTTTTAATCCGTAAAAAAATTGAAAGTAAAGTCTTGCTAGGAGTATTCCTAGCACATGAATTTGAGGATGAATGAGGTGCTTTGGTTGTTTTGATTTGGGTTGTTTTCTGTTTGCCGGCTTGTTCGGCTTGTTTCCTTGGCAGCGCTGGGGATTGACTCCAGGGCTTTGTGCAGGAGAGGCAGGAACTCCACCACTGAGCTGCAGCCCAAACTCTGAATTTAGGGATTAGGTTTTTAACATATGAACTTTGGGGGCAGGCAGCCAGACCGTAACACTTCCTAAGTGCAGCCTCCATGGGAGCTGCTTGTGCTGCTTGGCAGCCTTCCTGCCTCCCTTTTATCTTCCGTCCTTGTGGGTTCCGCCCTTATGGGAAAACAACAGGGCTCTTCTGGTTCAGCAAAGAAAACCTCTGTCAGCGCTGCAATGACTGGGACAAGACCTTTCTAGAGCATCCATGGGTCCCACTCACCTCCTTGCCCTGTTTTCTAAAGGGAGTGTGTATTAGTTTCCTTTAAAAATTTTTCCAGTGGTCTGTTGTTTTATGTAAAACTGGATACCCTGGGGTTGATCATAAAGGGAGTTTCCAAGCTACAAAACCCATCTTCTACTGACTTCACCATGACCGCAGCTATGTTTCTGCAAGAAAAGAAAAATCTCCAGTAATCACACATGAGGCTTTCTATATACCACAAGAGGAGGCTCAGCAGAGACCAAACCTGTGACAAATGGGATCACCTGCAGTTCTGGCAAGAGTCTACCTGCCTGGAATCAAATGACAGGCAGGGAGAGAATGAAACCCTGCAAAGGGCACAAGGTTTGGACCCAGCTCTGCAGCTAACAAGCCTTAGTATCGTGCTAGGTAAACTAGTTGACCTCTGACCTTCAGTTTCCCTACCCATAAGAAGACACTAATCATGCCTGTTTGGAAGGGATAGTGTTGAGTCTTATGTATGACTTCGTTGTAAAGTGCTTGGCATATAGTAGGTCCTTCTGATGGTGATTACTACTGGCTGTCTTCTGTTTGCAGAGAAGAATTAAAGAGCCTGCTGTGTGCCCTTTGTTCCCTATGGGCCCTCTTCATTACCAATAATGGCTACCATACCTGCAGCATAGAGCCAGAAACTGACAATCCTGTGCTTTACGACTTTACTGGATCAGCTCCGCCCCACCCTGTGCAGCTAAAAAACCCACAGGCTTGAATTTCCATCTAACCTCTCTTCATACCAGAGACACCACAGGACAGCATTCTGGCTTTTGAGACCTGGACTCACATATCCCAGGCTTGCCAGCAAGTCACCTACAGAGCTGCATAAGATCTTGAACTCCTGATTGTCCTGTTCTCACCTGCTGGGTACTGATTCTAGGCGTGTGCCTGTACTCAGTGCCAGGGAGCAAACCTACAGTCTCAGGTACCCTGGGCAAGTGCTCCCCCCAGCTAAGCTCCATCCCCAGCCCTGAGGACTCTCTTCTGCTTGTCACCTCTCCACTCCTTCGTGATGGGGGTTCCTCATCTTGAATTCAAGGTCACTGTTTAGCAACAAAGACCACAACATGCCCAGTTATATTTGAATTTCAGATAAAAGGATAACATTTTGATACATATTTTCTATGTAATATTTGGAGTGTAAATACATTCAAAAGAAACTCATCATCTTCTTCCTGGATCCCACAGGCATTCTCTGTTCCTTCAGGGATGTGGCTAGGCAGACCAGCTGCTGCTCGATTTTTCCCTCACAAAGCTTTCTTCTCTGCATTCGTGCCCGAGCACTGTCCAGCTCAGAGGCAGCAAGCATTCACTGGGCGGGTGGGTTTCAAACAGCCATGTGTGCATTTTCTTTAAAAACTGAAAATCCATGCATTTATTTCTGCTGAGGTCTGTAAAGATTTCATCCGCTCTGCCCGTTCAATCAAACCTCCCAGTTCCATCCTGCTGCAGCTGGCAAGTGTTTGAAGCGGCCTGCTTTTAAATCACATATTTATTTAACTTAATTGGCTGCTAGCCCATTGTTTGGAGAGACTTGTCACCTCCATGAGAGTGACAAAGGAACATTTGTGCAAAACTAGCCCACTGGTCACCTCTGGCATTTAGCGGCTCCTTGACTTATTGTCCTTCTTAATATTACCAATGTCGATTTTCTGAAAGTTAAATGCCACCCCTCCCCCGTGCTAAAAGATGTTAATCTGACGAGTCCCCATCTTCGTTTGGGGGTGGGGACAGCAGAAACACTGGAGATGAGAAGCAGGGGGCACTAAAGGGCAGGAAATTAGGGCAGTCTGAGGCCAGGTGCAGAGTTTGGACTTGAACCCACTGATAGTGAAGCAGCTGTGTGGGCTGTCCTGGGTTGTAGGAGGCTGAGGAGAAGGGTTAGGCTGATTTCTTGCTTGTGCGGGGCGGGGGTTGGGGGGAGGCGGGGAGGAGGCCATCTCAAGAAGGATTAGAACAGTTCTTTCCATGGGGAGACCTTTGCTGGGTCTGGAGCACCCATCTGCTTGCTTCCTTCCCTGGAAAAGCAAAGCTGGAGTCACATCTGTATTCAGGTTTGCTACTGCCTGCCAAGATCCCTGCTGTGCCCAGTATTTTACATTAGACCCTGCATTGTGGTCGAGCTTCCTGGATTTGATACTGGCTCTGCTACTTATTAGCTGGAAAAGTTACTTTGTCTCTCTGTGGCTCAGCGGTCTCCTGTATAAAATACAGACCTGTCTAGTGTCTGCCTCTTGCAAACGTGTAGATATGCCTGGAGTTGCTAGGAGAAGAAGGGCTCACGTTTGCCAAGTGCTTAGAGCAGAGCCTGTATGTAGTCCCTAGATTAGATGTGTGTGTCTCCCATGTATATGTATAAAATATGTATTTATCACCTATAGATGCTTGCGTGCATGAGTCTGTGAATGTGCACGGTCCTTTGGTTCAGTCACAGCTGTGAAAGTGTAAGCTCTTTTGTAAAGCTACCTTTAAAGAGAACTCAGGAAGGGCCTAGTGGATGTCTTGTATGAATCGTTAACAGTTTTGTGTTGATTTCTGTCCTTTCTCAAACTGGCATCAGCCATGAACTTGTTGGTTTGAGACTCAGAAGTCAAGTTAGCTCCTCAGTAAGTAAAGGGCCATGACACCCGATGAGTAGCTGAAGTTTACATACTGTAGACACCCCCAGTTTCTGGAGTCTCTGAAATGCAGCTGTGTCCAGTGTGGAGTAGATGGAGACACCATCAGGGTTGGAGGTGCCTGCAGGGACTAGACTGGGTAGGAGCATCTCTTCTGGGCAGGGTCTGGAAGGCAGCGCCGTCATGAAAGCTGGGTGGTGTTGTATGCAGAGATTCCAGGCTGCCTCAGTTCTTCAGGCCTCTGGAACTGACTGCCAGTAAGGCTTCTCTGTGTGTGATGGGTTAGCAAGCCCAACTCTCTGGGCTGGCTGCAGCAATGCCCGATTCCCCCTGTTCCCTGTGTGGCCTAGCAGGTTGGCATTGCAATACCCATATGCCCCTCAAACAGTACATGTGGCGGGGGTGGTGGGGTGGTGGTGCAGATTTTCCTCTCCTGTTTAAGACTGTTTAGTTCTTGTCCCTGGGACAAAGGATTGAGGGCCATATTTACCTACCAAAGCAGACCTGTCCTCCAGGTTCTCCCAGCATCCCTCAGTCCCTACCTGGCATATCCTGCCCCCAACCTTGAACTTTCCAGTCCAGGGACTGGGCAGCCCTTACCCCAGAGGCTCCTCCCTATATCATCTAGACATTTGTTCTCTCTCTCTCTCTCTCTCTCTCTCTCTCTCTCTCTCTCTCTTTCCCTCTCCCTTCCCTCCCCTTCTCCCTCCTTTTTCCCCTCCCCTCTTCATCTCCATCTCGATCTCCTCTCCCTCCATCTTTCACTTCTCTCTCTTTGTGCATGCCTTTTCTCTTTCTCCTCTACTTCTCTTCATGGTGATCCCCCTGGCCTCAATCCTTGGGCCCAGTGAACTCAATTGAGTGCAGCTTCCCAATAAACCTGCCTTTGATATAACCTAATCTGGCTTGGACTGGCTCATTTCATGGGCAGCAGAGAAATAACCTATCAAAGGCCAGGCGTTGAGGTGGAGAACTAGTCTTTATCAAAAGGGCCTGGAGTGGGTTTTGAAGGCTAGGATCTTTCAAATCCAAAAGAGCTAGAACTGGGTGACTTGCCTAATCCAAGAGGCCAATTCAGAAAGGGTCCTAAATGTGGGGCTGATGCGGGGGGGGGGGGGGGGGGGGGGGGTGTCAGTTTCTTAGATTTCTTTCTTAGCGTGCATGGAGCCCTGAGTTCAGCCATCTATACTTAGGTACCAGGAGTGATGGTACACACCTGTGGTCCCAGCACTAGGGAGGCAGAAGCAGGAAGACCAGAAGTTTAAGGCCAGCCTTGCACTTGGTAAATTCGAGACTGATGTGTGCTAATGAAACCCTTCAGCAGCAGCAGCAGCAGCAGCAGCAGCAGCAGCAGCAGCAGCAGCAGCAGCAGCAGCAGCAGCAACAACAACAACAAAATGTGGAAAGGGCCTCCGATGTGGAATTAGGAATCTAAGAGCCAGATAGCATCAGAAGAACAAACACCAACTGAAGGGACACTTGCTCTCGGTGGCTGTCACCATTGTGGCTTTGTAAGCCTGCTGAGCTCTTGGCAAGGTGCTTAAAAACACAGAAAGCCAGATGTCCACCTCCTGAGATCAATACACCAGCTCTCGGCTCTGCTGGCCTACTCATGTCTATACACTGACAGAGGGATGACACTGGCTGGAACCTACAGTCCCCACTCTGGATGGCAGGGCCTGTTCCATTTGATGGAATGGGGATTTTTTTTTCCTGGTTTCTCCAGGCTCCTTCAGATGCAGCCTGACTTTATAGTTATCTTTCTGTTCTGGTTGGGATATAAAATGTCCTGTCATGGGCCCATATATTGAACACTTGACCCCCAGCTAGGGGTGCTGTTTTGATGGGCTCCAAAGCCTTTGGGAGGTAGGGTCTGGTTGGTCACTAAGGCAGCCTTTGAAGGTGTTAGCCCCACCACTAGCTCTGGTCCCTTCTGTTTTCCTGGCTCACCATCATCATGGTGCCTCTGTATCTTACTTGCCACAATGAGTTATGTCCAATGTCCTTTTTAAAGACTGAACAATATTTCATGGTGTGTGGGTTCATTCATATGTCAATAGCCTGAAGGTGGCTAATGTAAATGACATCAGCATGGGCACAAGTGTATAGACAGGACGGGGTTCAGAAAGCACCCCCTTTCCTTGAGCTGTGGGATACAATGGCATCTGGTGGGGAAGCTACCATTGTTTGGCCATGTTTTGCATGAAGTGATGGTTCCTTCTGTCCCTTTCTTGTCAAAGACAACTGAGTCCCTTTGGGCTGGCACAAAAAAAAAAAAAAAATGTGAGGGACCTAGAGTTAGGAGGAAGGGAGTGTTGACCTAAAGTTTGCCCTCCAAAATTTCCAAGTGGTAGGATCTGTTTTTTGTCTTATTAGATTTGTTTAATTATGCATATTTGTTATATTTTAAAATTATAAAACCATCCAGGTGTGGTGGCACACATCTTTAATCCCAGCACCTAGGAAGCATAATCAGGCAGATCTCTGTGAGTTCAGGGTCCGTCTGTTCTATACAAGGAATTCCAGGACAGCCAGGGCTGTATAATGAGATTCTGTCTCAAAAAAATAAGACAAACAAGCAAACAACTAAAAAAACTAAAACCATACTTTATGTATAGCAGTGTAGTTTACTTAATAACATGGTAATAGAAGAATTTGATATAATTTTAAGCAGAAGAAAAAAGAGTGGGAGAATTTTGATGTTACAAAAGCCTGACCCCAAAACAAACAAACAAACAAACAAACAAACCTTTATTAAGTGGTCAATGGGACAAATGACTCAGGGACCAGTAGTATCTAATTTCTTTTGCATTAATGATCTACAGCAGTGACTTTTCAACCTTCCTAATGCTGCAACCCTTTGATATCTCTAATATCTTCATGTTGTAGTTGACTCCCAAACATAAAATTATTTCATTGCTACACCATAATTGTAATTTTGCTACTGTTATAAATTGTAGTATAAATATTTGATATTCAGGATATATAATTTGTGGTCCCCTGTGGGGGTCACAACCCACAGTTTGAGAACTGCTGGTCTATGGCATTAGGAGTTGGCTTTCTTTTAATCTCATTGTCCATTAGAGACGCTTGTTTGAAGGAGGGACCTGTGATGGCTATTCCCAGTTGTCAAGTTGACTATATTTGGCATGAATTACAATTCAGAAATGGAAGGCACACTTGTGATCAGATCTTGAGGCAGGAAGACACAAGCGTTTGATCCAGATCTTGAGGTGGGATGACACAGGCTTTTGATCCAGATAGGCACTCGCCTTTTTAATCCAGGCCTTGAGGCACACCTTTAATCTGTGCTGTACCTACTGCTGGAGGCCTATATAAGGGAAATGGAAGAAGGAAGAGTTGTTCATTCTTCATTTGCTTGAATTCACTTTGCCAGCATCCATCGGAGCCTACTTCTTCAGGATTCCAGCTTATACAGAAGGCCAGCTGAAACACCCAGCCAGCCTCGTGGGACTGAGAAAGTACTGATTGATTCTTGGACTTTCCATTCACAGCTGGCCATTGTTGGATTAGTTGGATACAGCCTGTGAGGCCTGCTGGGGATGTAGGGCCGTGTACTCTCTCCATAGGCCACTAGTGCTTAGATCAGGGGATGTCCTTAATGTTCTCAGGAACATGCAGAGTCACAACCTCCCCAGGCTGTCCTATTGTTGGGCTGTACATAAGAGGGATAAGGTGACAGAACACTAGTATTCCACTGGGCCTGCCCAGCTGTATCCTATGCCGTCAGCTCCTGTGCCCCACAGCCTGGAGAGCCACAGATGACAGACAGCTGTGAGACATCTGTTGTGGAAACAGTATCAGCTGGCATCTCATAAACCTTCTGGGATGTTTGCCTTAAAGTTCCATGAGGTTGAGGGTTGGGTGTGAAGGGGCATAATTATAGTTTGTGCTATAAATAAGTCATCTTGGGCAGCTGCTGTCCAACTGACTTTTTGAACATGAACATAATGGTTGAGAGGGTTAGGTGATCTCTTGGAAAGGCTAAGGCCTCTTTATCTGGCCCTGAGTTCTGCTGGCACTGTTCCTCACTCCTGTGGCATGTGGAAGTCCCCAATAGCACACACCTACCTGCCTCCCCCTTCTCATGTACATCTTATTTTTCAAATGGTTAATATTATCACTCTTACAGGACATGTCCCAACTTTGAGCTACCCACTAAAAGCTTTTTGACATGTGGCTCCTTGAATGGAGGCAGTTTGGGAAGACAGGTGGAGTCCCAACCTGCTATGGAAGGTTCTGGAATGCTCATCTTCCCAGAGTGGTCTCTGGCACTGGTAATGCCACAGATATTTAAGAGTGACATTTGCAACAACACATGAAGAAATAGCAGGTGACCCAGGCTGGAACTGAGATCTGAGCAACTACCCCAGGTTAGGGGAAATAGGAGCAGGTAACACAACCACAGCATTGTCCTTTGGAATGGGAATACCACATGTGGGAACCTGTCTGACAACACTCAATCATGTCTGGAGGGTACAGGATTGGAAATTAATCAAAAGTATCAGGAAAGATGGCTCAGTGGTTAAAGCACTTAACTGATCTTGTAGAAGATGGAGCTTCAGCTCCCAGAACTCATATGGGGCTTCCTTTATAGGTGGACAAATAGCTGGTGGGTTCATAATTTGATGGCATTGTTGGGAGGTGGTGAAGGGTGGGTAGAGCCTAGTTGAGGACACTCCCAGGAGAGATGTGTCTTGTCCCCAGCCCCCCACCCCATCTCTCAGATACCTAGCTAACCTCTCTCCCATAGGTGCCTGTACATGAACTCCCCAGCCTTGAGTTTCGGCTTAAGCCTCTTGCCCTGTCTGTCAGGATCTGGAGCTTTGGTCCACGCCTGCTAGTTCCGTTTCTGCCTCTATTAAAGTCTTACTTTCTGGAATTTTCTTCAGTTTTTATGCATAAACTGCTTTTACTCATTCTCATGTCCATCTTGAGATCCAGAGATACAGGGCAGAACCTAGGCTTGGTCCTGTTTATGTAGGAACACTAATCATCCACACATGGCTACTTGTGTACTTGCTGTCTGGCCCTCTCCCCTCTTCTGAGCTTCTACTGAAGGCCTGAACCAAGAAAGATACCACACAGGGTAAGGGAAAAGACATGGACACAAGGTCCACTTTGTGCCTGGCTAGCAACTGTCCTTGAGATGTCTGGGCCAGAGGTCAGCAGAATAAAGCCTTACCACAAAGTCATGTGGAATGGCAGGTATCTGCTGAAGAAAGAGTCTGCCTGAGAGAAAGATGTCCTATTAGCTTGGAGGTGCTTCCAGGGGCCTCCCTGCCTATGGTATCTGCTCAGGCTGACTCCTTTCTCCCAAACTTCCTAGGAGAAAGAAGGCTGAGGCTGGATCTAGGTCTATCTCAAGGCAATGTGAAGAGATTAACCCTTAGAGTTCTCACTGGCTATGGCCATTGGCAGTAGGGGCTTCCTGGGCAGTATTTACTCCTCCATCACTGACTGCAGAAGTAAAAATGTACAAACAGGAGGTACCGGGTCCTTTCCCCGAGTGCTGCAGACAGCATGAGATTTCAATCTCCATTTGTCTGGGCTCGCCTGTCAGGTGGGGGCTGTTTCAGAGCAGGACAGATGGAGTGACTGAGGTGAGGGTCAAACCCTGAACCAGGAGGATGCTAGTTCACTGAAGTCATCACTTCCATAAGGGTCTCCTCATCTCTGCGCATCACTGACGGGATGGAAACCAGAAGCAGGAACTCCATTTCCTCTTCACTCCTCCTCTGACTAGGGTCCCAGGAAGTAGCCAGGAAAGGAGGAATGATGGCAGTCTGTCCTTTAGGGCCTAGGAAGCCATGCTGGCTCGCAGTAAGCCAGCCTCCAGGCCTGTTCAGATCTGCCTCTGGACAGCTCACCTGCCTCTGACTCAGATGACCTTTCCCTCTGACCCTTTTCATCTGTAAAATTCCTGACCCACAGGAGAGCTAATACCTGTGAGAGGCTGACGCAGGGCTGGCTGGCACATAGCAAGTGCAGACACTGCTTATTATAATAACAGTTAATTGTCATTTCAGTGAGCCAGAGGTCTTAAGAGATGAGCACAATCCACTCTTGAAAAGGAAAGAAAGATTGAAAAAAAAAAGTCTTAAAAGTGCCTAGGCTTGTGGTCCATGTGTGTAATTTCAGGACTTAAGGCAGGATCAGGTGGAGTTCAGGGCCAGCTGTAACCATACAGTGAGTTTGAGACCAGCTTGGGCTACATAAAACCTCGTCTCTCACATACACAAAAGAACGTACACTTTGTATGTGTGATGTGTGTATGTGTGTGTATGGTATGTATGTGTGATATGTTGTGTGTATATGTGTGTGTGATGTGCTGATGTGGTGTCTGTGGTGTGTATGTGTATATGTGAGATGTGTGTATGATGTATGTGGTGTGTATTGTGTGGTGTGTATGTGTATGTAGTGTGTGCAAGTGTGGTATGTGTGTGATATGTTCATGCTGTGTGTGTGTGGTGTGTATGTATGGTCTGTATGTGTGTGATATGTTGGTGTCATATATTGTATATGTATTGTATGTATACGTGTGTGTGTGTGTGTGTGTGTGTGTGTGTGTGTGTGTGAAGGTCAGAGGCAAACGTTGGGTGTCAGGTATATTCTTGATTACTCTTCACCTTAATCTTTTGAGATAAGGTCTCTCTCTTAACCTGGAGATCACCGGTTTGACTAGGCCACCTGAGTCAGTAAGCCTCAGGGATCCACCTCCCCAGTGCTGGATTGGAATCGATGGCCACCACACCTGGCTCCCCACTCCCACACATGCATGTGTACATGGAATCACTCAGTTCCTCAAGTTTATGAAAGCACTTCTCTAATGAGCCGTCTTCCCAGCTCTGGCATTGGTGTCTTCATGTGTAGTCCTGTCTTCTAGACTTTTATTTCTCTGAGCTATAAGTCAGTAAGCCCTCCTTGTAATCCTTTTATTGTTATTATTTTTTATGGAATAAAGTTCACAAGTGTTTAAGTCTCTACCTTCCCTACCTCTGCCACACTTTTGAAGCAAGGCTTTACTGTGTAGCTCAGGCTAGCCTCAGACTCATGATCCTCATGGCTCAGCCTCCGGAACACTGGAATAACAGGCAGATACCTCCGTATTTTTTTTATTTTTTACTTAACTTAATGACATTTAAATTTGTGATTTGTAATAATAAATTTAATTTAATAACATTTTAATTTGTTACTCATATTTTAAAGATGAGACAACTGAAACTCACTAAGGTAGAGGCTGCTGTCCCAGGCTTTCCATTCAGCTCCGCAGGGAGCCAGGCTCAGCAAAGCTCCACCCTGCCTGTACCTTGTTGTCATAGTGCCTCACAGATGCTCCTTCCAACATCCCTGGGGCCTCTGTCTCACTCTTTGACCCAGTGCCACCCAGGGCTGGTGAGATCATGTCTTCCAAAGGCATCACCTTGGTTCCACTTTGCAGTTAGACTGAGACTATTATTTCAGGAACCTCAAAGTGACAAGTCCCAGACACCAAGATTGTGAAAAATCACCAAGTCTCATTGGGATCTTAATTGCATTAAGTCAACAGGCAGCTGATACTGGGCACAACTATGCCTCTGGACAGGACTCCTGATGCTGACACCAATGTCATTGCTTTATCTTTTGTTCCTCTGTCTGTTTTGTGTCTGTCTCTGCCCACCCACTCCAATTCTTAGGTAGGACAACAAAAACCTTCAAATGAACAAGGTCATCATAGAATGTGGATTCATCACAAGAAATCTCAGAACAAAATAGTTTTCCTACAGGCTGAGTGAGCCTCCTGCCTAGTTCCAGGACTGTTAGTGGAACAACAGGATGCAAAAATCTCAGGATGTGTCCTTGCAATGCAGGAAGACTAGTGCTGGGCCTGATTTCAGCTGAGAGAATGGAGCTATGAGCATGGGAAGAAAGCAGTTCATGGGTCCAGCTTGCTGAGAGTATAACCCATCACAGGGCCTCCAGAGAGAAGCTGTGGGGCAGAGGGGCATAGGTATGTATGTGGTGGGCCAGGAGGGGCTCTCCTGCAGAGTGTCTTGGCTTAGCATTTCCCACTGTCCATCTGTTCACATGTCACTTAGCAGTTTATTCTAGAGCATCCCTCCTGTGCTGGTTCTGCGTTCTCACAGTACTCTGCTGTCAGTGCATGCAGCCACTGGGTCCATTCACCCCTATGGAGGAGTCAGCATTGCTACACTCTCCCACTGGCTCCTGATGCTTCTTTAGATTGAGGACTGCGTCTCCATCACCTCTGGCCTTTCAGCCAGTCAGGCATTTGTTCAACATGTGAATCAACGAATGTCTCATGAATATGAAAGTGGCCAACGCAGAGTTACTAGATTTGGTGGATAGGGAGCAAGTGCCTATGTTGACCAAGATGCGAGGACTGGTTCTCTTTCTCTGAACATTTTTGTTTGTTTTTCATTGCTATTATTGTTGCACAGGGTGTTGTATAGCTCAGGCCTCAAACTTACTATGCAGACCTTGAGCTTCTGGTCCTTTTCCCTCCACCTCCCAAGTGTTGAGATTATAGACGTGTGCCACCAGGTTCAGATTTAAGTGGGACGGGAGCTCAAGGACAAGATTTTATAAGTGCCAGCCAAGCAATTTAACAACTAAGCCACATTCCCAGGCCCCTAGGCAACTTTGAAAGCTTGGGGAGTTGTTTATGCATAGGCAACTTAGACCTCAAATGATTAACCATTCTCACCAAAGATCGAGTGGGTACCCCATTGTCCTTCCAAGGAGAGCCGAGTAGATGGATGTATCGTGGAACAGGCTGGAGCTTTGTGCACCCCTCCACCTGGTGTAAGGAGCTGATGTGGGGTTATCTTTGGATGCTACCAATCTAGAATGATAAAATTTTCTTAGGGAGAACAAACAAGATATCAGACTGACTGTCTAGACAGATCTTTCTCTATAGCTTGTCTCCTGTTCTCAGTAGAACAATGAGAAACCATAACCTTGAATAGACCTTTGTACTGAAATCTTCCCTTTCTTTCTCAATGATGATGAGAGGAGGAAAGGGATACCCCTGGGGCTCAATGGCTAGCCAGGCCAGCTGAATCAGTGAGCTACAGGTTCAGTGAGAGATCTCTGTCACAAAAATATAAAGTGGTTGAGGAATACATCTGTAGTGCTTTGAATGGGAAAAGTCCCCATAAACTCATATGTTTGAATACTTGGCTCCCAGTTGGTGGAACTGTTTGGGAAGAATTAATGGGTGTGGCCTTGCTGGAGGAGGTGTGTCATGGGGGTGGGCTTTGATGCTTTAAAATCCCAGCCATTCCCAGTTAGCTCTTCGATCTCTCTGCTTTGTGTTTATGGATATAGATGTGAACTTTTGGCTACTGTCCCCAGTGGCATGCCTGTTGGCCTGCTACCTGGTTCAAACCTTCTGAAACTGTAAGCCCCAAATAAAGTCTTTCTTTTACAAGTTGCCATGGTCACAGTGACTTATCACAGCAATAGAAAAGCAACTAAGACAATATCTAGTGTTGACCACTGACCTCCAAACATACATGATGCATACACATGAGTGCATACCTGCACACGCAGAGAGAGAGGGACTTTCAGAGCATTCTGTGTCACAAGTACACAGTCGGTGATGGGTTTTCTTCAAGTTTGCTTTCAGTCTTTGATGAGCTGAAGGTCTGTAGCTAGGAATTACCTCCCCAAACTCATCTTCAATACTTGAGCCTGGTCATATGTCATGTTTTCAGAGGTGTGGGTGTTTCTGTGTTCCTCAGACATTACAGGAACCCCTGTAACACAGAAGTCTGAAGGATAGTTTTAGCTGTTCCCCCCAAAGGTCGGTAGGCAGAGCTAGCCATTAGTGGTGGCCACAGAATGTGCCAGGGGCCTCAGGGAAGATTTGAAATACAACCATCCTGCACATTAGGGGTCCTGGGATGGGGATTCCAGAGAGGGACTTGCTGAGACCTGTTAGAAAAGATGTTCAAGATGTGGAATCAAACTCCTGGGAGGAGATGAGTGACCTTCCATATACAGTTGTGCCCTCCTGTCCTGGTGCATGCTGGCCAGGAAGTCATTGTCCTCCTAGTTTCCCCAGTAACATCTGAAATTCCTTTAAAAGATATAAAGTTTAAAATGTGCCTGCCACTTGCAAAGATGGCCTTCTGATGTTGCTAATGTGATGCTTATATCTGTATGGAAGTTTCACGTAGCACTAAGTCACGTGTGCTAACTTAACTTATGATGAATGCTCACAGCAATCCATGAAGAATACTGTACTGGCTGCTCTTATATGTCAACTTGACACAAGCTAGAGTCATCAGGGAGAAAAGAGCCTCAGTTGAGGAAATCCTGCCCCTTTCCACCATGAGATCGGCCTATAAAGGCATTTTTTTTCAATTAGTGATCAACAGGGGAGGTCCATACCTTTGTGGATAATGTCATCCCTAGGCTGGTAGTCCAGGATTCTATAAGAAAGCAGGCTGAGCAAGCCGTGTGAAGCAAACTAGTGAATAGCACTCCTCCATGGCCTCTGCATCAGCTCCTGCCTCCAGGTTCTAGCCCTGCTTGAGTTCCTGTCCTGACTTCCTCCAGTGATGGACTGTGATCTGGAAGTGCAAACTGAACAAGCCCTTTCCTCACCAACTTGCTTTTTGATCATGGCGTTTTTGTTGCAGCAATAGAAACCCTAACTGCAATACGCTGGTACCAGAGTAATGGGGTATTGCTGTGACAAACATGACCATGTTTTGGGGAGGATTGTGGAAGGACTATTGAAACATTGGGCAAAAATAATATTGCTAAATGTTTACATGCATGTATGCCCTGTTCATACTTCGGTTTACATAAAAAGAGAATGAAGATCCAGAGCCATTCAGAGTACGTACGCACGCGCTATACATGGCCATTTCAGTCTTAGACCCTGGGTGTCCCAAGGGGACATACACACAGGGTAGGTAGCAAAGGTGAAGAAATATAAGGAGCATCCCAGTTGCCAAATAGTGAGTCCATTTTAGCTTATAACTGGCCACAGGAAACACTTCTGGTCCTTAAAGCCCTTTGTAAAAACTGATGTCTAGCTTGCCTGGAGCCGTGGAATGTTTTCTCTCCAGCTGAGCAATAACGAAAGATGATGAACTCAGGCTGACTTGATGCTCCCTCAGGAGCCCTTCTTGGCTGTGGTGTTTACACAAGGATGAGATCAGAGGCTCAGCTACTGGCCCGGGTGGACAGAGAGTCCAGCAGGGCACCGCAGGGTCTGTGGCAATGGCGACAGAGCCTGGTGGTGGGAATGTGGTCCATTTGGCTCAGGCTTGGAAGAATGGTGAGAGTGATGGCTCAGATTTCCTGCCTCAGTGGCTAAGAGCAACTCTGTGTACAGTGCCATCTGTTCTCAAAAGGGAGGAAACGAGATGCGGTTGTGTGCGGGCTCACTACCCTCCCTTCATCTGCTCAGTTCACACATATCTGTGGAGCCTTAAGTAAAATGCTGGCATGTCTCAGATCTTGTCCTTGAAGAGAACTAGTCCAGGTGGGAGAAATAGAAATGTCAGCAACTGGACTGCGGGTCTGGGGGCAAAGAGCCACGGAGAAGGACTAGGTGAGGTATACAGCTGAGGTAAAGTTGGAAAGACACCGGTTGCCTCAAAGGAAACGAATTCACAAAGGCTCCCTGGAGGAAGGGCTGTCTGAGACATCTGAGTATATAAAACAACTGCACAAATCATGGCATACAGCTTGAGGAATCCTCACAAATCAAAGTCAACCTGGGTAGTCAGCACCCATGGCAGAAAAGGAGACTCGCCAGACATGATGATGGCACACGCCTTTAGTCATCCTAGCACGTGGGATGTGCGTTCAGGACCAGCCTGGGCTACATACTGAGACCCTTTCTCAAATAAGAGAAACTGTGAGTCCTAGACACCAGTTCCTTCCCACTCCCAGTCAGTAGTCCCCAGTTCCACTGTCTTAAGTTTTTTGCGTGTTTGTTTGTTTAAAGTCACCTTGATGCAAGCTGGAATTATCTGGAGAGGGAAACCCCAATTAAGAAACTACTTCTGAAGATTACCTCCAGGCAAGTCTATGGGAGATCTTCTTGATTGTTAATTGATAGACACTGGGTTGTGCCATTCCTGGGTAGGTGGTCATTGGTAGTGTACGAAAGCGTTGTACAAGTCACAGGGATCAAGCCAGGAAACAGCATTCCTCCGTGGCTTCTGCTTCGGTTCCTGCCTCCAAGTTCCTTCCCTGGCTTTGCACTCTCACTTCCCGTTATAAAGGACTGTCAGCTGTAAGGTGAAAGAACCCCTTTCCTCCTCAAGCTGCTAACTGGTCATGGTGTTTATCACTATAACAAAACCCCAACAAGGCACCCACCAAGGTATAATCAATCGCTCTCCTGACTCCTAAAGCATCAGTGTTACCTTTTTTGAACTTGATATAGACAGAATTCATTGCACGTGAATTTCTTTTTTTAATTTAATTTTATTCATATGAGTGTGCTGTAGCTGTCTTCAGACATGCTAGAAGAGGGCATCAGATCCCATTACACATGGTTGTGAGCCACCATGTGGTTGCTGGGAATTGAACTCAAGACCCCTGGAAAAGCAATCAGTGCTTTTAACTCTGAGCCATTTCTCTAGCCCTGCATATGGATTTCTTGGTGACTGAGATGGAGCTGGAAGGAGTCCACCAGACGGCATGGCAGATGAGGCAGAGTATCTTAACAGATATAGAATCGAGGCACATGAGTGACACTCAGCTGTCAGCACTGATAGAGGGAAACACTCAAGGTGGAGAAAGAGCCAGGAACTGATGGAGAGAAGGGGGTGGGAGGCAGGCTGAGGACTGGATTGGATTGGATTGGATTGGATTGGATTGGATTGGATTGGATTGGATTGGATTGGATTGGCTGAGGCAGATTGGATTTCTGTGTTTCCTGCCAACTGGAAACCCAGAAATCCAATCTGGCTGGGTACCAGTTACTTGTTTATTTGTTATTAGGTACTTGCTTCTCTGCTGTGGCCAGATGCTTGACAAGAAGCCACTTAATGGGGGAAGGATTTGTTTTGGGTGGTGATTTAAGAGGGGAAATACTTGGTGATGGTAGGAGGGTGTGGCACCAGAACCATGAGGTGGCTGGTCACATTGCATCTGCATTCAGGAAGTGGGGAGAGATGAATGTTGGTGTCAGTACCTTCTCCTGTTTGCCTTTTTATTTAGGCCAGGACCCTAGTCCATGGAATGGTATTATCCATGCTCAGGATGGAGCTTCCACCTCCCAGTTAAACCTCTGTGGAAACTCCTGCAATGACTCATCTCTGCAGGTGTCTCCTGGGTAGTTCCAAATCAAGTTGACAATGGTTGATTAACTATTGGTTCTTCACCTAAAGATAATAGGACCCACATCAGAGATTCCAGTTTCAGACATCCTTGGATGACTCTAATAGTAAGCTCAGTTTAAAGCCAGTTCCTGGGGCCACAGGGAACCCTGAGGGCTTTCAGCAAGAGTGATGACTCATATTGACTGTCAGTTTGTCAGGATCTAGGGTCACTTAGGAGACAAATCTCTAGGCATGTCTATGAGAGAGCTTCTAGATTAGGGTATCTGAGATGGGAAGACCCATCCCAACTATAGGCAGTTTCCTGGGATGGCCTGGGGCCCAGACTAAATAAAAAGGAGAAAGTGACCAGATTAGTATTCATCCCTTTACTGCCTAATCTGAGGTTACATTGTAGATACAATGTTACCAGCTACCTAAGCTCTTGCAGTCAGGCTTTCCTTATTGTGGTCGACTGTGTATCCTTAAACTGCAAGCCAAAACAAACCCTTCCTTAAGGTGTTTTTGTCAGACAGTTTGTCACAGCAACAAGAGGAGTAACTAATACTAGAAGGCAGCTACAGAGTTTTGAAAGATGATGTTGGCCTGTCTATATTCACAATGCCAGCAGGGAGGGATTTTAGGTAGGATGTTGTAGTGGTAGTCCAGAGATGCTCTGGCCTGAAGCAGAGAGAGAACATCAAAGGATGCTTAGGAAGTAAATTAGCTAGATGTGCTGGTTACTAATCAAATATGGTTGATGAGAACGTAGAATAACTCAAGAAGATTCCCTGGGCTTCTAGATTGAGTGGACTTCATCGAGATGGGCAAATTTTGCTGGCAGGAAAAGCAAGGTCATATTTTTGTCTGATTCGCTTATCTGTAATGACACCATGCAGCCATCCCCACATATCTTTGTGAGAACATTTAAGCACTCAGCAAACATTATTGAAGTGCTGCCTATATATCTGACACTGTTCCAAGGATCAAACCCAAGAGGATAAAATGTAGAAAATATACTGTGTTTCCCCAAAATATTGACCTTTTGCTTCTTCCAGTTCACTACATATATTTAAGGAATCAGTCCTTGTTAGGTTAGCTCCCAAAGAGGCAGACATGGGTGGGTCATGTGGAAAAGAAGAGAAAAGGATGGAAAAAAAAACCTTTTAGTAATGGGTAGTGGTCTTTGTTATTATTAGAGTAGACCATGCTCCTCAAAGCCCATTTATACACACCATTGTCTACTTTTGTCAGAGGCATGCTGAGGCATGATGCTAGTATGTAGCCCTGGCCGTCCTAGAGCTCACCATAAGGACGAGGATAGCCTGTAAATCACCGAGATCCACCAGCCTCTGCCTTGGCCTCCAGAGTGCTGGGATAAAAGGTCTCTTCCACCACACCCAGCACCTTAACTACATTTTCATAGAAAAGAAAAGGAATCCTCTCAGGAACCAAGCACTTCACCCTGAGGTTCACGACTACTAAGTCTCATTGTGTAAGACTAAAACTATGTCTCTCTGCAAACTGGAGTAAGGAGCATCAATCCATTCTCATCGAATGAGGAAGATAAGGCTATGGGTAGTTGATTCAGGGCCCAAGGGCGACTAGCAAGCCAAAGATAAAGGCAGAGGTGTTGAGATAGGTGTTTGTGGTTTGTCTGCCTGCGGCTCTGCTCCAGTGACACACTTGCAGCCACAGCCACTTGGGAAGACCCTGTTGTTGGGATGAGGTTTGAAGAGGTCAGCCTCGGGGTCAAGTATAGCTATGGACTGTTGTTGAAGACCAAGGATAAGACACAGCAGGAGAAAAAGAAGAATGAACTGGCTGTTCTATATTTTGCCCAGGTAGATCTTAGACTGTTTAAAGCACAACCTTGACCATGAATGCTGGATTTACCTTCTTAGGAGCTGGTTGGGAGAAATCTGCAAGTGAAGTAAAGATGAGCCCAGATGTCTTCAGCAACGTGTGATCAACAAAATAACAGAGATTTGCTTTGAGAGGGGAGGAATAAAACATCAAGGAAGGGCTGAAGACCCATATTACATCCAGAGAAATCATTAGCCTGAGTTTCACTCCTAAGGCCTCCAGAGCCCTTCCCTGGAAGAATTAACTGAGCTCTCAAAGGATCCTATTACAGGGGTTGTCAGAGCCTGTGCTAAGGAGAACATGAGTGATTGGATTGTCCAAAGTATGGGAAGTGAAGTCAGAAAGGATGGAGGGTACACAGAATGAGACTTAATAACTGTAATGCTGACACCTGCTCTCAGAGGGCCTGGGGCTCCTCATCTAAGCATACATACTGGACCGACCAGCAGGCAGGAGAAGGACATACCCCATCCCACTTCCCTTTCTACGGTACCAGGTTACTGGTACTTGTCTTTGCTTTGCCCTTCTCTGACTGGGGCTTCCTGCTGGTCACTAATGCAGCAGGTCCCTGTGCGAATGCTAATCTCTCCCTCCCAAACCCACTGCCAACTAAGGGCAATTGGGCTCCTTTAAGGAAATGTGTCCCTAAAACAAAGCCTAAGAAAAGGCCTCCAGGCTGAAATGCAGGAGTGTGACTGCGTGCAGTATTGTACATACCGGACAGCCAGTCAGGAAGTTGGCCTGGAGTGGCTGGTGTGAGCAGGAACCAGAGAAGACAACGGAGGGAGAAGGAGCCAAGCTAGCTGAGCCTGCTGTGGGGGTACCTTGT
This sequence comes from Rhabdomys pumilio, assembly GCA_030674055.1. Taxonomy (NCBI): domain Eukaryota; kingdom Metazoa; phylum Chordata; class Mammalia; order Rodentia; family Muridae; genus Rhabdomys; species Rhabdomys pumilio. Next base: position 53,016,622 of record JANHMN010000001.1, on the reverse strand, counting down.
TTCCCTCATCTGTGTAAACCTAGTTTCTCCTAGCATCAAAGCTCCTGGGGCAAAAGCTAACAAAGTCATGTGTATCTCTGAGACTTGAAGATGGCATTCCCAGACTTCCTGCTGGCCAAATGGGCCTCTTTTGTGTGAGCAGCATCCTTTGGCTCTGTTCCTTCTCTCACAGAGCTTTCTGGTGGCAGCCCCTGGGTTTAGCTGATGGAAGCTATGTTCCTTTCTCTTTTAGTGCTGCCTGGACTAAATAGTAAGCAGGTGGTTGGGTCGTACAAACTGAAATGCTTCTTGGGGTCCCATAACTCCAGTTCCGTATCCATATAGGGTACCCGAGTAGACTCTTGGAGGAACGTGACCAGGGAGGGTCCTGTGGTCTCTGTTTTCATCACCTTCATTACCACCACAATCAAAAAGGCACATTTTTGTATTGTTTATCTGTTATTTTTCTCATTATTGAACTAGAAGGATGGTGAATGAAACCTTCATCAGAGTTTACCATCATAGATACGTGACTCTCAATATGAAGGAAAAGGTAGCAAAATAAATAACTTACTGGCATTTTAAGGTTTTTGTTTTTGAGACGGGATCTCACCTTGTATCCCTGACTAGCTTGGAACTCTATGTAGACCAGGTTGGCCTCAAAGTTATAGAGAAATGCTTATCTCTACCTCCCAAGTACTGGGATTAAAGGCATATGCCACTATACCTGACTCAATTCTAAGTATTTTTAAAGCCCAGACTTACATATCACTTCTTCTGGAGCGACTACTTGATTCCCAGATCTGGTCAGGGGTCCCCATACCAGTCCAAGAGTGCTCTCTGTTTCCTTTCAATAGGACCTACTGTCATCTAGAATAATTACCTATTCAGTTGTGCTTTCTGCTTGCTAGACACTCAGTGAGCTCATGAGGGGCAGGGTCACTGCCCACCCCACTCACGTGTCACCCCAGCACCCAGCCGAACCTCAGACATGATAATCATTAAATGAGCCAACAGCCGATATTAACATCCGCTCTCTCCCAAATATTGATCACAGGCAACATGACTGGATAATTTTGTGGATCTGATCAGGAAAGATGTTTCTAGAGAGCAGCAAGAGTCAAGGCTGTGGTACAAGTAGACATTAAACACTTGCACAATGTCAGCCCTTTGTTAGCATGCAGAATATACTGGATGGGAGGACGTATGTCCCGCATTGATTTAGCTTACAAGATGATTCAAATTAAAATCAGGGGTCTGGGGAGATGGCTCAGTGGACAAAGTGCTTGCTGAGCACATAGAAGGACCTGAGTTTGGATCCCTAGCACCCAGTAGATCCCAGACACGGCAGCACAGACCCATAACTCCAGTACTAATGGTCAGAGACAGGCAGATCCCAGGGAGACTAGCAGGTCAGTCAGTCTATCCACAATAGGAAACTCTAGGTTAGTAAGAGACTCTAGTCTGAGAATAATAAGTAAGGTAGAGAAGCAGTTGTGGGAGATTTGTGGTCTAAGTCCCTGACTTCCACATGTACCTGCCCCAGTGAATATACTTGCATATGCTTATGTGCACACATGCATATAATACACACACACACACACTCCTAAACTCATAAAGATTCTCAGCATAGGAAGGCCTTGGGAAATACAAAGTATTATTGAGGAAACTAGCAAATAATCACTAAAGGACAAGCTAAGAGTGGTGAAGGAAGAGTGGGTCATGCTAGGGAGAATCTAATGGTTTGGAAGTGTGGCTGAAGGACTTACCCACAGAATGAGTTGGAGCAGGAAGACAGAGGGGATTGTGGGACAACCCTCCTTCAGAGCCACTTCCAAGCAGCCAAGACAGTCATGTTGATGCTCAGGAAACCTGAGCAACGTCTGGAAAGGCCCTGTCTCAGACATCAAAAAACGGATTCTATATACCAGTGTTTATAACAGCCATATTGATAGCAGCCCAAACCTAGGGACATACGAATGTCCTTCAATGAGTGGTAAAAACAAGCTGGGGCACATCTATGGCACTGAACAACACTCAGCAGGGAGTTCTGGGGTGATGGAATATTCTGAATATTTCTTTTGGCCATAGTTACTTGAATGGCCAATTCATACACACAATGACCTGGGCGCATCTCCAAAGATTTGCACTGGGTCAAAGAAAAACAAAAACCGAAACCCCAAACAAAACACTAAATAGAGAGCACATTAGTGTTTGCTAGAAGCTAAGGAACAGCGGCGGGGTGTGGAAGCAGAGGAGGCATGAGGGAGAAGTGGGCTCCTTATAATTTGTAACAGTCTGTTTCTTGGTTGTTTTATAAGATTACCGTTGGGGACATGGGATAGAGGCACATTCTCTAGCATTCTTACTATGGTGTGAAATACGTATTATCTCCAACTACAAGTTTAAAAGACTACATGTGAAGTTGCTTTGTTTGTGAGGTGTTCCGGACAAACACTTTGAGATGGAGCATGGATCCAGACTTAGGAGTGGCTTCAGGTGTGACTGCAAAGACATAGTGTGAGGGGACTTTTCTGTGCTGATGGGACATTCTGAGTCTCTCTTAAGTCTACACATGTATTTAAACTTCGTAGATCTGAATACCAAACAGAGGAAGCTTTAATATATAGTCATTAAAAATGAAGAGACATTTAATGACATATGTATCTCCTTGATATTTTATTAGCTCGGTTGTACAGTAACCAAACGAAGCAGTTATAACAGCAGGAGCAGCTGTCACCATCATCATCATCATCATGTTTCACTGATTATTTTATTATTCGATCTTCACAGTCGCCCGTGAGGCTGCAGTTCTCATCTGTCCTAATGCTGTGACCCTTTAACACAGATCCTCATACTGTGATGACCCCCAACCATAAAATCATTTCATTGCTACTGCATAACTGTAATTTTTCTACTGTTATAAATGTAATGTAACTGTCTGATATGCAGGATATCTGGTATAGAACCCCACAGGGGTAGCAACCCACAGGTAGGTGGGATGAGGGCAGGGACTATAAACCCCATCTTATCCTGTGATCAACTCAAGATTTCAGGCTTGGCTACAAGTTTGTTACCTGCTGAGCTGTCTCACTGGCTCCATAAGCCTCATCTTACGGTGAGAACACGGAAGGGTTAGAGAGGATACTCTCTCTTTCAAGATCTTACAATGTGAAGTTGTCTTCCTTGGAAGGAGAAGAAGCAAGTTTTCCAACCGTGAGCAGCGGATAAGCCTAGGAGGCCAGGGGAAGTGGCCATTGTGCTATTCAAAGGATGTTTTTGTTACATTTAGAGAAAGATGCACTTCCCAAAGTAGCTGAGCCATCAGTGGTCCTGCCACTAAGCAGGATAGCAGGCAATACCCTGGGGTGCTTTATCTGTTGCATTTGGCTCTGGCACATAAAACCATTTGCTTTGGAAACCATCAGTAGGGGTTAGGAGTCAGTCTAGTGACAAGTCTTTCTCTTAAGAAACTGCCTGTCTCCCTCTGGCTCCTCTGGGATGTGGTCTTTGGTGTGAGACTGGGAATCACAGGGGACCGGTCTTACAATAGGTCTTCTCCTGTTCTGCAGACACACTGGAAGCTTGGGACAGTGTCAGAATATCCCCTCTGCCTTGAAGCACTGTCCCCAGAAATCCAACAGGCACCACCTCCACCTCCTTCAGATACTATCACCTCAGTAAGCAGAAAGTTCACTGAGATTGGGGATATGCTTTTTATGGCCTCTGCTCCTGATTCTGTCACTTCACTGAAGTGTGGACTGGCTTTCAGAGCCCTTCAAGCGCCTGAGTTCTGAAATTCTGACCTCTGAGGGGCCAGGTCTGTAGCTATCAGAGACCCCTGTGAGCCTCATGCGCAGGGCTGGGGGCCAGCTATCCACTCTGTGCTCAGTGACAAGGGGAACCACAGCCTGAGCATAGTGGGTACTAGAGGGTCTGCCATATCATCTGATCCATAGCTGCTTAATCTTTTCACAATGTGCACCGGAGACATGTCCACGAAGGACGTCACTGAGGTGGAGGAAGAATGCGGCCCGTTGTCTGGGCCCAGAACACAAAGGCGGGTCTGTGCACACGTGGGCACTCCCGGCCCCGGCTGGATCAGCTGCTCTGGTTTCCTCCTTCGCCATCACAATACAACTACAGAGATACAGCCTGCCCTTCAAGCCCCGCCCCAGGAGAACCAGGCAATGGGATTTCTGCCCACTGGGTGCCCGCTGAGCAGAGCCAGCAACTCCAGCCTCCCAGCCCCCTTGGCTCCTGGTGAGTCTAGAATTTCCATTGCCTGCCTCTCCCTGACCTCATTGGCTGTGCCCTCTCGGCTTCCTTTTCTCTTGTCCTCCCAGGCACGCGTGAGGGGCAGATCCAGGGTGATCTGGACTCTGTTGATTACCGGGAGCCAAGCCTGGAAGCCGAGTCCTTATCTGCTGGGTGGTGGCCAGCTGTGGTGCAGGGTTACTCAAGTGCTGGGGAACAGCAGCTGTCCTGGCTTACTACCTTCATCCTAGGACACTAGACAAGGGACAGTCTAGTCACAGTCCCTACCATTGCCCAGCATGGGGACAAAGTGGGACCAGGGTGAGATGCCTGAGATGTGACGACAGGGACTCAGCATTCCAAGCAGCAGAAGTAGTACGGGCCAGGTCCTTTAGCCCTGTGCGTCTCAGTTTCCTGTTGATAGACATCTAGGAGAACGTTCTTATATGGAGGGCTGTTGAGAACTGTCTACGGACCCTGAAGCAGTCTTCAGCATGGTTAACTGAGAGTAAGCCCTGAAGCAATGATACATGCACCAAGCATCAACCCAATGCCCTTCATTTATTCAACTGCTGAGTACCTTCTACTTGTCAGACTCTTCAGTGTGCTTGATAAGTCAGTGAAGGAAAGAGACAAAAATCCCTCCAGCATGTAGGTAATCTCTCTAATCTCCCTTCCTTCCTTCCTTCCTCCCTTCCTTCCTTCCTTCCTTCCTTTCTCTCTCTTCCTTTCATCCTTTCCTTCCTTTCTCCCTCCCTTCCTCCCCTCCTCCCTCCCTTCCTCCCTTCCTCTCTTCCTTCCTTCCTTCCTTCCTTCCTTTTACCCCTCCCTTCTTTCCATCCTTTTTTCTTTCCTCCTTTCTCACTTCCTCCTCCTCTTCCTGTTTCTCCTTCTTCTTTTCATAGGTTCTCATTTCTAAATGGAGAAAAGTGAAAAGTGTGAGCCATATTAAATGTAAGGGCACAGAGTACATGATAAGGTAGTTGGAGCTCAGGGAAAGAGGGCTCCAGCATCAGGAGTTGGAGAAGGCCAGGGTTTAAGCCTGGGACAGTCTTTGGTGGTGATATAAAGGTCTAAAGGAAATAAGGGAGGGTGCCAAGTGGGTTTCCAGGGGAAGACCCTTCTAGGCAGAAGGATATCTTCTTACTCCCTGGAGAAGCAACTTACCTGTTGTGTCTATGGATAGGGAGAAGGGCCATTTCACTGCAGAGAATGCAGGAGAAAGAGGATCAGGATAAGGGCATAAAGGGATCTGATAACATGAGACATTTGAAGTAATATGTTATGTCTACACTGAACGCCCAACAGAGTGGCTTACATAACAGTGTGCTGGGCGCCAGTAGCTAGGCTTCCTTACAAGGTGTCAAGGTCCTTGACTCCCCCAACAGGTTCTTCTAATTATTCTTGGTGTGTGTGTGTGTGTGTGTGTGTGTGTGTGTGTGTGTGTCTGTGTACTGGGTACCCTCCCTCTTCCCACTGTTCCTATCACCAAGTTAGATCTCAGCAATCTCTTGTCATTTGCTTGCTGGCTTACCTGTAGCATTCCTGGCAGGCCACTGTGAACTGGCAGCCCTGCCCCTTCCCGCACCAACACTGAGAACATGCTGGCTTCCTTATCTCTACCCTCCTTCTTGACCCCAGAGGCCCTTTTCCTGACTGGGGTTTGTTTCTCCTCTCTCACTTGGCTCTGCCTTGAATTCAGCAAAAAACCCAACCCACTCCTTCTCTTGATGAGTATGTAGAGGGTTCATCCCTAAAAACCCAATTCTTGCAAAAAAAAAAAAAAAAAAAAAAAAAGCCAATAGCAACTCCCAGGGCTGGTGATAGTCCTCCTATTTCTGATCCTGCTATGTATCATAATTATTTGGAAAAGTAACTTGACAGGGTGGGTAGTATACAAAGAGCTATTAGGTTATAGATACCCTTTGATTTAGGAATTTCATGTTTCGTGTTTCAGCTAAAGAAAGTGAATCCGATTAGAGAGATACCCCACATAGGTCTGCAGATGTTCAGTTGGTAGAGGCTCGCCCAGCGTGCAGGGAGCCCTGAGGGATCAACCCCCTCACTCTGGGGTCACTCAGGAGGTAGAGGCAAGATGATCAGGAGTTCAAGGTTATTCGTGGCTACTTAGGGAGTTAGAGGCTAGCCTGAGCTACATGAGACTTAGAGAGAGAGAGAGAGAGAGAGAGAGAGAGAGAGAGAGAGAGAGAGAGAGGATATTTAGAAAAGAAAAAAGAGTAGAAAGCAAGTGTGAATTCATTCATGTAATTAGAAATGTTTATAATACGGAACACAAAATGGCAGCAATGACTATTTAAGTATTTGCTAAAAACCAGGCATTATTATGTTTTTACTAGTATTATTATTTTATCCAATTCTCTCCCTGTCTCTTTAAGAAAGGAACAATGATTATCTAACAGAGTGCCATGTGTCCAAGTGACAGGTCTCTAGAGGAACAGATCAATGTATTTTAATATATTAAAAAGGATCCATTGGACTTGTGGCTATAGGTGAAATGGTGCCATATATTAGATTCAAAGCATATTCAGCCTTCTGGAAATGCCTGCCCAAACCCTGCAGGCTACTGTGCCTATTTGGTGCTGTAACTGTATCTTCCAAAGGCCATTCCATCATTCTATCAAACTATCTGCTTCAGAATGGTGGAGAACACAGTAGGGTAAATGAATTTCATAAGAATGAGCCCACTGATGCACAACCTTAGCTGTAAAGCGGGTTCCCTGGTCAGAAGCAAAGCCATGTGGAATACTGTGACAGGAGATAAGGCATTCATTAAACCTAAGGATCTTCCCATCACAGAAGATTAGAGTGTGTGTGTGTGTGTGTGTGTGTGTGTGTGTGTGTGTGTGTCTGTCTGTCTGTCTGTCTGTGTGTGTGTGTGATTTTTATTTTATATTTGTTTAAACACCTTTACTGCCACCCAGGACAAAAGCAAAGATCACCCTCTGTAGAAACTTGGAAGCACAGACATTTACAGAACTTCAGCTGAAGCTTCCTTCTGACCAGGGAATGGCATTCACACAGAGAAAGGAAGAAGACAGTGGCCATCTTAGTCAAACTTAGCTGCTGCCCAGACATTATTTTGTAGTAGTTACAGATTGTAGCTATTTTTGGAGACTTTGTGGCCAGTGCAGGAACTTCATATATTTGGCTATCTCCCTGGGTGACTTACCACCAGGTCAATGTCAGTCAACTTCCTGGCTACCCAAACTCTTAAGCTCCTCTGGAAATCATTCCTAACTGTGGCAAAGTGGTAGACACTGTAAAGCTAAGAGAGTGATAGTGGTTGGTTTGGGAAAAGAGCTGACATGAAATTATGCTTCAGAAGTGACCTCCATTAAGGGAGAAGGTCTCACAACCACGGGAGACATGATCCAGCCTTGAGGTGAGAGAATATAATAAAGGAGTAGTACGTCATATCTGTGACGACGTGGTGGGACTTGAAAAGGGGGAGGGAGAGAAGAACAGAAAGAGAAAGAGAGGCTTCCCTTTAAAACCTGAGAGAAACCATATTAAGAGGATAGCTTAAAATAAAAGAAGTGGCTGCCACACATGGGATGATGGGACGTGCCCAGAGGGAGCCTGAGAGAACATAGGAAAACACCTGACCATGTCCTTTCAGAGTGGACAGGACAGCCTGTGACACAGGGGGCAAGGAGAGTAGAACTATAAATAGGGGCTGTGAGACACAGCATGTCATAGATTCCTTATGCCTCAGAGAGAAAACTGCAGAGGGGCATGGCCTGATTCCTTCAGGTTTGGGGATCTGGCTTCTTATACTGAGGTAATGTGAAGCTGGTCTCCTCCATAAGTCACGGAGGTGGCCTTTGTCGAACTGTCCCACTCACTGACCTGCTGAAAGCAATAACAGCATCTTTACTGAGGATTTGGTTTGAACAGCAAATCTACTTAAGTATTCCAAGTCCCCTGAGCCTTTGAATCTCTTCTTCAAAACTAAGCTGGGGGTATTAGACATCTCCAACTGAACAGCACGTCATCTTTTGACCTGTATGTCAAAATCAACAGCCAGCCACTTAAATAAACTCTTGGCACCTTCTCTTTTTAACAAAAAAATTATTTATTTATTCTTGTTTATTATTTGTTTAATGTACATGCATGTTCTATTTGCATATATGTCTGCACCATGTGCTTGTCTGGTACCTGTGGAGGCCAGAAGAGTGTGTTGGATCCTTTGGAACTGGAGTTACAGACAGTTGTGAGCTGCCAGGTGGTGTTGAGAATTAAACCTGGGTCCTCTGGAAAAGCAGCCAGTGTTCTTAACCACTGAGCCATCTCTCCAGCCCTCCCAGCACCTTCTTTTCATTTCATGAGTGACTACACTAAATCAAGGATCTCTGCTAAATGAGCCCATGTTGATAAACTCCTCCTGGTCTAGTTTTATGTTCTTTCCAACATAATTCTACTTCCTCGAACCCATTCCCACCCATATTCCCCAGGTTTCTATTTGAGAGGATTAGGAAACTCATTAGGGTACAGTGCACTTCCTCATGGACCACACTTCCCGTATAGGTTTAGGGGCAAATACAGGTGGACACTGTTTAGACTCATAGATTAGTGCTACTTTCAACGTTGGTCAGCGACGCTTCACTTTGCAGTGGGCACCAATTAGTGCGGAGACTTATAACTGGCCAAAGTACTGAGAATAAGTGACTGTTGCGTGCTCAGCCCTAAAGGAGACATTGAGTCATTTACTCACCAACATTCAGGGAACACTGTGGAAGAGGAGGCAAAAGAAGTGTAAGGGGAGTGCTAGAAGATGCTGGGCCAGCATGGACCATGTCTCATGAAGTCACAGGCACAGTAGTTACCTGCAGGAGACCGGAGCAAGATGGAACCCATCAACATTCCAGCACGGATAGGGGCGGGGCAAAGTGGCCCCACTTCTAGAGGCTATTTGTAATAGGTGCTGGGGTTCTTCAGGTATCTCATCACTGGAAGGCGCCTGTAATCCACATCCACAGGGGGATAATAGAACCAAGAAGAGGTGGGGATATAGTTCAGTGGTAGAGGACATGCCAAGCTTTTATAAGGTTCTAGGTTCAGTAGTCAATTAGTTAATAAATAAATATGTTATATCCACAGTGGACATTAGTCACAAAAAGGGAACGTGGTCTCTATACCTACTGCACTGGAGGAACCCTGAAAACATGCTAAGTGCCAAAAACTGCGTAGGAAAGTCTTATTGTGTGCTCTCACCTAAGTGAGACGTGATCTCTAAGATTTTTATAGAGAAATACGTTTGTGGTCACCTTGAGTTGAGGAGGTGATAGGATGGGCTAAGGGACACCTGATAGGGTGTCTCTAGTTTCCAGGTGTTCTGCCTCCTTCCTCCAACAGAGCAGCATCCAATTGCCCAGTGGATCCATCCCCCCTCTCAGCACTATTTTTCAAGTGATTCACCTTTTTGCAAAAACGACTGGGCAATTTCCCCGCCTCCATCTTTTCTCTTGTTGTGTTCTCTGCTCCAAATGGCTGTTCTTCATTTCCTGATAAAAATGGCCCTTTTCTTTCCACATCTAAGCCTAATTCACCTTCCTTCCCTTCCTACCTGCTCCTCTCCCCTCTGTTCCTCTGACCATCCAGTATCAGAATGTGACTCTCACTGTACCGTTATCTTCGTAGCTGGTTTACAGTGTTATCCACTCAGCTCACTGTAGGCAGTTTTCCCTCTCCGAGGCATGATGACTTTTTATACACAATATAATTACCAGAGTTTTTAGGATCAACACCTTAGGCCAATGGTTCTTAACCTGTAGGTCGAAACCCCTTTGGGGCTCACATCCCAGATACTTACACTATGATTCCTATCAGTGGCAAGATTACAGTTATGAAGTAGTAACAAAATAATTTTATAGTTGGGGGTCATCACAACACAAAGAACTGGATTAAAGGGTCGCAGTTTTAGGAAGGTTGAAGACCACTGCCTTAAGCCTTGGCAGGCCCAACAAGCTAGGCTCTGCCACCCATCTCCAGTAAACCAACTGAAGAGAGATGAAAAGCAAAGCAAAGAGATTTAGTCCATGTGGATACATTGAGAAGAGGAACAAATAAAGCGGTCCTCAAGTCCATCTTCTAGATTCTGACATAAGGTTCTGCTCTATTTATAGAGGCCAGAGGATTGGGTTAACAAGCAATGGTGCGTGCGCGTGATAGAGTGTGTGCGTGTAGTGGTCTGTGCAACAAAGGGCAGGAGGAGGGACAGACAACACCAAGGATGTCAAAATTAATTTAAAGAATTAAACAATGGCATCCTGCCCGCCATTGCCTCAGCGATCTGTCAGCTCTGGTCTGGCTGGCGAGGTGTTCTGACAAGCAGTCAGACTGTACAATCCCTTCCTGGGAGGCAAGGTCCTCTCTGACTGTCATCAGGGCTTCAGCCTTTCCCTTTGGATTCCTGTTGACCCCATTCTTTGGGCCTGTTTTTTCAGTAGTCTGCTAACAGAAAGGAGAGACACCTACCTCTTTACACCCACTCCCTTTTTCCCCCTGCCAGGAGGATTACAATGTAACAATCTGCATCATCTCAGGGGGTCCATGGAACACCTGCTTGTAGAGAACCTCTGAAGTGTCTGTCAACCATGGCCTGGGCATTTTCCTCACTTGTTGGGCTGTGGTTCCCAGAATTCCACTGGACAAGTTTGAAACTCCAGATGTGGTTGTAAAGACTGTGTGCCGCTCCAGATACATATGCAGCAGAGGATGGGCTTGTCTGACGTCAGTGGGAGGGGAGGTCCTTTGGTCCTGTGGAAGTTTGATGCCTCAGCGTAGGGGGATGCTGAGGAGTGGAGTGGGAGTGAGTGAGTGGGTGGGGGAGCACCCTCATAGAGGCAAAGGGGAGGGGGCGAAAGGGTGAATGGGATGAGAGGGTTGTGGAGGGGTAACTGGGAAGGGAGATATCATTTGAGATATAAATGAATGGAATGATTAATTAAAAAAAAAAGATAGTGTGCCTCTTTGCAGTTAACCCCCCACTCCCGAAAAGCCTTTCAACCCTTTTATTTGTGTGGGGTTGCTGTGTTTACTGTTACACCTGCATTTGAGTCTCCCTCTATATTTCCTCAGGTCAGCTCCAACACTATTAAATGGCAGCAAAACTGCCCACCACCCTGAGAGCAAGTCAAGTCTGTTCCTCAGTACCTAAGGACTGTGGGGCAGGTAAGAGGAGGCCAGAAAGCCCTCAGCTCCTATGTTCTGTTCAGCTGAGTCCCCGGTGAGCTTTTTTCTTTAGACCTTCTTGCTTTTCTGCTTGACGTAAAAACCCTCCAGCCCTTAATAGCTTTATTGGCAAATTGCAGAAAGTAAAGATGAATCTTTGAGCAGAAACCTGTTTTTCTTGTGTGTGGCTTTCAAAGGTCTGCCTTTTGCCCAGAGTTCTGTACAGTGGCGGTTTGTTTTCCAGAGGGACACATCTCCACATTTGTAATGTCAGGCACATGGAGTGGGACTCCAGGCCCTTGGCTGGACCTGGTGATAGGTGATAGCTAATTTTTGTAGAAGGGAAGATGAAATAAGAAGTCCTTAGACTGTGGACCGTTTGTCTGCCTGTTTGCAAATAAAATTGAACGAAGAATTCCTGTCTTATTTACGGGTTAGTGAAATCATTCCTGTATTTTGAAGAAATAGTGTCATCTTTTAGGTCTTCAGTGTCATCCCAAAGTTGTCAAATCCCTTTCAATTGTTTACCTTTGGTTGGGGCTGATAGGATGACTCAGTGGGTAAACACACTTGCTGCCAAGCCTGTTGACCTGAGTTCAATCCCCAGGCCCTACCTGATAGGAGACCCGACTCCAGCTCAGTTGGTTACTTGTTACTTTATGTCTCTCCTTAGCTGCCATCTGATCCTTAGCTGGCACACAGAGACGATAAGTGTATCCATTTTGTAAAGTGAAGCTCTGTTTGTGCTTGAAACTATGTATTTTATTTGTTTACCTGATTAATTACTGACTCTGCAATGAAGATCCGCACTGTAAGAAAAATAAGTCTGTGAAACTTCTTGGATTCTCATTTGCTTCAGAAAACAAATAAAGATCTTAATTCAATTTTTAGGCCAGAATGTAAACTTTGTAAGGCCCTAGTACCATCCTTCCGTGTCCTGACCCTCTCTCCTCTTAGGCTTGTTGTTGGCTGCCCTTCCCCTCCCCTCTCTCCTCTCTCTCTCTCTCTCTCTCTCTCTCTCTCTCTCTCTCTCTCTCATATCTCCTTTTCTATTTGCAAACCTCCCCTGCTTTTTCCTCTCTCTTTACAAAGTATTAGATGGAGATTTATTTTTAGTTGATGTGCATAGTGTTTTGCCTGCCTATATGTCTGTACACCATGTGTAGCTGTGCCCCAGAGGCCAGAAGAGGGTGTCATGTCTTCTGGAACTGGAATTACAGACAGTTGTAAGCCACCATGTGGGTGCTAAGAATTGACTCAGGATCATCTGCCAGAGCAGCCAGTGCTCTTAACCTCTAAGTCATCTGTCTTTCCTCCACTCTCTCCTCTTTGAACTAAGTTCTCTTTTGAAGTTTTCTGTTCCTTGTGGTATCTGATCTCTGCTCCAGTCTCCACGGGTGCTGGTGAGTTAACTAACTTCTGATTCTTTCACGTCTGTTACATTCCATATTTCTTCGAGTCTCAGATGTACGTGATCGCAAGAGTCTACATGCCTTAGAGAGGATCAAGTGAGGATACAGGATTGCAAGAATGCAGAGTGTTTATTCGGGCTTGATTTTAAGGACATTTTTCAGAATGACACAATGTACATCTCAGAATCATGAACTCTATTTGAATTTTGAAGGGAGTCTTTCTTCTTCTGGCGATGCTGTGCTAGCTACCCTGGTAGAATGATACACATGGTGGGGAGAAAGGCTTGAAATCACAGGGGGCTTTGACTGTATATGAGTTTCCCGTTACGGTTGTAGCAAATGATCACATATTTAATGACTTCAAACAACACAAACATATTGGTTTACAGCCTTGTAGGCTGGAACTCTGCCATGTGTCTCTCTGGGTTAAAGTGGAGGTGCCGGCAGGCTTGCTTTTTTTTTTTTTTTTAAACTGGAAAAGGATTAGATTCCCTGTCTTCTCCAGTGTTGGAAAGCCATCTGTTTTTTTGTGTATGGTCTCTTTCTCCCCTTTCAAGGCAGTGTTGCTTCTCCATGACCCTCCATAGTCATGTCTCTCTCTAACTCTCTGCCTCCCTCGTCCCCTCTAAGGATCCTCACAGTAACCTTGACATCTTTATAGCCAGTATTACTTTCCCATTTGAGGATCATCTGATTATTAACTTTAATACCTTAATCCCCATAGCTATGTCATCCTCATATTCACGGGGTCTGTTAGAACACAGACATCTTTGGATGTCATCACTGTGTCTGTCAATCCTAAAAATAGAAGTCCCTGTGTGGCAGGGCTTGTGAAAATCAGGGGTGGGAGGAACATGAGAGAAAACAGTCATAAACTAGCTTCTTCTGAGTTGTGGCCTTTTCATGGTGTTTATTAGATAGACAATGGGGCTGGAGAGCAGCAAGTGAGTGTTTGCTGTAGGGCTGATATCATGGGCACCCAGAAGTGTGTACAGAGAAGGCACTGTCTGTACGGTCCATGCAAAACATCCCTCAGGGCATCCCCTTGGGCTCAACACAATTGGAAGGGAAGCTGGAAATAGTTGGGAAGGGAGGGAGAGAGGGAGGGAAGGAGGGAGGAAGGGAGGGAGGGAGAGAGAGAGAGAGAGAGAGAGAGAGAGAGAGAGAGAGAAAGGGCTGCAGAGTAGTCTCAGGGAAGACTCCATTTGAAGCTTTGAAGGCAGATAAGGAACCGAACCTTTGTTGAAAAGGATTGGTGTCTAGATGTATTACTACAGTAGATAGCGGTTCCTTTACCCAGGACTTGGGTGATGGTATCTGTTCCTCCTTTTCTGGGATAATACATAGGTTGCACTGTAGTTGACAGTATTTTTTGCAGCTGCTTTTTATAAATGTAAGGAAACAGAAGGCCGACATCGTGAGCAGGGAGCAGAAAGGAGCCAACCAAGCCAGGTATCCAGCAAACACAGTAAGGAGTTTGCCAAGGCCTCTTGGGTGCACCTACCCTCTGCCCTGTCTATGGTTTGCGATTGTGCACTCCTAAGATGCTATACCCTAGAAGCTACACATGCAAATCTAGATACTGCTCAGATAATGCAAAAGAAGCCTAGCACAAGCTTGCAACAGTCTTTGCAAGCCAGCCCTGCTAGCCAAGGGAGCCCTGCAGTCTCTAGGTAAGGGGTGGGGGATGGGGACAGAGCTCTGAGTTAGCTTCCTATAAACAACTGACTTTTGGACCTGCTTAGGCCAGTTGCTCCCTTCCCCAGTAAACCAGAATTTAGAGTAGGAGAAGGAATCACTGACACACATCTATTCTGCTGTGTAGGGGAAGAATGTTTGCCTTCCGTTTGTTTAAAGGGCACCGCAGTACCTGCCAGCCACATGCAGAAAGCCCTTTATGCGGTAGCTATGGTGCCTGCCCTGTAATCTCACTTAATCCTTATTTAACCCTCAGGGTTCTGTCCACTTTATATATTGGGAAAGAAAGATGCAGAAGTGAAGAGAAGATGGTTGTAGGTCACAGGGAGTGAGCAGCGAGGCCGAGTGAGCCTGGCTTGATCTGGACAGTGTGCTCCCAACAGCGGCGCTTCTCTGTAAACGTAGTTTCTTCTTTCAGTAAAGTGCTTTCAGAACCTTCACTTCCAGAGTCTATAAGCAGACTTTTGGGGAGCATAGATATTCTAGATCCACCCATTCTTCCTGAGTAAAGCTGTTTCCTAGCCTTTTTATTTTCTCCATTTCTCTCCCCTAAAACAGAAGGGAAGGAACTCTGTTCTTAAAAGAATATTATTTGTTTATGGGGGTGGGGGTGCTTGTTTGCCCATGCTTGTGCTGTGAGATGTACGTGGACACCAGAGGCCAGCTTACTGGAATCAGGTCTTTTCTTCTCTCTTAAGGCAGAGTTTCTCTTTGGTGTTTCTGCCATGCTAGCTAGACAGTCTCCTGCCTCTGTATCCCATCTCACTGTAAAACTGCTCGAACTACAATGCTGCACCACCTTATCTGGATTTGTCCCAGGTCACTAGACTTACACAGCAAGCACTTTTACCTACCGAGCCATCTCTAGCCCTCCCTAATCCTTTATTCATTACATGTACGAAATAGATGCTGTTGTGTACACAGAACTGTGTTTGATTGACTTTGGTAAGCAAATTCAAGGATAAGTCTCACACTACCCAGACTCTCAAAGCCAAAGCTGAGCACAAGAAGGTGTGGCTCTGCGGTGGTATAGTACTCACGCCTGTGTCCTGCCCCACAGGCGGGCCCAGCCTAAAGAATGCACTGATTCTTGTCTATGCTTCTCCCCTTCTGTGGCTCCAGATGTTGTATTTAACTTTAAGAGATGAAACACTGCAGATCTGATACAGCAGATGTGTGTGCATGCGTGCATGTGTGCATATGCATGTGCACCCATGTATTTATATGTAAAAGTCATCTCTCAGCGCCAGCTAAAAATACCGAGCACTTTATCTGTGCTGGAAATCAAGGGCACCATATGCTTGTGTTTCTAGATCTTCCTAAGAGTTATATAACTTCCCTCAAAGCCAAGAGGGTAGGATCAGGGCCAGCTGTGGGACATATTTCTAATGGGAAATGCCAAGCAAGGCCTGACCTTGAGGAGGACTACCTTGCCAGCCCATGGAATGTTCCCAGCCTTGGGCTTTAAACAACGGTATTCAGAGGTTGAGTGCTCTGTTGAAAACAATCTGTCCCCTTGCTTTGTCTTGAGGACTTATCAAGGTGAACCCTGGCCCTAAGAGGCATTGAATATCAGTTTAGAGTTGAGCACTGCTGTCAGAAATCTTCCCAGCCATCTCTAATTAGCAGGCTGGGGCCCCCCAGGGTCACACAGTCTAGGCAGAGTTGAGATAAGCAAGAGTTCTAGTCTCTCCACTCCCTGAATAGTACCCCAGAAAGGCATCCTGGGAGAAGAGAAACAGAAAGGTTTTCTGGGAGGAGAGCCATGGGAGGCAGCGCAGCCAGTGCACAAAAGCTTATCAAGGGCTCCCTCTGTGCTGGCCCTCCACAGAAGGAAGTATCTGATTGCCACAGACCCATTGTGGGCCTCTGTAGCATTCGTCCCTAGAAAACCCTCCCTCGTTAGTCTCCATTTCTGCCTCTTACTTGACTAAGGCCCCAGCACAGAGACCTGGGACTCACTGTTTAATTTTCAAACAATGGATCATGAATCGCTAGTCGCATATGTATTTGTTTTAGTGGGTGATATTCATCACGTTAAAAATACAGAGAGAAATTAGATTAAACTAGACTTGAATGGGGTGTAACTGAGGGCACGAAAGAGAAATGAAAGTAAGCGTGGTTCCTGTTATAGTCCTGTGAATGCTGCATCATGATCTAAAAAGTAATTTTTTATCTTTCCTTTCAGGACTAGGGATTGAACCCAGGGGCTCGGGCATGCTAGGCCAGCACTCTACTATGTGAATGAATGAAGCATATGGAAGGGAAATGAGAAAATCAGAAAGAAGTCATGATAGAAAGACATAAATAGATGAAGTAAGATAGATGTGATGCCAGCAATGATAACCTCTGCATATCTGTTATATAACCATCTGTGTTTCTGTGTCCCATCAAAAATGTTTTTAATTCAAAAAATTTCAAACCTCACACAAACACAGAAAAATGTTCATGTTGCAAAAATAAATTGAAATAATAATAAAAAAAATCAAGGGAGCTAGAGAGATGGGTCAGTGGTTAAAAGTGGAAGTGTTTACTGATCTTACGGAGGACTCAGCTGGACTCTCAGACCCCACATGGCAGTTCACAACTATCTATAACTCAGGTTTCAGAGGATTCAATGTTCTTTTCTGGCCTTAGTGACTCTGCACACAAGTGGAACACAGATATACATTCAGGCAAGACACTCATCCACATAAAAATAAATATATATATTTATATTATATATATGATATTATTATATTATATATATATATATATATATATAGAGAGAGAGAGAGAGAGAGAGAAACCACTTGTGCCTATAAGTCCAGGAGATCTGATGCCCTCTTCTGGCCACCATGGGCATCTGCACACACGCGGTGCATATAATCTCATATGGGCACAAGCATATGTTATGTATATAATTTTTTAAAAGATAACTATCAAACCAGATTGGCTACCAGTTAAGATAGGGTGCAGAGCACAGCACCAGGGTGCTTGCTTAATGTGTGTGCAGTCCTGGATTTGATCCCTAGCAAAACTCAACCCCTCTCCCTGTGGGGGTGGAGAAGATTACTATAAGTTATAAGAAAAAAGTAGGTGTTTGGCAAGATAGAGAAAAATAGCAAAAAGAACTGCAGAAAGATCTGGCCTTCCTACATTTGTTCAACTACCCCCATCACTTCAGTCTAGCATACATCCAGGGGGACACTGGTCAGCTCAAGGGACCAAGGTGCATTTGGCAGGCAGCCAGCAGGGGCTTCCCAGAATCCACCATTTTTTTTCTCAAGAAGCCTTCTTCCAGTCCCAGGGCATGGTCCAGCTCTTCCTTTAGGAGCAACCTTTCATGCTTGAGGCATGATCATGACTCTGTCTTCCCCACCATATTGAGTGGCAGGCTTTGTGCCTCTGTGTCCACAGCCTGTGACACAAGTGTACTCTGTAAGAGCTGTTCAGTGGGAGACAGTCTGTGCTGGTCACTTGTTATCTGTGTTGCCAAAGGGCGGGTGGTGGGGAGGAGTGCTTTCTCCATTTGACCAACAAGAGAATGGAAGCCCAGGGAGGCAGACTATCTTAAAGTCACACTAGCAAATGGAAGTAGAGCTAGGATCCAGTCCATTCATAGAGCCGTTATTCTCAGTCACTGCACCGTATTGTCTTGAGGGAAGGATGGAAGCAACTGGAGTTGAGAAGCCCTGGATCCTCCCAAACCAAGTGATGAGCTTGATGGTGCCGGTTTTTGGTGTTGTGTGACTGAGAAGGGAGGGCATGATTAGAGACATTGAGAACAAAAGAGATGAGTGTAGGGCAAATGGCCACAGATGGCCTCCAAGTGACTGTGGTCCAACCCAGACAGCTTCCCTAAACTGTTAAGGGGCTGACTGGCTGAGGTTCAATCCCCTCTCAGGAGAATCATAAAGATCTCTTCCCTTCAATCTCACCATCAATTTCTTTTCCATTTTGTGACAGGCTCTCATGTAGCCCAGGTTAGCCTCTAACTTTCAAGGATGACCTTGGACTCCAGACGTCTCTACCTCTGTGTCTCAAGTGCTTCCATCACAGATGTACACCAGCACTTGCAGCTTCTAAATTCTTCTTAATCACTGGTTCTCAATTAAGGATGACTGGGTGATTTTGTTCTCTAACACACATCTGGCGATGCTAACACATCTAGAGATGATTTTCACAGTCACAATATGGATGAGGTTATGTGCTGGTCAGCCTTAACTTGAGCGTCTTGAATCATGGGTAGAAGATGGTTAATCAGACACCTCTCTGGGTGTCTGTGAGGATGTTACCAGTGGGCAAGGGGAACTGTTTTGAATATGAGTGGCAACATCCCCTAGACTGGGGACCCAGGTGGAATAAAAGAGGAAAGAGGAAGGAGGAAGAGGCCCCATTGCTCTCTCTCTCTCTGACTTGGCTGCCACGAGTGGGAAAGCTTTGTTCTCTCAGATTCTTCTATCACAAACTGCCTTGCTACAGCTGAGGAGCATGGAGCTGGCTTAATGAAGGGGGCCAGAACCTCTGAAATGGTGAGCCAGAGTGAATCTCCCTACCCTCATATCCTCCTCTCTCTCTCTCTCTCTCTCTCTCTCTCTCTCACACACACACACACACACACACACACACACACACACACACACGATGACGACTAGCTTGTAGCGATCAGGGATGCTGGTAAACATGGCACAGGATACAAGAGGAGAATCCCTCACAAAGAATGTTCCTCAAATTGTTAGCAAGGCTAAAACTGAAACAAAACAAACGAAACAAAACAAACAAACAAACAAACAAACAAAAAACTCTCCTCAAACCATTCTTTCTTGTTTGTTTATTTGGTCTTATGTTTTATTTGTTTGTTTAACTTTGGAAAATATGCCTATTGAAAATAGTGCTTTAACTGTAGCATGAGAAAGACACTGCCAGTATTTATTGCATATTAATCTTTGTTTACTGAGTGTGTTATGATTAATGTGACTAATTCTTAAATGAAGGATATTGCATTAGGTACCCCTGGGTCTGAGAATTGGCAGTAATGTAAAAATAGTATACACAGTTAACACACACACAATAATGAAATGAAACAAATGATTATACCTTTTCATTTCATACACATTTACTTTGTTAAGACAATATCTTAATGGAGCCATTTTCATGGTATAAAAATATCCTACCTTTTAAATCACTTGATGAATAATTGGCAAAGATCCCAGTGGTATAGATTTAAACAAGACCAGCAGACCCCCCCCCCTTTTTTTTCCTCTGGGGAGAAATATTTAAATAGAACTCAGATAGTTAATTATGTTTTAAGGTAGCTTAGATTGCCATATGTTTAAGTTCTGGGTAGTGCATCACCACGCAACCATACCCATCTTAGTAAGCATGTTGGTTTATTCATAGCTGGCTTGCTATGTCCTCTCTCTTTATTTCTTACCTTCTTCATTTACAATATAGTCACATATACCATTTACGAGACTGCAAACTGCCAAGTCCAGTTGATAATGGAATGGGGAATTTTCACAAGACCCACTGTAGGCATAAACCTTTTGCAACCTACTTTTAATAAACATTCACCCTTTCCTTTTGTCCACCACCCAGTAGAGGGAGTGGAAGAGAAAAGTTGTTAGGATGTGGGGGAAGTGGACCTGTTTAGCAGGAGTTCTTTGGGGGCGAGCTTGATCCTCTTTCTCAGCAGTTCAGACCCATAGCAAACACCAACTATGACTCAGCAGCTGCAGACCAGTCCTCTAGGCAGGCAGACACCACACACGAACCAGCATCTGTAGTTCAATCCTGAGGAAACCACAGGGCTCTCCAACTGAGGCGAGGCTGTGGAAGCAACAAGCTGCCACAGTAACCTCACAAGCAGTTCTTGAGGGAGCTTCTCTCAATGGTGACATCACCACAAATGGAGCTCAACAACACTACGTGAGGCGAACCAATGCATGCACGCACATCATTATTAGTGAAGAATAGCAAGATGTGACAAACCACTGAGCTCAGTGCCCGTCTCCCACTGTCTGTGGGGTCATAGTTATACTCCTTCGTCACAGGTCCTTCCACGTGTCTGCTTCAGCAAAACATCCTTTCTCCTGTGTCTGCTTCAGCAAAACATCCTTTCTCCTGTGTCTGCTTCAGCAAAACATCCTTTCACCTGTGTGCCCCGGCAAAACATGATTCGTCATAACTGATTTTCCAAAGAAACTAGGAATTTCCACTTCAATCCACATAACAAGCTATGGGCTACCAATAGCTGTGAAGAGAGGGAGAATCAGTATTCTCCAGAGATGAGCTCCATCATACATGGTCAGCCCTAAGGACATATGAAGACAGGCACAGGCAATAACAAGCAGATTCAGCATGTTGTGCACATGCATACCCCCATGGTCCATATGCATATATATATATATATATATATATATATATATGTACATATATATATATACATATATATCAAAATAATAATTATTTTGATATATATACATATTATATACAATTATACATATGTATATATGTATATATATCAAAATAAT
The DNA here is from genome assembly GCA_030674055.1 of Rhabdomys pumilio. Classification (NCBI taxonomy): domain Eukaryota; kingdom Metazoa; phylum Chordata; class Mammalia; order Rodentia; family Muridae; genus Rhabdomys; species Rhabdomys pumilio. The sequence goes on along the minus strand of JANHMN010000001.1, from coordinate 52,995,567 downwards.
AATTATAGAAGGAGTCAGGCAGAGGATGATAAAGAGATGATACAGAATCAGGCAGAGGATGATGCAACATGGCTGTCTTGAAACTCATGAAGACCGATCTGAACTCAAACTCATTAAGATTTGCCTTTGTCTTCCAAGTGCTGGGATTAAAGGCATGTGCTACCATGCCCAGAAAAAAAGTCTAATTTTTAAAAAATACATTTACTTATTTATGAATGGGTGTGCATGCACATTTGCCATAGCACATGGTGTGCATGCCAGAGGTTAGAGGTGCCCAGACGTGAGAAGAGGACATCAGATCTGAAACCAAAGTTACAGGTGATTGAGACCTATCCTATGAGTGCTGGGAACTGAACCTGGGTCCTCTGCAAGGGCCACCAGTGTTCTTAATGGCTGAGTCATCTCTCCAGCTCCTCTTACACCATTCAGTACATAGAATATGCATCTGAAATTTCATCCACTCTGCTTCCCCAAGTGCCAGTCTCTCAGTTTCCAGAGACTCTGCATACCAGGACTTGGCACACAGAGGATGCTGTCGAGTGGTTCCTGAGTGCTGGGCTGGGCAGTCTCATACAATGGTATTTATTTGATAGCTTGTTGCAGCCACCTCACTGCATTTCCACTTTCTGGTACTCAGTCTCATCGGTGTGCTAGGTGGTATTTTACAGCTGCTCTGGGGGAAAGCCCATTTTGCCCAGTCTGTGGTATTTGGCAATTTCCATGGTGAAACTATTCCAACCTTTGCCAATTTTGCAAAGGTTACCAAGGTGAAGTTTGCTGGCTTGCAAAATTCATAGAACCAAACAAAACAAAGGAGCTGCTGCTGGTGCAAGCTGACTCCACCCCGCTAGTCCCAAGCTAGCTCTCCACCCTGGCTTGTCTCAAGGGTTTAATCTTCTACATTCTCTCTTCAGCCACACGAAAGTTTCATCTACTGAGTCGATGGCTTGGTGAAATCAAAGTTGACTCTTCACCCACTCGATAGCATGGCACACTGAGTATTCCTACTCTGGGAAGTCTCATATGCCCAGCACAACCCGGCTCCCAACCTGTAGCAGCTCAGGACTCAGCCACCTTCTGTTCTGTGGTTTCCCCTCCTCCTGAGGCAGACTTTGGAGACTTCCAGGACTGCTGGAATCACTTGGAGAGCTTAAAAGAAGTCCCCCCCCCCCACTGCCTCACTGCCTCCCTCTGCACTCCCTCAGACCCTCCCCTCTCCCTTCCTGTCCCCCAACCCCTTCTTTCTTTCCTAGCTGAGGTCTCAGTATGTAGCACAGGCTGCATCTTTAATTTCCTATGTAGCCCATGATAGAGAGCCTTGAATATGCAATCCTCCTGCCTCAGCTGCCTAAGTTCTGGAATTGCAGGTGTTCCCCATCACACATGGCTAAGAATGTACATTTTCTAGCAAGTCCACAGGTGTTGCTGATACTGGCAGACTAGACACAGTTTTGAGAGCATTTCCGTAAGGCAAAGGTTGTTAACATTGGCTCCCCACCGATTGAAGTCTGCTGGGAGTTTTAATGGGTTCTAATGCCTGGCTTCCTCTTTCCATGGCTAAATTTCTCCATGTGGTTTCAGGATGCAGTCAAAGAGGAACCTGTGCTAAGGAGCACAGTTGTTTCCCCCACCATGCAGCTGTTTTGTGATGTAAGCACCTTGCTCTAAAAGGCACAGGAGTTGAAGATGAGGTCCATAGCTGATGGATCCAGTCATTAAGGGGGTCGGATCTAGTCCTGAGGACTCTGCCTTCACCTGTGAACTAATCTGTAGATAGATTTGGAATATGGTGGTGTTATAGAGAGGTGGCGAAAATGGAAGACATAGGACCTAATTGAAGAAATGGGTGACAGAGAGTGTATTCTCAGAGGCTGTATGTTGCCTTGCGTCTTCTTCAGTCTGTATCTTGTCAGCTGAGGAAGGCTGATTTGGTATTGAGTGTTTCCCTCTGTGTGACAAGAACACACCTTTGACCTCTCTGGTCCACAGCAATGGAGTCAGTTGGGAATTGGAACCCTGAAACCATGAGCCACAATAAACCCTCCCTCTATCATGTCAGCTGTTTTGTCACAGGCATGTGCAAAGATGAGACGATCCTTCCGAAGACAGAGGGAGACGATCGTCTTCTGTGAAAGGGTGTCTTAGGTAGGTTTTCTATTGCTGTGAAAAGACACCATGACCATAGTGACTCTGATAAAGAAAGGCACTTAATTGGGGCTGGCTTTAGTCCACTATTGTTATGGTGAGAAGCATGAAGGCAGGCAGACATGTCTGAGAGGTAGCTGAGAGTTCTATATCTGAAATTGGTAGGCATCAGGAAGAGTCAGTTACTGGGCATGGCTTGAGCATTTGAAACCTCAAAGCCTGCCCACCTCCTGATCCCCCCCAGTGACACACTTCCTTCAACAAAGCCACGCCTACATCAACAAGGCCACACCTCCTAGTAATGCCACTCCCTATGAGCCTATAGGGCTTGCTTTCATTCAAACCACCAAAAAGGGCCTGTGGTTAAGCCAGGGAGTAATGCATGTGTTAGGCTAATTCACATCCCATTGCCTCAAAGAGTCCCCTGACTGAACCTCTAGGAGGTTGGGAAATGTGATTTCGCTGGCTTCTATAGAAGAATAGGGATGTAACTTACTAAGCAACTATCTGGTTGTTATCATTACCACTGTCTGGGACCAAGTACACCTCGGGTGGATCTCCAGATGGGGGAACCTACAAGTACTTGTGCTATGTTAGAGTGTGAGTGAACATGCTAGGGTAAAACGACCAGTGGCAATATGAGATGTTTTTATATCCAGGCCCATGGAGCCTATGTCAAAACCTTGTTCTATAGACAGCGCTCAATACTTTCCATCACTCAAGTCACTAGCTTTTCCAGGCTTCAGTTTCTCACTGTGAAGAGTCTACTTGGATCTGTTCCATGGGATTCAACATGGTAAACCACAGCAGGCAGTGCTGCAGGCAGGAGCAGCTGCTCAGTGGATATTGGCTCCTTCCCCTGTGGGTGCCAGTGCTATGGAATAAAAGCAGATGGCCAGGAATGCATACACACACACACACACACACACACACACACACACACACACACACACAGAGCAAAGAGCTAGCTTTGAGGTTTTCGCTGTCTGCTTTGGTGGAGGAGACACACCAGAGAAGACTCTTACTGTAGTAAAGGGAGAGTGTATGTTTCCAGGGCAACGGTTGGCACCCATGCCCTTCCTGCCTGTCACTCCAGGAAAAGTTTTAAACCTTGCCATAGGTTTTTAATGGAGCCATTATTCATACTGTAAAAGGATTCTTCACATACCGAGCAGCCTCTTTAGACATTTCTGCTTTGCTACACAGATTAACTACACTGAGTCAGAGCCCTGAATGTAGAAAGGGAAGGGAAGGGAAGGGAGGGCAGAAGGGACAGGAAAGAGGGAAAAGGAAGGGACCTCTGCCTTTCAGAAAAGCTGGTCTGAAATCCCCAGTGTTTAAAACAACAACAACAACAACAACAACAACAACAAACCCAAACCAAACCAAACAAAACCAAACAAAAATACCATCACAAGCCGCCGCAACAATAGAACAAAAGTTTAAGACTCTTGACAGCTAGGGACCAGTTAGCAGTGCTGAAGCCCAGAAGCCACCCTTTGCAACCTGTAGGAGGAACCACATCTGTCACCTTCCCTGGGAAGGCCTGTCCCAGACAGACTGCCCTGGGGCCCAATGGCATAGGCAGGCTGAGCTGCTCCGGATTACAGCAGCCTGCTTTCATGCTTCCTGCTTACACAAGTGGCAGCCTGATTATTCAGGCAGGTCCTGGGGGCAAATTCATTTGAGTAACTGTTCAACAGGCTGTGCTCAGTTTCCAAGAAACTTTCAGTGCTCTGGTTTTAATGCCAGCTCTAACCTCCCCTGTTCTTTGTCCCTCACGAAAGCACTGCCCTTCTCTGGTCCTTGGCCTCGGCACTGGCTCTGTACCACACAGTCAAAACTTCCCAAACGTCTTGTATGGAGAGACAAAGCATTAGAATCCCACGTGTCATGCCCAAGTGTCCTGGGTATGGGTTGGGGAGGTGGATGTGTCACCGTTAGTCACTTGTCAGTGGCATGGCACTAGGCAAGTCACCTCACATCTCTGAACTCCAGGTTGCTGTTTGTTTCACTAGCAAAAGGTTGTTACCTAGAACATTGCCCGGCCTGTGATAAATGTGATTCATAAGTACTGAGTTCCACTAAGTAGGAACACTAAACTTTCCCCCTAGTTTTATCTTTAGTGAAACGGGGTTGGGGAAACTTTTATCTAACTTTTAGGAAGGCCCAGGCACTTGCCAAGCCCTCTCTGCAGTGTATTTGATCTTTGCAGCAACCTTGTGAGGAGTGTATATGGCCATGACACTTTATATAGGTGGAGAGGCTTGGAGAGCCAGTGACTTGCCAAATGGAAGACCTAGGAGCCAATATCTTGATGCCTACCCAGAGATGCCCCACCTCCAGATGCACAGGGGAGGAGGAACCTAGCACTTAGATAACTGTCCCCTTCCCATAGGAGTGTGTGTGTGTGTGTGTGTGTGTGTGTGTGTGTGTGTGTCCAACAGGAGGTCCTGTCCCTGTGAACATCACAACATGCTGTGTTTGCACAGGGGAGTCAGAGTGGTTTGGGGGGAAATGTGATCCCCCACCCCCAGATTTGCCCTTTGTCTTCCCTTCTGAGCTACTTGGCACTCTGGGCAAGATCTCTTTGCCCTTCTCTTTGAGTTCTGGCCATTGTATGACATGTACTTTGTGAGGCACTGAGCTGAGTACAGAGTTCACAGTGGTAGGTGACAACATAACACATTGGGAACTGTAGTTAGCATTGGGTAGGAGGCACAAGTCAGCCATCTGATGGGCCATCCCATCCTCACTGGGGAGAGAGGGATTCTTATGAGATCCTGTGATACCCAGATGAACCACAATACTTTGGAGCCCAGGCCAGTCTGGGGTCCAGTGCCCTTATTGATGCCTCTGTACCTCTTAGATCTTGTCTTCATGACTCTGACATGGTTCCCCACTCTAACTCTGTATCTAGTTCTAGATACCCTCTTGTGCTTAAACTCCCCGTTTTCAAACTTCAGTGTTGAGATAAAGGGACCCTAAATCACAGGCTGGTGGCAACTTGGGCACAGATCAGATAGGCTAAGCTCTTCCCCTTGGGAAGCAGTGCCACCAATGAGCATACATTTTAAAATTATAGCTGCATAGGCATTGTGTACTTTTCTATATTATATATTGTAATTATGTACATATATAATTATGCAATATATATAATTATGACATAGTATACATAATTATATAATATACAAAACACATATAGATATGTAAATGAAGAGAAGTTATTCAATTACTAAACAGCCATACCTGAATCTGGGCTATTAGAAAACACAAAGCCTGTGCCCTTGGCCACCTTGTTGGTGCCCACATCCTGGTGACTGCCTCAGCATGGGAAGAGGTCTCTATCGCTCCAAGGTTCTGGCTTGGGTAACAGGTGATGGCTGCATCACTGCCCAGACTATGTTCTGCAGCTACTCGAATAGGTTTGCCTTTAGGTAAACTGATTCCTGTGAACGAATTCCCACATACATGAAGACGTCCAAAATCCCAGTGGCTATAGGGAGGGAGGATCAGACAAAAGGTGTAGATTACCCCAGCATGAACACACAGCCAGGGCAGAGAAGGGCAGGAGGCTATTCCCATGACGACCAAGAAGCAAGGAGCTGTGAGAATGGGCTTGAGTGAGCTGAGATGGCTGCAGGACAGGAGCTGTTCTGGAAGTGGTACGGCGGGTGGCATGTGTGCTGCTGAGGCCAGGGAAGACTAAGGAGTCCAGGGCTGGACAGTCTGCTCCACGTGATTTCAGTCACATGGTTTTGAGGGGAGATGGAAGAAGCAGTGTTCCGACTGGGAAATGAGCAAGGACAAGAAGTTGTGGGGTACATGGGCCAAAGCCTTGGGGACCACTCAAGAGGGTGTTCAGGGAAGGCTCAGATGTGTGCATCTGTAGGGCACAGACAGTTGGCTGATCGCTGAAGTCATCCTTAGAAGCTGTTACTATGAGGTGCCAGAGAGATTCCTCATAGGCTCATGCAGCCTGAGTGGGAGGAAGAGTTGATTAATGCCGTTTCACAAGGGTGGGAAGCCCCAGCCACTAGGAAACTTGGTTTTGGCAACAGCTTGCCCTGAACTGCAGGTTACTTAGCTTTTCTACATCCAATATTTGACAACTTATCCAATGATGAATAATCACTAAATAGAAAAGGACAGAAATGTCCTGGTGGACAAGGGGTAGAGGCTCAGAAGCCCTTCTCCCTCTAAGGTGCTTCCCAGATTAGAACAGTGAAGGGGCTCTGACTGGCAGTAAGCTGTCCTTCCAGGAAAGGCCTAAAGCTTCAGGCTGAGCCAAATCCTGTAAATACCCCTGACTTCACGGTATACTCTCAGGTGGCTAACACCCCGGAGTGACAGGAAATGAACATACAAAGTGTTAAGATTGGGACAAACGGGCCTGTGGCAGTCCCAGCTCACAGGGAAGTCTCCCCTAGAGGAAACCCTAGAGTATCTCATCAGCCTTGGTGGGGACCCTTCTAATCCCAGGGTCTCTTCTTACAGCCCAGTTTCTACGTTGCTTTGAGAGACAGTTCTTGTAGAAGATGACTTGTTTGCAAGCATCGATCAGGAAAGAGCCTGAGGCAGGAGATGGATGAGGATGCCCATCCCTGGCTTGAAGTTCTGGTGGTAGCAACAGGGGGCACGTGGCATTTGCTCCCCTACGAACACTTCAGAGCAGCACAGGAACATGACTGAAAATGACAGATCACCTGGTGATGAAGACCGCTATTTGGGACCAGAGGTGTGCATAGCTTGTTATCCTTCCCTTGGGAGTGGCAAGGGGAGCCATTGTTAACAGCCCTGCTTAGCACTGCCTCCTGAATGCAGTCCATGCTCCTCCGCGTGACCCGGAAGCACACGGAACCTTTCATCCTTTCCTCAAGGCCTCCTGGCATGTAACCACTTCCTGGAACTGCTGCTGGCGGTGCTAATTTAGGGAGGAATTTATGAACAGAGTACGGGACTGCACAGGCCTGACAGCCATGCAGACTTTCCCATTTAGACAAACTGGCTCTGAGGCACTCACTTGGAGCGGGCTGGATTTGGAGCAAGCAGGAAGGCCTGAGGGACTGAGATTTACATAGGCCTTGGCTGCGGTCAGGAATTCACCCAGGTGAAGTGTTCTTCTCTAAGAAGCCGAGAGCCAAGGAACAGGTGGGGCTATGGCTGCGGTAACCAGAGCAGTGTCCAGGAAAGTGGGTCAGGGAAGCTCACGTACAAGAAGAACAGGAACAGTTTCCTCTTGGCCCCTGGCTCTCAGATGTGGGTGTCAGTCACCTGGGAGCTTATTAAATGCACTGCTGACAGCCTTGTCAGGGCTGGGCTGCCTTTCCTAACAAGGCCCAGGAGATGCTTCAGAGCTGATGACCTGGGGATCCAGCAGTGGAAACACCACATGGCGCATCACACACAACCTCTGCCACAAGAAGAGACAAGGACTCTAAGCAAATTCCATTATAATAGCCATCTTTATTTGTAAAAATCCAGATATAAAACGTAATCTTTCAGTCTTTCCAGGTTTTCCTTTTTTACAAAAACAAAAAGGCACATATAAACCTTCCCCGCTGTCGTTCCTGTACACGGTGTTTTTCAGGCAGCCCTCCCCCCGCCCCCCATTACAGCTACATGCTTCATTCCAGGACGTCTGGATCCCCACATGCTTTGGTGCTTTCCTACCAGGGTAGAATTCCGAGCTCCAAGACTTGAAGTACACAAAGAGGGGGGAGGGGTGGGTGCAGTGTGTGGCACAATGTTCCACGGCGTGCAGGGCAGTGGGCTAGTAGTAGGTTTCCTTCTCCACCCAGCCTGAGAGAGAAAAAGGGACATATGTCATGAGTCTTCTTTTGGGAAAAACCAGGACAATGACCCCCTAAGGATAATCTTGTGTGTGTGTGTGTGTACACGCTTGCATGTATGCATGTGTGTACCTGAGACCTCAGATGTAGCTAATTAGTTCTAAGAATACTATTATTACTAGATTTATGTCAAGGCTTTCTTTACATTTGCTTTGCACTTTTTAAGGTCTTAAAAACCATGATGTGTTTCTACCTTAGTTCAGTTCTGTCTGTGGAAGGCATATCTGTAACCTGACAGGGGAGGAGGGCCAGACCTGCCTGTGAGCCCACTTACCGCCAGGGCGTCGCCTGATAATGAGCTTCCGCACCTCGTCATACACAAAGATGAGAAGGGAGTAGGGGAAGGCACAGAACCACCAAGTAGGTCTGGAAATTAAATAAGCACTAAGTCAGACACAAACCAAACAATTCAAAGGAAGATAGAAAAAGCGTACATCTCCAAAGTGACTAGAAAACCATCAGGTAGCTGACCACAGGCACCTTAACTATGGATTCATTCACAGAATTAAAACCAAGCAAACAGAAACTCCCTGAACAGCAGTGGGAAGGTGACCTCAGTGCCTCAGCCAACAACAGAAGCCCTGACCAAATGGAGGAGAAGCTGCCAGGACCAAGTCAGGTCACAAAAGAGTCAGGTGCCCAGAAAATGGCAATGTCCTGAGGCTCCGCTCTTCCTCACTGGGACTTCCCAGAGGTTGTGTGGCAGTCTGTGACCCCTCTGTCACTCTCTCATTCAACAAGGCTCAGGCCAATATAATCCAACTTGAATGCTTCTTGCATCCTGTACTCTATGCAAAGGTACTATGCAACCTGACAGTAACCAAAAAAAAAAAGCCATAAAAATTATTGGTAGAGCAGAAACAGCAACGCCAACAAAGAGATGCTGCAAGGACTTCAGCTCAAAGGGACTGTCAGGATCGATGGGTTGGGTGGGAACATCCTTACCAAAGACGTAGGTAGAGAGGGTAATAGTGAACTGACCTACTATGGCCTTGGACAGGCTGTGAGACACACCCTGGATGCCTGCCCCACCTTGCACCATAGACTCTGTACTTGATGAGGCCAAAGTGTTTTAAGTTCTAAGATGAGATCAATGCATGGAAGTGTTGGTAAGAGGCCAGGAAGAGAGATGGTCCGGATGAGTCTGAGCAATGACAGGGCCGGGTGGAATTCAAGAGACCGATGCTCTCACAGGACCTTGTGTTGGAAGAGCATCCTGCTCTGCAGCTCAACATGTTTAATCAAGTTGCAGCTGCTCAGCCTCAACCCGTTACTGGACGGCAGCAAATGTATGTGGAAGTTTCCACTGGCTGCCAGACTTTATGGTGAGCACGATATAAAAACTGAAGCCTAAGAAAAAGCGCAAAGTCATTTGCTATGTTTAAGGCCCGGCTGCTTCTGAACACAGAACAACTTGGGGATTTAGTTTCTAAACTGCTCCACTCACAACTGACTGTGAGGTCAAAGGAACCATGAATCCTCTCCAAACTCCTTTGGCATCTCCAGGAATGTGGAGAAGGATATGCGACTAGGAGAAGCAAACAGGACTTGGGCCTGGGCCTCCAAGGCCCAGAACAGCTCTAGGTGGCTCTAAGGACAGCTGGCCTTTACAGCAGAGGACCCGAGGGCTCCACAGTCTGCTGCTAAGCAACTTCAAGGAAGCAGAGCCTGTGCAGTCTCACCGTTAGCCAAATCCTTGACCCTAGCCCATCTAGATTTGCCGGTCTGGTTTACTGGCAGGTCTGGCTTTCCTGTCTTCTAGTGCAGAGGAACTAGTTAGTACACGCACCGCCCTGAAGCCAGGCAGCTTACACACAGCATGAGGGGGAAAGCTACACAAACGATGTCCACACCTTTTGGAATGCAAGAGGCTCCACTTACTTGAGGGGATACATCCTAAGGGCTGCACCCATCCCAGGGCAGTAGGATAGAAAAGCAGCAAGGGCTGTCTCTTCAAAGAGGCCAAATATTAAGATCTTGTTCCTAAAATTCAAGGGAGGCAAAAGTTTACAAGTTGCAGGTTCAGATTTCTGAGCATTCTTCCAGAACTGTGGGCGTGGATAGCATTCAGACATTGTAACACTCTGACAGCTACAAAGTACAGGCTTGAGAACTGCAGGTGGTGGGGAGAACTAGGAACAAACATGAAACAAACAAGCAAATCTAAACCTAAACCCTTAAGCTTAAACCTTTTATGCTGGGTCCTATTCACAGGTATCCTGACATGATGCCGCTTTCACGGGTACAGGCTGGGAGAGATTCCAGGAACTAGGTCATAGGTGTCGTACGCTGAATTTATTCTGAAGGTTTGTGTAAAATTATCAGATCCTTCACAACTTACTTCATTCCCTGCTGGAAGACAGAATTCCTTCTGGTCTTGCAGATGACCAAGTCAGCCCACTGCACTACCACAATGCTGACGAAGAACGCCGTGTGGCAGGTGAACTCCACAATCTTCCTCTGCTCGTAGGTCTGAAAGGTGAAGCAGGCGCCTCAGCCCCAGCACGCAGCTAGTGGCAATGCTCCAGTCCTCAGGGTTGGAGGAGCACTGGCTTCCACCGCCCAGTAAACAGTTACATACCCACTGCTGCCCGTAGCTGTCCTCCACATCGTTGATCCAGCGGTCATCCCAGGTCTCTCGGATGCCCAAGAGGTGAAATGGCAGGAAACCATTCTCAGCCAGAATCACAAAGTAAGTGAAGAAGCCTCCCAGGGCCTGGATCATACCTATGTTGGAAAACCCCTCTGAGTGCTAGACCTCACCCAAGGCCCCTTCTCCACATTCACTCTCCACATTGTCACCTCAGCAGCCCCAGAGAATTCTGGAGTTGGGGACAGAAATGAGTGGGTTTCCTGGATCAGCAACTGATGAAGACACAGGCAGACATGCCAGCCACTTATGTGCTGAGGGATGGGAGGGAGTGTATGGGGCACACTGGGCTCAAGGCCACTCTGCTCTTGAGAGTAAGATATAAAGGTCTTCCTTTTAAAACACTCATCTCCCTCTCTCTATCAGCTGCTACTGTCAGGGCACAAACCCAATAGGAAATCAGTTTTCCTGCTATTTAATCTAAAAAATTATAATTTCTTTTCTACTTCAAGACTTTCACACACTGCCACTTTGCCAGCCAGGGAGATACCATACCTTATGGCCACCCCTTTTCTCTTGCCATCCAATCTAGCCAGGACACCTGAAGTTTCCCAGGACAGAGTCATCATTCTCTCAAAACTAGGTCTTCCTCAAAGATCTGGAGCCTTACTGCCAGGGGTCAACTAATAACCACTGGTCAGTTCCTATACGATGGATGCTAACCCATGCTTCTCTAGCAACTGTTCACAGACCTAACTGCTGGCCAGATCCAGTCACTCATGGTAGCTTTCACCTGGTTCTCTTCAAGGAGACAGGCATTAACAAATAGGGCATTTGGGTTTCCCATCTCCCAGTTTTCCTGTTGACTGGTTAGTCTGCTGGAGCAGAAACCAGTGGAAGATGGGGGTGGGAAGAACCATCATTTGGAGAGGACCCACTGAGCAAATCTCAAACTGATAGGGTTTTATGATGTCAAATTCTGTATCCCATGTGACAGAGGGGTGTTGGCCCCGCCACCCTGTCCCCCACAGCCCCCAATCCAGGGAAAGCGCCTGAGTTGACAAGTGCAGACCCAGGCACTGATACTGCAGAGCTCAGAGAAGGAGGTTGCCACCACTGGTTAAAGAACTAGTTTTCACAAAAGCCACCAGTCAGGCAGCTGAGGAAGGACTTCTTCCATGGCAGAGACTCCAGTCTGGTCCCCATCTCCCTCTATTGCACACTCAGAACTGAACTCAGAGCCTTACTCTATGGCTGAGCTCTCTCATCCGTCACTCTCTGGTCTGAACCCTGTCACAGCGTATCCAGACAGAGCATATCCCTCCAGGCCCTCCTAGCACCTGCCTCACACAGGGACAAGGCTCACCGATCTGTCCATAGGCCATGCTGATCAGACGCTCGTTCACAAGTTTGTCTGTTTTGGGATTTCTGGGCTGCCTCTTCATGATGTCGCTCTCAGCCTGTTCATAGGCCAGGGAGATGGCAGGAACCTAGGGAGGTGAGAGGGAACAGGAGTGGGTATTAGGAACTGCTTACTAGAAAACTCTCACTCCCTCTTTTAAAAAAAGATTTTATTTCTATGTGTGTGTATATGTTGAATGGGAGACCTGGCAGGCACTCCTAACCACTGAGCCATCTCTCTAGCCCCTTGGCTTCTTTTTTCTGAATGTATTTCTTTTTGGTACTTGGAATAGGAATACTACTAGGGAATCCAGTGTTTTTTAAAGTAAAATTATCCAAAGTGAGAAATCTTTTCTGGTAAGTAAATGTGGACAACTGCCCCTAGGACAGCTAACTCAGAGCCAATGATGCTGAGGTTTCAAAGAAACCTGGGCATTCACTAAGAATTTCTTTTCATATACCAGACTCAGGTCCCAGGAACAAGACCTGGTAGCAGCATATGGGGACACATTACCACTACTTGCAAGGTTATGACACTCACGTACCATGTCAGTGCCCAAGTCAATGCAGAGGATGGTCACGGTGCCCAGGGGCAGTGGAATGTTTGCAATAATAAATATCAAGAAGGGGGTGATTTCTGGAATGTTACTGGTTAGGGTGTAAGCAATGGATTTCTTCAAGTTATCAAATATCAGACGGCCTGGAAAAGCAAGATTGTTTTTATTGTACAGCTTGAATAGACAGGAAGACGAGAAACTGAAGACAAGCTCACGAACTGCTCACTGGGATGAGCTGTTGTGGGGGAGCCTCTTAAAGGTGTCTCACCTTCCTCTACTCCAGTCACAATGGAGGCAAAGTTGTCATCCAGAAGAATCATGTCAGCAGCTTGCTTGGACACATCAGAGCCAACAATTCCCATGGCAACCCCAATATCTGCCTTTTTCAAAGCTGGAGAGTCATTGACACCATCCCCTGTGACGGCCACGATGGCACCCTGTCCAGAGAAGGAGGAGGTAGGCGGGTTAATAAAGCCCATTTCTTTGCAGGGATAAAATGAAGGGAAACACACTCAGCAAGTTACAGATGCCCTTCTCTCCCATTGAGGCTGCAGAGACCGAGTCTTGGGACCATCTTGGCCAAATGATAATAGGGAAATGACAATAAGCATATTCTCCCCCATTTAACCCAGGAAAGACCTTGGTGAATGGCACTGTGTTAAGCCCTGTCCCTGCAGGCACTGCAATGGTTAAAAGTTAGGGAAGGATCTTCTGGCAACCTCTACCTCCACTGAAAACAGGAGGACCTATTCTGTTGTTTCATGAGAGTCCACTGGGGGTTAGCTCTGGGCTACAGTATGGCCAAAACCCCCTTTGCCTGGAACTCCCCAATACTCAAAGAGCCTGTTCTCTCTAGTTCGGCTCTGCTTTCACTGGACCCCAGAGCCTGATGCCCTGTGGCCTTTGCAGCTCACTGACCTGCCGCTGGCAGCCCTCCACGATGATGAGCTTCTGCTGAGGAGAGGTCCTGGCAAAGACAATCTCTGTGTGGTACCGCAAGATGTCATCCAGCTCCTCAGAAGTCATGTCCTTCAAATCACTGCCGTGTACTACACAGGCCTTGGCATCTCTAGAATTGGGACCAGGAAAGTAACAAAGGTCACCTGAACATTTGCTAGCACTTCCAAAACAGAACCAAGACCCAATCACTTCCCCATCACTTAAGAACTAGTCCTGTTTAGTATTTATAGACTATCGCACAGATCACCTCATTCAAGGCCCACGGCCACTTCTGGGAGGCCAGCTTGCCACCTCCCTGTCCCCTACTCTATCAGAGGGACTGGAAGAACAGACAGACAAACTTTTAGAAATGGCAGAGCTAAGGAAACCCTTTTGTAAACCCAAATCAGAGCAAGGAAGTCCTAGTCCACACCAGAAGGAAAACAAAACTGATGTCTCCACTATGCTTTTTAATCCTGTGTGCATGTGGGTGTGCGTACACGTGCATGATCTGTGTATGCAGGAATGCATGCCGAGCCACACATGTGGAGGCCAGAGGACAACTTAGCGGAGTCGTTTCTCTCCTACTTTCAGATGTGCTCCAGGGATCACTCAGGCCACGAGGCTCACAAGGCAAGCACCTTCACCTCCAAGCACCTCACCCACCTTCTGCTACCCATTCTACTTTAATGGCCTCTCCCTTCTTTATTGCCTGAGTTACCTAAACAATTGTCCTTTCTGCAGTGTGAAAACTGACTAGGCACGAATGGTCCAGTGGCTAGTTCAAACTATTTATCATCTGACTTCTCCAGTTCCAAGCACTCCAAACATCCCTAAACCTCCACTTCCAGGTTCAGCAAGTGGGATTCCCTCCCCGCCTATTATATCATTACAATAAGAACTCAGAACAGCAGGCACCATGTGGATTAGTGAGACTTCTCTCTATGAATAACAAGGCCACTTTCTGGTAGTCGGGTGCATTCACCACTCCCTTGGTGCAAGCCAAGAAACAAATCGGTCCAGAGCTGAGAAGGGACTATACTTAAGCTTCCTGCCGTACCTGGGGTTCACCTGGTTCACTGGAATGTTGAGGCGAGCAGCAATGTCTTCCACAGTCTCGTTGCCTTCTGAGATAATGCCCACCCCCTTGGCAATGGCTTTGGCTGTGATTGGATGGTCTCCTGTGACCATGATGACCTGAAACAGGAAATTGAATGATATATATCAACTCATCAAAAATGTAGGCAGTATATACTGAAAGAAAGCACAGCTCAGCACAAGATTTTATGACACATGACCACATCCATACTGCATATACCGTATCTCTTTTTACACAAACACAAAAGTCAAATTTTACTAAAGCCATTAAAAAAAGAAAGAAAACCTAATATTTGTTGGACTATATATAATAATGTATATATTGCTGGTTAGCACTTTCACACTCGCTTAGTTCTGAAGGACAACTATAGGTTTTATTTTGTGATCAAGTGCAGGAGTCCTCAGGGGCATCAGATCCCTGGAGCCTGAGTCACAGGCAGTTAGTTGTGAGCTGCATGAGGTAGGTGCTGGGAACCAAATTCATGTCTCTTAACCACTAAGCTATGTCCCCAGCCCATGTTTCTAATTTTTTAATATTTAGAAAAATATCCTTTTAAAAGGAACAAAGTATGAAAAGACATTAATATCAAGCTTCTCAGTGAAGTATTCTCATAAGCGTCTCGGAAGCAGCAGGGTAAACATAGCACAGTACTGAGCCCCTCAGAAAAAAACAAAGACCGAATTACTGAGAAGTTGGTCCAAAAACCGGGGCATGTGCCATTCACTGCATTTCTAAATTTAGACTGCAACCTTTTGTTTTTTTTTTTACTTCAGTTGTTTCTTTTATCTAAAGAAGGTGCTTCTTTATTTCCAATTTCACATATACTCGTTACCCAACATTTTAAGAGTATCTGAGCCTTCAGGGTTGCTCCTAATGCTTTGGAAATGAGAAATGGATAGATAATCCGAGAGAAGGAAAGAGAGAGAGACAGAGAGACAGAGAGAGAGACAGAGAGACAGAGACCTGGAGCAGTGCTCAGATCAGGAACCACATCTTTGAGATGGAGCTAGCGAGACACGAAGGCCCTACCTTAATCCCAGCACTGCGGCATTTGCCCACAGCATCGGGGACAGCAGCTCGAGGAGGATCAATCATGGAGATAAGACCCACGAAGCAGAGGTTATCCACGGGGAAATTGACTTCATCAGTGTCAAACTGAAAGCCTTCAGGAAACTGTTCGTCAGGCAGAAGGAGGTGGCAGAAACCTACAAAGGAGGGTAAATACCTCTTAGGTCTCCAGTGCTCTAGCAGTGTGGGTCAGGTGCAGCCCTTCAACCATCATGCCTGTCTTGGGCTGCATATTAAATGTGGAAGTTTAGCAGTAATACAGAGTCAGTGAACGAACAAAAATGGTCAGAGGACAGACTCCACAAAAAAAAATTATCAAGGGACAGAAATACTCAATGTGGGGAATACTGGAGTGACAACACTGGCTTTTAGCATCATACCATTAGGCTGCTCAGTGTGATGAATTATGTCTAGGTACCTTATCTGGAAAACTGAGGCCGTGTCTTCCTATCTAGTCTGTTACTAAGCACCAGTGTGGGCATTCGTAGGAGCTTCTCTGAAGATGAGCGCAGAACACACGTTCTGCTGTAACTATGTCATATGGTTCCATCATTCTAAGACATAAGACATCCCAGACTTTGCCTTTAGCACTGTGTGACAGTCACAACAGTCTGTTCAGTGGGATAGAAGACATCATGCAAACTCAAGAGTAGATCCTTCTTTCTTGGGGTTTGGGAAAAGCAAAAAAGCAAAATGACTTCAGGGAAGACAGTAATCTTTTGGTTAGACAGCCGTGGGAGAAACACTACCCATTAGTTAGTTAGTTTTGCAGGAAAAGGTGTCTAACCCAGAGAACTAGACTAAGTGATTGGTTCTCAATTATCTCACCTGGAATAAACAAATAATGGTCTTGTATCTATCAATATACAAAATATTGTTAGTGCCACTTGCCCAAATAAACTGGACAGAGGGCAAAATAAATTTCTGAGCCTAACCTAAGCAGCTAACAGGCTATGAGAGTCAGCATTCTGGCTTTCTGGTTTTATGAGTGGAGTGGTCACTTCCCATGGGACAAGAACAGTCACCCCAGATATTACTTAGGCACACCAAAACCTAACAGATTTTAGTTAAGCTTATAGACCATGGTCATAACAATGAGGTTAGACAGTAAGCTGGCATCCCCACCTCTTGCCATACAGAACTGAGAACCATGAAGCCACAGGTCAGTAAACACAGCCAAGTCAGTAAACCATCAAGACTGCCAAAATAACCATTTTCCCCACCACCTACTGCTTTAAACAATGTAAGGCATCTAAAAGAAGCAGGGTGGCTCCCCACTCCCACCCCCAAATTAAGAGGAATATCCAGAAGACACAGAAATTGCTGTGGTTGTCTGCAAAGCTGTGCTCAGGAGCCATGGCAGTCACTGCATACCTAGCACACGCTCTCCAAGGCCTCCTAGCTCTAGGTAGGCATTCTGAAAGGCGTCTTTCAGCTCTTCATCCAGTGGCTGCTCCTTGCCATGGAGGAGGATGGAGCTGCATCGGTCCAGGATCCTCTCTGGAGCACCCTTCATCACTAGCAGGTGTTTGGGCTCAGATGTATTTGGGTTCTTGTGAATGGACAACTGTGGAGATTATTCAGAAGGAAACATTAGGTGGCTGCACGTAGTGATTCAGGGAGAAAAAGTAGGCTTTCCTAAATAGTATTTAGTATTTCCTATAGTATTTACTATAAAGCAAATAAGATCTCCTTTTGGAACCTCTAAATATCTCATGATACATGTTGAATACTACAGAAGGAAAATGTACTTACTGTATGCCTAAGTTCACGTGTGCACACACATCTTATACACGCATGCTCACAGAGACAATCATGAACTCTTGGAGAACAAGAGGCTAGTCAACGTTTGCATACACACAATTTCCCCTCTCTTCCAGCCCCCAACTCCAAGGTCTCCAATAACATTCTGAGAGAGGTTTCATTTCTCCAATTGATAGCAAACAAAAGGAGTCTCCCAGATTTAAAGTCAGAGCTTGTGGAACCTGAGTGAAGAATGTCTCTTCCTCTAGCTCATGTCTCCCAGTGCCCCCATGCCGTGTGCGTGTCCCCGATCGGCACACCTGGTACTTGTTGGTGGAGTTGAAGGGAATCTCCACTATCTTGGTGTATTTCTCCCTCATCTCCATCACGGAGCCGCAGCAGACTTCAATGCACTTTAATAGCGCCGACTCAGAGGCATCTCCTGCTACTGCCCGCTGGGAACAGAGACATCGTCTGTTAATGACCTGGAAAGGCTGATTCACAAGGCATCACTGGGAAATACAAAAAGCTGGATGTACTCCAATCTTGTCAGTGGAAGAGAAAACAGGTGAGAAGTGACCCAGACTAGGCTGTTCACAGTACCCCAGGATCCAGGCTAACCTCCTTCCCCATCCACGTCAGCTTCAGGAAAAGGGTGCCTGGAGGCATCATCAGCACACCTCCCTACCTACTGAAGTATATCTTTCCCTTCCCCTGGGTTGCTAAAAAGCCCCACACTCAACACTATTCACAACTGAACACTTCTGGTTGTAAGTCTGGAGGGTTGGGGAGGGGAGAACCAAAACCAAAAAAAGCCAAGATTTCTAGTACCATTCATTGGCCTTCAAAGTGAAATGGCTTGGGGTTCAGAGCCAGGCACAAACTATCAAAGGCAAAGCAAAGGGCTCCATGCTCTAAACCTAATTCAGTTGTGCAAAATCATCTGGACTTGAAGTCTGCGAGCTGGAAGCTGTTACCAGCAGCAGCAGTAGCATAATCAGCTGGAATTTTAGTCACCGTCCTCGCTCTGGGGACACACACCTATGTTTTCTATGATCTACTTACTTACATGGCTACACAACTTACATGTGTTTTGACCTACTAAGCATTTCTCCTGTAAACAGTTTTTATACAGGTGAGTATTTTAGACCTCTGACATACAAGCCTGGACACGCAGGTGAGCACATGAATTCTCACAAGGACAGCAGCCCTGTGTGAGAAGGGTGGTGGTGGTGGAGAGCATTAGAAAGGGGGAAAGAAAAAAAGAAAAGCCAACTATTGAGCAGAATAAAGTTACTTTCAGAAACCTTGCCAGGGAGGGCTTGCTATTATTTTCACAGCTCAGCTACCCAAATACTTCAAATATTTCGATAATCTTTTTTTTTTTTTTTTCAACAAAGATAGAAAATGCCCCACTCTGAGGTAAGGCAAAACACAAAGCAGCCATCTTCAGTGTGACTCCCAAGATAAGCATTATCATTCTTAAACCAACTCCAACCCAACACCAAGCAAACTGCCTTCAAAAAGCCCAACCTCACAAGCCACCTCAGTTATGTCTGAGCCACGCTCGCTTTGGCTACCGAGTTTATACATAGAGAACTCCAACAGGCAAGCAGCGTCACAGAGAACAGATGGGGTCCGGGAGCCTCATGTAGCACCTGGACATCTGTAACTCATGGGTCTTGTGGGACTCCAGTGGCACTTGAGCAACCCAGTAAAATCCCAGCCATGCCAAACTGCTTGAGTATTCCAGGAGGCTGAGACTGTGCCTTTATCTTATTTTTGCATCATTAGTAAGCAAGCTAAGAGCGAGTAAGATAAGGGAAATAGCTAAGCTATTTTAAGAACATAAATGGCTTAAGGGATTTACTGGAATCTAGTGTATCTAAACATGCAAACACAATTAGAATCAGTAAGGCAGCGTCACTGTCCCCTAGGTTAGGTGCTGTCCGAGGGACAGGGGTAACCTGGTCTCCTGAGGCTTTTCACCAAGAAAGACTTTCTCAGGTCTGATCTTTACTTTCTTTTCTTGTCTTCCCCAATGAGTATGGACTGCAGGCACTGAAAGCACTATGAAACTCTAGGCAACACAATCTATGCTCTAAGGAACAAAGGTTCCCACCAAAGATCTCAAGCATTCTGCAAGTACGTTGTTCTACATACAAAGGCAAGGTATTGTTTGGAAAGCATGGTGGCATTCTTACATTCTAACCACACCCTTCTCCCCATCCCCACCCCCACTCCAAACAACCAGACAGGCCATAGCACTTCTCAGGGGCATACCTTAAGAATAGGCAGGTTTTCCTGGTTAGCCTGAAACACTGCCCTGTTACAGAGACCAGCAATTCTGGACAGAGCAAACCAGGTGGCTGACGTCTTGTCAAAGGAGACACCTGACAGATGGGAGCAAGAAGACATGAAACATGATGTGTTGACTTTTTAAAAATTTATATGTGTGTGTTTTCTGTGTGTGCGTGCATATTCGCATGAGGTGCTTAGAAAGGCAAGAAGGCATCTATGCCCCAGTGACTGGAGTTACAGGCACTTATGAGCAGCCTGACATAGGTTCTAGGAATCAAACCCAGGTCCTCTATAAGATCAGCAAGCACTCTTAACTGCTGAACCATCTCTGTAGCCCCAAGACTTGCTCACTTTGTAGACTGTGCCATATTATGAGTTTTAGTAAAGCCCCATAAAAATCTGAAGTGATACATCCCACTTCCTAATTAAAGACATTAGCTTCTAGTGGTTCTTAATCATGTGCATAGGGCAGATGAATGGTTCTACTTCCTCCCTCTCCCTTTCCCTCCATCCAACAATAAATACAACAAAAAGACCAAATCAGTGTCATGGGCTTAAAAAAAAGCGAGTCGGGCGGGCAGGATGGCTCAGAGAATGAAGGCTAGCATGCTGATCAGGAACCTACATGGCAGGAGAGAACAGACGCCTGCAAGCTGCCCTCTGACCTCCACCTGTGTGCAATGGCACGCCTGTGCCATTATATGCACAGAATAAATGGCAAGCTTCGGTGTAAGGTGGGCTCCAGCCTTACCACTCTGATTCTCTGTGGTGTCCGCTTCATGGATCTGATTGTCAAACCACATGTGGGCCACTGTCATCCGGTTCTGAGTCAGAGTTCCAGTCTTGTCTGAGCAGATGGTAGATGTGGACCCCAAGGTCTCCACAGCTTCCAAGTTCTTCACCAGGCAGTTCTTCCTTGCCATGCGCTTGGCAGTGAGCGTCAGACATACCTGCAGACAGGGCAGGCAAGAGAGGGATATCACGCATCCAGGCTGGAGTGCTACACAAACTCCACCACATCTTCATACAGAAGAAATCTGTTTAAAATTCAATTTCTCCAGCCTTCTCCCAAAGTCATGATGTCATGAAGATGGTAGGAACTTCCTCCCATCTCCAATAAACAATGGGATAAAAAAACAAAACAAAACAGAATTTATCAAGTCTATATCCTCCATACTGACCTCCAAGTTACTATTTTCTTCCATTGTCCTAAGCTAGATTACATGGTGACTTGAAAACACGATATGCTTTGGGGTTTCTGATAAACCTGTGCTAAGGTTTTCTCTGTCAAAGTTTACCATGTGATGTGGAACCAAAGACAGCACAGACATAAATATAGAAGTTGGCAGCTCCCTGTAAGAGGCTCATGGTTGAGCCCTGCACCCACGCAAGCTGATCTGAGTGATGGCAACTGCTGCTGTCCCCAGGCATCTTACCGTGACAGTGGCCAGCAAACCTTCTGGCACGTTGGCTACGATGATACCAATGAGGAAGATGACAGCCTCAAGCCAGGTGTACTCAAGGATCAAAGAGAGAATGAAGAAGGACACCCCCAGGAACACGGCCACACCCGTGATGAGGTGGATGAAGTGCTCGATCTCCTCAGCAATGGGGGTCTGGCCGCCTTCCAGCCCAGAAGCAAGCGTGGCAATTCTACCCATCACAGTGCGATCCCCAGTGTACACCACAATGCCTCGTGCAGTTCCTTGAAAGAAGGGGTGTGAGGACTGTGTCAGCCAGAGGCCAGAGAATGTGCTTGGTTTCAAAGAACACACACATATAGATAGATTCCCGTCCTTTATTTAAACAGAACCAGTTTTCTGGGTAGATGTCTGTTTTAAAGCAGAGTCTGGTGAAGGGACTGGTACACACTGCCAGGAGAGCAGAAGCCACACTGGCCTATTGCTATCAGCACAAACCATTGTGTGGATGAAAGCTGAACTTCCTGGGTTTTCCTGGCAGCAGGTGAAGTGTCTCTGCTCTGTGCAGAGGAAAGCTGTCAGAATGGAGCCAATGAAATGAGGAACTGTGCTCCGCCCCTCTCTCTCTCCTTCTGTTAACACCCACAATAATACTATGACATGCCAAAGAGTGCCTTAAATAGCTCACCTTCCACACAGTTGGTTGAGAAGAAAGCAATGTTCCTTGTCTCCAAGGGGTTCTCATTTGTGAAATCCGGGGATCGAGTCTGGGGTTCTGATTCACCAGTGAGTGAGGAGTTATCCACCTGTATGTGGCGAAAATAGCACCAGGTGATTCCCCAGTCTCACCATGGGCTGCTGTGCCCATGTCTACGGAGCTGAGCTAGCCAATAGAGGTCGCCTGGGTCACCTACCTTGCAGCCGTTTGCAGATATGATTCTGAGATCAGCAGGGATTCGGTCCCCACCTTTCACCTCCACCAGATCCCCGACTACGACATCCTCTGCGTTGATGCTCATTTTCTCTCCATTTCGAATCACGAGGGCTTGCTTCAGAAGGGAAGATGGTTGACACCGTTAGAGGGAGCCCAACAAAGCAAGGGCAGAGTTTAAAAATAAGAAAACCAAGTCACAAATGCGCTTATCCCAAGTTACCTGGGTCTACAGCAAAGACATCATTTGTGATAATACAAAACCCTGCAGCTCAACAGTGACCCTAGAGCTGTTTCCACACCACCCCTGCTCTCTGAGACTGCTTAGACAACGCCACTGAATACTTGGACTGTTTTAATGTCACATTAATTTATGTCATGAGAGCTGTCAATCTCCCAAAAGGGAAGGATGAAGCCACAGGTACCTGAGGGACCATGTTTTTGAAGGATTCCATGATCTTGGAGCTTTTTGCTTCTTGATAATAGGAGAAACAGCCAGTTATGATGACTACAGCAGAGAGCACCACCCCGAGGTACAGCTAGAAGGAAGCAGACAAGTTAGGCCCCAGAGGGAAAAGTCAGGTAGCTATTTCTTACTAAGTAAACTGAGTAAGAAACACATCTGGAGGGGTCACAGCTTCAGAAATAGGGAGCTCATGTCTTCACATTTATCTCTCTAGAGCCTGTGGGCAGGAGCTCAGACACAGAATCAGTGACAGATCCCTGGCCATTAACTTACTGAGCCTTTTCAAATATCCTAGTTGAGTCTATTTCTCCTGCTTCGTGAAAACAATGATATCTTTCCAAGAACTTCTAAAGAACAAACTCTTCTAGGCAAGTCCAGTATACCTAAGTGCAGAGCTGAGCTGTGCCATCAACTAGTGGGAGGCTCAGCCAGGCTAAGCCCCCAGCAGAGCTGCTGTCACCCTCAGGCAGATACCCTGTAGAATGACCCAGAGTGGAAAAGGAAGGGATAAATGTGACCCGGGGAGAGCAGTCGGGTCCAGGAGGTGACAGCTCTACTGTAACTACACAACTCACATCATCGTTTGGCGGCTCCTCTTCTGTAGCACTTCGGATGCCATAAGCCAAGAAACAAAGAATGGCTCCAATCCACAGCAACATGGAGAAGCCTCCAAATAGCTGCCGACAGAATTTGACCCATTCGGGAGTAGTGGGAGGGGGTGTGAGGGCGTTGGGGCCATCCCGGGCCAGGATCTCAGCGGCCCTTGCAGGTGTCAAGCCCTGAGGAGTAGAGAGGCGTACATCAGACAGAGCATGCCAGCATTTGTAAGTCATCAAGCTCTTCTGACAACAAGAAATCCACAGAAGAAACAGGCTCTTGGCTGCAGAGCCAGGTGAAGCCCGGCTAACTCCCCCAAAATAAGCAGGGAATTCCAAAAGACAAACAAACCCCATTCCCTTAGGAACCCATAATACCCTAAGCCCTCATTTAAAACTCTTTTTAAAAGGAACTGTGGAAAATCTGAATCAGGTTGGTTTTTCCCCTAAGTTTTATACTGAAAAAAAAAAAAAATCTCTATTTTTAACTAACTGGTTTGGTTTGCAAGTTAGGAGCTTTGAAGTTTGTCTGTACATTGATTCTATAACGGGGAGGGGAAAATCTAAAAACAGGGGAGCAGGAAAATTTTTCTGCAGGAATCTAAGTCTTATTGAGCTAACAGCCAAGTTGTGAGTACAGACCTTCATTCTCACAATGGTAATGAAAACACTGGCCGGCAGCAAGGGGCTCAACCCACATGCATACTTTAGCTAACTCCTGGGAAACCTGTGAGTTTAACAGTGCTCACTGGAAAGGCCACTGCACAGCAGTCTGCATGGTCTAATGGGCCTGAAAACCTTTTTCAGAGGCAGACACAAGACTCACATTAGGAGCAAACAGGATTACTTCTATTCTACTAAAATATCAGGTTAAAAAGAGACAGAACACATTTCTGTCTAAAGTGTGCTTGGTGTCTGTTATTTTTTAACACTGGCGGTACCTATTAAGTGTGGGAAAAGAAGAAATAGCATGAGAGAAAAATCTGTGAATTATTCAGCATCCCTTTCTGCTTCACATGGTTGCTGTGGTACCCACTGTTAGCACAATAAAACAACGACCTAACAGCTGAGCCCCATCTACACCCCAAGCACTGGGTTGGAGCCTGCTTAATTTAATGACCATCTCTTACAGGCTATGAACCCCAGTTTACAAAGTAAGGGGCCCACAGTGTCTGAGCTGACTGACTTGGGAGTTCCAGATAGCCCACTAACATAAGAATCTAATAAAAACAATAAATAATAGGTGAAATGCTTAGAGAAGGTGGCCTGGCCCACAGTGAGCACAGGGTCTGAGTAGAGTGATGCTCTCTCTGAGCACAGAGGCAGTTGTTTCAAAGGATCGTTCACAGAAATAGTGACACCCATCCAAGTCATTGTACTGATTGTGACTGGAACAGGAAATATCACCTTTTCTCAGACTGTTTTTCATAGTGGTAGTAGAAAGAAAACTTAAAGATACAAAACACATTTTGGGGGATGGGGGTAAGGTGTGTTTTGAGATTTGTACACAAGCTGGAAATATCCCACAGGGTAACGGAAGTTCTGACATACCACCATGAACCAGGCCAAGAAAAGTACGAAGACGCTAACTGCTAAAAACCCAGCTAGCTGCTATATGTCTCTCAAGCTTTACAAACATAGACAAAGTGAAAGAGCCTGGCTTTGGAACTACCTTCAAAACCAGGTGCTCTAGAAAACAGAAACTAACGTCTACTCCAACAAGTTTTCAGGGAAGAAATGGCTACATAAAAGCCCAAGTTCTGTGCATGTCACATAGCCAACGGCGGCTGTCAGTACCTGTACGGAACAAAATACCACAGGGAAAACTATGGTTTGCTATGACAGGCTTCAAATGAGTACTTACTCGGCTCAAATCCGTCCCATATTTACGATGGAGTTCATCCAGGCTGAGTTTATGGTCGTCCTAAGGGAAAACAGAAAAAAAAAAAAATTATACACCCTAAAATCAAAGTCACCCACACTATTCATCCCTATTGAAACTTTCTTCCCACAACTGTCTAGGCTAAGCAGCAACCTCACGTCTCCTGAGAGAGCTTCCTCAGGGAGAGTCAATGCTGGGTGACACAGGTCCATTGTCACTTGCTGAACTGACTCAGAGAAACCCAACACCTCTTGGATGTCTAGGGCAGCGGCTCTCAACCTTCCTAATGCTGTAACCTTTAATGCAGTTAGTTCTTCATGTTGTGGTGACCCCCCTGGCTATAAAGTTTTTCCATTGCTACTTCACAACTAATTTTGCTACTATGAATCATAATGTAAATATCTGATATGTAACCTCTGTAAAGGACCACTTGACCCCAAAATGGATCACAACCCACAAGTTGAGAACCACTTGTCTACAGGGGGACCTCATCTGTCCAGGTTGGCTATAGATGGGTTAAGTCACAAAAGCCTCCTTAGCTGTTAGCATGTCAGCATACTTCAGAGAAAAGCAGACTGTGGTACCAAGAACATTTCCATTGTTTATGGAGGGGAGACAAAGACCTCGTTTAACCCTTTAATAGCTTTCAGAATGAAGACTCTTCAGCATCAACCCTGTCAGCTCTCTGCCCTAGGCTGGTAGCAGAAACATACACCCACAGGGGTCTAGTGCAACCAGTTCTTAAGAAAAACCACAAAACCAGCTTTCCTCCCAGCACTTACCATAGACACTTCCTTTTTGAGTTCATCCATGTCCCTTTCCTTCTTAGCCTTTTTGCCCTTTTTGTCGCCATGCTCTGATACAGCTGCAGGCTCATACTTGTCTCGTCCAACCTACAGATGGGAGAAAGGAGAAAAGAGAGGGTGAGCTCTGTGCAGCACCTGGGAACTAAAGGTGTGCAGTGTGTGTGAGTGTGTGGTGGAGGGATGGAAGCTACAGGGACACAGTCGGAACAGTCACTGCGTTAATATTCAGCACAACACAACCTAGGAGCTTACACTACGCAGCACCTCAACAAAGCCATCGATGGTGGATTAGTGCCACCACCACTAAAGGCATCTCGTGTCCACCCTAGGGTATTAAGAACAATGGGGAAGTTGTAGCAAGGTTCATATAGCCTTGCTAGGGCAACCTGCATTTGAGGTGAACAGCGGCTATAATGTTAAAATCTCTACTTTGCCGTCTTCTGCCTTGTCCGCTGAAGGAATGAAACCATGCTTCCATTAGTAATGTTGATGCCAGTCCAGGGCCTAAGTTTGCACCAAGAATCAGACAGCGGAGAACCTGAAGTCCTGGGCCCTACTGGTTACCAGTTAAAGAAGTTCGAGAGAAGTCACCAACTCCTAAGGATGGATTTCCCTTTGTACAACATGATAAGGACAGACAACTCAGTCAGTACTTCTGAGATTTAATGACCTAAGTGCCAGTCACTCTGACATTATGATTAGATTCTTTTTCGCTGCAGAGCCATTATGCACAGTTTAAGCACCATTAATGTTCGCATAAAGTTACTGACTACATTTCACTTTTTCAGTGAGAAACAAAACATCTAAAAATCCCTAAAAAAAATTTAAATAAGCTACAAAAACAAAAAAGAAAGGAAAATGAAAGAAAGGGAGTCTCCACCCCAGTCTGTAACCTAAAATAAAATCTCCCAAAATGAAAGGCCCTGGAAATGTTTTGACACAAGCAGGATGCAGGAAAAGCGTGTGCGTTATCGCATAATTCACAGGATCCACCTACGCCTCTCAAAACTGGAAGGAGTTTTAGAGAAAATGTTGATTCTATAGTTTAAATTTAGATCATTCCACTCCCTCACCCTGTTAGAGCGCTTGAGCCGATCTGTATGAAAGCAGAACTTGGTACTCTAAAGTCAGTCCATGGAGAGGGCTCTCCCCTGCAGGCCACCTCCCAGCTGGGGCGGGGAGAGGCTGATGCTAGCCCCTGTCTTACATTGAATGCTTGGTGATGCTGTTGCTATTATTTCGTGGGTCTCTCTCCTAACTTTAAGTAGTACATTAACAGCTATTCAATCTATACCTGGGAACTCTCCCGTCTACATTGGGTTTTGTTGTCCCAAATGAAAACAAAACCCCAAAGCATGTGTTTCAGCCATTTATAGTTAGTAAGAAGCAAATAAAATACAGCATTCTCCTGACTTTGGAAGGCTAAAAAAAAAAAAAAGCCTGCTCAGATTAGTGGGTGTTAGAGAAGTGGGTATTTGTGACGCTATTCAACACCGTGTGACTTGACAAATGACTTCTTCCTTGAGAGCAGGGCACTTGAATCTTCATCTTATCTGCAGAGTGGAGCTGGGCAGAGTGGAGGACAGTCAACATTCCTAACATTCTCTCTCTCTCTGCTCTGGAGTCAGTCTCTCTGAGTAGAGCTGTGTACTGGAGTTAGGATTAGACACTGCTACATGCATTGAAGAAAGAGCAAACTAGAGGGCTCTGACCAGAGGCGAGCAGATTTCTCTACAGATGTGCCGGAAAAGTACAATGCTGAAAAGGCATTACATAGATGTCAACTCACGGCTCCTTTACATATGTGGCCAGATTAAACTGATATTTTTTTTTCAAGATAGGATTTTTCTGTGTAACAAGCCCTTATTGTCCTGGACTCCCTTTGTAGACCAGTCTGGCCTCTGCCTCCTGAGTGCTGGGATCAAAGGCATGTACCACCACGCCAGCTTAAACAGATACTTTAAATACATTTTAAAGCAAGTTCAGTTTCATGGAAATACGCTTCCATAAGGAGCAGTGTTTTAATCCCCCAGCCTCACGGTCTGTGTGCTTTGGTTATTCTTAGACTTCTCACATTTTCCACTGCAAAAGGGAGAAGAGAGATACTGGCACAGGCCAGCCCTCCCTGGACACCTTCCAAAGTTTTATCAGCCACCACAAAGGCAGTGTGTGGCCTGTACCTTCACAGCTATGAGAGTAAAGTTGAGGAATCCATATGTCCTTAGAGACAAACCCCTGTATAAAGTCATGCTATTTAAGCCACTTTTAAATGGGGACATGTGTAAAAGGGACATGGAAAGTATTAACATATAAAATCACTTCTTTCAAAATCTTAATTTTTCCAGTAGGCAATGTTTGTCTAAAAGAACTAGGCAGCTTATCCGATCAGTTCTTGCCCACAAGTAAAACAATAATTTAATGTTAGTTCTTCCTGGTGCAGATCAAGAGATCCTTAGGTTCCTATGGGCACTCAGAACTGTAATTTCAAAGCTGAAAAAGTATGCGTTTGTGGTATGGGGCAGGACAACATTTTCCTTATTTCTTTTAAAAACAAAGGTCACAGCAGGGAGTGGTGCGGTGTTCCCTCTGCGGCTCCACTGACCTGCCCGCTTGTTTGGGCTCCAGGCTCCGAACTTCTCCTTTCCCAATTAGAAACCGAGATTGCTTCTTCACTCTGCCCCACAGAGCCAGAGTGACTAACTCAAGTGACTCCCTTTGAGAGTCTCTGAGCTAAAATCTGGAAGGGGCATTCAACAGGCTGTGCCATCCTCAAAAGGGCAGTTGGTTAAAGGGGTTAGTAAGCTAGGTTATTAATCTTTTCCATCCAAATTTAGTAACTAGGAAGTTACAGTGAGGCATTATTTACTGCATGTGACGACACTTCATGGCTGAGTGTGTCATTA
This sequence comes from Rhabdomys pumilio, assembly GCA_030674055.1. Lineage (NCBI taxonomy): Eukaryota > Metazoa > Chordata > Mammalia > Rodentia > Muridae > Rhabdomys > Rhabdomys pumilio. The sequence goes on along the minus strand of JANHMN010000001.1, from coordinate 52,966,867 downwards.
TTTCAACCTATGTGACCTACAGATTCTACCTTCCCAGAGATTCCCAAAGCTACTGTGCGCTTTGGACACGAGGAAGATACATTAGAGATGGAAAGAGAAAACTGTGGACAGGAAGAACAAAGGACAAAACAGATATGGAACAAGACTTCATGCTGGCCCTCACAATAAGGAACAAGAAATCCCCATGACCTTTTAGAGTGGAAAATGTTCCTTCCTCTTCTTCAGTTAATTCATCACTTACAGGAGGAAATGTGTTTGGGGAAGGTAGAAGACAGCTACAAATTTACCAATAATTACAATCACACTGAGGGTCACACACCTACACAGCTCACACACACCACTCACACAGTCACACACATACTCTTTCTCACAGATACACTGCCACACACATACAATTTCTCACACACTTTTACACAAATACACTCACATACACTACAGTAAGATTTAACTAAGGATCTTCCTCCCTAGTAGATTGTCACTCAAGGCTACACTGGCACCATCTCTGTCCTGTGCCCTCTAGAGCACCCACTAGCACCCAGGGGTGCCTTCTAAGGCTTCCACTCAACAGAAACACCTCTGGTTCTACAGCCAGAGCACTCAGGAGGCCACTTCCAGACTTCTGAAATGCCCTCTGATTTGCCCAAAGGGCACTTAGAAGCTTAAGAGCCCCAATCACATTAGCCAGGTCAGTGGATGGTGCTTTGAATTCTTGCCCATGCCATTATCCTAGCACTGTCACTTACCAGCTACATGTCGTTCAACAGTCAGCCTTAGACACCTGCTTGGTTATAACCATTAACTTACCTAAGGCACTCGGATAGTTTGGTTGGCAGAATCTGAAAACAGAACACCTAACAAAACAGAACAACCCCCACATTGTTTCCAGAACTGAGAACAAAAGCTTTTGACTAGCAAGAGAGGCTACAAACATGGCAAAGTAGCTGCTCCAAATGTTGCTGATTCACAGCTGGCCAAGAGGGCTGTGGAGACGGCACCTTCAAACTCAATTTGGCAAACTCCAATTTGGCAGGGAAGTCAGACACAGCCTGATTCAGCTACGGAAGGCTCTGCCTAGTTTTGGCCAACTGTTAGTATAAAGTGGGGGAGTATCCCTCAATTTTCCTGGTTCTCATATCAAAACCTCAAACTCAGCTGTCTGTAAAGGTCCTCTGTACAGCGCTACGCAAAGGTCACTGTGATAACCCAGTCACAGCACACATCGCTGACATTCCTTGCTTCCTATAGAGGTAGGTTTCAGAGACATGTTAAACAAAGTATCAATCTGGCCTAGTTTGCTACATTTCCAACTGATCCTCAGCCTAAATGGCTTCGTGTGGGTTCATCTTTTCTAGCTGGGGACCTAAGGGCTGTACCAAAGCCTGTGCTAGGTGAGAACTGGCAAACAGACAACAATGGATGAGACAGTCATGGTCCTTTGGCTGTTCTCCAGTCCACGGTGACACTTTTGGAATAGTAATTCTCTGCAGAGGAGGTAACCAAGGGGCACCTCAACCCCATACCATGCCCTAGGAGGTCCCTCTTCTCACTCCTGAAGACATGCATGCTGAAAAATGTACTCCTACAAAGTCAGAGCACTGGATCTTTTGTGAACCCAGTTCAGTATCTAAACTTGGGCTGTACCCATCCGTCACAGGAATGAGATCAACTGTAGCTCCAGCCACTGGGATCCCTCATCCCATGGGAGCATCATCTAGCCTACCTCCCTGGTGAATTCTTAAACAACCCCTTCCAGTCCACCCTTGCGGCCACAGAATGCACCATGACCATTTGAAAAGAAAAATTGTAAAGTATGTGAAGAATCACTATATTTTAGATTTTCTTCCTCTTAAAATATATATTTTTTCTTCTATTTACTAAAAAGCGCCAGCCCCATGGGACATTTGACCCCTGCAAGAGGCCTGAATGAATGAAAACGCTCTACTCATGCCTTAACACCTTCCACCTGCCCTCTCCCATAACCCCCACTCCCCTTCTAGCCCCATCACTCTGGTTTGAGAGAAAATAGCTTAAAAACTGGAGCCAGCATTGCAGAGGGGCCGTCAGTGTCTAGGAAGCCCTGATCACTCTTTACTAGGTAGGTTGGATGTAGCCCGGGTAGCAAACAGACTGCTGGGCTGAAGAGAGCAAGGGTGCTGAAGGCCTACAGAAACACAGCTTCGTGCCATGGACGCATGACAGGGAGCATGCAAACAGACAGGATGTGCACCCCAACTGCCCCAAGGCTCTGAATAACACCAGGATAACAGACTGGAAAGATAAACACCAGGGCCCACGGATGACAAACCATTACAGTGATTACTAGTCCCCAAATAATGAAGGCCCCAAAGACAGAGCCTGAGCCACCATCAATCAACCTTTCAAATCACCAGCAGAGAATGAGGCTGCTGTTACTAAATGGAGTTTGAGTAAAATCTGCTAAGAGAAAATGCCCAGATACATTTCCTTGTAAAGTCACATACCAACTAGAGTATGAGGTCTATTGTTTTTTTTTTTTGTTTTTGTTTTTGTTTTTTTCTTTTTTTAAAAATCTCTTTGGCTCAGGATCCATATGAAACCAAACCAGGGTGAAAGTGTGGTTGGGGTGTGTATGTGTACACATGCGTCCTCTTTTCTACTTCACAGAACCTGTTACCCTAAACATCCAACAAATACATGTTAAGACTGTCTTATGGATTCCTGACACCAGATTTCAGCACAGCTAATGAGGTGAATCATATGCAAAGAACACTCACTCTGACTCCAGCCAAAGAACACACTTCCTCTCACACTCTTAATTCAAGGCAAAGTGAGAACGTTCAGACCCAACTCTGCTCGCCTGTCCCAAATATATATGTAAACGAAGGGTTGTTTAAAGATGCTACACTGTAGCATTCCCTTTACTTCACAGTACTACCCACTAGCCATCTTCTCAGAGTAATCTAGAATTAGACAGGGCTGGCGAAACAGTCTGCCCAGTGCTTTGTTATCCAAACCCAGCCACTCTGATTACTGTGAGCCCATCTGATCTGACACTCGGATTTCTTCTTCGGGCCTGCTGGTTGGCAGGAAGCCCTGGGCACCAATGTTCTAGCTGAGAAACTGCCGTCTCTCCCTATGACACTTTCAAGAAGTTAAAAATGACCACTGATCATGGTGAAAGTCTTCACTTGAAATGTGAATGGTGATGGAAAGTCTAAGATGCGACTGGATTTGCTTGTCAGGCAGTGATACAGTGCCCAGTCATGCCGATGAATAGTGCCCTTTGAGGAGCAGTTAGCAGGATTTCTCATTTTTTCCCTATCGCTAATATTTCTCAGGGAGGGGAAAGGAAAATTGTTCTAGAGCCTTGAAAGGGCCTGGGACTGAAGAGCAGTAGTTTATGAAGGTCTGTCCGTATCCCAGGCCCAGTGACGTAGTAAGCCCCAGCAGTAGCAAGTACACTGATATGGCACTCACTCCAAAAAGCACATAGATGACTCCACTTGATCCTCAGGGCGAGGACTGTACATCTGGCCAGACCTGAAACCAGAGCTTTGAGGCTTTGCTTTTTCAAAAAACCTGCTTGTCTTCAAACGAAGCAAAAATTTAACTTAGTTCTTCATACAAAGTCCTTCAGGGCTGTTTAGTTAATGGTTCCCTCTCACTATTGAGGTACTCCTAAAAGAACAGTCTGTCGAGAAGAGAAAGTCACTTTTCTGTGCACTTGTTGCTAAGTAATCCTCAGGCGTTGGTTTTGAAGAGTTCAGGGATGGATCAGTGCAAGTGCCAAGTCTCTGCTTCAACACTGGGTCTGCTCTTTATTCGTAAATGTGATTTTAAGTTTTAGCCCTCAACTGGATAAACGCCCTACTAGATCTTTATAAAGCTTTTTTGGGTAGGGCGGGGGGTGTTTTTTATTATCTTGGGTTTATAAAGAGCAACCTCCCCATTTCTTATTCTTCCACCCCAAGGTGAGTCACCATTGTTACAAACTTGCCAGCAGAGAATGCTACAAATTACAATGGAGGCGGGGAACCTTCCAGGCAGGGAACTGTTTCACTCTCAGGCAGTATGACTGGCAGAGAAAAGGTGGAAACAACCTCACAGCCTCTTTCTGTTTTCCCGGACTTCCAGGATCAGCCCCAGTATGTCCTGTAAGCGCCTTACTTGTTTCTGTCCAGGCTGGGCCACTTTCCCCTGGGAAGACTGCCTCACAGGGTTTTGAGTCTAAAGTACTAGCTTTATAGCAGCCAGTGGATATTTAGTCACACTTTTGAGTTTAGCTCCAAAAGGGCAGCTGATAATGTTACCCTACAACCAGGATTCCTGCTGACATGTGTACCTTGTGTCACCTCCACCCAAGCCTCGGAGCCTCGTTCCCTGCCTGGTCTTTAAATCACTACCCATAAGCAAGGATTTCTTTTCTCAGCATCTAAGTTAATATTAAACCAAATCCAGAACTAAAATGAAAGGCTAGAGAGACCCTCCCTTCTCCCACCGTTTATAAACTTTAAACAAACAAACAAACAAACCCGGCATTTCAAAACAATTATGATGTGTACCTTTGGTGTGCTAAACAGTTGTGGGTGGTAGCCTCATGAGGATTTAAGCCAGTCACTGGCAAAAACACTGAATAAGAAAGAAGGAACAAAAATCCTATTTTATCCAGGAATGATTCAGCAAGCTGGGCCTTCATTTTTCTTATCAAATGCTCAGGACCCCAGTTATGAAAGCCAGGAAGAATCATCTGGAAATATCACCCACACCTAGACCCTAGATGGCACTTGAGAAAAGGGGTGGGGGTGGGAAGATCACAATGACCTTAAAAATTAGCTGTCCTTAAGCTTCTTGGTTAACCAATTATCAACAGGGCTTTAGTCATCGCTCCACCCACATTTTAATCCCCATGTGGAAAAATCCCAACATTTCAGTATGAAATATTCCTCTGGCCAGTTTGCCATTGAAAGTCATTGAGAAAGACCTGCACTCATACATGAATGCACGCAGGCAACCTAATATCAATTTATCAGAGCACTCCAAGTACTAAGTACTCTAGACATTTGTTGGGGGGTCCATAAAACACTTAGGTTGAACTTAATGAAACTCTCAGTTGAACTGTTACTGTACCTCTTCAGTGCATATGTCCTAAGGCCTAAAGGCATAACTCTGACTTAAAACGTCTTCCTGGATTATTTATTATTACAAACACCCCAATTTCTTGTGGGGGGAAAACTTTGCGAGTTCTGTACACAAAATGCTGCTTCAGAGGCAGATCCGTTATGTGTAAGCTTGACAGCAACAGGTTGCTCAGCACCTGTTGTCACTAAACAACTCTTTGACCTTGAACAAGTCATTTCACCTTCCTAGGCTTCTGTCTGTCTTTGTACTCCCTGAAAGCTGCTCAAGGTCTCCAAATGACAAAGAGACTTTTTGAAGAGATGGGAGATAAAAGATGGGGCTTTAATGAACAAATGGTTTATAGGAACAGCTTAGATGGCATGTAGGATGGTGTGACACATAGATCCGGTTTCCATCATGGGAAGTGGAGGCTAGGAGGGAGTCAGTCCTTTGCCTGGATGCTGCATAAGCTGACCAGCCCACACTGGGCACTGCCAGGGTCACTATTCTCTCTTCCTGGCCCACATCTTATAATCATCTCTTTCAAGTCTCCAAAGAATGTGCTTCCCCCCGCCTCCATCTCAGTACACACCAAGGTGCCTTAGGACCTGCAGAGTGTCTACAGCTTGTCTGCTTGGTCAGCCCTGAAGAGGGTGGACTGGACTCTCCCACCTGTATTCTCATGACTGGTGCTTTTTCAACCTAGGAACTGATATTTTCAGAGTTATTTTTGTTAAGTTTTTATCTGCTGCTTTGAGGTCAGGACCTAACTCTTCCAAGGTGAATGGCAGTAATCAAGGTGGGAACTCAGCGTTGTTCGCGCCCCTAATTCCTCATTCTCTTAGGGAACTGCTCTTGGGTGAGACAGCAGTGCAGGAAACTCACATGGCTTTTCTAACACCATCAACTGCCCAGTCTCCAGTCCTTTGTTAGATTGACAGTACCCGGCGGCCCTGGAGGGTCAACCTGGCCCCTTTTAAGAATCGTGCCCTGACATAATCCACACACCCCTCCCCACCGTTAAGACGACAACACCAATTACCAAAGGCACATCCTGTTATGGACAGTGGCCCATTTTAAAGCTCTCAAAAGTATACCTTAAAGGCTATCTTTGGGCTGTGAAGTCACACCCTTTCTGGCACCAGCTTCACTGGGCTGGTTCGGCCGAAGGGGAAGACAGTTTTTTTTCCTTTGGGGGAGGGCGGTCGCCTCTGCGGGGAGCTGGCCGAGCCCCAGCGCCTCCAGGAGAAGGGAGTCTCGACCCGGAGGCTGCCCTCGCCGGCGCCGGGCCGCGGCGAGAACGGCCACCGCGAGGGGGCCCTGGCGGAGCTCCCCGGGGGAAGGGGAGGAGCGCTCCTTCCCCTGGGCACGGTGGGAGGAGGGAGAAAGGAAGCGCAAGGCGCGCGGTGAAGGCGACCGGAGGGCTCAGGCAGGGCAGGCGCCCGGCTAAGGGATGCCGCCCCGGGTGCTCCTCTTCCCAGGCCGCTGCCCGCGCTCAGCACCCGCCCCTCCATTGCCCAGAGCCCGGTCTCTAAGCTTCCTCCCGCGCCCCCGCCCGCGGCCCGGGCTCGCCAGACACTCACCCCCTTCCCCATGGTGGCGGCGTTGCGGGCCCCGCGCCGGGTCCTGTGGCTGGAGACTAGAAAGAGGAGAGAGCAGCTCCCGGCCGGGAGAGCGGAGCCGGGGGAGCCGAGAGGCGGGAACTAGGGCTGCCGCGGGAGGAAAGAGGGAGGACGGCCGGCGCCCCGGACCGAGGCCGCCGCTGCTGCCGCCGCTGCTGCCGCCGCTGCCACGTGTCCGCCTCCTCCCGCCGAGGCTCCGCGCCCCAGACCCAGCCGCAGCTCGAGCCCGTGCCTCCTCCTCACTTCCTAAAATATGCAACCTGCGTGTGGCTCCGCCCACGCGTTCACGTCACCGTTACCGGAGCAACCTGACACCGGCTCCAGCTGGCTCCGCCTCCGCCTCTAACCCCTCCCCGCCGGGCTCCGACCGCACTAGCGGCTGCCTGCCCGGGGCTCCCGGCAGGAGGGCGCCGGGGCCCAGGACGCGAGTGTCTGGGTCTCTCGAGGGCTACAGAGTGCGCCCGCCTGCAGGACACCGGAGACTTGAGTAAGCAGCCTGCAGAGTAGGGTGCAGAAGGTCCACAGTGGGTGCGGCGCAGTCTGGGCTAGCCCACTTGCTCAGCGTAGCTTTTCTAGAGCGTAGGGGGTGGGGGTGGGGGGTCTCCAGGGGCCCGGGTTGAACAGCAGCTACGCGACTCCGAGGGATTCCTCTCTGCAGAATCTAGGCCCGCACCTATCTGCGGATAGTGCCTTCACTTTGATTCCTTCGTCCTGGGGTCCTCTTACCACTTCTCACTCAACCACTAGAGAAATGATTCAGAATATATACACACTCGCGCGCGTGCGCGCGTCATTTGCACTTCCCTTTCCTTATGACCCCAAATGACTATCACAAAAAAAGAAGCCAGTAAGAAATTCATTCACAGCACTGTATGAATGGAATCTTCTTGCAAAAGAGGAGGGGCGGTTGTTAACCTGCTTGTCGGAGAGATTCTCCTTTTTATGGTAGAGAAACTTGAAACCTAAAAGAACACCCATCTTTAGTAAAAGAGGTGGCTCAAGCGTTTTGAAAAACGCTCTGCAGCTCCGCACCTCCCAACAGCAGAGCCCCATATCATCCACAGCATCCGTGGTTACCCTGAGGGGCTCATCAGTCTCATTTCCAGCCAGTCGCATCTCACTCTTGGTCTGGCAGAGTTGCAGGGTGGGGCTTCTCATTTCAGTGGCTAAGCAGGCACTGTAGTGGCTGAAACTTAACATTAGAAACAACAAAGTATTATTATTATTATTATTATTATTATTATTATTATTATTAATTACCAGTGTCAGGAAAGCAAGCATTCTGGGAAAGCTTAGGATGCAGAGGAGAAACTCGATTTCCATCTCTGGAAATACCTAGGAGAAGCAAGGAAGACATTAACTTCTTAGATCTAGACCAATCAACTTCAAGCGGCAATGCTTTGTAGGATGCAGGGCTTGCAAAAAAAAAAAAAGGGGGGGGGGGGGGGGGGGGAGGTTTTGTGAGATACGGGGAGCAAAAAAAGGGGGGGGGGGGAGGGGGGGTAAAGGAAGGAGAAACACCCAAACAACTAGCCACAGTGTTACCAGTTCTTCCATAGAACGATTCTCAGCACGTCTTAGAAACAACTGTTGCTCATACAACTGTTGCTTATAGCAGAAGCCAGCCTTTATCTCTTCCATGGATCTAGAGACTTGATCATATCAGTTTGGGGCTTAGAGAGAAGAAGAACTATAAGCAAAATTTAAAATCACGATTCTAGGGGAAGACCCTCCAAATCCAGAGCACCAGTAACAACCCTGTTCAACTGAAGGCCATAGAGTGTTAGCTAGACTTAAGAAAGTCCATTTCTGTGCCTGGCAGATCACTTTCATTGTGCGGGAGGCTTTGCTTGCTGAAGACCTTACTTTAAGATTTATTACCCATAAGTCCTGATCTAAACGGGAAAACACAACAACTAAAATATACAAAGCACAAGCCTGAACTCTGGTCCTCCTTACGCATCCACTCACTCATCAAGATAAACCTGATGGGTCAAGACGATGTCTTAACTCCACAGCTGCTTCATTGCAGCCGTGGGGTGCTGAGAGCCTCTCAGGAGACCCTGGGTTTCTAGTTGTATTCAAGGGTGAAGAGAGGGCAAAATAAGTATGGACGTCTAATTAAACCCTGTATTTTGCTCTTGACTTCATACAATAATTTTTAACCTGTCCTGGAGTTCTTACTTGGCTCTAAATGGAACAGTGAAACTGCCCCTGACCGTGTGTGTGTGTGTGTGTGTGTGTGTGTGTGTGTGTGTGTGTGTGTATGTGTGTGTATGCAGGTGGCTTTGAATTTGGAAACTTAAACAATCTTTGAACTTCATACTTTGGTGTCTGAACATAGAACCAACTTCCCATGAAAAGTGGATGGAAAGACTCCCTGCTTTGTTGAAATGCAGAGCTGTGGATGTGAGTAGAGAACTAAGTAAAAGCAGTGGTGGCACACGCCTTGAGTCCCAGCACTTGGGAGGCAGAGGCAGGCAGATTTCTGAGTTCTGAGGCCAGCCTGGTCTACCGAGTGAGTTCCAGGACAGCCAGGGCTACACAGAGAAAACCTGTCTCCAAAAAACCAAAAAAAACCAAAAAAACAAAAAAAAGAAAGAAAAAGAAAAAAAAAAGTCACCTATGGATCCCCAAAGCTTAAAAAAATTAAAAAGGTAGAGGCAGTCAGATCTGTGTGAGTTTGAGTCTACAGTTTGAGTCTATCAATTTCCAGGACAGCCAGGGCCACACAGTGAAGTCCTGTCTCAAAAAAAAACAAAAAAACCAAAACAACCACCAACAACAAAAAACAAAACAACAACAACAACAACAAAAAAACAAAAGAAAAACAAAACAGCACAACAACAACAAAACACCCGAACCAAGTAAATTCAAGGCACGGTTAAGACGGAAGTATGGCGGTCTCAGGTGTGAGAGGTACACCTTCCAAGGAAGGTGATTGAAAGTCTTTTCTTGAAAGGGACCCCCCCCCAACTGTTCTCAGGAGAGATTTCTGAATGAAATCTTAGAAATCAAAGATGCACGTGCTCCTCTCTTTATGATGACGCAACTGTAGATTCAGGGAGTAATGAACACTAGACCTCCCTGCTTCTTAATCTAGCCACACTTGAAAACTGCTAGCTTGGAGCTTGGTTAAATGGATGAGCTCAGACTCGGCATTTGCAGACTTCAGGGCTGCCAGGTGTGGATGCCTCCAGGAGGAGGCTCTGATCCCAGCTAAGAAGGATTGACCCAATCACTGTGAACAGAGAGTCAGCAGATGTCTGAAAAATATGATGCAAGTCAGGGTTCTGAGCCAAGAACATTAGCACTTAGAGTGAACACTTGCAGAGTTGAATAAACACAACGTTGCAATTAAGGACTTTAGGAGATGGCTTGGAGCCCGCAGCTAATTAGCATTTTCTATAGGAAGCAAATATTTGGGCCATCAATGAGCTAGGAATTTGGGATGATGAGATTTTCCTTGGCCTTGCTTGCCCTAGAGTTAGCATGTAAACATTTATAAGTATCCCTCTTTATGTTCTACCCTTTCCCAGGATCCCCTCTTCTTCCTTCAAACCTTGTTTATCACCTGAAAAGTTCTTCCTAGCTCATTTCTACCCCTCCAAGGAAACTCCATCTCTTTTCTCCTGTTTGGCAGCAGATAAATTGTTGCCTGCTTGATTTTTATTTTTAAAAATCACATCTACTTTTTTTTTTTTTTTTTTTTTTTTTTTTTTTTTGGTGCAGGGCATGTTACAGAATACACAAGAACAACCGAACAACTTGCAGAAGTTGGTTCTCTTCCCATTTTGTGGATCCCAAGGATTGAACTTTGGTTGTCAAGTTTGGCAGCAAGTACTTTTACCCACGGAGCCATTTTACCACCCCATTACTGCCTATTTTAAAAGCACAGTCCATACACATAGCTGGCATCCCAATTGGCAGAGAAATAACTCCAGCTCCTGTAAGCTTTCCCCCCACATTCCATTTGCTACTGAGCTCTTAATTCCTTTTGAAAGCTGCTTGGTGCATCTTTTGAAAGCTCTTTGGTATATCTTCATGTACTAATGGCTATAGAAGACTTCAAGCTGTACCTCTGGGAATGTTGAAGGTTCAGCATACAATGGGTGACTGTCATCGATTATTGTCAACCACAACAGTCTAAATTTTAGGTCCTTTAGTAACCTCCTTTTAATGAAACTGTCACTTAAATAATTTACCCTCATTAAGAGAAGCATTTAAAAATAAGGCAGTAATAAAGGTCGTTTAGCTGTTTCTTCTGTGTTCAACTTTGGTTCCTGAATTTACAAATCAGGATTCTGTTTTCTAGTGTAGTGAGAATTTTGGTTTCTTTAAAAACACAGAAACGTTATAAAGTGTGGGATATGGACTGCTTCAGATTGTCTAGAATAGCTGACTGTAATTTGCCTTGTGCAGGGATGTGACTTTGCCAGTGACATATAGTTTCTGTGATTGTGTGATGTTTGGGATTTTGGGAACTTTTTAGAGGGTATATAAATGCTAGGGCCCCAGTGGTGCTGGGTTATTGGTTGGTTGTTGGTTGCTGTTGGCTGGAGTTTATTAAATAGTCCTGTACAAAGAAGAATAAATAAGAAGATATTAGGTATCTTGATGATCGTGAAGATCAAACTTGTCCTTAAGGAACTTTAATGCCTCTAATCAGCAGGGAGTAGTCTAATGCTAATGTCACTTCCTCTCCTTTCTATCTTTTTTCTCTCCTATCTAGTGTTAGGGCATTGAAAGATGGAAAAAGGATGGAGAAGGGTGGAAAAGAAAAGAACCTCAAAGTAGCAAAAAGACAGCTACATTCTAACATTCACCACCCAAGACTTCTACTCCTTTCATCTCAACCCCCAACACTGTGAAACAGTATAGCATTCTTGCAGTGGAAAACTCACTGTTTACTGGTTTGGGAACGGTCAAGAAAAAGCAAATGGCAACAAGGAAGGAGTCTGGGACTCTGTTCTACAGTCTCATCTTCAGCCGTGCAGATGTGCAGCTTCAGGCAGGCTGAGCTTGGGCAAGCCCTGAGTCTGGATAGGCAGCATGGGTGACTGACTTCAGGAGGGTAAAGCCATGAGGAAGCAAGTGCCATCTCTGGCCCAGACGTGCTCACTATTCTTGGCCTGAAAATCTTCTATACAAAAACAATCAAAAGTGTTGAATGGAGGTTGGTCCTACTGAGAGCAACACTCTTCTAGAAGTGCCAAGATGCCAGAGCTGGGGGTCAGAGAACACACAAATTTTCTTTTTGGGAAAGAGCTACCTTAAGAAGAGAGAATACAAGGCCATCTTGGTGTAGTTTGATTCGTTTATAAAAGTCTGGAAGCTTTGTAATGGTCATAGAAGCAACAGAAAAGTAGGTCAGGCATGAAAATAGTAACCAGCTCAATCCCTAACAGCTTATGTTTAGCCAGGAGGCTGCCATTTTAGTGATGGATGACCCCCATGTGTGAACTCTTACAAAGAAATCCCTAGGATGTGTTCCCTCTTTTACTTCCTCTCTCTTAAAGAGCCTTCCCCAACCCATAACTCTGGTGCTCCTATATTAGTTAGTGGCAATAAGGGCCATTTTATAGAAAACAACAACCCTCTCAAAGCAAAAACAAACAAACAAAAAAAAAATCAAACATCCCCAGAATAACTATGACAGGATCTCCAGGCTTATTACAGAGCCTGACACAATACCTGGTGTTAATGTGTGAAGACCAAAAGGAATTCTCTCTCCATCCTCCAAGCATGAAGCATGAAAGAAAGAAACTGGAGGAGACAATTAGTAACAGAGTGAGAGGAGCCGGATCTCAAGTCGCCAGAGCTCAGAGGAAGATGCAGACAGCTCTGCCAAGAGACAGGAAACATCCCTGACTGGAACTTCAGAGACAGGTTCAAGAGGATCAAAGAAACTCAAATCAAACACAGCACATGGGTAAAATCTTCAGAATATAAACCTGGCCTGTGAACGATGGGTTATCAATTCATAATGATTGGAGCCTGGGTAAGGAGGGAGAGGAGCCGGGGTGACTTGGGGAGGCGGTATCAAACAACCTGTTGAGGATTTAGAAGCCATCCAGGGGCTTGAGCTCCATTCTGGAGGCCACAGGGAGATGTGGCAGGGTTTTGAGAAGGGGTGTGGCTTTGCAAAGATTTCTTTGGCAGGAAAGAAAGGGTGCTAGGTTTCCAGAGCCAGTCTGCTTATCAACGCTCCTCTAGCCCTGTCGAATTCCCAATCTCAAGACATCTGTTCCTCCCTGTACCCTCCCGATGGTCTACTCATTTAATTTTAAAGCACATACAAGATCTCTTCATTTCCAGCATCATCCCCATTATCCACTACTTCCTCCCAACAGTGCCTTCCTAATTGCTGACGATGGAAGAGAAACGGACTGGAGTTGAAGCTCACATTTCACAATCAGTTAACATACAACCCCCTAGCCCAAAGATGGTTAGTTTTCTGGGAAGACGGGGCATTTTCCCCCCTCTGGTACCTGATACATGTTGTTAAATGAAACTCTCAAATAGACCAGAGGCTTTCTGTTGTTGTTGGCATTATCAGAAACCAGTGCTTAATGCAATTGCAGTGACTAAAGAAAATTTAAGCCGCCTGGCAACCAATCTTACAATAAATATTGGCATTATAGGGGATAGAAAAAGGAAGAAGAGTCCAAATTAATGAATAATTTAGCTTCAATCACCCAAAGAGCTCAAGTTATATTTGTTCCTTGTGGTAATGAATCTTAGTGTTTTGCTTTCTTGAAAGGTTCCTGCCAGCTTGACATTTGATATTTGATTGCAGACATGGCAGCAGAGGTAGAGGTAGTGGAGACAGTGGTGGTAGTGATGACAACTTGGGTGTTGCTCCAGATGCTGATGGGAGAGATGAAGGTGATGGTAGAGTTACCGATGATGGTGGTGGTGATGGAGGCGATAGTGAAAGTGATGGAGGTGCTGATGGAGGTGACAGATGCAGATAATGGTGGTACAAGATGGTGGTGACGCTCACAGTGGTAGTGGTGATCAAAACAATTACAATTCTAAAGGTGTAAAGAGTTATCTTGACTCCAAATACCTACTCAGCTTGGGAGATGTAAGGCCCCCAAAAAGGATGAAGAGCCACAGACATCGATGTAACAGAGGAGGGAGTGAGAGTAGAATCCACTTCTGCTCTCCCTTTCTCCCTCCTTCCCTATCTCCAGCTCTCATCCAACAAGCAACTTAGCTGCTGACACACAGCCCACTGGTTCCTCCAAGTCAGGTGGCATGGGGTCACCCCACACCCTGCCTGTCTGAATAGCTGGTTATTACAGAACCTGTTAAGAGCCAGGGGAATAAGGCCACCAAAATGTCGCAGCTGCTGTCCAGACAAGACACCTTCAGAGTAAGAAGCCTGAAAACCCAGGGTCCTCACTGTCGGGGCTGATGTCGCACAGTCTCAGGGAGGAAAAGATTGTCGAATTGTCTCCAAGTGCAATTTAAAACCTACTTTCCTTTTTCCTTTCCTTTTTTCTCTTTCCCAAAATGAAGATGCCATCTGCTAATAAAATTGCTAATTAGCTGGGGAAAGCTGCTCTCTCCTCCTAAGCGGGGACCCAAGAGGGAGCTGTGTTACAGGCAGGTCACTTCTGTTCCAGGAACCAGCAGCAGCCACACCATGCCAGGCAGGCATCCTGCTTGGGGCTGGAGCTGCTGGGAGCCCACACAGACCAGGGACAAACTTCCCTCCCATAGCTCTAATCTCATAAACCAGAAGTGCTCAAACTCAATATATTCTCTTCACCTCTCATTTTTCATAATGGAAAAAAAAAAAGCCGCTGTTAAAGTTTTGAATTAAGAAGCAGTTGCCATCTGGGTAATTGAATTCTGCTTGAAGCAGGCCACCTGGTTCACATCAGCGGCTCTTGGCAGGTATGGAAGTATCAGCACAAACCCTGCCTTGACTTCTAAACACAGGCTCGCTCACATTCCACCGGCAGTGGAGAGACCTTAATTTCTAAGCAGTGACAGCCGCCTTATATCATGTTACCTCCATGCACAGATTTCCCTGGCTGCAGACAGTTGAGAATTACAGCACAAATGGTTGGCCTTGTCGGTTTCTAGTCACATGCTACCTTTATAAACCCAGACTGAACTGCCAGTTCCCTTTGACTTCCTGTTTGGACATCCATGTCAAAGACACACAAGTGACTTAAATCACCTTGCTCTCCTTGAAGAGTCAGGGGGTTGAGTGTTTGCTGTTTTCAAATAGTGGAGGAGGAAGGGCAGCCCTGGAGGAGTGTCAGACTACCCTACCCTGGCGCTTCCTATGGAGCTGCCCACCCCTGTTTTGCTTCTGAAGCATGCACAGCATGAGGGGGCTGCAGCCCACACTCCCTCTCCCACCTCAGAACCACACTCAGAGAATACAGGAATCAGAGCACTAACTGTGTGGCTTCCCAGCCAAGGCTGTCTGGGCCAAGAATGTCTTGTATTTACATGGAGTGACCTTGCTGATGTCATGAGGAAGGGTTGGTGAGGATAAGAAGAGCAAGGAGCAGAGCTGCTGGGAGCTTGGATGGCCACGAGCAAGTCTTGTTTCTTCTGTTCCCGCAGTGTCTGCAGCAGAGCTGGGTGCAGCCAGGTGGCTTTTGCAGACAACATCTGGTTTTTAGTTGGAAGAGGGCCTCTGCATTGGATAAAGAGCTTCCCACAGGTAGTTTGAAGTTTTACAAAGGAGTTTATGGAATAAGAATCTTATAGCAGGAATAACCATCCCAGCTTCCTCCTACTGGATGGGATAAGGCTGAAGGGGTACAAGGGTTTCCTTGCTGCCTTCACAGAGCTGATATTTAATTGCAAAGATCCCTAGCCCTTCCCCTTTCCAGCCACCATGTTGCTTCCTCTCTGTAGGACGACTAGAAAAGAATCAGCTTTGAGGACAGAAATGTTTTGCTTCTAAACAAAACAAAAAGAAAAAAAGAGGGTTATCTAAAACATGCAATTAAAAAAAAAAAAACCCAAGTCCTTTAAAATGGAATTTTCCACGATGGCCTGGGTATTTATATAGTGCATCTTAAAAGCCTCATTTCTCTAGAGAGATGTATCTACTGGGGTGGTGGTGGTTTGCAGGGTGAGTTCAAGGTCAGCATGGGCTAAATAGCCAGACCCTAATCTCAGAAATAGAAAACAAAGAGGAAACAAAACAAAAAGGTGAGCCAGGTGTGGTGGCCCATGCCTTTAACCCCAGCACAGGAGGCAGGCAGATCTCTGAGTTCAAGGCCAGCCTGGTCTACATAGAGAGTTTCAGGGTGGCTAGGGCTACACAGAGAGACTCTATGTCTAAAAGAAAAAAACTCAAGAGATTTCCTTCTTTCTTTCTTCCTTCCTTCCTTCCTTCCTTCCTTCCTTCCTTCCTTCCTTCCTTCCTTTCTCTCCCTGTTACACATATATGGAGCTACATCTAAATGCACACATAAATGCATACTATAGTTTTCAACTGTATCGAATTCAAAAAAGCATCTTTCTCACTTCAACTTGATGTCAAAGTAAAACTAAGTTTTAAAAAAAAACTTTGCAGAGTTTCTAGGTTCAGGGACCAAAACCATTAGGACCAGGGTGGTGCATGCTTTTAATCCTAGAACTGCGGTGGCAGAAGCAGGGGGATCTTGGTGAGCTTGAGGCTAGCCTGGTCTACATACTCAGGCAGAGTCCTCCCTATAAGTAGATAAACCCTGGGCCTCACCTCACACCTTCAGGGAGGTGCCTTACCCTGCTGAATGCCTTTGCTCCCTTTCATATCAGAAGGAGCCAACAGGAGCCTCTGAGGGGAATATGGTGGGCAGTGGCTTGGGTGAGAGGTGATGGGGGATATGCTTGGAATATACACATGGAACATACACATGGAACTTGGGACGGAGAAGTTGGAGTTAGCTGAGGAGCCTGGTCTGGTCAGTACCGACTCCCAGCCAGCTGCTCTCTGATGCTCCGGAAGTCTTGGATCTCCCTTCTTAATCTAATAAAGGGTCATTTGCTTAAATTTAGAAAGCTGTCTTAATATTACTTCATCCATTGTACCTTGTCCTCAAGCATCAAAGTCCTCAACTTTCCTTCTCAGAATGAGTTTTGCCCAGTCAACCTTCCCAATGCAGCTCCTCATGTGTGGTGACCCCGACCATAAGATTATCATTGCTACTTCATAACTGAAATTTTGGCTACTGTTATCAATCGTAATGTAAATATCTGATATGAAGTTTGTCTGATATGGGGTCCCCAAAGGGGTCACAACCCACAGGTTGAGAACCGCTGATCTAGTCACTCACATTTTAAGCCTGGGAGAGACTGCTGTCTCTTTATGTTCCTTTCTCTTGCCAAGTGGACAATATCAAGTCTCCGTGTTCCTGCTGCTGTGGCTTCCATTAGCCTTGCCCCTCTCTCCCTTTATGCAGAATAGCCTCTTCTCTGGTCTGGAATCAGCTAGGACTCCATCTTCCCACACTGGGATCTATGAATGGTACCCAGAACATCAAATCCTATATTTTGGAATATAGGAGTTCTGGGAGGAGATACTGAGTTTAGATCCAACTACTAGATAAGGTACAAGGAAGCTGGAGGGACCCACGGGTCCCAGGAGCCTAGACACGAGAGCTGATTTCCTACCAATGTACCTGTTTTGTTTCAACATAGTTTGGGTATTCTTGTTTTTGTTTTGTTTTGTTTCGGTTTTTTTGTTTGTTTTTCGAGACAGGGTTTCTCTGTATAGTCCTGGCTGTCCTGGAACTCACTCTGTAGACCAGGCTAGTCTCGAACTCAGAAATCCACTTGCCTCTGCCTCCCAAATGCTGGGATTAAAGGTGTGCACCACCACCTCCCGGCTTGGGTATTCTTGTTAAAGGCTGTTTTTCTCATAGCATCCCACTAATAATAAAAGATTGGGTTATTATAGGAGATTCATACTGTGACTGTGGCAGAGAGCTATCCCACAGCCTCTGTGAACATTAAGAGAATAAGGTTCTCTCAGGAACTTCTTTTGGGGGTCACTGAGACATTGGGGAAATATAAAATACCCAACAATACTTGCTTCTTGCCGCAATACATTTCTGGAAGCCACATGGAAACTCCTAAAACTGATCTTCCCCGTGGGATCTGTGTTATAATTGGATGCTGCATTCTTGACCAAAGACTTGGCATCAGATAAATCACAGATACTAAATATGTCACAGAGGCAAAGATTCACAGTTTAAATCAGTAGTTCTCAAACTCAGCTGAGCATCAGAATTGTCAAAGGAGATTGACTAAGAAATACTGATGCCCAGGTTCCATCTGGAACCAGCTGAAGCCCCATTTCCATGGGTGGGTCCAGGTAACCATTTTGTTTTTTCTTGTTAGAGGATTGTATTTTTATTTATCAAGAACTGAGAACAAATAAAGGGAAAACTGTCACGGGTACATAAACTATTAGAAGAGCCACATGGAAAAACATGACGGGAGAAGGAAACTGATGCCATCACATTTAATGTTTAAAAACTGCAACAAATAAAAGCAATTTGGATGAGAAAAGAAAGGGACAAGTTAATTTTGATTCTCTAAGGAGAAAGTCAGACCCACCTCCACCCCATTTGATGAATAGTGAACTATTGCTTTCTGAATCCATGGTTCAAGGATGATCTCTACAGTGTACCAATTCCCAAAGCTGATGAGTAGTTATTGTATGTCCATGAGAAGTCCCGGGTAAATAAGTCTTGGTATATGGGGTTTGTCTAGGAGTCTTTGAAAAAGAATAGGCACAGACCCTGTTTGAGGAGTCTCAAGGAGACAGGATCATGGCGATACTGGAGTTAGGCATCTAGTAGTCTGGAAGCATGGGAATTCTGCTTCTGCAGATACAGCAGCAATTGTATCTGAAATTGTCCTAGCCAGATAAACCACTGAAAGCTGGCAAGCATCTCAGGTTTTCCCTTCTCCTGGCTAAAGCTTAGAGGGTGTAACAAGCGAGCCCAGTCTCTGCCTTCCTGGAGGTAT
Organism: Rhabdomys pumilio; assembly: GCA_030674055.1. Classification (NCBI taxonomy): domain Eukaryota; kingdom Metazoa; phylum Chordata; class Mammalia; order Rodentia; family Muridae; genus Rhabdomys; species Rhabdomys pumilio. The sequence goes on along the minus strand of JANHMN010000001.1, from coordinate 52,948,151 downwards.
AGTCAGGGCAAAGAGGAAGTCCTTCCAGAGGTTGAATGTCCACCCAGGCCGTCTCTGTCAGTGCACTGTCAGGGCAGGAGCAGTTTCCCTTTCAGATTCCAGCTCTTGAAATTCATTGTGAAACTCTGTGATCACAGGCAGAGCATTTTTACAATGCCCCAACGCCTCAGTATTTCCCTTTAAATCAGAAGGGCAAAATTGATCGCCCGCCCCCCCAACCCCCCACCTCAGAAGATATGTTAAACACAAATTTTTCCCATAAAACTATCTCAGCATTCTTCTTAGCATTTTTGAACTTTAAGGGTGACATTTACTGACTAGAATCCAGAAATGGTGGAGAAGCTGTTACAAATGAGAAGAAATAAAATTCATCAGTAACTATACCCAGAAGCCCATAATCACTTTAAATATAATGAAATACAATGAAAAACATTCTCTATCTTTAATTTCCTAGGCTTTTAAAAATAGAAGACCTTAACAGTGAACATTTCTGAATGTCATCATAAAATATGGCTTAAAATATACAGACTTGTGGACCCAGACTATTCAATTTTTTTGACAGCATCATAGTTTATATATTTGTAACAAGGGATATAATATGAATTTTTTTAAATGCAGAAGAAATAATACAAGACCTTTTAAATATATATATATATATATTTACTTTTATTTACAACAATACTGTTGGAGTTTTTGTTTCTTTGGGAGGAGGTTAAGAAGAGATCTCTCCAGGTAGCCCACACTGGCCTGGAAGTCATTCTGCATTCTAGGCTAGCCTTGGATTTGTGGGAAATCTGTCTCAGTTTGCCGAATCCTGGGATTATTGGAGTGGGTCACCAAACTTGGCTGAAGGTTGTTGTTTTGTTGTTGTTGTTGTTTTATGCAAATAACAGTTGGAAACAAAGTCAGAAGCACAGAAAATAAGATTTAACAACAATAAAAAAAAAACAAGACAATTTTCTTTTTAAAGGTCAGTTCATTTGCTTACAGGGAAACAGAGAGCGTACAGTAATTGCTGTAACTACACTCCCACTGACTTCTTAGTGGTGATTTTTATCTTTGACACCCCCTACTGGTTTGCCTGATGATTTTAGGGTTATTGTTTCATTTTTGTTGTTGTTGGTGGTGGGGTTTTTTTTTTTTTTTTTGTCTTAAAAGTTCTTTTCAAAAATTTTTATTAGTTGTCTGCCACCTTTCTACTCCCTGGCTTCTTAATTCTCCCTGAGCAAAACCAAACCAAACCTAAAACCTGATTTAATGGCACAAGTCTACAACCCTAGCACCCCAGAGGATGAAGCAGGAGGAGATAGGGTTCAAGGTCACCTTGGGCTACAGGATAACTTGAAGAGCCTGCCAATAATAATTATTATATGACAATAACTGAGAGGTAGCAGTCACGAGAACAAAACACTTGCATATTTCTTCATATAGATCCCTTTCCCACAGCCCTCCCCCCACATGCAATAGACAGACTTTTACAGAGCTTCTTAACCTGCAGTATGATTCATTCATCCAAGGTCACCACCTCGGCCCTTACATCTCTCCATACTTCGGGGTAATTATCTAAACACAGATCAGGAACGTGTGGATTCACCGGGTGTTAAATCAGGGCAGGGACGCCTTATGAATAAAGTTCCAGGAAGATGGGGTGAGATAGATCTTAACCTAGAGGTTGTTTCTCCCACCAAAGTGTTTGATAGCAGGCTCCAACTGCGACAGAGGTCGCTATTTGATGAGAAGAAACAAGAAACTGCTGTGTGGTATTTAACTCTTAGTTGTCAGTCCAGTAGGTTTTAGAATCACCTATAACACAAACCTCTGGACATATCTGTAAGGAAGGTTCCAGAGAGGCTTCACTGAGGCACAGTTCAGTGAGCTAGAGCCAATTCAAAAGGAGAAACCAATCTGAGTACCAGCATCTGTTTCTCTCTGCTTCTGACTGTAGGTGCTCTGTGGTTGGCTGCCTTCCTCTACGTGATAGACTGCACCCTTGAGCCCGCCCAAAGAAACACTTCTTTTTTTGAGTCAAGTTCACTGGGCATTTTGTCACAGCAAAGAGGAAAGTGACTAACACAACTAAAGTTGTGACCCCATTTTCGCTAGATCTAGGATCCCTTTGTTAATTAACATGACATGGACTGAATGTCCACTCTGCTCTACTACTGATCTATAATGACGATGCTGGAACAAGGAAGGTATAGGAACAAGACACAGTTGGTTCCTGCTCTTACACAGTTTCCAGCCCCGAAGAGATGATCGACAATACACAAACATGAATGAGCAGGATAATACATGATGATAGCTCTTAGCCCAGTGAGGACCATAAAGCAGAGGATCTCAGGGCCAAGGAGAATATGCCCGCCCGGTGGTAAGGGAGGGCAGCTTTTGAGGAAGTACTAGACGTTGTTCCTGAGGCCTGTGCTTTAAATCTTCTTGGCCCATTTCTCTTCTTGGCCCATTTCTTAGTAGCATGGCTCTCATGACTTGATCTTTGTGCCTTTCCTCTGCATTTCAGCTGTGGGACCCAGGAAGGCTTCTCAGAGACTCCCACAGCAAGCCATATGCTCTCCTACTACTTATAAACCCACACTCTATAACGGGCCTTCATTCCGGCACCTTCATTATAGACAGTAGGCTAAAGTTGGCACTGAGAGTGATTCCTATTTGCTTCAGCCACAGTAATCTCCTCTTCATTTTCTAAGATTTCAGTTATGCATGGTCCATCATCATTGGGAAAACACTGAATGGAAAATTCTAGAAATTAGTAATTTATTAATTTAAATAACTTATAGTACATTGCTTTATGGTTCTATTTTGTTATTAGTTGTTGGTAATCTTTTACTATGTCTGCTTTATAAATTATTCTTCATCATTAATATTTGTTTATAGGAGAAAAGAGTGTATATAGGATTTGATGCTGTCTGGGTTTCAAACATCCGCTGGGGGGGTCTTGGAATGGATTGTCTTGGAGAGGAGGGTCATGTCTCTTTTAATATGCATAAGGTTTACATTTCAGTACAGCTAACTTCATTTTACTATTTGGGATTCTGCTGAAATTATCTCTTTGCAGAGGAAGAGTATCTCACCACCCACTTCAGCTTCCGCCTTCACCCAGAACAGATTCCCAGAAAATAAAGTTCCTTAGACTGTTCTAGAAAGTTCAGAGACAGAGATGAGAACTTTGCTCTTTAGTCATGATTCATGAATGCAGGTGTTATCTGTACACACCATTATCAATTGTCTTTGAGATCCCTGGCTAGAGTAAGTTAGTCATAATCTGTAATCATTAGAGATAGGTTGGGAGTCTTCAATTCATCTCTTTATTGTAGCTAATTTGGGTATCTGTTGCCTTCAGAGTCAAATAGCCATTACTGGTTCTCCTTGCCAAGCCCTGTGCAAGACATAGCTACTTAGGGTTTTGTGATGGCTTATTACTCTGTGTTAGGGATATAGAAGGAGAGGCTCAGGTGGATTAGGGGCTCAAAGTCAAAGGTAGAGGGAGTAACACGTGCAAGTCTTCTGACCCCAATACATGGGCTTGCAGGCTGGGGCTCTCTACCTTTCTTTTTACACACAGCATTGACTCACATCTTGAGGAAACTGAGGTCAAATGTAATGTGCACGTATTCATCTTTGTAAAGACTTGTTTCGTTGGGACCACTGGTCACAAATGAAACGTACAGTGGACGTGTTCATGGCACACATTAAATATGATTACAGACTAGAGGGTGGATGCCTCACATCTTGACTCCTCTCACCTCTAATACAACTCTGAAGAGGACACAAATTCAAATAGAGCGTACGGCATTCGTAAGGTTACATATGTGTAATCACACACGATACTTTCATTGTCTATAAAAGACATTATTTATAATGGCAACAAATGCCAAATTTTTAGCAGTATACCAATAAAACACAGGACTGTAGCTCCATTATTAATTAAAGGAAAAAAAAGATGTACACAAGTGATCGGGGAAATACAGTATTACTCTGGTGGCATTTGTCCTTAGATTGGTTTATAGATTTCATTACAATTCAAATCAAAATCATGACAGGAATTTATGGGATTGGGCTAGACTCATTTTAAGTTTTCTATGAAAGTAATAAAGGCTTTTGAGTAATCAGCTCTGAAAAAGAAAAACAGGAATGGGAGCACTCAAGTAGTGAATGAGACGTTCGAGAAGGATGCCGTAAGGACAGTGCGAGGTTTAGGTGCAGAACAAACAATAGACCAATGGAGAATCTCTAAAGCAAGATCACATGAAAAGCAAGTAGCTGCCCAGGCTGCAGGGCACTGGCATAACTCAACACAGCAGCTGTTCTTCATCAGAGCAGCTGTGACCGTGAAAAGCAGGAGCCCTTCACGATTGGGCCTGTTGACTACCAATGTCCCCTCATAGGAGGGAAAGGTGGAGAGGACATGGGGAAGCTCATTACACCTTCACTTGAGACTCCAGCTTTTCCTTCCTGGACCTCCCAGCCAGTTGTATGTAACTTTGTTCCACTTGCACATGGTCTCATGATCTTGGGAGTATATAGTCTGTGGCAGGCTAGTGGAAGAGGGTGACTCCGTATATGCAGCAGTGGGGAAGTCCCATCATTGACATTGGGAGTGGTTATATGACTACCTTGGGGCCATCAATATACCTATAAATAACTCTCCACCCGTGCTCTGAAAGTAAAAATGAAGTTATTAAGTTGGACTTTGGTGGAATGGAGCTTGGGTTTGTCATTGGTCTGTTTCCCCAGTGGAAGGGTTGACAAAACAATGAGAAACAGATTGACAAGCATGGCAGATGGACAGTGTGGTGGTTTGAACGAGAATGGCTCTCATAGGCTCATGTATTTGAATGTCTGGTTCCCAGTTGGTGAGCTGCTAAGGAAGGATTGTGACATGCCTTGGTAGAGGAGGGGTGTCAGTAGGGGTGAGCTTTGAGGCTTCAAAAGCCCACAGCAGGCCCCACTCTCACTTTTTCTGCCTCTTGCCTAGGGATCAGGATGTAAGCGCTCAACTATTGCTTCAGCGCCAGGCCTGCCTACCTGCCTGCCTGCTGCAAGTTCTCTGCCATGATCAGGGCAAACCCTTTGAAACTGTAAGCAAGTTCCCAAATAAATGCATCTCTTTATAAGTTGCCTTGTTCATGGTGTTTCTTCAAAGCAATAGAGCAGTAACCAAGAGGCTATTTGGAATATGCTTTGGAGAAAATCTTATATGGAGAAAAATACACAGTCCAAGTCCTATCCTATCTTGATCTATTAACAAACAGCCTCAAGATGGATTAATGACAAAATACAAAAGAAACACTCTAAAGCTAATAAGAGATAATATTGGGATATCTGTCTGCCCTTGGATGGCAGAGAAAGTTTTAAGTAAAACCTCAAATCTTTCAAGAAACAAATGGTTGGATTTCAACTATAATCAAAAGCGGAAGACTTGAGTCCAGTGAAGGATACCCTAGACAAAGTGGACAGTGACAAACGGCTGGTGACACTCTGAAAAATAGTTGCAAGGCATGAAACCTTTAAAGTATCTGTAGCAGCACGCACAGAGAATTAGTGGCAATTGGCAATAAGATAGGAAAACGGAAAAAATTTAAAAGGACTGTAAGAGCTGGGGAGAGAGCTCAGTGAAATGCTTTCTGTGTAAGCACAAGGACCAGGAGTTTGATCTGCAGAGCATGCATGGAGACACTGGCCCTGGCGGCGAGGGATTGTAACCTCAGTGCAGGGAAGACAGATACAGGTGGTTGGACAGCCGAGCTGAATCAGCAAGTTCTAGCCACTGCAAGGCCTTGTTTCAATAAAAACAAGGTGGACAGCACCTAAAGAATGATACCTGGGATTGACTTCTGGCGCACGCGCGCGCGCGCGCGCGCGCGCACACACACACACACACACACACACACACACACACACACACACACACAGGAGAGTAGGCAAGCATAGACAATTTGCATATTCTGTGAAGATATGATGCTCACCATGACCAGCAATCACAGGGGAATGCCACAGGGCACTATTGAAAGGAGGCCATATTGTGAGCCTGGCAAAGTCTATGCAGCCAGCCAGGAGTAAGTGTTGCAGAGTAGAAGATGAAAAAACACTGAACACTGCTCTTCTAGACAGGAAGCGGCACAACAGATTTTACAGAAATTACATGTCCATAGACCTATAATTCAGCAATCACTTTCTTGTAGACATATCCCAGAGGAACTGGTCACTAGCAGAAACTGCACATTCCTCTTTGTGGGAAATATCTCTGACATCTAGAGCACTGTAGATACAGTATGTTTACAGAGATGTTCACAAAGTGATATTTCAAGCAAGGCAAGCATGCGTTCTGAAGTATATAGATAAAAACTTCTGGTGTGTGATGGAATAGAATTCAGCATGCAGAAATATAAACTAGATTTACATGTAGCACATGGGTAGTTTTCATAAACAATGTTTGAATAAGAAATCAAACAGGACTTATAGCTCCATTTGATTTACATATTTTAAAACATAGACATACACACAGTCCCTTATGAGTGCACATTTGCCTAAACAAACACAGGCAAGCTGGGCCGGAGACTGAAATACACTAGACTTGGAGCTGTAGCAGAGAGCACCCTAGGGACTGAGGATGGCAGGCGCCATAATTAGGTTCAGTTGTTCCCTTGACACTCTTAGGACTAGAGAACCTCAGTTGAGGAGTTGTCTCCATCAGAGTGGCCTGTGGACATGTCTTTGGGGGCATTTTTTTTTTATTGCTAATTGCTGTAGGAGCGCTAGTTGATGCAGAGGTGGCACCATCTCTAAGGGAGCTGGGCTTGGGATCAGTAAGATAGGTAGCTGAATGTGAGCCCAGGATCAAGTGGTAAGTAAGCAGTGGTCTCCCATGGCCTCTGCTTCAGTTTCTACCTTCAATTTCCTGTATCTAGCTCCTGTCCTGGGTTCCCTTGATGGTGAACTATAACCCATAAGCCAAACAAACCCTTTCCCCACCATGTTGCTTTTGGTAATATTGTTTATTGCAGCAACAGAAAAGCAAACCAAGATAGCGAAGAAAAAGGGTAGAAATAAAACGGGAGTCTACACCAACTAAGAAGCATATGCTGAGGAATGTCAAAGAATGGAATGACTCCAAGTTTACGAAAACCTCAAGGACTTCAAGAAAGAGATAGCTTATGAATGAACCATGGGTAAAGAAATTCATGCGCACGAGGCTGGAGAGCTCAATGGTTAAGAGCACTTGTTCTTGCAGAGGATCTGGATTTGGTTCCCAGTACCCATATGATGGTGTAACCCCATTGCTGGGGGCTGGGGGGGGGGGAGGGGAACACGACTGATGCCACCTTCTGGCCTTCACAGGTACTGCATCTACATGGTGCACATACACACATACAGGCAAAATGACCATACACACAAATAAATCTAAAAAAAATTTAAAAGACATTCATGCATAAAGGTAACAATAAATTACTACAGTTGCAAGAAGAATTTCCCACTGAGAGTGAAATTGGATCAAAATGTGATGAAGAAATTGGGAGTAGATATGATCAGGATGTACTGTGTATGTGACTGAAACTGACAAAGACAACATACAAGCTATTTTTAGATGATAGAAAGGCATGTCTTACATTTGATCACTTATCCACATGCTTGCTATCCACATTAATAAAAAATTATATTAAAAGTGGCTCTCACTCTGAGGCCAAGTTGATGGTAGTGACCACCTGAAACAATTTTCAATATATTAAACTGTACCTTATGTTGAAAAAAATGAGGCTACAAAGTTGTCTGGGCCTCCAACATTTGTTTTAATTTTTGAAACACTTAGAAAGAAACAGATTTTCATGTATCATAATTGAGTGCTTGTGTAACTTATGGAAAATAGCTTCATTTAGATTCAGAAAAGACAAAAAAAATATAATGGTGAAAAATCTACCCTTTAGGGGCTAGAAATGACTCATTGGTTAAGGGCTCCTGCTGCTACCCCAGAGGACTCCAGTTAGGTTCCCAGAACCCATCCTAGGCCTGTTACTCCAGCTCTAGAAGATCTGATGCCATCTTCTGGTCTCTGAAGGTATTTACACACATACTCACGCATGCACGCACATGTGCGTGCAGACACACACACACACACACACACACACACACACACACACGCATGCACACATACACACACTCATGCACACAGAAATAATTTTTTTTAAAAAAATCCATCTCTTAGATATTTCTGACATGCAGAAGTAGATTATCTGAGCAAGAAGAGATGACATATTGGTTTATAGGTGACAATATTGGGTCTAAACAGACGGGACGAAATTTAGTATGGCTAAGCATTAACTCTAGCACTTAGCTTCAACAAAATCAATGCCCCAGTTGAGAATGAGGAGGCCACTTCCACAGTGGTCAAAGAGAACAGGATTGCAGGGTAGTGAGTTGGGTGACGGTTTTGTTTTAGTCAACGGTGCAGTGTGGCTGACAAAAGTTCTGACAGCATCAGTGAAATGCAGAATGCGAGCACAGGCAACCTCCCTTACTGCAGCCAGTTGGTCAAAGGTCATCTGGATGATTACATACAATAATGGATATCAAAATCTTTTTATTTCTTAGTGTTGGGGTTGGTTGTTTTTTATTTTAGTTTTCAAGTCAGGGTTTCATGTGTCACCTTAGACACTTACTCAGTTAAGGATAACCTTGGATTTCTAACCCTCCTTTCTCCAGTTCCTAAGTAGAAGGATAATAGGTATGGATGCAGAATCAAACTGTTTTTATGTGCAGGCTTTGTGCTTCATGGGCGCTCTACTACCTGAATTACATCTCTAGCCTGCTTTGGATGGTTATAAAATTGATGCATTTTGCCTATTAACATGAGACGTTCACTGTCATGATCTACTGGGAGCTGCAAACTAATGCATAATTAAATACCACCCCTTCCCCAAACTAGAAGCACTGGGATAATGAAGGGCTGGGTAGGATGGTGATAGCTCATTTGGTAAAAGTGCTTGCTACACAAGCATGAGGTTTTGGATTTGATGCCTAGAATCCGTATGATGGTGTGGGCTTGGAATCACAATGCTGAATACTGGAAACAGGAAGATCCCTGAGGCTTGCTGGCTAGCCAACTAGCCTGCTTAACCAGTTCCAAGCCAAGGGAGAGACTCTGTTTAAAAACACCCAAGGTGGATAGCTGCTAAGGAATGATACCTGAAGTTGACCCCTGACCTACTCTCTCTGTCTCTCTCTCTGTCTCTCTCTCTGTCTCTCTCTCTGTCTCTCTCTCTCTCTGTCTCTCTCTCTCTCTGTCTCTCTCTCTCTCTCTCTCTCTCTCTCTCTCTCTCTCTCTCTCTCAAGTCTGGTATGGAGCTCTTGAAACGCTGTGATTACCCATGTAAAATGGAGTGGCGTTTGGCAGTGCTTAAAAAGTTCAGCATAGGCTTACTACATGACTAAGCAGTTGTGCTCCTACATTAGATCGGACTGATATTCACGCTTCCATCAATGTGCTAAGAGAGATGAATTCAGTGAATTTTATGGTGTAAAACTTGTGTCATTGCTGTGAAGAGGGAAGTACCTGACAGAGGCAATTTAAGGGAGGGGGTGGGGGTGTTATCTGGACTCACAGTTCCAGGGTGCAGTCCATCACGGTGGGGAAGACTTGAGGCAGGACTTGTGAGGCTGGTTCTTACTGCATCTGCAGTCGGGAAGTAGAGCCAGAAGACGGTTTGCTTTGTCCTTTATATTCAGTTCCAGGACCCCAGCCCACTTGATGGAGCAACCCACATCGAGGATAGGGCTTCCTACCCCCATTAACCCATCTAGAAGCTCCCCCCCTCACTGATCTTCCCACCTAGATTCAAGTGATTCTGCATCTTGTCAAATTGATAAGCAACATTACACATCGTGGTGTTCATCAGAAAAAGTCAGGAGAAGAAAATAAAAACAAACAATGAAGAAAACATAAACAAACACAAATGTCCCATCATTCAGAAATAAACTATGGTCCCCACAAGGGAAGATGCCATTCCAGGTATCTCCTTAGACTGAATGGCAAGGGCAAGGCTACAGAGCAAGGGAGAGAAACAATGTTTCACTGAGCCGTCCTTTGTTTTCCCATTATAAAGCAGAGTTGGCTTGAAGTTAAAGGAACCAGTATTGTAGGACTGAGGCTCCTGGACCTTACTACTCAGGTCTGTAGTTCCTATGTAAGATCCTGGCTGATACTGCAAATTCCCAGTGCTTCTGTGTTCTCCTTTACTCAAACAGTGGAGTTCTTGCCACACAGAGAGCATTCATGAAGGACTTTAGTAGATTACCAATTTATAGTGAACCCCTCCACAACCCTGAGACATCTTTAGGCATTGTCTTAGTATGGATTTTACTGCTGTAAAGAGACCTCAGGGCTATGGCAACAATTATAAAGGAAAACATTTCACTAGGGCTGGCTTATAGTTTCAGAGGTTTAGTTTATTATCATCATGGTGGGAAGCACGGTAGCATGCATACAGGCAGACATGGTACTGGAGACAGACCAGCTGAGAGTTCTACATCTTGATCTGCAAGCAGCAAGGGGAGGACTGTCCTACTGGGTATGGTTTGATCATATATGAGAGCTCAAAGCCTACCTCCACAGTGACGCACTTCCTCCAACAAGGCCACACCTACTCCAAAAGACCACACCTCCTAATAGTGCCATTCACAAGCATTCAAACACATAAATCTATAGGGGCCATAATTATTCAAACCACCACGGGCTTACAGAGTGAGAAGACTAGGATAATGACAAATTCTAAACCTTGACACTTAAACAATGGTTATGGTTACTGGGAAAGAAGTGTGTGTGTGTCTCACTATGTTTTAACAAAATACATAACCACAAGGATTTGCCAGTATATCATACAAAGAAGAACTATAATAGAGCCGAAGTGCTTTGGTAGGTTGGATAATGGCTCCCCAAAAGGTACCAGAACCCCCAAACCTAGGGATATGTTACTTTACATGCCAAAATTATTAAAATTATGTGATTAGCCAAAGGATCCCTCAAATATAGGATAATCCTAGATTATTAAGATTGATCAAATTTAATTATTATTAAAAGACCTCAAAGGAGGGCGGGGGAGATGGATACAGAGAAGAAGACATGGAAACGAAATCAAAGCAGACAGGCTAGAAGGGAAGGGGTGGGGAGACAGACAAGTGGGAACAAAGGAGAGAGGGAAGATGCTTTGTGGCAGAATAAGATGGAGAAAGAGGCCAGAAGCCAGTGAAACCACCAGTCTTTAGAAGTTGGGAAGGAGGAGAAAATCAATCCTTCCCAGAGCCTCCCAGAGCATCTCTGAACTTCTGGGCTTCTGACTTCCACAATGTGTAATAACAAATTTGCCATGTAAGCCATTCAGCTGGTGCTATTTGTTTTCTGAAGTAATAGAAAAGTAGTGTAAATTATGCAGCAAATATCAGACAAAAGAAACTGAAAACTGTTGCTGGAGGGAAAAGAGACTCTTTCCCCTTGGTCTTCCTCGGTGCACGTAAACATATGTATGTAACCTGAAATGTACTGTGTTAATCTATTTTCAGTGTCCAGATCTGTGGTTTCATCGTCATTATTTTTTTACATTTATTTATCAGGTCTGTGATGTGGGAGTGAGCTCAAGCTCGGGGAGGTCAGAAGATGGATTTTCCTGGACAGTGTGACAATTTTTTCTTTTTTTGATTTTAAGGGAAACTGCCACATAGTTTGCCAGCTCATCATATCACTTTGCACACCTACAAAGAGTGCACAAGATTTCTGTAGCCTGTGCATTCTCACCAACAACAGTTTTTGGACTCTTTTTTTGTTTTCTCTCAGTAGCTGTCGCAATATATCAGATAGCATCTCACTGGCCTATTGATTTCTATTTTCCTAATGGTTAGTGTTGTTGAGCACCTTTCATGGGCTTGCTGGCCACCAGTGCATCTTCTTTGGAGAAATGTTGTAGTTTGCCTTCAGTTGCTGTGATAGGCACCATGACTAAAAGCAACTTGGGGAGAAGAGGGCTTACGTCATCTCACAGCTTACAGTTTATTATGAAGAAAAGCCAGGGGAGGAACTCAAGTCAAGAACCTGGAAGGAGAAACTGACACAGAGGCCATGGAGAACAATGTTTACTGGCTTGTTCCCAGTGTCTTTCTCAGCCTGTTTTTTTTTAATACAACTCGGGCCCACTAGCCCAGGGGTGGTAAGCCCACTTACAGCAACCATTGGTCAAAAGACTGCCCTCCAAACTTGCCCACTTGCCAATCAGATGGAGACATTTTAATTGACATTTCCTCTTTCTAGTTGTCTCTAGCTTGTGGAAAGCTGGCAGGCAAATACACAAGATCAGTAAAGCCTAAGGGCACAGGGCCTATGAGCACCCTTCCCTCATGTTCTTTGTGTGGAGACGGAGCTTCCCCGTGTAGCCCAAGGCTAGTCTGGAACACTTTGCCACCTGTAGGCCACCTTGGCAATGCATTTGGGAACTTCCTGCCTCAGCTTCCAGAATCCTGGGATTAGAGGCATGTACAGCCATGCCTAGCTGTTTGTCTATTCCTTAATTGGATATTTTAGTATTGTTGGATTTTAGAAGTCCTTTAAATGTTGATCCTTTATCAAAAATGTGGTTTATGTATATTTTCACTTTGTAGATTGCTCATTCCCTTTGTTAATGCTGTCTTTTGATGTGCAGTTTAAAGAATTGAATGGGGTTTGCTGGGCGTGGTGGTGTCCACCTTTAATCTCAGCATTTGGGAGGCAGAGGTAGGCGGATCTCTGTGAGTTCAAGGCCAGCCTGATCTACACCCTGAGTTCCAAGCTATCCAGGGCTACATAGTAAGACCCTGTCTAAAAACCAAAAGCGTTCAAGAAGTCTTTTTTAACAATATTTATTTATTTTTATTTTATGTGTATGAGTATTTTGCCTGCATGTTTGTGTGTGTGCAGTGCCCAAGGAAGTCAGAAAAGGGCTTCAGATCCCTTAGGATGGGAGTTAGAGGGGAGTGTGAGTCACCATGTGGGTGATGGGAATGAAACTCAGGTCTGGTACAAGAGCAGCCATTGCTCTCAATGACTGAGTCATGTTTCCGGCTTAAGAAGTTTCATCTTTCTACTAGATTACATTTAAAAAATCACTGCTCCATTCATTGCTATGAAGCTTTTGACTCATTCTTTCTTTTTTTCAGTTTTATTTATTTATTTTCATTTCACATGCATCAGTGTTTTGCCTACCCTGTATGTCCATATGTATGTGTGAGAGTGTCAGATCCTCTGGAGCTGGAGTTACGGACAGTTGTTAACTGCCATGTGGGTGCTGGGAATTGAACCAGGATCCTCTGGAAGATCCTGCTAATCTGGAGCCAGTGCTCATAAGCACTGAGCCAACTCTTCAGCCCCAGACTCATTATTTCTTGTAGATGTATTATGGTTTAAATTTTTTGTTACCTCTGTCTGTCTGTCTGTCTGTCTGTCTGTCTGTCTGTCTGTCTATCATTTAATCTATCGTGTGTGTGTGTGTGTGTGTGTGTGTGTGTGTGTGTGTGTGTGTGCGCGCGCACATGCACACATGTGTACATCACTAGGTCAGAGGACAACTTGTGAGAGTGGACTCCTTCCACTATATGAATCTTAAGGACCACACTCAGGTCATCAGGCTTGGCAGCAGGTTCCTTTATCCATGGAGCTATCTTTCTGGCTTCTTATGAGGTTTTAAGTTCTACAGTTAGGTCTTTGATTCATTTAGAGCAAAAAATTTTTTTATGTAGTATCAGGCAAGGGTTTACTTTTATTCTTTCATCTGTGGAAATCGAGTTTTTCTGATACCAGTTGTTGGAAACAAAATGGTCTTTTCCCATTGAATGGTTTGGTTCAGTCTTAGGCACTTTCTTGCTGCTGTGATAAGACATGATGATCAAGGCAACTTATGAAAGAAAAAAATTACACTGGGGGCTCATTGTTCCAGAGGGTGTGTCTATGGCCATCAAGCTGAGGAACATTGGGTCGTGTTCCTCAGGCAGACATGATGCTGGAGCAGTAGTTCAAAGCGTACTTCTTACCCACAAACATGAGGCAGAGGTCCAGCTAACTGAGAATGAGGGGAGTATTTTGAAACCTCAAAACCCACTTCCCCCAATAAGGCCACACCTCCTTATCCTTCCCAAACTGTTCTACAACTAGGAACTGAGCATTCAAATATATTATCCTGTGGGGGCCATTCTCACTTTAACTACTGCAGGTACCCTTGTCAAAAATCATTGGACAAGGCTACTGAGATGGCTCAGTGGTTAAGAGCACTTACTGTTCTTTCTGAAGACCCAAGTTAAGTTCCCAGCACCCACATGAAGGCTCAAAGCCATCTGTAACTTAAGCTTCAGGGGATCCAATACTCTCTTCTGGCCTCTGTGGGTTTCAGGTATGTTCAATGACACACATGTGGAGGTTGACCATAACATAGGAAAACTGGTTGTCTCCTTCTAATATGTGGGTCCCAGGGATGGAACTCAGGTCATCAGGCTTTGCAGTGAGCACTTTTACCCACTGAGTTGTCTTGGCAGGCCATGTAATTTCACTATCAGTATAGACACACAGCTGTTTTTGTTTTGGTTGTATGTTGACTTTGCGTCCTGCTATTTAGTTGAATTCATTGCTTAGGGATGATCATGGTTGAGTCTTTATGGTTTTCCCCATAGATTATATACCCTGTGAAAGGAGATACTTCTATTTATTCCTTCTAAATTTGGTTGCCTTTCATTTCATTTCTTGGATTTCATGAACTATATTCAAAAGAAATGGGAAACAATGAACCTTTTGATCTTGTTCCTGAAGGAAAAAGTCCAGCCTTTGATTCCTGAATGTGGGACTTGCTCTGAGTTCTCTTTCTATGTAAGGTTTCTTTTACATCGACATAGTCTCCTCCAAAGCCTAGTTTGTTGAATGATTTTATCATTAGATTGTATTCATTTTTGTTTATATTTTTCTTCCTTGAAATCACTAGGTACTTCTTTTCCCCATCATCTATTAATGTGGTATGTACATTGATTTTTATAGGTTGAAACATCCTTGCATCCCATAAACAATCTCATTTGGTCAGTGTGTGTATGCTGGTAAGTACAACTTACTAGTCCTTTAGTGGGAAATAAAGCACTGTGTTTAATGAGGACATTGGTCTACAGATTTCACGGGCATGTGCTTGTCTTGCTTTCTTATCAGTGCCAGTGGTCTGTTATCACTTCTTTTATTCCTGTGATGAAATTTCTAAAATCCATTCATGCTAAGATACGTAAGATTGGTAGCTATCTGTGAAAGGAGTGTGCCCGGCTGTGCTGCCTCTGCTGCCTCAAGCTCCTGCTGCCATGTCTTCCCCACTGTGTACCTTCAAACTGTAAACCCAAATAAACCTGCCCTTTCATAATTACTTTAAAAAAACCTTTTTATTGATTCTTTATGAATTTCACATCATGCACCCCAGTCCCACTCATCTCCTTGTCTCCTCACATCCACCCTCTGCCCTTGCAATCCCCCCAAATAACACACACACACACACACACACACACACACACACACACACACACACACCAAAGCATAGAAAACATCTCTTTGCGATTGCAGGTGTGTCCCACAGGTTTACCCCTCTGTCCTCACATCTTCACTTGCAAATGTTCATTTCAATGAGTCATTGGTCTGGTTTGAGCTCTCTGGCTTCTGTGACACCATCAATATGGAGTCATCACCCGGACTCCTTCTGGTTACCTTGTTAACTGGTGTCATGGAGATCCTGCAGCTTTGGATCAGCAGGACTGGCCTTTATACATGCTCCAGGAATTCATAGATGATTCAGATTTTGAGATGAGCCAACTCAAAACCCTGGATCTGGGCATGGGTGATAGCTGAGCTGGTCAGCCCATCAGTTCTCTCTTCTCTGCATCACCAGGGCAAGCTCTCCTATACTGCTGTGGCTAGGTTACCCAGTGCCACAGTAGATAGAAGGCAGGGTCAGCTCTCCTGCTCTCATGCCTTTGGAGCTGACTCACCCACACCTATGCCTCCAGAGCCAACTCCAATGTGCTGCCCAGCTGAAGTATGGGGCCCAAGAGCTACAGCTGGCAAAGGGCTGGGCTAGCTCTTTCGCTCTCAAGCCCTATGGGCAAGCTCACCTGTGTCTTCACCACCAGGGCCTGCTCCACTGTGGAGCAGGGCCTGCTCTCCCTCTTATTACAAACAGTGACAAGCATGGAAGTTCACCTTCTCTCATGACCCAGGGGCCAGCTTTCCCAACTACTGTAGGCAGTGAGGTGGGAGGGGGTGGGGAGGGCATCACCTCTGGAATCATGCCATCACGGTAGACAAGTGGTAGGGTGGTAGGGCTAGCTCACCCTCACTCTTGCCCTCAAGGCTTCCTCACCTATGCTCCTTCCACCAGGGCCAGCTCCACTCTGCTGCCCAGGAGAGGTGCATGGGCTGCCTCTCCCTCCTCTCTGGTGGGAGGTGGGCCCAGTTCTGCACAGCCCTTGAACATCCATGTGGTCCCAAGTGGCTGCCAAGATCAGGTATGTCCCTACTGTCTCTAGTGGTAATATGAGCCACAGACATCAACACATTCCTCTGCTGCTGCATGCTCATAGACCCAAATATGACCCTCAGTGGCGGCATGGTACAGGACTTTACCATGGCCTCAGGTGGCAGGGCTGGCTACCCACAACAGGCTATTCCTCTACTCTCTCCTGTCTCCAGTTCCATTCCCTTCACACTGCTCAAGCTGTTCCACTTCTCTCTCCCATCTGTCCACCACACTGCACATTGTAGTGACGTTCCCTGAAGGTGGGCCATGCGGCTGGGAGGCCTCTGGATGACCTCTTCTGTCCATGCTGCATGGCATAGAGGTAAGCAGGCCTCTAGGTGTCTATAGTCGAGTGGCGGCGGGTGTCCTCCCCCTCCTGTGTGGAGGGAGGCCCTTTGTGTGTCTGTGGTCCACCCTGTGGTCCACCCTATGGAGGCAGGTCTCTGGGTGTCTTTTCCTGCCTCTGCCATGCTGTGTGGTGGTTGGCAGGTCTCTGGATGTCTCCAAACTTTACTTTTAACCTCCATTTCCATCAGCACAGCCCTGGGATACTGTTGATGACCTCCTTGTCACCGACCTCAGCACAGCAGCCAGAGGTCCCAGCACAAGGCAAGTCAATTCTTAAGTTACTTCCTGTTGGCTATATGACCACAGCAACAATAAAAATAACTAGTATAATGTGGCATTAGCTTTAGTTCAGGCCTCTGCTCTGGACCCTGAACTATAAAGACAGTTTGTCACTAGGCTTATCCAACTGTATCCACTTGATTCCACGAGTGTTTTTACTTAACCCAAATAGAAAGTCAGGCTCTGACTTCCGAGAAGCCCTTTCCTCTCCAGAAGTATCTCAAGCAGTTTAACACAACAGTGGACACATTGTCTCTGTGTCTTCCTTCCTGATATTCATCAAAGCCCAATCTAGACTTTGCTATAATTCTGTATCCAATCTGTCTTCACACATACCAGCATCACCTCTCACCTCTCACCTCTCCAGATTTTTTCCCTGTAATTCATGATTTCAAAAGATTCTGTTCAGTTCTTTGATGAACGCCTGTTTTTGTGGCCTAATTGTCCAATTTCTTTTGTTAAAGATGTCTTTGGTTTGCCTTTGAAATTTTGTGAATTGGAAGATTTAGCGACTTTTAAGGAGAGCATTAAAAATAATAAGGATCATACTTAGGGGAAAATGCATTGGCTATTTAAATGAGAATACAGCGGAGTAAGAAAAGGGTTCTGGTGACTGACTTAGAGGCCACCACACTTGACTTTTCACACTACAGTATTGCAGCCAGCAAGCTTACTTTTTCCCTCTAGGTGGGTTTTTGGTCCTATAAAGGCAGCTGCCACACAGATGGGGCTGGGCATCCGTGTCTCAGGAGCACTTGCTGTGTGCTGATTCCCTCTCGGTAAGGGCACTTATCTAATGGTATCATAGGCACAGTGGCTCCATAGCTCAAACCTGCAATCCTCTCAGAAGCCTGTGAGAACATGCTCCTCCCTTTTAGAATTAAGGGGAAATGAACATTGTTTACTACAGTGGATGCATCTCTTTGGTCTTTAGCAGTCCAGTCACAAGCTACAGTCTTTTATATTGTTGTCTTTGTTTTTCATGAAAGAAGAGGCAAGGAAAGCAGAAGGGACTAGAACTCATGAAAGTGCTAGCATAGCTGGGTCTCAGTGGAGCTTTTCACTGTTGGTGAGGCGGGAGGCTCTGAATAGCCTTTTAGTTCATGCTTAAAGAGTTCAGAAAACTTTGCATTGTCTGTCTTGTCCTGTCTCATTTGACTCTGAGACAAGAGGAGCCCTGAGGCTGTTCAGGCTGGTTGAACTGAAGATAAGTTTAAATTTAAGAGGCTCTGACTTCAAACATGGAAGATAAAATGAAAAAAAAAAAAAAAAAAAAAGCAGACAGCCGGCTCCAATTCTATCCCAATCAAGTGTTTATTTCAAAGGACTATTTAAAGTACCTGGTACATGAGAAACACAAAAATCTTTTTTTAAACCTGCAGGGACGTGACAAAAAGTCCAAAATGAGACCTTTCCTTCTCAAAGCATTAGCTATCTTATCTTGTAAAGGCTGAAGGATGAGCTATGCAGGGAGGACAGCTCTATTTTGCCTTGTCCCAGGGTCATGAATGGCACATGATGCTATGCTACCTGAACTTCCTACAAGTTGTAAGCTGTAAGCATTTTCCCAGTGAATTGGGCAAAGACACATAAAAGCAGTCTCGAAGCGAGGAAGCTCCCAAGGGCCTTGCATACCAAGCTGGGTGGATGTGTGGTGATGGGTCAGGATGGATGAAGCAGACTGGGGAGGTAGAATGATGTTGCTAGGCAACCAGCTCCAGGGCCTTTGTAAATGTAGGTGCATTTTGTTTGTGGCAGCACCTGGCAGACATCATCTTTCTCTGTCCATCTCCCCTTTCCCCTTTGCCCAGAACTAAGATCTAGACTCCAGTTCTCAGACAGATCCTGGGTGGACAATAGAGAAGCTGGTTAGGGCACAGAAAGACAACTTCAGGGCAGCATAGATCTGGTGGAAACCCAACCTTTCCATTCTAAACCAGGATTATGGGCAAGTTTATTTAATCCCTCTGACACTCCAGTTTCTTGGATGTAAAATTGAGGACATAAATCTTTTATAGGAATGGTGTGAATATCTGAGAAAATGTATGCAAAGGACCCCGTCTGGTACCAGGAATATAGAAGCGGCTCAGAGCAGAGTGGGAAGAGCGTGGGCTCGGGCTCCAGATTGCCTGTGTCCTCATCTCAGCTCTGCCACTTCGCTGTGGGACCACAGACACAGCCTTTAGACTTTCAGTCTTTGTGGTGTTTTCTTCTAGGAAATGGGGGCTAATAACGGTACTTACCTGTTGGGGCTATTTCGAAGATTAAATGCAGTATAATGCAGCATGCACAGTCAGTACTCTGTAGACATCAACAGCTATTTGCAACACTACACGTAGTATGTCTTCAGAACAGGGGAGGGTTCTAGAAGAGCTCAGACTCATGACTCCTTTTCTAAGGACTTTCTAGCTTGGTAGCAAAGGTAGTGCAAGAAATTGAGACTTTGTGGCGCTACAGGGAGTAGTGAACAGAGAGTTTAGTAGAATCTGGATTCTTCAGTGAATAGTGAGACTTTGGACAAGTTACTTAAACTCCTTTGGCTATAAGAAACCATTTTACAAGAGGGGTATACCAAGGGTGATTAATTAGTGCCAACAGCATGGCTTCAGGCCTTGCTCAAGATCTTATCAAGCTGAAGCTCCAGTTTCTGCGTGGGACTCAGGGTCCCCCTCAAGCCCATATGTTACTAGCAGGATTCATTTCCTTGTGGCTATGGGGCTGAGGTCTCTGTTTCCTTACCGGCTAATCAGCTAGTTTGGAGTTCCTAGTACTCTCAGCTCCAAGAGCTAGCCATATTGTTCACCTCATGGTTCCTTCTGTCTTCAAGCAAGCAGTGGTAAATGGTCCTCCTGCTTCTTCTGGCACCAGCAGAGGAAACTCTCTGTAAAGAGTCCATGTGCTTAGGACCTGACTATCAGGTAATCTTTTGTGAAGTCCATTTATTGGGAACCTTAATGACGCAGGTAGAGTCTTTTAGAGAAGAACCAGCATCCATTCTGGAATAGGTAGAAGGAGGGTGAAGAATCTTGGCAGGGAGATATCCTACAGACCCCCTTTCACATCCCCATGCTAATCTGTTTAAGCTGCTGTAAGAAAACACCTCTCTAGAGTAACTGGTAAGCAGCTGATCGGCTGATAGCTCTGGAGGATTCTGAGATCCAGGTGGCAGCATTCAGTGTGGTAGGCCCCACTCTCTGCCTCATACGTCAGGCAGGCCTGTCACCTAGTTGCCTCCCAAAAGCCCCACATCCTAATAATGTCATAGTGGCGATTTGGTTTCAACATATGAGTCTTGGGAGGGTATGAACTATCAGCTCCCCATCTTCCCTAGATTCTAATTCTATCCCTTGGGTTCTGTGACCCAGACATCTGTGTTTCCAGATTCCAGCAGAATTCCTGGTAAATATATCTTTCTATTATGCTTGAATATGTTCGTAAAAAGGAGAACACAAGATCACTCTCTTCCTTTTTTTTTTTTTTTTTTTTTTTTTGGGTACAGTTACCAGACTGGTGACTAAGGGTGTTGTTATTAGCAGAGCACATTACGATCTTGGAGCTAAATGTACAAATGAGCCTGGAGCAATCGCCTGATCACAGCGGGAATCCACGCTTGTTCATCAAGCTCAATCTCTGTGCATTCTTCACCATGCAGAATAACTTTTTCATTACCTGGTGGGCAGACTTGGCAAAAGGCTGACTCAGTGTATTTGTGGATCCCGTAAGAGGTTCTTAATTAACTCATCAATGTTGCCACGCATCTCTCTTGTTTTAGGCTCCAGCAGGACTTTATGTCACTTACCATTTTCAGGAGGGTCCATCTTTTGTTTCAGCTTGTCAGAAACCTGTAGAAGCACGGACTCCACGTTTAAACTCTTCCATCTAACTAGACAATCCTTGCAAATATAATGTACATTTTTTTTTCTTTCTCCAATTAGTACATTAAAAGTGTTTCACGAGGCAGGTTCAATTTCAAAAAGCCCTAAGGTGTGCAACTTCTTTCAAGTTGAAGACAACAGTTTAAACAGCATTTTCCACATAAGGATTGCTTAGCTTGTGATGAAGTGGTCCTCACCATTATTTCTCTAAACACATTACGAAAGACTTAGTGAAATGCTTGTCTGAACAGAAGCAAGTTAGTACAAAGCCATTCAGTCATACCGCAGCATATGAGATGCAAATCTGTTGTAATCAGGTCTTTACATATGTCAGGAAAATCCTCAGATTTTATTGATCACCCTCTAGTAATTAAAATCTAAACTGACTCTCCCATTGGTCTGTAACTAGCAAGTACTTCCCACTTCTAGATGTCTGGACTGCAGGGCAGAAGCGAATGACAGGCTCTGGGCTGAAGGGACTGTTGCTGAGGTGCCTGGGTCTTCTCAGTCAGTTGTTTACACTTCAAGTTTCCCAGCTTTCCTGATTCATTCAATTTTGGGTAAACTGAAGTTTCCTTGTTGATAAAAGATTGTGGCTTCTATGAATTGGTGTTGCTAGTTAGCTCCTACTGTTTTCCTCTTATGGGAGATTGGAAGTCCCCAAATCTCTTAACCTGTCACAACATGTGAACAGATTTGTACTTTGTAGGTTCCTAGGTCTGTGAACTTAAAAGAAAAGGAGTGAGAAATGTTTTCTCTTTGGTGTCTTCAAAAGGGGGGGGGGGGGACAATGCTCCATGTCTCTCTGTATTCTCTTCAAACACAACAGCCAGTTGCTTGACCACTAGACTGTAACAGAAGTCACAGGAGGGATTGGGGAGATGGGTTAGTGGGTAAAGTGTTTGCTACCTAAGCATGTGGACCTGAGTTCAGATCCCTAGCACCCATGTAAGAAGCCAGGCACAAGTGCATGTGTCTGTAAGCCCACTGTTGTCGAGACAGACACAGGGAGAACCTAGAGCTCGGTGGCTGGCCCGTCTAGCTGAACTGATGAGCTCCAGATTCAATCTCAAAGATTAAAGTGGGGTGCCATTGAGGAACACCACCAGTATCAACTCTGGCACACACACACACTTGCACCTACCCACATGCACGCCCCTGAATAAAGCCCCAAGTCTGCACACACTCCAGAAAGAAGTCTCAGTGTTCCATTTTGAAGAAGATACAGATGTCACTGTGGTTCTGTCATGGTTGTTGATTGACTCTGAAAAGTCACATCAGGACAAGGGAGCT
This sequence comes from Rhabdomys pumilio, assembly GCA_030674055.1. Taxonomy (NCBI): domain Eukaryota; kingdom Metazoa; phylum Chordata; class Mammalia; order Rodentia; family Muridae; genus Rhabdomys; species Rhabdomys pumilio. The sequence continues at coordinate 52,925,797 of JANHMN010000001.1, read as the reverse complement.
GGCCTAGAAGCAGTCTGTAGATACGCCTCTGTGGTGAGGAATTAAGACCAATGAGAAACTTTGATAAGCTATCTTGGGGCTTCTCGACCCTCTAATCCTGGGTAAGCTTTCAGATGGCTCTAGCTCCAGATAATATCTTTATGAAAACCTCAGCAGAGACCCAATGATCACAGCACCTAACCACTCAAGAGTTCCCAATTCTTAAAGGATTCATGAGACAACAATGGTGGATGTTTTGAGCTGGTAAATTTTGGTGTAATTAGTTATGCATCACTAAATAGCTTTTTTACCCAGAGATGACAGCTAAATGATTGGATTTCTGTAAGAGAAGTGGGTAAGAGCTGTTTCCAGAAAACAGAGGAAGACTGATGAATTTCCAAGACTAAAGCCTTGCAGGAGACTGCTCTTCATAAAATCCATACAGGGATATAATAAAGAATGAATGTTCTCATTTTACTCTCCTGTTCCCCTCCCAGCAGCAACGGCTGATGTCACATCGGGTTTTATTTCAGTTCTTTTCCTCAGCAATTATAGCCACACAGGCACAATTACAAGTCCTGATTTATGCATGCACTCTTTGGCAAATTTTATTTTGCTATTTCGCAATACATCATAGCTTCCTTCCCATGCCAACAGACCTGTCTCCAGGGTAATTGCTCTAAAAGGTACATTGTATCCCAGTGTGGGGCTCTGTAATCCATTTGAGAATGACTTCATCTGCATCAGTCTATAGCGTCTTACTAGTTAGTGTGTTTATCTAGTTACTACTAGATAAACTAGATAATGAGGCACTCCCAGATAACTAGATAACTAGTTAGTTACTAGATAGTGTGTTTTTGTTATTGCACATGATGCCATAATAAACATCTTAGGAGACCCCTACAGACACTTCTGTGGGATAAATTTCTAGATGTGGAATTGAGGATAAAGAGGCATGTCTATTAAAAGGGTTGATAGTTGATGTGTAATTGCCCTTAACCAATGTTGGTTTACTTCTTTTTCTACCAACCTTCTCACACCCTAATACCACATCAGTGCTATTCTGGGCTTATTATTATTATTATTATTATTATTATTATTATTATTATTATTATTCTAGGCCTATTATTATTATTATTATTACTATTATTATTATTATTATTTGGGGGATAAGCATGTAACTTGTCTCCATTAGCATATTCATGATGGATAAGAAATCCTCATCATTTGGATTGTTATTCTGTGAGTAAAAAGCCATCTTTTTGGATGTTTTAACAAGTTTTTTTAAATTTATTTATTATATTTATATGAGTATACTATAGCTATTTTTAGACACACCAGGAGAGGACATCAGATTCTATTACAGATGGTTGTGAGCCACCATGTGGTTGCTGGGAATTGAACTCAGGACCTCTGGAAGAACAGTCAGTGCTCTTAACTGCTGAGCCATCTCTCCAGCCCTTAACAAGTTTTTATAAGAATAGTTTTGAGTTAACTGTGGTGCAATCTGGATGGTTTTATGGGTTTATACTGTTTGAAGTCATTATGTTTCTAGACTTTGTGACTTCGTATCTCTTGTCAAATCTGAGACATTTTTGGTCATTATTTCCCAGTCATTTATTATTATTCATTTCCTTCCTTTGCTGGGACTCCAGTGGCAGACGCTAGGGACGCTGGCAGTATCCCTCTGACCCAGAAGAATCTTTTTTCTCTACCTTTTCCTCTCATTTACGCTGGACACTTTTTTATTGGTCTATTCGGGGAGTTGTATGGTTTCAGTTCTATTTTTGGCTCCAAAATTCACATTTGGATTGTCTTTATAATTTCTATCTCTCTGTTGAGACTGTCCATCTTTCCACCCTTCCTTCTTGGAATAGTGTATACAAGCTTTAAAGTCTTTATCATAAATCACAGAATCTGAATCTTCTTTGCATTCCCATGTCAGCTCAAGTGAGCTGAGACATCATAGTTCTGCACAGACTCAGGATGAAGCTAAAACAAAGCATCCTTCACAAATGTCCACGGCTTTAAAAAATACTTTATTTTCATTGTGATGTGATGGCCCATGTGAAGGGCAGAGGACTACTTTGTAGCCTTCCTTCCTTCCTTCCTTCCTTCCTTCCTTCCTTCCTTCCTTCCTTCCTTCCTTCCTTCCTTCTATCTTTATGAAGGCACTGGGGATCTAACTCAGGGCCCCAGCACTTGTGTCGGAGGTCAGAGGACAATTTGTGGAAGCCATTTCTCTCCTTCCACTCTGGATCCAGAACTGAACTCAGGTTGTCCAGCTTCTGTGGCAAGTGCCTTTACCCACAGAGCTATCATGCCAGCACACCCACAGAGCTATCATTTAAACATTTAACACTATTTAAAACACCCTTGGCTGTGGGTAGAAAGGGATGCGACACTGTGAGGGTCAAGGAGATGTTATATTGCTGGTTTTGAACATGGAGGATGAGGGTTCATAAGATGGAGAATGTGGGGGTATCCCTAGAGGCTGGGCAAGACAAGAAGACAGATTCTCCTGAGAGCCTCCAACAGGAGCCAGCTCCACCAGGACATGGCCTTTGCCTGGCAAAGCTGTTTTTAGATGTTTGATGTACAAATCCTTAAAACAAGCATGTATCATAAGCTCTTACCATGGTGTCTTAGGTTAAAATGTTTCTCCTTTCTGAGCAACCTTTAGATGGATGTGACTAGGGTAATGGAGTTTTCTCAGGTGTGAGGGCATCTTGCTCATCAAATATGTGTACTCAGCTTTGAGGAAGGCTTCTTCGATTAGGCTTCTACTGTCACCCAGAGAAGACTCAAAATCACTGCCTGAGTTCAAAGCCCACTGAGCATATATCCAGGGAGACTCTTCATCTCTTCCTGGATGCATTTCATATCCTCTTCCCCACTGCTCACTGCAGAAGTTCAGCACCCCACCCCTACCGGACTCCCCCCCACCAGCTCCACCCTCACTCCCACCGCCACCCGACTCCCACCGCCAGCCCCACACTCACCCTCACCGGACTCCCCCCCACCAGCCCCACCCTCACTCCCACCGGACTCCCCCCACCAGCCCCTTGCTCTCTTTGGTTTCAGCCTCTTTGCTTGTGCTGATTCTGTGGCAAGATAATCTCTTAAAAAAAAAAAAAAAAACCTCTTATTAGTAAGTTAGTTAAGTGCAATTTATTCCCACCAGACAGGAAAAGGTGGGGTCAGGGTACCGTGGGTACTGATCATGCCTTCCTCATCTGCTTGTCACTTGGTTGGGGCCTGGAACTTTATGGTCCTTATGAATCAGCTGCAGGTTCTGAAATGGGGCAGACCTTTTGCATTTCTCATCTACTTGCAGGATAGCCTGGTGCCACCTGGGAAGCCGATGCCTGAGATGGAGATTAGCAAGCAGGCTTGTGCTGAGAAAAGCCTGTGAGACAGTGAGACGTGCATCAATGGATACTGGAGAGGAGGGAACTTGGTCATGGTGTGGTCTCTCTCTGAAGCAGAAACATTATTCTAGAGTTGCCTAGAGTCTAGGTGAAGAAGGCCAGACCTTTATCAACCAAAAAGTTGGTCACAGGCTGTCCAGGAAAGTGATGGGACCTTGAACATGTGATACCTGGAGCCAACACACTTCTTGTTCAAGGTGACAATGGAGACTCTGCAGGCAACATGGCTAGCCACTGGAGGAGCATCTGGTTGTGCCATGGTAGATGCACCCATATAGATCCTTTACTGGCTGCTCTCCAGTATGTGTCTCAGCTTGGAGCCCTCTTCTTTACCTTCCTGCTCAGAGGAGGCCTCACACTCCCTTCTCACTGTCTCAGCCTGGTTGTCAGCTATTATTGACTTGAGATTCCAAGCACATGATGAAGGGTTTCAAGGCTAGAGTTTCAGCACAGAAGAGGTTCCAGCTAATACTCCCTCATAGATTCCTGCTGCAGCAGACATTCTAGTGCCAAGAGAAAAATCCCATCCAAGCTCCAGGAGAGAACAAGAATCTGGAAAGACAGAGATTTTCTTTCTTTCAGTGGACAAAGGCTTTGACACTCATTTATGGATACTGTGGTAGAAGGAAAACCATAAATAATGGAAAAGCCAATTTATAGAGGAGTAAAAACAGGAAGGGCCTAGGACAAACTGCTTAATGATCTAGACATGTATCCCACTGGCTGTGTAATGGGAGACTTAAACACTGCTAAATGTGTATTTCACTCCGGAAGATTCTCACACTTTAGTAAAAACAACTACACACTAGACAGTTCACATACCTAACGACTGCTGGGGAATGGTCTAGAAATATTGGAAAATGAGGAGAAAGGGACAGGAATTCCTAAGGCTTGGAGTCTGTAGCCACGTTTCCCATTTAAACATTCTAGATACCTGGGCTGGGGTTGCTGCTTCATGACAGAGCACGTGCCTAGCCTGCAAGAATCCATACAGCAGTGGCAGTGTTACTCAACAAAACCATCAGGAAGAGGAAGCCAGCGGCTGTTAGATAGTGGTCTGGAAGTTCCCTAAGCAATGGCATCATGGGAATGTGAGTCGGCTGCCTGTCACTCCTCTGTACTTCACACTTCCCCACCCATGCTGAATGCTGACACTTACGGAGCAAACATTTCTGTATGAGGTAGAGCTTCGCACAGACAGCAATGGTAAGCCCAGTGCTCCGGGGGTATGAAATGTGGATTCCAAATGAATGACACAGGGCCTGGAGACTTTGGGACTGGAGAGTTTAACCAAAGCAAGCATAAGAATAAAAGGCCTGGGAAGATACACCATGCTTCCACTGGACTAAGGTTGATGCCAAATTATGATTAGGGATAGAGGATTAAATGCCCAGGCATCAAGAGCTCTGAGATGAACAAGCTTATGTACAAGCTGAAGAAAGTACAGGGACACCAGATACAGTTGTGCTGCTCATGGAGTGGTCTGGACAACTGAGGACACTGGTGATTACTGTAATACTTTCTCCTGCTCCAGGCCACACCAGAATTTTCCATATAGTCTGTGTCTAGATGTAAGATTGGGGATGATATCAGATGTCCCTGGGAAGGAAGGGCTGGACTGAACTGCATGGGACCACTTGGGGCATTTTATATGGCTGGCTGGGTAGAGCCGCCTCCTGCAGGCAGACATGGTTCTGGAGATGCTTCTGCACCTAAGCAACCTCCTGTTGCTAAAAGGTTCTTCTAATGGCTCATGACAGGACAGAGACTGATACAAACAGAGGTTCCCAGATATTACACAGCACCAAGTGAAACATTCCACCCAAGGGAAAGAACCACATCCCAGAGAGTGAAGAAGGCCAAGCCCTGACTCACCGTAGAAATCAGATGTAGTTGGGTGGCAATTTCTACCTTCAAGGAAAGTTTGTTAAAGACACAGGATGTTTTAAGGAGAAGTGAAACATCTCATCCTGCAAGGAAGCTCCGTAAGTTCAGGAAATAAATCATTTAATAACTTTAGAAAGTCCTAAAACTGACCAGATACACTGCGTCCTCCTTCCCCAAACACATATAAGTTGCATAGACTGCTGAGAGACGCTGGCTGTGTTGGCTAGAAGACTTCCAACCAAGCTGCCTGAAAAATATAACAGATCAGCTGAGTTATCTGGAGAGGACACTCTCTAGCCTGCTGAGCTGCCTGCAGCCTGTGAGTGCCCTCCAGGTTTCCAGCTCTCTGCACATGTAAATTTCTAGAAAAATTCCCTAGAAAATGCCCCTGCCTGCAGCCCCAGCCCACACCATACACATGAGAACCACTCCAAGTACAGGTTGGACTTCGATGTCTCTGAGTAATTTCTCACAGAGCTGAAATCCAGCAAGTTCCCCACACCGCATTTTCCAACCCAGAACAAGCCCGAGGCTCTGGTCTTCTGCTTGCCATCTTTGGCTTTGCAGGTATAAGCTAACCCTCCCTGATTGTCACCAAAGCCCAACAAATGAGAGAGACCCTTGAGAGCTTGGGAGGACTCGTGTATGGCAAATGCATGCAGGACATAGGCCAGGCAGGCTTTCAGTGTTGGCTGCATCTAAAGGATTCTGATGATATTGTTTAAAATGCAGCATAAGCCAAACAGCAGACCTGAGAGATGTTAAGTAGCTGCTTAGTAGTTGGTTTGTGAGGTCATAGCCAAGGCCTCAGAGCTGTAAAGGCGGGACTTGCTGCAGAGTGACAGCTTTAGGATGAGAAGAAAATTTCTGTCCTCATTTGATCCACCTTTTCCTTATTTGTGGTGTGCGTGTGCGTGTGCGTATGTGTGTGTGCGTGCGTGCGTGCGTGTGTGTGTGTGTGTGTGTGTGTGTGTGTAGGGGGTAGGTGGGTGGGTGCTTGGATGAGAATTAAAGTTCATTAGCTACTCTGGGTTGTGACATTTGCTACTGTCTCCAAAACACTTAGAAGATAGCTATACCATCTAATCAGGGTTTATTTTTTACTTTATTTTTAAATTTAATTTTATTTTTTGAAACAGGGTTTCTCTGTGTAGTCCTGGCTATCCTGGAACTCACTCTGTAGACCAAGCCGTCCTCAGACTTGGAGATCTGCCTGCCTCTGCCTCTCAAGTGCTGGGATTAAAGGCGTGCGCCACCACTGCCCGGCTCAGGGTTTATTTTAAATATATTTTTATCTCTTTATAACAAAAAAGTCAAGAAACCAGTAAAGTTTATGTTTCCTAAATCTCTCCCAATTAAACAAATTTCTCTTCTCTCTCCCCCATTTTAAGGAGAGCGAGGCAGTCTAGAGAATCTAATACTATGCTTGCGTGTTAGTTACAGGCTCCTCAGTGACGTGTGTGACCCCGACTTTTAGCAGCTCTGGAGTGCTGAGTATGGAACCGTAAATGAGTTGTTGATACAGTGTGCTAAGAAGCAGGACAGCCTTTCCCACAGCAGAACATATTAATTTGTTTTTGTTGTGAGAACTATGGGAGCATTCATTCTGCAGGAGATTAATTTAGACGGGCCGTATAATTGGACATCACTGGTGGCTGACAGTGAACGAGAGAGAGCATCCATGAGCACAGCTCTACCAAGCTCTTGTTGGTTTGAGGTTTCTATAACGAAGCTTTGAGAGACCAGCAGCAGCCTATTCCTGGGATCAGAGCTACTTGGTTTTCCAACAGGATCACTTTAGTCTTGGCCCAGGAACCTCATAATACAATTAGGACAAATATTGGCTAAGTTGCCAGCCATCCTGGTCTCCTCCGACATCTCCTCTCAAACTTATGTGTACAGGGATAGGGAGCTGGGGGCAGGGCAGACACTTAGTGATGTTGATTGACTCAGTTTGTTCAACTGAGCTCAGGGGAGTGAAGGGGCTCAGTCCTAGAGGAGACCTGACAAGTGGGAGATGCTGGGCTCTGAAGGGCACCAAGCCCATCCACTGGTCATGTTACCTGGGAGGCTGGATTTTTCTACCTCAAGGCCCCGTGTAGATTTTCTTTGAGAAAATGTTATACAGCAACAAATAAATTACAGAAGGTTCCAACCCCAGTGATGTTGATCCCTACCTCATACAAACGGTAAGAATTTAACCAGCATCCCTCTGTTCCTCGGGACACTTGCTCTTTCCTACTTCTAGAGTGGGTGACAGAGAACCATAAGAAAGGGACCCCAGGCTCATGTGGTGGTATACAGCTTCAATCCCAGCATTCAGTGGGCAGAGGCAGGGGCATCTCTGTGAATTCAAGGCCAGCCTGGTCTACATATCAAATTCTAGGCCAGGATTACACATCAGGAGACTTTGCCTCAAAAACAAACAAAAAGGAAACAGAAAACTAAAAAGAAAAAAAAAGAAGGTAGGAAAGAAGGAAGAAAGAAAAAAGAAAGGAAGGAAGAAAGAAATTCTGCCTTTCACATTGCACAAGGTTTCCAAATTACGCTGTTGACTGACAGATGGATGACCACGCCCACCCAGATTACTTTAGGAGCCTACACCACAAAGGGGGAGGGGCCAAGAGTCAAGCGTCAATTTGAGCTCGCCACGCCCCCTCCTCTTCTTAGCTCTGGGGCCGGAGATGGCCTTTGTCCCACTTCTCTCTTTTTCACGGAACACTGCCTCCAGAAGTCGAGAAGTCATTTCTTTAGGTTTAAAATTAAAGCCTTAACATGTCAATTGGTAATTAAAATAGGGACAAATTCATCTGGAAAGTTCATGGACTCAACCGGTGAGAATAATATGTTCCAGCTTCAGGTACTAGGACCCCGAATTCCATGGCTCCGGGCATGCCCAGGTGTTTACCTCTGGCTGCACAAATCGTTTCCAACCAGAGGACTTTTTGCACTGTTACTTCTCTGTGTCAGCAGTCCGGCAGCTTTAAATTTGTTCCCTGTTTCTTGGCCGCCCCCTCCAGTGGTAATAAAGATCTGCCATGAGATGAGATTTCCATCCGTACACTGTGTTTCCATTCCATCTGATTGAACATTTCCTGGGCTTGCCAAACCCTTACAGTCTTGTTAGAGCTGCGGTCGGTAGTCACCTTTCTGAACCTCCAACTTCGGTCTCTGTGAAATCAGGATGGGGCTATTCTCCCAAGTGGTAAGCCATAGTTTTCTCCCCGAGAAAACCCTCTGCAGATGAGCAAGCCCCTGACATAGGTGCCCTGTCTTTTTACAAAATATGGCTTATGGATGGGTAAGAGAAGAAAGAGTCTCAGTATGAACTCTTGCTAAAATTCATCTTTTAGGTTGGGCAGTGATGGGTGGTGGCACATGACTTTAATCCCAGCAACTCGGGAGGCAGAGGCAGGTGGATCTCTGTGAATTAGAGGCCAGCCTAGCCTACAAAGCCAGTTCCAGGACGGCCAGGGCTACACAGAGAAACTCTGTCTCAGAAGAAAAAAAAATGGTTATCTTTTCATGGATGATAGGAAGAAAATAGAAATTACCTTCGAATTTACTGGCAGTTTGGATCTTTGCAAACACTGAATTTCTAGACATTTTTTTCCAGTGGGGAGACCCTCGGCTGGTCTCCAATGTGATTTTCCTTCATCCCTGTGGACTAACTCCCCACTGTTCCTCCATTGTCTTGTTTCACATAGAAATAGTGCAGGATCCTTTTTTTTTTTTTTTTTCTGTAATCCTTAATATCCCAGTCTTCTCTAGGCCATTCCTTGGAGCTTTGAGCTGTTCCCCAGTGGGCCAGACTATACAGAAGCCTGTAGAAGGAAAGGTGAGCGTTCAGAACTGTCTGGAGGAGGTTCCTGCTTGTCCGTGGAGGTTTGGCTGAGCCCCAGATGATAGGTCTGGCAGTACAAAATGAGATCCAGGTTGGTGTCTTGTTTATCTGACGTAAGAGGACTGTGGACTGCATTCATTTTGATGATGACTCACGGTTCAGCATCTTCCACTCTGTGGATGATTTCCGAGCTAGGGCAAATTCAACACATTTGCTCATGAATAAAACTGTTCAGAGAAGAGCTCTTCCTTGAGTGTAAGTAGTTGTCCCTCCACTTTCTTCTCCAGAGACAGTGACAGTTGAGGGATGGGAAGAACAGTGCTGCAGTGACATTCACCCTGCATTGTTATCAGCCAGGACACGTGCTTGCAACACCCTGTGGCTTGTTGTTGTTGTTTGCTCCCATGACGTAAGAGAGCCACGTGCTGTGCTGGATAGGTCTCTGTTGCTGCCATTGGCTATGGCTGACCCTGACAATCACTCCCACCACAATTGGCTTGTGTGTAGATGTTATGGGAAGAGGCACATAGACCATGCCCACTTCAGCTTTATTAGGGTTTGCTTTTGAACATTCTGCTGCAGAACTGTATCTTCAGGGCTTTCCTGACCGAGCTCATCTAGTCCTGTGAATATAACTTGTGATATATATATATAAGCTACATTTATGTTTCCAGATTTCTGTAGTTCATTAAATTCATATATCTAACTACCCTTTGGTGTCCCTTTGTGGATGTGTCACAGAGACCTCAAGTATAGCAGGTTTATATATTGTCTTTCCCAACAGCTTATGTTTCTGAGACACTGCTATGGGTTGCATATTAGCACATCCGCATCAACTTGGGCATCAGCCTTTAGCCCTTCTCCCCATGTCCTTACCACCTCTTACTGATCAGCTTTAAGATCCCCAGTGGCTTCCGTCTCTTGCAAAACAGCACTGAACCTGTTGGATATCTTGCAAAGGGCTCTTATTATCCAGACCTTGCATATGTACCTACCATCCATATCTGCTTCAGTCAAGTGCAGTTTCTAGCGACTTTCTGAATCAGTCATGTGTTTTTGTATACTCAGCCATAACATACTTACTATTGTTTTAAATTTTGTTTTGTTTGTACAGATGTTTCACCTGCCTGTGTGTTTGTGTGCCCTATGCCTGGTGCCCACAGAGGTCAGAAGAAAACATCAGATTCACTGGAACTGAAGCTAAAGATTGTTTTGAGCTGCTGTGTGGGCACTGGGGATTGAACTTGGGTCTTCTGGAAGCGCAGCCAGTGCTCTTAACTGCTGAGCCATCTCTCCAGCACCAGCACTTCTTTTCATTCTGGAGCACGTCCACCTCCTCCCCCGCTACCCCTACTTGTCTATTGCTTCAAGACTGTCCTGATATGATCTCTTTCTATCCATAACCCTGAGGGTTAGCAGCTATTAAATTTCTGTTAGGGTCTTAACACTTTGACTCTATTGTCTTCTTATCTTCTTTGTTTTCTAATCTGCTCAAACATCCTGTAAAGCATTATCCTGGTAAACACAGCAGCCTGTTAAAATGGTGATTCCCCGGGCCATTCCTCTGGCCTACTAAACCAGAATCCCTGTGAGTGTGTCCAGCAGTCTGTGGTTTGATGGTTTCCCCAAGTGATTCTGGGATACAGGAAGTCTAAGGAACCCTCTACCACTGAGCTTTGACAGGCTACACAGGTGGTGGCTAAAAGCAGGGTTGGGGCCTCATCCCAGGGAAAGTCCTTCCTTTCAAGTACTTTGAAATCATCTCACTGTCTCCCAGGAATGGTAAAAATACTATCGTAAGATGGACAGCAGCTGGAGGGTTAGCTATGTAAGGCTCTGTGGACACAGGCACATGCATTGCTAAGCTTTAGGGAAATCTCCTGGACTCCCATAGGCACATACCTAATCCGATCTTGTTTGGCAAACAATGTAGACTCCTTAGAGCAATGGCTCTCAGCCTGTGGGTCATGACCCCTGTGTAGGTCACACATCAGATATCCTGTATGGCAGATATTTACATTATGACTCCTAACAGTAGCAACAACAGGACAAGTCTGTAGTGGGGGTCACCACAACACAAGGAGCTATACAGTGGCTGCCTTAGGAAGGCTGAGAACCACATTGCCTTAAAGCATCATCGTGGGGCTGAGAGGAGTGAGCTGTGGGGGATTGTTCTAAGTGTGTATTTTGTTTTTGTGATCACTCAGATTTTTTTCTGAGCCAGCAAGTGTCTTAACTCTAACTTAGAACTAGAAAGATGTCACTAGAACTTAGGGTTTTGGCTCTTCGGTACTTAGCTTTCCTTACTAGTTTCTTAAAGTTTAGGCTTTTAGTTCCACAGATATCTGTGCTTCTTTCAAGGCAACATTCTACGTCAGTAAGGAACGTTGTGAAGGTGATAATCCTTTGCTTCAGGAGACAGCTTCTGAGTCAGGGAGATGGCTCAGGGGGACAGGTACTTGGCTGCCAAGCCTGGTGACCCGAGTTTGATCCCTGAGACCTACAGGGTGGAAATAGTGGACTGATCCACTATAGGTTGTTCTCTGAACTCCACATGATTTGCATGGTGACAATTGTGCCCCTTCCGTGTGTGTGTGTGTGTGTGTGTGTGTGTGTGTGTGTGAGAGAGAGAGAGAGAGAGAGAGAGAGAGAGAGGGAGAGAAAGAGAGAGGAGGGGATAGATAAATAAATAAATGCATTTCAGAAAGTGTCACTAGGCTGGCCGCAGAGCTTGGTAACAGAGTACTTCCCTAGCATACAGGAAGCCTTGAGTTCTACCCTTTCAGTATTGTGGTGGGTGTGGTAGGTGATGGCTTCTTACTGGTCAGCTGAGAGAGGAGACTGACAGGAGGATACTGCAGAATGTCTGAGGAGTTCTCAATTCCCCCACTGCTATGAAAAACACCACCCACTGGTGATGCCAATGTTTCAGTACCACTGAAACTGCCAAGTACCATGTTTCAGACAGGGACACTGAAACATAAACTGTTCTTTGTCCCGGCTTCTACTCTGGGGACACTAACAACTGTTTTTGTAGAATTTGGAATGAAGTAGGAGGGACCTCTCCCAATACAGTAACCTCTAACAATAAAATTCAAGCAGAATTTGGGGGTTTCCTTTTATCCATATTTAAGCCCCAAGTCAAAGTAGCAATAGCATCTCTGGCTGTAGTAAAACCTGCCAATCACTTATGTCACATTCCAGCTATTAATATACGGAAATACCTGTCATACTCATCATCATGTCAATATTTTGGTACTTATGAAGTCTGCCTCTAGACTGCATTGCTTATGCACTCATGAAGCAGAAGGGTTATGATAGCATCAGTTGTAAATATTCAGAAAAATTTTGACATTGTTTCAACTGTATTTTGATAAAATTTGTTCCTTCTGTAATCTTATCTATATTATTTATGCATTAAAAACTTTAAATTAAGATATTGTCCATAGGTTCTGCCAGTTGCTAAAGAGATTCATGACATTAAACAAACAAACAGCTCTGAGGATGACCAGGCTAGGTAGAATTCAGACCCATGAGGTTGGCAGGGCTGGATAGAGTTTATACCCAGCTGCCCTGGTGCTAATACCTATTTTCTTCATTCTACCTGCCAACTGGGTCTATTTTGGCCCAAGGCTAGCAGTAAATTGACGGTCATTCTGTCAGTTTTCAGAACTGTAGCCAAGCAGGGCTCAGGCCATCAGGCGAGTAGGAAGGAGAGGCTATGCTGGTTTTAATTCAAACTCTGGCTTATTCCTTCTGCTGAATCCAAACTGCCTTAGCCATTTGAAATAAGTTCTTTATCCCATTACCTCTGATAGGGAAGATTTCAAAAATCATTATCTGCATTTCTAATATTTATTGCATGCCAATAATCTTGGTTTTTATCTAAGTACCCGAAGAGAGCTCAGTAAATATTTATGGGGTAGTTGCCCTGTCCAGTGAGTCAGACTGTGGGGCTATGGAAGGAAGAGACTAAGGTTCTGATTTTGGTGGACACAATGTAACAAGAGAAGAATGTAGGCAGAGCCTATATTTGGACATTATGCTTAGCAGAAACCAGAGAGCAGATGGAAATCAGTGGTGGGGTGGATTCACTCTGACAGATGGGATGGGGAAGCCCGAGGAAGGGAAGAAACCACTGGGACCAGGAGGAATGTAGGGTGTGTGGATTTGAGGGGATGGGATGGAGCCGTGGCCCTTGGGCTGAAAGACTGAGAGGATCTGGAAGAATCCTCTCTGTGGTCCAGTATGTACACTTCATGTTGCTGGAGGAAGTAGGGGAAGATTTGCCAGGAAATGCCAAGCACAAACACAGAAGCATTACTCATGGGGACTAATGAAGCTTTCTCCCAGGGTGCAGTAAGGGACAGGCTTGGATGAATCTTCTGGAAAGGTGTATAGGTCTACTGTGTGTCCTTGATAATTAACCTAGTTGCTAGGTAATGAGCTCTTCCTTTCCTCCCTCCCTCCCTCCCTTCTTCCTTCCTTTTTCTTTTTCTGTTTAGGTTTACATATGGGAAACAGTAAGGCTTAATGGTGCAACCTTGGAAAGAGACCCTCAGGGTTGGAATCTCATTCAACATTGCCTTTCCCAGCTGTGTGGCAGGGAAATTTCTCTGTACTTTGTTTGTTCCCATCTGTAAATTAGGAGTGCAAATACCTATCTCATAGGATTGAAAGAATTAAATGAAATGGTAGCTATAGGCACCCAGGGTGGGGCATGTAGTACTTAGTCCACTTGCAGAGCCCAGTATAGTGTCTGCAGCATTTGAAGCAGAGCCTATAGGACCCAACATAGAACCCACAGCATTTAGTTCAGGGCCCACAGCACTTAGCACAGGCCTGTAGTGGTCATTACAGTGCTTACAGCATTTATCATGATGCCTGCATTGCTCAGCACAGGGCTTATGTACTCAGCACAGGGTTTGTAGCACTCAGTACGGTGCCTGCAGCACTCAGCACAGGACCTAGGATGCCCGGTGTGGTCCAGCAACTGTTATTTATTCACGATATTTTATATCATCTTTGTATTTCTCAAACCCTCAAATCTTTCTCAACCCCCCAAGTCAAGACCCCCTAGGTACGATTTCTTTGAGCTTTACTGTGTGTGTAGACTCTCTGTGCCTCCAGTATTTTCTTGAATCCTTACAGAGATGGCAAGCAAGACACAGTAAGCTGAATGGCAGCTCAAGATCACTTTCTAGCCACAGAGAAAAGCCAAGGTTGTAGGTGAAATTTGCAGGCTGATTCTTCATTCCGCTACTGGGGACATTAGCATCAAGGAACAATTCGGTCAGTAACGAACAGTCTGTTCTCTGGGTCCTTAACAGATTAGCCTTTATCAGTAGTTGGACCACATAAAACATTTTATGAGTTTGCCTTGCAGTGGTGAAATGTCAGGCTTTGAGTATTGAGGTGACTTGTGAATGCAGACTGATTTTACTTGCTAACATCTTTCTTGAATTGTGTTTCATCAGCAGATTCTCCAGATTTGGGCACTGGAGATGAATCTTCAGGACTGACCAGACCAGGATCAACTCTGAATACATTGTTCGGGGAACTGCTTAACTTTTAGGAGCCTTTTATACATATAGGGTGCTAATCCTGAGGCCAAGGTCATAAAAGAGAAAACAGATGTGGGTAGACGACTGAGTCCACACCACATTCACCAAGCGAGTTCTTTTTTCTTGTCTTGTTCTTCTCTTCTTCTTCAGTACCCGAAGAAAGAAAGCATAGCATGACAGTATTTATTTTATTGGAGGTTTAAACACAAGTAGAAGATGTTCTGGCTGCTGGGCGTGATCGTGCATGACACATGTTTATGATCCCAGCACACAGAAGGCTGAGACACTGCACGGTGGGTCAGTGACACACCTGCTATACATAATGTGACTCTGTCTTGACAAAAGAAAATGAGTTCTAACAGCAGTCTACTGTGAGTGTTGCATAAATAGACCCAAACTGAGCTGTTGTCACTTACACATCTAAAATGTGCCCTGAAAAGTGAGATTTCTCTCTAACTCTGTCTGTCTGTCTGTCTGTCTGTCTCTGTTTCTTTGTCTCTGCCTTTCTTCTCTCTCTCTGTCTCTCTTTCCCTTCGTGTGTGTGTGTGTGTGTGTGTGTGTGTGTGTGTGTGTGTGTGTGTAAGGGAATATCTGACAATAACTAACTTCCAGACTTCATACCCCAAGAGACACATATGAACTTGAATTTCAGAGGGGCTCCCATTTCACTGGGAGGTGAAGTAGAGAGGCCCTGACTGGGTGGCTATGGTGATAGCGCTACTGTTGATCAATATTTAAACAAAGGCTCCTGAGCAGGAGCAGGTACACGAACATAGAGGAGCACAGGTGCTGGGCGTATCTGCATCTGCCTCCTGGGGCACAGTTGCAAACATCCATCAGAGAACAAGTTCCTGCAAATGAGGCACTGGTAGCCAACTGACCTGAACCCAATGTCTTCTCTGTATTCCACAGACTTAGAGCTAGGTGACAGCCCCATGTGCTCAGACAGGTGGTGTGTTTAGTTGTGTACAGGGACTGACTAGAGAGACCAGGACACTGTTCACTTTCTTTTCAAGGACTGACTACTTCCAATTGCTCTTCCTTCAGTATTTAGAGTGAATTCCAAATCTCTCTCGTACTTTCTGTGAGTGAACGTACTTTGCATGAGTTCCTATCATCATGGACCGTTAGCTTTCTGCTAACACATGTAGATAACCGGTAATAACCAGACTGCCCGCTGCCTTTCCACTGCAGACATTCATTTCTAAGTAACGACCTCTGTGGTGACTGGTGCATCTGAAAACCTGGATCCTAGTCATATTTTCCCCTCTAGGTCAAATAAAACTAATAGAAGATGGATTAAGCCTTCCCTTCTGCTTCTACACTTGTTAAATGGAAATTCTGATCCTTGCTCCATTTACCCCCAAAGATTTGGGAAAGATAAAATAAGACAGCACAAATGAGGTAGTTAAAAAACTGAGAAGGGATACAGAATGACGGGCAGTGGATGCTTGCAACAGCTGAGCTCAGTTGCTTTGGACTCCACTCGTGCAGAATTCATGAGCACTCAGAGGGGGCATACAGAAGTTCACCTCTGCCCTGTTACAGAAAGGGATTTATTAAATAATTGAACACCATGAAATAATAGATGAGGGATATGTTTAACCTACTTATGAGAATGATCCGGCTTCACACACTTAAGAGTGGTCATTTACAAATTAAAAATTCATGAGTCACTCCTGTGTTCTCTTCAGCAAGCCCTGGAATACTTTGGTTCAGCTACACTTGGCTGTGCAAATCAGAATAAAAAACTGAACGGACTTTCAGTAAACCATACCCTACCTTTTCAGCCTGGGTTTCAAGTATGATTCTGTGGTACAGCACTCGCCAGCCATGCACAAGGCCCTGGCTTCAATCCCTAGCACCTTGAAATACACACACACACACACACACACACACACACACACACACACACACACACGCACGATTTAGACGTAGACATGGTGGGACTGACTCCCCATCAGGAAGATGTCTGGATTCTCATTCTATCGGACAACCAAAACCAGGACGGGAAATGTAGTGTCTGCTGTCAGCGCAGGCTGCACTGTGGGTCAACTTGGAGAAGAACTAAACTTCACCCTGGGGTGACCAATGAAAATCATTCATGACTCTTGATATGGAAAACGCCTGTAAACTCATAGAAACCAAGAGGTTCAAATTTTGTTCTCTTTAAGAATGTCTATGAAACTGCTCAAGTCATTAAGAGTTTGCATATCCTACGAGCTACATCTGAAAGATGTCACTGCGAAGACAGTGTGGGGTGGGGCAGGATGGTGTGACATGTGCCTTTAATCCCAGGATGATGGAGGCAGAGATAGGTGGATCTCTGAGTTTGAGGCTAGCCTGGTCTACGTGGTGAAAGATTGACTCAAAGTGAAAATAACAGAGAAGCCATGCATGGCATTCAGGCGGTATAATGGTGGATTTGCTAGGTGTGCTCAGAGTGCTGAGATTTTTCTGCACGTACTAAAAATAAAGAGAGGCATCCTGAACTTAAGCATCTAGGTGCTGATTCTCCATCTTTCCATAGATCCAGCTCACCAAGGTGTCCAACATCAGCACCGTTCTTAACAGAGACCATGGTTCTATCACCCTATACACGCGATCCCCTGTCACATGGAGAGAACACTCAGGTTTGAATAGGAATGGCCCTCACAGGCTCGTGTATTTGAATGCTTGGTCATTAGGGAGTGGCACTACTTGACAGAGAGTAGGAGGTAGCCTTGCTGGAGAAAATGTGTCACTGTGGGCGGCATTCAAGGTTTCAAATGCTCAAACCAGGCCCATTCTCTCTCCTTCCTGCTGCCTTCAGATCCAACTGTAGAACTCTCTGATACCTCTCCAGCACCGTGTCTGCTGCACACTGCCATGTTTCCACCATGATGATAATGGACTAAACCTCTGAAACTATAAGCCAGCCCCAATTCAATGCTTGCTTGCTTGCTTTCTTTCTTTCTTTCTTTTTTTTTTTTTTTTAAATATAAGAGTCACTGTAGTCATGGTGTCTTGAAACAAAATATATGACATGAAAACAAATTCAAAATAAAAGAAATATAAATAAAAGGGGTTTTGTTGTCGTTGTTTGCTTTTTTATATTAATGTTCCTGGGGCTAGAGTGATGGCTCAGCAGTTAAGAGTGCTGACTGCTCTTGCAGAGGACCCAGGCTTAGTTCTCTGGCCCATGTCATCAAGTAGCTCACAACCACTTCTAACTTTGGTTCCAGGGGTCCGACGTCCTCTCTTGGCCTCCACTGATGCCTTTACTTGAGTGTATACACTCATCCACAGACACAGACACATAAACATAATTGAAAATGACAAATCATTTTTAAATGGGCTGTTCCCGTTTCCTCCTAATCTGATCCTCCTCTTCTCTATGTGTGATCTCTTACAGAGCTGCAGATCCACCAGCGATGAGGAAAGCAAACATGGGCTTTAATATCGCTCTTCTTCCTTCCCAGGCCAGCGAGAAGATTGGGGGTAGGAATGCTGAAGCTTTAGTGCAACAAAGAGTTGATTAAACCATCACGTACACAGATCAATATTCATGAAGACTGGGAGGAGAATCAGAAGAAACTAAATGTTCTAGAGGTGACAGATAGCACGAGTGCTACAAGAATATTTTATGAACTGCCTGGCATAACAATGCGCGTTTTCCCTTAAGAACATTTTGCTGCAGATTCTTTTTATGTGTGCTGGGGACGGGTGTGCACATGCCATGAGTGCATATGCAGGCCAGAGGACAGCTTGCCTGGCTTGGCTCTCTTTTACCATGTAGGTTTTGGAGATCAAATTCAGGTCATCATCCTTGGCGGCAGGCATGTTTTCCTGCTGAGCCGTCTCCCTGGGCCTTGACTGTCTTTTCAGCTGATTACAGCCCTACTTGAAAGAGAAGGCAATTTAATGTTTTCACATGGTGGATCAGAATTTCTTTTTAAAGTATTTTTTGAGTGTGTGTGTGTCTGTGCACATGCAAACACACACACACACACACACACACACACACACACACACAC
>JANHMN010000001.1:52799583-52899059 GCA_030674055.1 Rhabdomys pumilio | reverse complement strand
CACACACACACACACACACACACACACACACACACACACACACACACAGGAGCCAGAGAACGAACTGATAGGGTCAAGAAAACATAAATGGTGCCATCCCGGGGGACTTGAATCTTGTGCTCATTGCTCTGCATTCAACAAGAGAATACTTTATTCATTACCCATTAGGTGGGCCTTAAACTGTGAGAAGAGGAAATCTTAATCTAAACTGCTGTGTTGAAAAGGAACCCTGTAGTGGCTGTTCAGCAAAGCGTATGGCTTTGGTGCTATTTGTTTGTGTGTTCACGTAAGTGTGTGATTTACAACAACAGGATATTGAAATATATTTACACATTGTGGAATTAGCTAATTAAACATACATTGCTTCATACAGGTATCATTTTTATGAGAACATTCAACATCCACACCGCTCATCTTTCCAGACTGTAAGATAGTGCAGACCATTCAGCATCCTTCTTGAACTTGTTCTTTCTAATTGTATGAACCTTTGGCCTGCACCCCAACCCACAGTCCTTCCCTCTGACCTTCGGCCTGTACTCTACCCCCACTCGCAGTCCTTTCCTCTAACCTTTGGCCTACACACTACCCCCACTTCCAGTCTTTCTCTACCCTTTGACCTGTACCCTCCCCGCCTCCCCAGTCCTCCCTCTAACCATTCACATCTCTGGCCATCAGCATTCTGCTCCGCCCATGAATCAACTCTTTATGTGCCATGTATGAGTGAGATTGGGACAGGTTTGTTTTGCTGTGTCTGTCTTATTTCACTTAGAATGATTTCTTCTGGGTTATCACAAATTCAGGACTTGGGGTTTTATGTCTTAGTGGTATTCTGTGGTTTACATGTACCACGTTTTTGCTATTGATTCTTCTGCTGACAGACACTTAGTTGCCCCTAAATCTTGTGTGTCTACAGTTGACAGGGCTGCGGTAAGTGCAGGTGTCACTTTCACATTCACTTTCCTCCCTGTGGTAGCTACACAGTAACATGGTAATAGGCAACACAGTTGCTTTTCTTGTATTTTGGAGGACTTCCACACAGGTTTCCATAATGGCTGTACTCATTTGCAAACCTGCCTGCAGTATGGATGAATTCTCTTTACCTCACTAGGACTCCACCCCACCTACTTTAATCCCTGTTGTGGGATGGGAAATGCAAACTCCCTCTTATATCTTCCTGGAAGTGTCAAGAGCTCCTTTGTTTCCCATGATGGCTCTGCCATTAGACTCAGGGCCCAAGGGTTGCTGAAATGTGTCTTCATGTTGACAAGGCCTGGAAATGGCAGCAGCTACTGAAGCTTGTGGAACAGAATGAGACAGCTCTCATGGGTCTACATTTGGCATCTAAGAGGCCAACAGCCTTTGTCCTGTCCAACCCACTGCCCATCCCAAGATACTGGAACCGCTTCCAGGCAGCTGAGGAGTCCTGTCAGTTCTCACAGGAGCTTGCTGGGTTGATGCCTTTGGCTTCTTCCGAGCTTCTGGGCATTCTGGGTGGAATCTCCCCTCACTCAGTCTGGCGTGTAGTTCTGCTTCCTGCCGTGGGCTGCTCTTTCACTTGTGTTCAGTCCATATATGTTCTCTCTCATATGTGTTCAGCCCATCACTGTTGGCTATGGACAAGCATGTTCTACTATTGAAATGAAATGTCTTCCACACCTTCAGGATTTCATACACTACACAGATGACATCTTTCTGTTCCAAACAGCTGAGGTTTCCTATTGCCTGTGGTATCAAGCTTAAAGTCTTGATGCTGTTACTCAAAGTTTTATTTTTTGACCATATTCTATATTCATTCATGTATATATCAAATACTAGTTTGACATAACATTAACAAAGACCTGACATGTGACAGTCATTTTTATCTCCTACTTTAAGAAGGCCTCTTTGAGCCCTCTCATTACTCCTGGCACCATCCTGATTGACCTGGCCTCCTGAAAAGCTTTTCTCTTCTTTGTCAAACTGAATCCGCTTCAGTTTAGCCCTTAACTGTCAATCAGTTACCAGGAAAATCAGAGTGAGGTGTGGCTGTCAGACCACATGCAGGCTTAGAGTGCAGCTGGCAAGACATCAAGTTCCCAGCAGACCTGGTACAGGCTGCCTGTGGCTCTTATTCTTTTCCTTATGCATGGCCTCTTGCTGAGCATCTGCTCCTCTCCTCCCTAGCTGATTTTGCCCACCCCAGTTTCTGCTTCCTAACAACATTGGCTTTTGTGTGGCTTCAGCTAGCCTTAGACTCTCTAGTCTCACGTTTACCTCAGAAAACACCTTCTCTTAGTCTTTGGGCATCTGCCTGTGGTGGTGTTTCTATCATTTGGCTTCCCAAAGAGAATTCCATCTTCATAGTTCCTCTTTGTAGACTGGTCCAAGTTATGGGTCTCAGGCTGCCCAGGAGTAAACCATGCCTATGGCTTAGTCATTTAACCATGGCTGCTTGAAGTTGGCTAAGGTTTGTCTGTGGGGTCTAGAGTTGTGAGAGACTTTCTTGTCTCCATGTGAACAGCTTTGTGTGTGTGACTCTGTTAAAAAAGCTTTTAAAACCTGTGATGGAGGTCACACCCCGTCCCCATTTCTCTTCTCATTCTTTTCTCACTGGTTTGCTGCCCACAACATTGTATTCTTAATTATTCATGTTTGGATTAGTCTTTTTAAACTTAGATATCTACCCAAACAGATGCACAAGTCACAGCACAGAAACACACACAAAAAGCAAAGCGACGTGACTCATTCAAAAGATCACCACTCCTCAGTTATTGAACCCAAAGATACTAAGATGAATAAAACTGCCAGACGAAGAATGCCAAAGCACACTTGTGGAAACGAACAGTGACTCAAGAGGATACAAACGAGTAAATGAATAAAACAGGAAGATACATTAAGGACCTGAAAAGGAAAACTGACTACGTAGATGACAAAGCCAGCAAAGAACAAGATTTTTGACAAACAAGCAAGCAAACAACAGAGATGTTGGAATAAAAAGCTCAGTGACTCAAATCAAAGACAGGAAATAACCAGTGACAGTTGTCAATCACCAAGACACTGGACCACTCCCAGAAAAACCAGAGCTGAAAGACAAGGTCACGAGAAATACTTCATCTATAAACTGACAAATAAAGAAGTAAGCCTTGCCATAGACACCCAAGATCTTGGACACAATCAAGAGAGCAACTCTAAGAATGCAGGGGGGGGGGGGTAAAAAAAAAAACAGCGGAGATAAAACCAAAGGCATGAAAAGTCAACTAAACTGTGGCAGTAAAGTCTCCAAATCTAGAGAAAGAAATGGACATCTAAGCACCTGAGACACTCACATAGGCAGGACCCAAGGGGAACCTGTTGCCTAGTACATTATAGTAGAATAGCAAAAATCACAAAACAAAGAATCAGAATTAAAATGGGAAGAAAAAAATGATAACTCAACATTCAGGAAAAATATGACAGGTTAATGAGAACAACAATACTTGTAAGCTAGACATCAGACAGCTCAGCAGGAACAAGAGTCAGAAAAGCCTATGACAGTGGTTCAAATAAATAAAAGCCAACGCAATTGATACTAACTTTCTAACTAAAAATTGAACCTGGCTCATGTTGAATGTATATCTAAAAACTTATTGTTTGGTTGAGAAGTGCCCTCCACAGTCTTGGGCATTTGAATACTTGGTGCCTAATTGGTGGTGGTGTTTGGGGAGGTTTGGGTGGTACACAGCCTTGCTGGAGGAAGTACATCACTGGGGGTAGATTTGAAATGAAAATCCTACAAGCACATCCAGTTCACTCTCTCTGCTTTATGCTTGTGGCTGAGATGTAAGTGCTCAGCATGGCTGCTGTTTGCTTGGCATGCCTCCACCCTGATGTGACAGAGTTATACTTCTGGAGCCATAAACCAAGTAAACTCCTTCTATTAGTTGCTATGGTTGGTTGTGATGTTTTATCATAGCAACAGAAAAGCAACCAATACAAGATTTATGTATTATATCACACACACACACACACACACACACACACACACACACACACACATACACACACACAAACACGCACACAGACACACACATATATCTATATCACATATATATCATATATATGCATTATATATGTGTATACATATGTACCTATATATGGCATAAAAAGAAGAAAGATTATATGGAAGAGGGAGTCTATAAAGAGTAGGCAGAGAAGCAAGAGAGAGAGGGTGATGGGGAAAGAAAGAAAATACCCCAGTGTCTTTCATGCAGACTCTATCAACTATACATACGTAAAATACTTGAAAATAGGCCTGTGGTTCTCAACCTGTGGGTTGTGACCCCTTTTGGGGGGAAGATGAATGACCCTTTCACAGGAATTTTCTAAGCTCATTGGAAAACACAGACATTTACACCATGACTCATGACAGCAGCCAAAGTTTGGTTATGAAGTAACAATGAAAGTAATTTTATGGTTGGGGTCAGCACAACATGAAGAACTGTATCAAAGGGTCTTAGCATTAGAAAGACTGAGAAGCACTGAAACAGAGAATCACACATTTTCTATATGAAAGCAGGGGCGAGTATTTGGGGGTGGGGAGACCAGAAAGAAGGGTAGCTGGGTCAGGGGAGGGGTGGGTAATTATGAACAAAGTATAATGATATTCACGTATGAAAATATCATAAAATAACCCATTGTTTTGCATAGTTACTGCAGGCTAATGAAAAGAAAACAATAGTACTTGTACGTTAGACATCAGTGGACACACAGATTATCCAACAACCACAGGAAACACATTCCTGTCAACTCCAAAGAACACATGTCCTGCTTCAAAACACGCCTCAACACACTCACAAAAGAGAGAAGCCATTCAAAATATTCTCATGGATTACAATGGAATGAAACTGAAAGTCAGTCATAGAAGGAATCTTGGGAAATTCATAAACATGTAGAGATTTAGCAAGACATTCCTAATTACCCAGTAGATTTAAAAAGAACTCAGAAAGGATGCCAGAAAATAACTCACAGAGAACTGAAAGCCAAGGCACGGCATTCTGAACCTTGTGGGCGTAACCAATGCAGCGTAGAGGGATTCCTTAAGTCTGTAAAGCATATATTATAAAGATGAGAAAAAGGCTCAAATCAATACCCAGGAAGGGCTGGCAAGATGGCTCCATGGCTAAAGGTGCTTGCCACCAAGCCTGACAACCTGTGAATTCAATTCCTGGAACCCATGTGGTAGAAAGCAAGAACTGGCTCCTACAAATTGTCTTCTGATCTCCACACATGAGTTGCATCCTCACTTGGACTCGAGGTGGGAGTGACCCTAAAGAAGAGTGAGAAGATAAAGTTGAAATCGGGATTCTCTGTTTTGACCTTGAGTGAGTGACCTTGCTTCTCTGAGCCTCAGGTTTCTGAGAACACAAATGACTTCAGCCCCAGCCCTGTCAAAGGGTCCTGGCAGCAAACACTATGTAAAAGTGAATGTTTACTAAGCACAAAGGTTTAGTCTTCACAACCAGGCTCTCTCCAGCTCACTGGCAGAAGAGAAAGGTTGTGTGGCACGAGATAGGGGCATCATCCCAGGACACAAACTCACCAGAGCTGGTATCTCCAGTCTTCCCGTGGTTGTTGCCTTTAGCTGCCTGGGGAGGATGGAGCTGAACTCAGGGCCCAAGAGTTGTGTTTGTTTACATTGCCTTCCTTTCGAGAATTGTTACTTGCACAGCTCATTATTCCCCTTTTATGCTTTTGTTTTCTTAGGTGTGTAACGCATTGTGTGTGGAGGCCCGCCATGCTCAGTCTTTGGCAAACATAAATAGTTGGGAATCAAAGTCTTGATTACACTATCAAGTGTCTCCCAACTGTCCTCTTAGAAATGACACAACACAGACATGATACCTAATGTCAGGCCAGACCTGGCTATAAATTTCACTTTCGCCATTTGCTTGGTATGAGACTGAGCTAGTCACATCACATCTCTGAGCCTGTTTATTCATGTGTAAAACAGATTTCTGACTTTACCGAGGCTATGTGTAGCTAAAAGGAGACAAGTCTCAGCTCATGGCACATCACATAATATGAGGTTAATTTAACTCTTGCAACTGAAAAAAGAGGCAGGTCTTAGTCAAGGTGTACCACATACTAAGAAGTTAAATCTAAGTCTTACAACCAAGTCTGGTAAATTCGTGATACAGGTCAGGTTCCCAACTGAAGGTGGTGGAGACAGAAACCACCCTAACAGTTCTTAGGCTCTCACCCACTTGAAGTGTCTCCATAGACTTAACGCTCAATCCTCACAAGTCTGAAACACAGTATTAATTCATACTTATATGGGATAAAACAGACTTGGAGAGATTAGATAACGTGTGAGACCTACATTGGAATCTAGGTCTGACTGAGTCTCACATCAGGATGCTTATTTCATGTGGTCTCAGCTAATGTGCCCTTATGATCTTGCATCTCCTTCCCTGACAATCTTTCTAGTATCAGGCCCATAAAAAATAGGCTTGCCCATTACCAAGTAACTTTACCTGTCAAATTCAACTCCTCTCCCGCCCCAGCTACCACCCTCCATTCGTGAGTGTCTACTCTCCACTGTGGAAGTGATCTCAGTATTGCATATGGTTGGACCAGGTAAAGAGTCTCCCAGGCTTACTTACCCAGCTTTCAATCATCACTTCAAATGTCCCCTGTCACTTCTGAGTTCTCCAAGATGAGTTGATTTTTCTCTTTGCTTTTCCCTGTCCTCATTCAGACCACCTATTTAGAAACCACTATCTCCAGACTGCCACCCTATTCGTCTATTTGTCTTCCAGGGTTAATTTAATTTCTATTTTCCCCATCTCCAAATTTCCAGCATCAATTAATAAATGTTTAGGAGCCCTGGAGAGGTAGCTCAGCTGCTAGAGCACCTGCTGCTTTTTGCAAAAGATTTGAGTTTGGTTTCCAGCACTCACGTGATGGCTTACAACTGTTCATAACACCAGTTCCAGGAAGTCTGATGTCCTCTTCTGACCCCACCCCCCATGAAAAAAAATCAAATTTAAAATGTAGGATTATGCTATAAGTTAGAAATCAGTCATATCGAAATACTGTTATTCATTTACTTACTATCTTAGGGTTTCTACTGGTCAAAAAAGCAACTTGAGGTGGAAGGGTTAGCTTCATCTTATACTTGGGTAACAGCCCACCATGGAGGGAAGTCAGGGCAGGAGCTCAAGGCAGGAACTGAAGCAGAGGCCATGGAGGAGTGCTGCTTACTGACTTGCTCCCCATGGCTTGCTCCGCCTGCTTTCTTTTACATCCCAGAACCACCTGCCCAGAGATGGCACCACCCACAGGGAATTGGACCCTTCTACATCAATCACTAAAAACAAAAACAAAACAAAACAAAACAAAACAAAACAAAACAAAACGCCCCACAGACCCACCTGCAGGCTAATCTGATGGAGACATTTTTTTTTTCATTTGAGATTCGTTCCTTCCAAATTACTCTAGCTTGTGTAAATCTGACTGACAAACAAGCAAACCATCTACCAAAACATGTATTTATTTATTTGCAGTGCTGGGGATGAAACTCAGGGTCTGAACCCTGCTAGCAAACTGCTCTGCCATTGGATTTCACCCCAGCAGAAGGAATGAAAATTTTAATGAATTTGGTAAAGGAGTACATTGCTGTTCACTAACACATTAAATAATAAGGTAAATCTAACGACTACCCTTAGCTGAATGGCCTTGATAAATACATTAAAGGATGCTGCCTGGCTTGCTTCTGATAATGTCAGATAGGCTTCCAAGGGTTTATATTAAGGGTTGACATGGCCATTTTCAGTTTGGAAATATGTTTAAAGGCATGAGGGAGGACATGTCTGGGGAGAGGTCCCTGAGAGGTAGAGGTAGGGAGACACTGGCTGTCTCAGGACTCCATGTAAATGAGGACTATGGAAGGGATGAGGGACAATGAAAGGAGAGTTGCTAAGCCTCAGTCTGGCTGGCCATGAGTGCAGCGTGTTGGGAAGGGGGCGAAGGCTGGGATCCAGTGAGGAGCTATCAACAGTATTGGGTTTGGGATGCAGGGTCAGTATGGTAACCAGCAGGAGCACACAGGATCAGAAGAACAAGAGAAAGAACTGTGCTTTTGCTGGGGAAGTAATTTACTGACTAGTGGGGTGAGCTCTGTAGAAAAGGCTGGGTAAGGTAAGAAGCCAGGAAGAACTAAGAACATTCTTTTTGTTCTTCACAGGATGGCTCAGTTGAGATCACAAGGAAGAGGAAGCCATCGCTTCCCTCCTGTGACTCGCACATTCCCTTCTGAGTGTTGCCTCTGGGTTTCATAATTTCTCTGTGGAACCTGGATTTCTTTATATTTTTGGTATCTCCCCCTTTCCTGTGTTCCTTTAGCTTTTTCTTTTCTTTTAAGTTGTCAGCAACGACTTGAAGCCTTCTGTGAGGGAAGTATGAGTATCTCGCTGATGCAGGACCTGGTAAACCGAGGCCTGTTCTTTCAGTGAGGTGTCTGACATGCTCAGCCCCAGTAGTCAGTTTCATGCTGGGAGACTCTCTGTCTTGGGACTCTTTGGGCCAGAAGGTCACTTCCCGTTTATCCCAGAAGCCTGTTGCTCCCCTCAGTCTAAAGGACTTAGCATTTAAAAGTGATAGCACAGTTCTTAACAGGAGCTTCTCAAAACCCACTTTGGATATGTTTGACAGTGTCTACTAATGCCATGCCTATGCATGTCCATTGATCTAGTGACTCCACTTCTACTCACAAAATCAGTTCTTATAATTGCATTATTGGTAATACATTATTGATAAGTAAATATATAAATTTAAGACATCTCAGGTGCCCTCTGTTAGTTGAATGGGTAGAGTAGGGAATAGTCACATAATGGGATATTATACAACAAGGGTTCTCCAACCACACACCAACACTTTCAATGAGAGAAGCCAAACTAAATAGCATCCTTACTACACGAATCCTGCCACTCATAAAAGGGCAAGAGGTTTTACATGGAACCAGATGTGAAGGGCCTTTGGGGTTTTTGCTACATACTGTTAACTTATCTGGCGTCTGCTTTCTTGAATGTGTTCTGCTCATGAAAATTCAGCAAACTGCAATACATGCATGTTTGATGTACAATAAAATGAACAAGTTAAGTCTGTTTTTCTTATTGGGCATTTGCCAATATCAAACAAAGTCTGTTAGTTTCACCTGCAAGTTCTAGAGGGTGTTACTTTAGATGGGGCTGGCAGCAGAGCTAACTGATTCTGACTCTCATCTAAATACTGGGACATACCTGTGCAAGTCAGTGCTTACTGAGGGCTGGCTGTGGGCATGGTCTGCCTCAGTTGCAGGCAGGAAGAATGCCCTGGCTGCTGGGAATTTAAAACTATCATAAAATGGTCTAGAAGCCCATTGCTTTTATGTTATCACTATGCACTGGAAATCTTTTACAGCGTCAGAGGTGAAACAGTTCTACCCTTCTCCAATACACAATCTCTATTCTAAACCTTAAACAATTGCTGGGCTACTGTTGGGCTCCACTGGGACTGCTGTTGGGCTTCACTAGGCCACTCCTGTTCTGCCCTTGGAGGGTCGGCAATGGAGATACCAGCTCAGATTTTATAAGTTCCTACACTGAGTTGAGGACTAAGCCTGGTCCTTTCCATACAAAAGTATTATTTAAACTTTGTAGCTGTGTGGCTTAAGTGTTATCATTTCCACATGACAGGTGAGGAAACCAAGTATTGTTTTACGGATTAAGAAACCGACTCAAATTCTCTCACCTACTGAAGACGAGATGAGGAGAGATACCAGCTAATCCTTCAGCCCAAAGCCCAGGTTCCCAGTGGACTCTCCTGTTCCTTGGTACCAACTGGCTCATGGATGGCCTATAATATACACTCACTGAGTGGAAGGGTAAAGAGGAAAAGACTGGAGCTGGGAGGGTGGGGTGTCTACATAAGTTTAACCTCTTAGTGAATTTGTTTAAGGTATCCAACTCCTCTTTGGGGCTCTTTCCATCAAACCTTAAGCAAAGGCCTTTGGAAGTCACAGCTGCCATTTCCCTAATGACTGACCTGTGCACATCAGCACTTCACACAAGTATTTTAACTAGGTGTTTCCGTTGTCTTTTTTCTTTTTATTCTTCTCTCATACATTATATCCTGACCACAGTTTCCCCTTCCTCCATTTCTCCCAATCCCTTCCCCTCAAACACACATATCACCTCCCCACCTCTACCCCACAGATGCACTCTTTCTATGTTTCTCTTTTAAAAAAAAAATGACCAGGCGGTCCAAGGATAGCAACTGGCACAACAAGTTACAACAAGAGTAGGCACAAGCCATCATATCATGGCTGGATAAGGCAACCCAGTAGGAGGAAAAGGGTCCCAAGAGTAGGCAAAAAAAGTCAAAGACACCTCCTCACACTTACTGTTAGGAATATCACAAGAACACCATGCTACAAAGCCATAACATAGATGCAGAGGACCTAGCTCAGATCCATACAGGGTCCCTGAGTGTTGCTCCAATCTCTGTGTGCCGACATGAGCCCTGCTTAGATGATTGTGTGGGCCATGTTCTTGTGGTCTCCATGACCCCTCTGGCTCCTATAATCTTTTTTTTCCCTTTTCTACAGGGTTTCTCGAGCTCTGCCTAAAGTTTGCCTGTGCTCCTAAAGTCTGCATCTGTTCCCATTGGTTGCTGGTTAAGTAGGTTTTGTATCCCCATTACACATGAGCACTAGCATTACAGACTAGAGCACTCAAGAGACAAAACAGTAGTGGTCAGGCAACTGGAAAGGCTGTGGGGTTGGCTTACATTTATACTCTCTCAAAAGTTTACAAAATTCCAAACATAAATATCTGCAACTGGGCAAAAATCACGCCTTTCCTAGTGCACAAGACAAATCATAGTCATCTTCTGTGAAGTAACTTCTTATCCTGGGGTTAAAACAAAAACACATTCATGTACCACAACTGGGATTTGAAGGAAACCAAAATTCTCACTCATAGGGGTGATATAAAATAGGATTTACTAGTAATGCGCTCAGAGGCAGTGAACTCCACTGCCCAGAAGAGCCAGGGCAAGGAGCCTGGATACTTATAGACTTGGTTCCTGATGGGACCGGAAGTAAGCACCTGGACTCTGCTTCCAGGCCCACAGTGACACATCATGTCATCTCTCCATTAGCAATCCTGGGGAGCCTGTGGTGTTCCAGCACAGATCTAAGTTCTGCAAATGCCAATGAAACATGGTCCGAAGTACAGTATTTCAGCTTGTAGGTCAATGAGGATGACGAGGTTGCAGACAGCTCACTGTCTTTCAGGAGCATGCCACCAAATGATTTCAGCCTGCAAAGAGAGCTATTTTTAGTAAAAAAAAAATGGTGAATGTGTGTGTTATAATATTCCTTGATATTCCTCATTAAGGACATTCAAGGGAGGAAGTTAGTCATTTGGCCAATCAACAAACCCAGGAGTGTGGTACTCTTCTCTCTTGCTGTTACCTGTGCCCTTCACACTGGATGGAAGGAACAACAGATGTGGGGTAAGCTTTCTACTCCAGAGGTTTGCAGTCTCAAAAGACAAGCCAGTCTGTGTAGGGCCCAAGTTCAGAATGCTATTAGCCAAGTAGTGCCCCCCATTCCTAGGGCCTTTGACTACATGGGATTTCTCACTCCCACAGCCCTCCCTCCCTGTTCCCCTGTGTTTTTTGCCCTCACCCCTGCTCTTCCACACTCTCTTTCCCTCTCACCCAGGCTTCTGCATGGACCTGGATGTATCTGCTTGTTTTCTTTGGGCTCCCCTGAACGAACACTTCAGATTCTTTGTGGCGGCACACCTCCTTTTGTACTTGTCTTGTACAGCCGCTGTAGGCTCCCAGCTGTTGGATTGTGTGTGATGTTGGTTGTCTGGTGGTCATTTATATTTATTTGCTTGTATGGAAGAATAAGGACAATATGCACAAACCCAGGAGCGTAGCCCTCTTCACCCCTGCTATTACTTGTGCTCTTCACATTGGATGGAAGGAGCAACAGATGTGGAGTAAGCTTTTTGCTCCAAAGGTTTGCAGTCTCAAAAGGCAAGCCAATTTAGACAGGCCCTGGAGAACTCTTATTCCAGAAGGAACCCTGGTGGCCTCTTTGGGTCATAAGACCAAAATTATATGAATTAAAAGCAGGAAGAGAGCAATGAGAAGGTTAGAGGTCAGGGCTGAGCAGAACAGAAACTGCATTAAAGCCTGCATCCTGTAACAACTTACTGGATGAGTGAATGCGTAGGATGTAGCTGTATGGATTTCAAGCTTAGAACATGGGTTTGCTTTATCACCCTCTCAGGGCAGAGCAAGTTCTCTGGTCCAGTGCCCCTACAGCCTTGTTTGGGATAGACAGAACTAGGTGATCTGTGGTCTCCTTTCTCACTCTGCCTCCTTCTTGTCTTTACCTTCAGGTTCTTGTGTTTTCAGAGTGGAGATGAAAAAGTCATCTAGGGTTGTGCTAGGAAGCAAACACCAGCTCTACTCTCCCTTGCCCAGGTAAGTCCTAAAAGGGGCAGGCTTCTGGATATGGCCAAGGAGAGGAAGAAAGATGCTCAGTGGAGGGTGGGCTGGGTGTCCTGGAGAAGAAATGAAACCAGACGTGAGGAAAAGATCAAACTTGGTAGGGAGTAGGGAAGGTTGAGATCTCAGAAACAGAATGCTAGTGGAGAAGCTGAGTAGTGGGAGGACCC
The DNA here is from genome assembly GCA_030674055.1 of Rhabdomys pumilio. Taxonomy (NCBI): domain Eukaryota; kingdom Metazoa; phylum Chordata; class Mammalia; order Rodentia; family Muridae; genus Rhabdomys; species Rhabdomys pumilio. The sequence continues at coordinate 52,886,364 of JANHMN010000001.1, read as the reverse complement.
TGGAAGAGAGGGGGAGGATTGCAATTATCCAGAGAGGAGGATCCCAATCATCTCCAGATAGTGAGGTCCAGCCGTTGACTGGCAGTGACAAGGAGGAGGATGCTCAGATTCCATCAGAAGTGACTATAAAGCTGGGCCTGGTGGCTCAGGGATGAAACCCCAGCTCCCCAAGAGTCTGAAAGCAGAAAGATCAAAAGTCCATATCCTACTTGGACTTTTTACCAAATTGGAGGCCTGTCTGTCTTAGTAATTTAGTGAGACTCTGTCAAAAAAACAAAAACAAAAACAAAAAACCATGTAAAAGCCACCAAGCTAACTCTCCTCCTAAATCTGGGTCACTCCCTGCATCAGAAACATATTTTTTTTCTTAATAAACTATCCCTGTGCCTGCTTTGTGTCTCTGTCTAGTACCTTGTTCCAGGACACAAGAGCCTAGACATCCAAGTGGGTGCCCGTTGGACCCAGTAATCACTAGTGTCAGTTGGTGAGCCAGCCAGTCAGGAGGATTCAGGAAGGCCCTTGCCATGTACATAACTATGAAGACCCAACCTTCTGTGGGCCCTTCAGCTTCTACCCTTCCTCCTAGCTCTGACATACTCTCTTAATCAAAATCCCTGCTTCAACAATAGAAAACACAACAGGTAAAAAGGCAGGGCTAGGAACGGAGATCAGCTGTGGAACATTTGCTGAATGTGCAGAAAGCACTGGGTTCCCTCTTCAATGTCACAGGAAACAAAAAAGATAGAATGATAACCCTGGTCAACAGAGCAAAGGTTCCTCAGTGGTCTGGAGTATCTGGGTATGGAAGCTGAGAAGCACAGCCTGAGGCCTGGACAGAGTACTACCACAGAAAGACTACAGATTTTGTGAGAATTTTGTACCAATGTTACAGGAGGCCCCTGCAGAGTGTTACATTCCATACAGAAGCATTGCTAAGTCTTCAGAGATGCCTTCCATTTCTTGAAGAAAAGCCACATTTTCATTAAGGGTTATGATGCCAATGGTCCTGACCTGTGCTGAGATGGTTCAAAAGTGATGCCAAGTAAGTTAGGTCAGGAGGAAGGGACTGGTCCTCCTTGACTCTCTTAATTGAGACAGGTACAATGTATTTTGTTACTGCACTGCAGAGAAAATGGGAATGTGTTTGTTTGGCAGTTAACTTCAGAGGACTCCTGCACTAGGGAGAAGCCATCTCTGTTTTATCTACTGAGTATAAACACCTCGATATGTAATTGCTTGAGAGGAAGGAATGTGGTCCATATAAAGACGGGAAGAGTCACAGGGGTGGGAAGGAAAGATGACATGGTGGTGAGTCCACACCTGAGCATGGAACTTTTGCCTTCTTAGACCTCCTCACTGACATGTTCCTGTCACCCAGCAAGTTCTCAAATTCTTTGAAGACTCTTGCACATGCAATTAGAAATTGGTCCATAGCATTTCTGAGTGCTCTTTCCTCAGGTTGTATTTCCTGAAAGGATACAATAATGTTTGAGCTACTAGAAAGACACAGAGTTTGGGGGTGTGCTTAGTGGTCTGTAGGAGTATGGTTATTGGTTGATAGCAGATATTTACAAGGTGATGGATGGAGGCAGGTTGGAGGCAGCCCAAGCACTTGAGAGACGGAAAATTCCAGGTTTCACTGTCTGTTTGGTGGTGACTGACTCCCAAGTGAGAATATTACAGTGCCTTGGATCCTGAAGTATATAAGGAACTAGAAACATGTTGAAATAAAACCCGGGCTATATTTCTTCAACGTTCCTTTTCATTAAACCTCTGTTCCCCGGAACAAACAGCAGATTCTTGAAGCCTGAAGGTAGCATTAATTGAATTCTACATGGCTGAGCAAGAGGCTCTTAATGAGATAAGTGGTTTGAGGGCCCGGGGCCTAGGCTTAGAGAAAGTGGGCGAGGAGAGGAATATGCTTCCAGGGTACAATTCTCACAAGTAAAAATGAACTTACCATCACTACCCCCAGAGAGTTCTGGGAAATACCACATTTCTCCCAACATGATAGGTAGGAAACAGGTATGTGAGGTAATTTCAAAGTCTTGGGAGGCAAAGAATTGACCTAAAGGAGCATTTTAGATCCTGAGTATACTTCTAACTGCCCCACTAGTGTAGATTTGTTTCTGTCTGTAATTATGTTTGTCTCTGGCTTTCCCTTGGGGAACTAGAGGGCTTGGAGACTTCTGCAAGAATAGACCTGGGCTATGCTGAACTGACAGGCAAAAAGAAATGAATAATTCACCGTACCACGAATACCGTTCACACCTCCACGATGTGGAAAAACCCTTTCTCTTGGAGAACTTATTGAGCCTGTGACAAGAGCCATGGTCAGTCCTTCTGTGACCAGGGTGAGCCCAGAGGCTCACCAAGCTTCAGACTGCTCAGCTCTGGCCCCCAGCCAGTTACACACAGTTGGTTACCAGAAGACTAGGCCACAGCATGCAGGTACATGATAACTTTTCACTACTGGAAACACACATAGACGACTCCAGTCTTGGGCCATGTGCATTATACTGGAAAATTGTCATATGATATTTGATACCAAGAAGCTGACTCTGGAAGTGGGGTTCTCTTGACTTACACATGTTTTTCTCAAAGTGCCCCCTAAAGCCCCTTATCTAGGGATTCCTCCCCCTCCACACAACCAACTCTGTGACACTGAGGGAAAAGAATAATAAAATTTTCACCAAGTGGAAACCTTCCATTCTTGAGAACAGCTAGAAGGCAGACCATTGCTAATGGGTTCCTATTGTTTATCCCAGACTATAAAAATGTAGCAGTGGGAAGACAAACTGGCAGCTCGGCCCTGGAGAGAAAGCTAACTTGAGACCATAGCTGGCTGCCTTGGCTTGTCCTGTTGGTTTCTGCAGGATGTTTGAGTTCTGGACCTGATACCATTTCTATCTGTTGCTATTCGTTTTCTTGTTTGTTTTTGGAACCCTCACAGAGGGGACACTCTGTTCTGCTGGTGACTCAGTGCTCTCTGTGGAAAATTCTAGTTGGCCATCTTAAAGGGGCTTCCTCAGCTGATTTCTGTTGGATGCTTTGAATATTCAATTTAATGATATATTTTCTCTCTCTCTCTCTTTCTCTCTCTCTCTCTTTCTCTCTCTCTCTCTCTCTCTCTCTCTCTCTCTCTCTCTCTCTCTCTCTGCCTTGGTTTTCTGTATACTTAATAACCTCACTCATTCAAAACCCAAAAGTAAGACTGTCATGGTCCTCCTCCAGACTGTACAAGACAAGCTGGCAGCTCACACCTTCAATCCCAGGACTAAGAAGGTTGAGACAGGGAGAATTTCTGTGAACATGAAGTTGCCCAGCTGTGCAGAAAAACCCAATCTCAAAATAGAACGCACACAGAAAAGCTGAGAACCATCTAGATCTTTCCTGTTTATTTGATATTTTCAAGATCATCAGGTTTCAGCTGTCTGACCAGTGGCCTCCTGGGAGTTTAAACTGAGTTTTACAATCACCTGCTGTGAATTTGCCATGCCACCCGCTTCCTGAAGAGAGCTCATGCCTTGGGAAAAGAGTCAGGAAGAGGCCAGGCCTTCCCACTGTCTGAATCTGCATGTCTGACCCTCTCCCTGAATACCTGTCTAAAGAGGTGTCTTCCTTCTTCCCTGCTCCAGGCTCTGTGCTGAACAGTATGTAATCTGGTTCCTTGTCATGGAGGACTGATCAGAAATGGCCAGCCCTGTTGCTCTTTTACAAATGAACCTGTGAAAGCACAGACTCAATATTTGCCTAAGGTTGGAGTCTTATAGACAGTGGGGTAACAATTCAAGTCCAGATCTTCAGTTCTTGGACTCCATTTCCTTGTCCCTCCAGCTCTCTCCTGGGCTAACGTCCTGTTCCTCTCTGTCACCAACAGAGAAAGAAGTCCATCCATTCGTCAAATGTTTATTGAGAATTTGCCCACAGGGAAGGCGGTAGTGTGGATTAGGGGTTATCAAACTTTTTTGTATAAAGGAACAGGCAATAAATATTTTGAGTTTTGCAGCCATGTAAACTATCATAATGACATATCTCTGCTAATGCAGTTAAAAGAGAATGGAGTTATTGGGTATGGTTGTGTTCCAATAAATTCTATTTACAACCTCAGGCTGTGGTCTAGATTTGGCCCATTAACTGTACCCCTGTTCTAAGTATGATTAAACATTAAAAGCAACACAAGAGCAAACCCTTCTCTTTACAGAGCTGGCATTCCAGAAAAGGCAAACAACTTCATCCCCGGCTGTCCTGGCTAGTTTAATGTCAACTTGACCCAAGTTAGAGTCATCAGAGAGGAGGGAGCCTCAACTGAGAGAAAAATACCTCTGTAAGATCAAGTTATACGGGATTTTTTAAATTAGTGATCAATGAGGGAGGGCCTAGCCCATGGTAAGTGGTGCCATCCCTGGGCCAGTGGTCCTGGGTTCTATAGGAAAGTTGGCCGAGGAAGCCATGAGGAGCAAACCACTAAGCAGCACCCCTCAGTGGACTCTGCATCAGCTCCTGCCTTCAGGTTCCTGTCCTGTCTGAGTTCTTGTCCTGACTTCCTTTAGTGATGGACTTTGACTTACTTTTTTGTCATGATGCTTCATCATAGCTGTAGTAACCTAACTGGCCTAGAGGCACATGAGAATTGTCCTAAACTTCAAGTTCGGGAGTCACCCGTGGTTATTTATTTGAACCGTCTTCCTAACTCTGCCTCAAGAGTAGAGAACCTCATATGAGTGCCTCAGACTTGTGACAAGTTTCTTGGACTCACTGCTGTGATTCTGATTCAATTGGAGGTCTGTAAAGTCCGATTCCACTTCTAACAAGTTCCCAGGTGACAGGAACTCTCTGGTCCCTGAGGGCCTGAGTTCTCTGGCAGTAAAGAAGAGGTTCAATATTTCCTCTTATCCAGTTCTTCAGGCCTCTGATCATCTAGATCACACTCCTCTTAAGTCCTTTCCAGGCAAAGCCTGTGTGCCCTCTAACCACCCTGTTTATGGGCTGTGACAAACTGCCATGGCGCCGGAGCAGAAGCACTAGGCTACAGTGCTTACTGCAGCTCAAGAAGCAGTGACAATCTTTCTCAGGTTGGGGCAGATGGCCCAGTGTGTAAGAATGCTTGTTGTGCAAGCATGAGACTGTGAGTTTAAATCCCCAGCCCGCATGCAAGAAGTTGGGAGTGACTGTGAAGGTATTTGTGACCCCAGTTGGTGGCAGAGACAGGAGGATCCTCCTGTCTTGGCTTGCTGGTAACCAGCAGGGCTGCTGGTTCAATGGAAGACCCTGTCTCAGGAGAATAAAGCAGAGGGCAGTAGAACAGGACAAGTGGTGGCCTCCTCATGTGCAAGTAGGTGTGTAGTTTTGTGTTTTTGTAGAGACTATAGCCCCCCTATAGCCACTGAGTCTTTTAAAAATGAGTCCTAGCTAACACTGAAGGGACAGAAAAGAGAAGCAAGAGCAGTGGCTCTCAGCCTTCCTAATGCTGTGACCCTTCAATACAGGTCCTCAGCTTGGAGGACCTTCAACCAAAAAAGTATTTTTGTGGCTATTTCATAACTGTAATTTTGCTATATTTTGAATTGTATTTTTACTACTGTTATGAACTAAAATGTATTTACCTGTGATTTCCAATGGTCTTAGGTGACCCCTGTGAAAGGGTCATTCTACCCCCAAAGGGGTCTCTATCCACAGGTTAAGAACCACTGGCTAAGGGAGGCTGGATTCTTGTTCCCTTTCTGCTTGTGACCTTGGGCAAGTCTTCTCTGCTTTCTGAGCCTGGGTTTTCTCATCCACAACAGGGGAGTGTCTGCCCTCCTGACAGCAGTTAGACTTCTGGTGTTCTAGCCAATGGAACCACTTCTATGCACATACTACCTCCCACTGTCTGTGAGACACACTGGCCATGCCCCTTTCTGGCAGTATTCAAGATCTGCTCCTCACACCCACTGCACATGGAGTCTGACTTCCCCCTGAAGACACCCTTGCTGTCTTCACAAGTTATGAACAGTTTTGATGCCTTACCTATGACTTCCTTGGCTTATATCAACTAAATTTCTTTCCTTTTCTCTAGACCTATGAGCAGAATGCTGCTTGGGGCCCTCACAGGAGCTGTTTGCAAACCTACAGGGACAAGGCAAATTCTGCTTCTGGCTCTCAGAGGCAATTCTTGCGGCTTTGAGACTTCTGTAGGAACCAAGAGTTGAACAGACTCAGAGTCACACAAAATGGCTTGAGATTCACTTACTACTCTGATGTCCAGAACTCAGCTGCAAGAGATCTTTGGTTCCTGGCACCTACTCTTGGAAAAGTTAAACTACCATCTACTCTGTTTGTCTTAGGCAGTCTCAGCAGCTCTTTAGTTTAAATAACCACCACACAACAATTCTTGGTGATGGCTACTCTTCAGCCTGTGAAACACATAGAATCAGTGTAGGCAATAGTGTGAGGTGGGTTCTGTGGAAAACAGCTGGTGATCACTTGCATAAAGATTTATTTCATGTAAGGAATGGCAGGGGTGAGAGGTGAGGGTGGGTAATGAGATGTGGGATAGTCCCTCCCCACATACAAATCAAGAGATTGAGTGCTAGGAACTGGAGCAGACAGATTAGGGTAGGCGTAGGAAGTTCTAGGTTCACTGGAAAATTAACCCAGTGGAGGAGAAAGTACTGCTTACTGCAGACTTGGTTTGCTCAGTTTGTGTGATGGTTGCTTGTCCTTTCTGAGCCCCTATAATTATTTCCCAAAGAGGCAGTGCATTGTAGGGAAGTATCAAGGCGTGGAGTCAGCTGGCCCAGTACGGGTTTATAATCTTGGCTCTGCTGTTCTCTCCTTGTGTGCCCTTTGCTCCTATTTCTTAATCTCTCTGTCTTCTAAAACTGTGTAAATAAGGAGAGTATCTTCCCACCCAGAAATGAGGATTAGAACATGACAGCGTTCAAAATACTGATGTTAATAGTATATACACTAATTACTCCAAAATATTAAACCAATTGCTTAACATGAATAACAAGCCTTCAGTAAACGTCGTGAGATTAATTAGATGCTACGGGCACCATGTTCTAATTATTGCTTACAGAGAACCTGGTGAGGCGTGAAATATGAGGAATTTCTCTTTCTGCTCTCTGCTGTCTGGGTTACCTCTTGTGTGTTTCGGGAGGTATCAGAAATGAACATGTCCACCTGACTCCCAGCTTACCCGCCATGTTCCCGCACTAACAGGACCCAGCCAGGTGTCCTCTCTCCAGCGGGGCTGGAGCTCCAGAGCTCCCCTCTCGGTCACACTAGCCCCACGCCACAATCATCCACCCCAGGATCAGACACCACACCCATCACCTGATAATCAAAATTCTAGATGATTATAGTTAACCAAACAGATTTATATATCAGCAAATACTCAAATCCCAAGATGTCTACACAATTTAGCCAAGTTATCCCAGTTATCCTAACCTTTAGATTTCATATCTAACTGTGCTACTTGAAGCCACGAGGGTCCATGTCTGCTGCCATTTGGACTTCCTCACTGTCCTCTGCGACATTTTCCCCTGCCTCTCCCTCTCTGCTACCCTTAGCTCTGCTTCCCTTTTCCCAATCCAATCACAGGCCTCCTGCTGCAAATAGATTGGACAGGGAAATTTCTGCCACAATAGTGCTTCTAGAAATTTAGAGTGTAAGACACATGTGAAATCTAGAATTCTAAGAAGAGGCCAGGCAGGCATGGTGATACATACCTTCCATTATCCAGAGGAAGATGCAGAGGCATGAGGATCTCTGTGAGTTCAGTGTCAGCCTGGGGTACATATGAAATTCCAAGTCAGCCAGAGATATACAGTAAGACCCTGTTTGTTTTCTTGTTTTAATAACAATAATTCCATGGAGGATGCTTAATGAGACACAATACACAGAGAGGAGTTACCTGTCCATGATTGTGCCTTGGACGAATGGTAAACCTGGGCTAGGCTCTTCCTACTGGAATATCACACATATTTTCCTCATGGCTCCACGCATTGTCTCTTTTCTGAGCTCCTGGCCATGTCACTGAAATTGGTTGTCAGTGCCAAAGCCACCATGGCCTTCATTCTACAGAGAACAGATGCAAGAGGGAACTGAGGTGGACAGGAGCTATGTGGGAAGGGGAGAGGTGGCTGCACAGGCTTCCCCCACTCATTTCTACCTGTCATACCTCATCTGCCACCTACACAGCTCACATAGAGCTTTCTGCAGGCACACACACCGGTAGCACCCGACTCATCGTTTGCTCAATCACAGACTGCAGACTAGCCCTCACAGAGGAACCGAGTCCCATGGAATTGCCGGAACTGCTCAAATGATAGCCATGAGTCTTTCACGGACTACTAGTTTTGCATACTCGGTAACAAAACTTTTGACTGTATCCCAGTTAGCTTCCCTTTCCATCCTCTTCTCAGCTAGTCATCTGCTCTACAAGTCCATTTGTACTTGATGATAATGATGATGGTGGTGGTGACGGTGGTGACAGTGATGGTGTGGTGGTGATGGTGGTGACAGTGATGGTGATATTGGTAAGGAAGCTGGTGATGGTGATTTGTACCTTGTAGGCAGACATCCCTGCCAAGCAGGAATTTCATCTCCGGGTGAACCTGAGATCTGGAAGCTCTGGACTCCTCGATCAGCAGTATTTATTTCCTCACTATTGTCTCAACTTGGTTTCTTTCCTTTACTCTCTTTCACAGTGAAAGTAGGTCCTTAGGCATGAGGGCAAAGCCTTCTATCATTGTAACTCTCAGATGAGCCATTGCCTGGTGAAGTACCCGGCACACATCAAGAGCTTGGTGCATGCTACAAAGGGAGATCTACAGAGCCCTTCCCTCCACCCAGACTTCACCATTCATTAAGATGGCTGCAGAAGGACCTGCAGCCTAAGAGATGCAGAAAGAGGATGCTTCATCCAAGACTGGGGTGTTGGTATAGGGATAAATCACTTCCTATTGCTAGCAAAGAAGCAGGGAGATCCACTCAACATCCAGCTTTATAGGTGCTTCCGTTTATGCAAGAATATTTGTCTCATCAGGTAGTGAGAGCCATGCCTGGGCAATGTAAGGAGACCGTGTCTCAAAAAATCAAAACAAAGCGAACAGCAAACCTAAAACATTCAAAATGCCACTATCCTTCATAATAGAGTTTTGGGGGAAGTTGAGCTTTGAAGGTTTATTTATTTATTTATTTGTTTGTTTGTTTATTTATTTATTTAATGTGTATGAGGGCTCTGTCTGCATGCATTCTCTAGGCTAAAAAAGGGCATTGGGCCCTACAGGGCTATAGTTATAGAAAGTTGTGAGTTGTCCTATGGTTGCTGGGAATTGAACTCAGGGCCTCTGGAAGTGCTCTTAACTGTTGAGCCATTTCTCCAGCCTAAGAGTTGAGTTTCGTTTGTTCGTCTTTAAACAATTTTGCAGAGAGTATATGTCTCTACTATCTGTCTAGCTAACATTTCCTGAGAGCTTTTGAACAATAAGCCTGTGCTGAGAACTCACCATGACGATACAGCCCAGCAGGGACCTACACTATGAATAACTTACCATGTCTGCCTCCATACCCACCAATGCCAGGGTAACGGGTACAGAGATGGAGATACACAGGGTGTGGCGGGGATACCCTTGGGACACTAGCCTAGCCTGGGGCTGCACTACAGGACAGAGAACACTGAAAAGACAGACTCAGGCAGCAAGTGCCAAGGCCTGGGAAGAGAGCCACAGTGGCAGGTGTGTGGGGAGCTGCCAGGGACTCGGTGTTGCCAGGGCAGGAAGGGAAGAGGTGAGAGGCAGGAGGCAGCCCAGAGGAGGCTCAGAGGTATCCAGGGTAGATCTTGGAAAGTTACTAAACAGCAAAACGCATACTTGTTTATTTGGCTTATAAAATCAATATAGGCATGCAGGACAAAAGGAAGGAAGGAAGGAGGGAAGGAAGCTGGCAGAAGGAGAGGTGAGGAAGAGGGGAAAGAAGGGGATGGAAGAAGAGAAAGAGAGAGAAGGCGACAAGAGAAAACTATAAAGAACAACAAACTTTTCTTTCTTGCCCATTTTCCTTCTTTTCCATAAAGGAATTGTAACGGGTTTCTAAGTTCTTTCTAGGAAAGAAAAGTGTATGTAGTGGATTGTTGGTTAGTTTCACGTCAAGTTGACATAAGCTACAGTCACCTGAGAGGAGGGAGCTCAACGGAGAAAGATAAGATTGGACTGGAGGCAAGCCTATAGGACATTTTCTTAATTAGTGGTCAATAGGTGTGGGTGAGGCCAACTCTAGGCTGGTGGTCCTAGGTTCTATAAGAAAGCAGACTGAGCAAGCCATAACAAGCAAACCAATAAGTAGCACCTCTCCATGGCCTCTGAATCAGCTCCTGCTTCCAGGTTCCTGCCCTGTTTGTGTTTCTGTCCTGACTTTCTTTGATGGTTAATAGTTCTGTGGAAGTGTAAGCCAAAAAACTCTTTCCTTGTCAACTTGCTTTTTGCTCATAATGTTTCACTATAGTAATAGTAACCTAAACTAAGAAAGAATGTTCTGATATTTGTGAGTATATATTCATTTTTAATTTATCACATACAATGTGTACTGACCTGAACTTGATAATGTAGAGTTTAGTTTAGTCTTATGCATTAGAAGTCATCTTAAGTCAAAACACACAGATTATGACATTGGTCTTAACAGCTGTAGGATTCTCTATTGTTTGAGTATGTAGTGGATTATTTAAATTCCCTCCTGTTTCTAGACATTTAGGTTGTTTTCAGTTTTTGTCTATTACAAACATTACCTCAATGCACAGTTTTTTTGGTTAATGTTTTCATTCACTGAACATTTATTGAGTGCCTTTGCACGAGGCACATTTCTAAACTTTAGTAGTAACATGGATTACTCTTCCTGAGGGTCTCCATAAACAGAATGGGGAATTTTGATTCAGGGAAATATGTCCTTTCAGCCTCGAGGGATCTTTCCAAAATGTTCGCTGAAGTGGCTGCAGAAGTCTCTACTCCTTATATGCATGGCTGAAGATGCAGCTTCGTGGTAGGGCATTCACCCAGCACATGCCAGGCCTTGGGTTTACATCCCAGTTCTAGGAGTAAAACCATCACGTGCAAAGGGTTGTTTTGCTCATCCTCGCAGGCACTAGACATTGCTCACACTTGAAAACTTTCACCAAGCTGGTAAGCAAGACCCATATTCATTACTCACTTGACTGGTTATTTCTGAGTGACAATGGATGGCTTTTCTTACTTATTAAGCGTTGTATTTCTTTTCTGTAAACTGCATCCTTGGGCAATTTCCTACTGAATAGCTGTGTCCTACAGTGTTCTGTTTGCTCCTTGTAAATCAAGGAAATTAGCCCTTTGCCATATGTGTTGCAAATACCATTTCTGTATATAACCCTTTCTTTTTGGCTCTGTTTATGGTAAAGTTTTGCAATTCTTTCTTGTAAAGCTAATGTTCAAGTTGCATCTTGAAGGATGAGTCATAGCATTAATTACTGGCACCTTTGTGTGCTTCAAACATGCTGAGCTTGCTTCTGAGAGATGAACGACATATTAACTCATTTAATCCCCCCCCCAAAGATCATTTAATTTTTCCAGTAACCCCAGGAGGTAAAACTACAATCCCCTCTATTTTAAGAGAAGAAACAGGTAGGTGGTCAGGTCAGGGAAATAACTCAAAGATGAGTGCTTGCTTAGCAGGTCTAGGCCCAAGCTTAATCTCCAAAACCACAAGGAACCATTTGCCAGACAGCCTGGCACAATGGCAGAGGCTTGGAGGTGCCAGCCTGAGGCTGGGCTGACACTGGAGAGAAAAGGCAAAGAAAGCTGGTGAACACAGGGTGAGGGGCTCTCACTTGGTCAGAGGGGCCTCCACATTGCATTTCCCTGAACTCAGGGTCCATGTCTAGACCTCGTATTACTTCACAACCTGAAAAAAATGTTCAGGGAGCTGGGAGGAAATGGAAACATTGTGCCTGAATATACTTGAATGTTATAAGGCATGTGTCGTAGCTAGGGTTTCCATTGCTGTGATCAGACACCATGACCAAGGCAACTCTTACAAGGGACAATATTTAATTGGGGCTGGCTTACAGGTGTATGAGTATCTGTGTGTTCTGTTCTGCTGTTTCTTATCACTGCCTTGGCCTGCATCTGTTTTCTCACCTGCAGATGACTAAAGCTAGCAGAGATAACTGAAGTTCAGAGTGTTATAAAGACCCAACTGCAGAGGGGACAATAGAAAGAGATAAACAAGATGGGGGTCTGTAAGAATGAAGAAAACAGTCTTGTTCCCCTGTCCCCGAGGGTCGGAAAGTTCCACTCTGTGAAACCCTGGAGGGAGACTCCGAGAAGAAAGCAAGATTTTGAGATAGAAGATGAGGGCAAACTCAGGCGGAACAGTCAGAGGAGTGTGGCCCCTTTGAACTGATTGTACTGAGAATTATGTCACTGGTGTGCACAGATCAAGTGAGGGCTTGTTATTATGGAGAGAACAGGTGCTGCTTCTGATTCTGTGGACAGGCACTGAGGAGATAGGGGCCTTTAACGGCATCCTTCAAAGCCTGCAGCTGGGGCAGCTGGTTATGGTGAGACCTAGCAGCAACCTGGCAACAAAGGAAACTGAAACTGAGAGACTTTAGGGGTCTCTGTGCTTAGAGGGTGGAACCTCCATCCTTAGAGGACAGGGGTCTCCGAGTTTAAAGGGCAAGGCTCTTCCTGCTTAAAAACAATGGGCACCTGAGTTCAGTGGATCAGTAAAGGCACAAAACAGGATATAAAGCTCTAATTTAGGAAGTCACTCCAATTGTCCCACTTTACCTTGGGGCTATTACATGCTGGGAGCTTAGGGAGCTTAGCAGTTTGAGAAGATACCAGGAAGGCTATAAGGCATGGCTAATCCCCTCTGTGACAGCTTCTGTGATATAACAAGCATCACATCTTGTTTCACACTGGCTAGATCCTACCTGGAACAGGTGGGGATTTTAAGAATATTTTAAGAAGAATTATTAATATGACCTACAAAGAGCATTTAATCAAAACTACAATGTCTTTTGCATTTGGAATGCAAGAAAGGGTTGGAGAATCTTTCCCTAGAAGACTAAAGACTTCCAGGGAATAGAATAGCTGCCTACATTTATTCGAAAAATGTACCAAATATTCCCCATACCTATGTGCCTGGTGGGGCAAGCCTGTAATTTGAGAGATTAAGGCAGGAGGATTAAAAGCTCAGGGTCAGTTTGGGCTAAAGAGTGAATTCAAGGACAGTTTGGACAATTTAGTGAGACCCTGTCTCAAAATAAAAAGACAAGTGGAGATGCAGCTCAAAGATGAGTGCTTGCCTAGCAGGTCTAGGCCCAAGCTTAGACCTCAGTACAAACCAAACAACCAAAAAGCCCAAAGAGCAAAGATGGGTAGACAGAAACCTATGGTTAAGAGTACAGACTGCTCTTATAGAGGTTTAATTATCAGCGCCCACATTAGGTGGTTCACAACTGCCTATAAAGCTGTAGTTATAGGGGAATCCAGCGCCCTCTTCTGGTCTCCAAGGGAACCTGTACTCATGTGCACATACCTGTGGGGAGCCGACAGAAGGCGGCTATCATCCTTGCAGCCATCTTGAGCCATATACCCTGACAAGAGACTTGATTACAATAGTCTACAACAGCTGAGCACACTCTGACAATATCTTGCTTTAGATACTCAGAATCTTCCCTTAGGTGTGTGAGACTTAAAGGTGTGATTTAGAGCTGAGACTTAAGGGCATGACTTAGAGATCAGATTTAGAGATAAGACCTTAGGGCGTGACTTAGAAGTGAGACATATGAAAGTCGAGAGGCAGACAGACGAGTTTAGTACAACTTGGAAGTTAGTTATTAGGCATTAGGTAGTAGGCACTTGAGACAGGCAACTATTATTAGGTATTAGGCACTTGGCACTTGGAGGAAGAACTAGGAATTAGACATTAGACATTAGGCAGTAGGTAGAAGACACTCGGACTAGAGAACTCGGAGGCACTAAGGACTAGGAACTAGGGACTAGGAACTCAAGACTTGGGACTTGGACTAGGAAGAGAGACTGAAGAATAAATGGGATTGAATCACACTCTGTCTGGTTTCCATTCCTCGAGACCATCCTCATTCTCTTGCTGAACCCTGACCCACAGACCGGAGCAGCTTGGGGCAGTGCGGGCTCTAACAGTTTAGCCCCCCAAGCTTTTGGTAGTGCAGGTTCCAACATTGATAGAGCGGTCCTCAACATTTTTGGCACCCAACTTGGGGCAGCTCGGGCCACAACACATACCCACACACAGGCACATACATATAATTGAAGAATGATTTAAAAAGTAACAATGTGGCTGGAGATATGGCTTGGCAGTTAAAGCATGTACTTCTCCTGCAGAGGACCCCAGTTTAGTGTCCAGCACTTGTATCCAGTTGCTCACAACAGCCTGTAACTCCAGCTACAGAGGATCTAATATGATCTAGGCTTTGAGGAGCACCTGCCCTAACATGCCCTAATGTTGTACACACATGCACGCTTGCATACATACACAGAGACAATTTAAAAATGAAAAAATGCTTAAACAAGACCTGAACAAGGATATTATCGCCAGACACACTAAACTGGAAGAGGGAACTCTCATGGGGCCCTAAGCTCACACAAGGAACTACAGACAACTAAGAAATGCTTAGAGTGTGAGAAATAGTCTTCCCCAGTGAAGAGTCCCCCAATTGATTATCCAGTTTGCCAGCCCTGAAAATACATTCATATAAGCAACATTGTGTAGACTGTTCTGTGCAAATTGTATCTACATACTTAGGAATATAAGTATATACATATATATATATATATATATATATATATGCACATATACATATATATATGCACATATACATACATATATATATATATATATATAAAATCCAAAAAATTTTAAAAATCTGAACAGAGAGAATAATAAAAACAAACAGAAATACAGGATGGTAGGACCTTTGAAGCTCAGAAATTTCATTCTTAAATACTGTAGTTGATTAATTTCTTTTACTGTTCCTTTTCTCTCTTGTAAAGTGCAACTCCCAATCGTAACTTCACAGAAATCTTATGAAAACAATTCAGAATAATACCAAGTGCACAAACCAGTGCTGAGCCCACAGGAACCACTGAAGTGTTAATGCTTGGTTTACTGTATAAAGGTGTACAGAGACCTGTGGTGGAGAGCAGACTGATCTGAAAGGCATTAAGCAAGTCTGTACCTGAGGATGTCTGTGTGTCTGCAGAGGTAGTGTTGAGGAATGCCACCAATGGGCTGAGCAGAGGTCTCAGTGTTTCAGCCATCATGTGAGCCCACCATCCTGTATCCCCCATTTGCTACTGCCAGGAGTGAGAGAGGCACACTCCTCACTGTCGGGGATTTGAGGCATAGTGTCATTAGTGTGACTTCTCAAGTGGTGTGGTCTCATTGGTCCCATGTAGGTGGATGTCTTTATCTTTGTCTGTGTCTCCCAGTGCCCATTCTCACTTTAAGGAAGTGTTCACCTTCAACCTCGGTTCATATGGTTGGGCCAAGTCTGATTCCATCTCCCAGATCTCAATTTGGCACAGGACCTCCTTAACCCTGACTTTCTGCCTCCTGGCCATGATCCCTTGTTCACAAATGAGAACATGACCCCAGTCAGTCCAATAAAGCATCAAGGTTGTGCTAAGACCTCATTCGAAAGCCACCTGCTGAGCCCCACAACCCACTGAACCTAAAGAGAAATAACAAATTGTGGCTTCGTTGCAGATCACTGCAGTGGCTAGCTGGAACTGCACAGTGGAGGCCCTGAGAGAATTCAGCCCCAAGGTTAGCATCCACTGCCATCCTGTAACCCCACCAGCAGTGAGGAACACTGGCCCTAAGCTCAAGGGAATGTGCAGGCAAAGGCTCAGAGGCCCTTTCAGCCCATACCTCCCTCTCTCCTCATCAGTGAGAGAGATGACAAGCACTCTTGCATGCCACGCATTTGTTTTGTTCTCTCTCATGAAATTTACCTTCTTACCCATGCAATCAGATACACAATCAACACCATGATAATAAAATGATTCTCAAGGGGTCAACCCTTGTCAAAGGGAAGTTAAATGGGGAAAACCTTTGTTCCTGAGAGACGCTCTTCTTTATAATTAAGTTGAGGATTAGCATAGCCATAACTAAGACCTATATTTACAGACTCCGGAATCCCCAATGATAAGGATTTCCTCTCTCTCTTGCTCTCTTACCCTCTTCCTCCTCTGTCCCTTCTCTCTCCATTCCCCTCCCTACTCTCTCCCTCCATGTGCTCATGGCCAGCCTTTACTCCCTCCTCCTCCTTTTCTTCTTCCCCCGTCTCTCTCCTCTCTTCCCGACTCCTCTCTTCATGCCCTAAATAACCTCTATTCTATACTAAAAAAAATTCCTCTCTGAACATCGATAAGAACTTACTGTGATGTGTGCACAAGCGGTTCTCTGGAGAGCTTTGTAGTGGGGTGAGAAGACAAATTATCTAGCTACATGGAAGTGGTTGATAAAACTGTGATCTACTCATATGATTTGATCTATGAAGCCAGATGCTATGAAAAGTAAACAATGGATGTATCTGTGGTGACTATAGGAACACATGGAAACAACGCTCACACTCAGGAGGCCTCCAGGTCCCCTACAGCACAGCAGAATTGCTGTCTCACAGTCGCACGAGTCTTCCTTGTGCTGTTTGTCTATTTTTTTTTTCTGAAGACAGAATCTCTGTAGCCCAGGGTGACCTCAGACTCCTGATCCTACTGCCTGTGTGTTCCAAGTGCTAAGATTATAGGCATGTGTCTCCATGACATCAGATTCTTGAGGTTATTCTGCTATATTAAAAATGCTTATAGATAATAACATGAAAGTGTGTATATACATTTCTCCAGAACTGACTTTGGGTGTGTGAGGGATAAATGGTAGGGCTTTGGCACTTCTTTTCGTACCCTTTCCCATGTGTTATTTAATCAAATGCTTGTACTCTCTGTACGTTTATAAATATTATGTGGGGGCTGAATGGTGGGTCATGGTTTTATTCTTTATGTTTTGGCACTCCTTTCTTTTTTCCCTTCTTTTTCCCCTTCTTTTTTCCTTCCTTCCTTCCTTCCTTTCTTCCTTCCTCCCTTCCTTCCTTCCTTCCTTCCTTCCTTCCTTCCTTCCTTCCTTCCTTCCTTCCTTCCTTTTTAAGGTTCATTATTTTTATTTTATGTTTGTATCTGTCTTACCGGCGTGAGTGTATGTACAGTATGTTCATGCCTGGTGTCTCGGAAGCCAGAAGAGGGTGTTGAATCTTCTGGAACTGGAGTTATATCAGGATGGCTCTGGGCTACCCTGGGTGCTGAGAACTGTACCTGGGCCCTATGCCAGGGCAGCGAGCACTCTTAACCTCTGAGCCTTCTCTCCAGCTACTCTGTCCTGGTTTTCTAATTCCCAGCTTTAATGTTCTTTCCTAGAGAGGCCCTTAAGCATAACCACACTCAAACATAAGTTTTGAAGTTCCTTTGGGTCAAGGACCCACCTCCTCATGAGGAGCATTACATGTCTCCTGCTGCACTACTCCCTCTAAGACGTGCCTGTCTCTGCCTGCAGCCCTGACATCCGTGAGTGAGCACATAGTTTTGGCCTCAATGCAGTTGGTAGAATGTGGGCTTGGGGTGGCAGGTGGCTGTGTGCCTGTTTCCCTTTGATCAGCCCCTGCCGGGTGCCTGCCACCCATCCCACACCCTATCCTCAGTGCTTCTTCCTGCATGCCAGCTCTCAGGGGCTGCTTAGAGGAGGGCCATGAATCAGCAGCTTTTCCCAAGGCAAGGTTGGCTGGATACCAGCACCAACCCTGCCTGGCTTCAACTGGCCCACTTCAGCGGTACCTGGGAAGAGGGGTCAGAGCTGCCTCCTGGGTCTGGAAATGAGTCATCTCCTTTGGCTGCCCTGGGGAGGCAGATGGTCCTGCCAAGGGAGAGGATTTGGGGATTCTGAACTGAGGGCCTTGCACCAGTGAGTGAAGAGGCCGTGTGTGAAGTCTGTGGAGTCAGTCCTGACTCTCCCATCCTACCTCCAGTTTGCCACCCTATCGAGAATCACTTCTCTGTATTCTTCATAAATCCTTTCCATTGTAGTCCCTCTGCCTCTTCTTCACTGGGGTCTACAACTTCCAGAAGCCAAAAGAAGGAAAGAATGAGCCAGTTCCTCCAGTAAATTGGTGCAGATTTCCTTACCACCTTCAGTATCGCTTTCACAGGGTAGGTTAGACTAAGGGACTGTCACCTCTCAGACTGGGCACAGCTGCCAGTGAATCAGACCTAAGGAGGCTTGGAGACATTGTTCTTCTTCAGGAGCTCTGTTGGGTGTGGTGCTCCCGCTGGATGGAAAGCAGTGCTCACTTATCTCAGTTTTCATGCTTTGGCCACTAAAGCAGCCAGTAGGACAGAAAGAGTGCTGCTCTTGGGAGATTTCTGTGCTCCCTGACTTCACTGGTCTTGAACTAGAGGCAGAGACTCATCTGTATTTACAGAAAACAATGAGAAACACAATACTGTAACGCGATATATAAAGTTCCCCACCATCCGCTCCTTCTGCAGAAAAGAGGTGTCCAATACCAAAGGTTAAGGACCACAGGTGCTGGGGTAATCAGGCCTGTGAGAAAGAAGACAGTTGTCTGGCCTGTCTTGAACTTTGTGATGCCAGAAGCTGGAACAAGTCAAAGGAGGACATTCTCCCATTTTCATAGAGGGCAGAACTGAAGGTTCAGAGGGATTTCAGGATTTTCCAAGATCAAACAGCCTGTTGCCCTTGATGCTTCTCCCTGGGCAGGTGAGGGGACCTCACAGTCTAAAGAAACAAATATCTCTTCAGTTAGTGAAGGAGGACAGCAAGGGCTAAGATAGTTTGAACTTCCTGCCTCTTGGTGCAGGGGGTGTGACCCAGCCTCACTGTGGCTTACAATGGGGGCTCTGTGCCAACAAGATAAAAGTGCCAAGTCTCTACCCGAGGCTGGGCAGATACAACCCTGCCATGGTCTTAATTCCCATGAAATTCTATAGCATCATGTTGAAAGAAAAACCCAAGGAGGTTGCCCAACCCTTCCAAATTTCAGGGCCAGAAAGCTGGAGGCCCTGCTCACTTGTCATTGTGTTGTACCCCCCCACCCCACCTTGGCACCCCCCACTACGGGAAGATGTAACTTCTGGAAAGTACAGTCCTTTCAAGCCTTTATACTCTGGTCTCCAGGCCTTTCCTTCTGTGAGATAAGGTATCTGGCTGAAGGGTTGTGTGGGGGGCTCCCAACCCACTGAGTCACCTTCTTCCTGGTAAGGACAATGGCTGCTCTGTTTACTGAAGCACCTTGCAAGGTCTGGCTTTGGGCCCTGTGGTTACCATGACAAAGCCAGAATGGGGCCCCCTGGGCCTGAGCTCTGGGCAAACTGTGATAAAACATCAATTTTCCAACAGAGGCTCTCAATTATTCATGGACTAATGGCTCAATTTGAGGAGCCTCTACTGGTCCTTTCCTTTATTCCTCTTTCTCTGCCAGCTGCTTTTGGCTCTCCTCCTTAATCCACCCACCAGAGGAGGAATAGGGAGGGTGATGTTAGGGCCTGTAGTGATTACAGTACAGGGTTTGTTTTAAAAGCAAGTTAGGCAGAGGGTGAGTGGTTTTGCATATTCTTGCTAACCTCATTTGCTTAGACAACTTTTTTGAGTGTTTTGGTCCCCCTGGCTTCCTAAGTCTTCTTTGGAGAAATATAGACTGAAATCCAGACCGTCAGAGCCACTGGGAACCCAGACTGAGGCTAGACAGGCTGGGAAGAAAACTGCGTGTGTCCCATCCTACCTTGAAGACCTAAGGTGCCTGCGTGTGTTTATTTGGCTTCTTTAAAGGATTGTCTCTAATGAAACGTGCTAGCAGTTGGGTTTTGATGTATACAGAACACTCAGGTTGTCCTCTCTAGATCGGTTGGAGTTTTATATTCCCAAATCAACTACAGTAGCAAATAGCACATGAAAACTCATTTTCAAGGTATACTAATTCACAAGTATGAGTGGAGACACACACCTGTAATGCCAGCATTCAGGAGGAGTGCGAAGTCCACTTGGCTGTATAGAGAAAACTAGCTTAGTTTATACACTGAGACCCTTTTCCAAAATACCAAGAGATACACAGGGTTTGAGTCCTCAAAGTGCAAGAAAGTGCATTCCTATGCTATAGCAGTGCAAGGCTTAGGATAGGTTGTATTCTCACAAAGAAAGATTTCTTTAAAAAAGATACTGTGATATTACTAGTATTAGTATTAGTATTAGTATTAGTATTAGTATTAGTATTAATTAGCAGTAGTATCAGAAATAAAGTTAACTGCAATACATGTCAGGTGCTAGACTTGTCATTTCCGAACTATCTTTTTTTTTTTTTTTTTAATGGTTACTCCAACTCTGTAGGCAGAAAAGAAACTTGGAACTTAGAAAAATGATGTGCTCCAGGCTGCTAGGTAGAGTATATTGTCTGGCATTTGATAACAGTTGGCAGAGCTGTGGTTCCAGACCTACTACTTGGCTCAGGGTAATTGGAAAGTCACACACCAGCCTGTTCTGTCGACCCAGCAGCTACCATCACCCGTACCAGCAAGACCTCAGCCATGGGACCTGGAATCCTCTCTCTTCTTCCTGTATCCTTCCATGTATTTGACTCCCAAGGCCTTCTGGACTCTGCTGGACCACCCACCCCACCGAGCAGTGACCAGTGTGGCGGGCATCACGTTTCTCTGGGATTGTCCCTTGGCATCGGTACGTCTTGTACAGGCATTTGACATTTTTTTGTGCATCTTTGTTTAATCTCTTCAGTGTATAAGCTGCACACAAAGGGACTCTGTCATTGTTTGTGTGTATTTTGTCAGTATCCTAGCGTGATGTTGGGTGCACATAAAGCTGGTGATACCTATTCTCTGATTGGTTTACTGCTTGTAGGGGTGGACACAAAGTGGGGTACACCTTACCCTCCTTATACGTCTCACAGCACTTAACATAACGCTGACCACATCACAGGTGCTCGGTGCCATTTTTGATCGAATGAATGAATACTTGGCAGAAAGTAGGCTGACCATCTACTTTGCACTTTCTGTACACTACCTGAGGTGAATTTCAGAATAACTTTATGAAGATGATGTTGTCTCTGCCTTCCACACAGCCCCAGACTACACAGCCAGTGACTACTGAAGGTGGGGCTCTTAGGCTGCAGGGTCAGGAGATTACAATGATCACCCTTGGAGACATCTAGGAGGTAGCCATCCTGTAGAACAAAGGACTAAAGTTAGGTCAAAGCCAACAAAGTACAGATAAGTGGGGCTAAGTGTCCTCTTCAGCAGCCCAGGAACAGCCTGGCTCATGGGGAGTCTCTGTCCCCAGACCCTGATCTAGTTCTGCCACCAGGACCATCCTATTTCAGACAAATGACATCAATGCCCCCTGTAGTATCAGAACACACAGAGAGAACACCCTGAGACTGTGGGAACTCTGGGGGTGTGGATAGGAGACAATGGGGCTAGACACATTAACAAAGAAACCTTTCCTTCCCAGGAACAATGCCTGGCAACTGGGCCTTGAAACATTTGTAGAGTGGGATTTTGTTATTTTGTTTTTTGGGCCTGGAAACCTCTACAAAACATGGGAGATGCTAGCTTATTGTTGCAGGAGAGACTAAACCTGCCCCAGGGTTTCTAGACCACCCTGCCAGGTCCCTGCTACCCCTTCCTAAATCTCCAAGCTCAGTTCTCCTCAAACCCTGCTGCCATGTTTGACACTGTAGAGCTTGTTGGAGACCTCACGGCCTCCACAGTCTGTTCCTTCGTTTCTGAAAAACTCCTATTTTGGATTCACAGCTACCACCTCCTCCAAGAAGCCATTCAGGGATGCCTCTCTGCAGCCTTGGGCAGGTGTTGGGTCTCTGAGCTGTCGCTCAGCCTTGTCCCTCTTCTTCCAAGAGTTTTAAAAGGGTTTGACCTTGGATCCTGCAAATTGTTGCCTGCCAACAGTGCAGTGCAAGGTCTGTAATATGGCTAAATGAGACCAGCGACCAGGTCTGTCTGTATGTCTGTGTGTCTATGTGACTGTGTGACTGTCTTATGTGTCTGAGTGTCTTTCTGAGTGTCTTAGAGTGTCTGTGTGACTGTGTGCCTGTCTGTGTGTCTGTCTGAGTGTCTGAGTGTCTGTGTGACTGTCTGTGTATCTGTCTGAGTGTCTATGTGTCTGTGTGATTGTGTGACTGTCTGTGTGTCTGTGTGACTGTGTGTCTGTCTATGTGACTGTGTGTCTGTCTGTGTCTCTGAGTGTCTGAGTATCTGAGTGTCTGTGTATCTGTGTGACTGTGTGACTGTCTGTGTGTCTGTCTGTGTCTCTGTGTGTCTGAGTGTCTGAGTGTTTGTGTGTCTGTCAATGTGACTGTGTGACTATCTGTTCTGTCTCCCTCCCTCCCTCCCTCCCTCCCTCCCTCCCTCCCTCCCTCCCTTCCTCCCTCCCTTCCTCCCTCCCTCTTTTCCCTCTCTCCCCCTGCCTTTCTTTCCTATCCTTCCTCCCTTTCTTCCTTTTTCCCTCCCTCCCTCTCTCTTCTTCCCTCTCCTCCCTCCCTTATAGTAGTTTAACCCTACAAGGATTGATGGTGCAAACAGAAATAAAAATAGAAGATTGTGTCTATTTTTAGAATATTTAGTTTAACCATTGTGGTATCCCTTTTTTTGTTTTGTTTTGTTTTGTTTTGTTTTGTTTGTTTTTTGTTTTTTTGTTTTTTGTTTTTTGTTTTTGTTTTTGTTTTTGAGAGATGAAGGCACAGGCTGGTCTGCACAATGAGGCAGTCTGTCCCCTGAGCACACAGACGTCACCACCTCCCCTGCCTCTCCGTCTGCTCTCAAACCCTGCTTATTCTTGCCTTCTCAGGAATGCCACCACTGGCCTCAGCTTTTTAACATTATCACTCAGTCCCTGTCACATTTTCCATGATCATGTTCTTCACCCTCTGGCCCAGACAGCACAGTCCTGACCTCCAGCAGCACTGAAGTCTGCACGTGACTGTGTTCTTTGATTTCCCCCATTTTTCTCAATTGCTCTTCCCAGCTTGAGGGGTGCTGTGTGAAAGCTCTAATCCGTGTCCTTTCCTGTGCCCCTCTCTTGTACCCAGCCGACTATTAGGGGCCTGATAATGCTCAGTGAGTAGATGCTGGTGCTATGAATGACAAGCTACTCAGAAGTCATGGCATCTTTGTGCATGGCTGCTGCTATCCCCACATGCTATCTGCCACTCCTTCTAGACATGAGTGGGTACACACAGTGGACGGAGGCTGGGCATATTTTGGTGTAGTGTATAGTTCTTTGTCTTGTGGTCTGATTGGACCTTACCTTCAGGCCTCTGTGCCTCTGGACTCTTTCTCTCACTCTTCCTTTGTTTTCTTCACTAGACCCTCTCTCTCTCTCTCTCTCTCTCTCTCTCTCTCTCTCTCTCTCTCCCTCTCTTTCTCTCTCTCTCCTGGAAGAAGGTCAATAGGAAACAGCTGTTGGACTGAACTAGGAAGAGATAAGAAATGAAATATAAAGACAAGTCTAGGGAAGAGAGGCCGGGAATGGACCGGTCAGCCAGGCTGGGACCTCAGGCCCCATCTCCCCTTTTCTAAGGACTTTCTTGATGACCCAGCAGCTCCCCCTGGAGCCTCACATCACCCTGTTTGAAGGAACTTGCTAAATCAGAGCATGAGGACCGACGGTCCGGTCCCTCACAGTGTCCTGTGTACACCGAGAACCAGTCAGCCTTTTTCCAGCTTTCAATTTTCTTGCCTGAAAGACTGAAAAATGATTTCCAGCCTTCCTATGAATCTTCATGTAGATATATGTGGTTTCTGGTGGCCTTCACAAGTGACCTCTGTGAAAGGGTTATTTGACCCCTGGAAGGGGTCACAACCCACAGGCTGAGAATCACTATTAGGGGCGAGTGTGCAAACTGGATGGGAATCGATGCTCAGCGCCCCTGTGAGAACCATCAGCCATCATCTCTGCAAGCACCTGATTGTGCAACCTTTTATTCATTCTGTAAGTGCTCACTGAGCACTGACTTGGACAATGGTGAGACTGTAGAGGGCATTTCCTTGTGATAGGCCAGTGAGGTAGAGGGAAAGGAACACAGCTTCATGGGACAGTGGACAGGTCAGCGTATGTGGCTATAACCTAAGCAGAGCAGTGCTTTTACTCTGGAGCTTGCAAAACTTCTCTAGGAAGCTCATTCAACCAAACACAAATAGTTTGGGACATTAAAGGATCACAGTTTCAATGGCCCCACCATTACCCACCAGAGTGGGGCTTGCGTGGTTAGGTTCTGTGAACATCAGGGTTTGGTCCAGGATTTTCTGCTCCTTTACTCTGTGGTAGAACTTCCCTGGGCCTCAGTATCCCCACATGTAAATGGATAATCCCTCATAGAATTGTCATAAGGATTAAATCTGCATGCATATAAAGAGCTTAAAATAGTGCCTAGAACACATGCGGGGGGAGGGGGGACAAGGATTCCCAGTCAGTATCATACGACTTAAGTGCCTTTGTAATAGTCACCCTTCCATAGGCTTTCCCCGGCCTAATGATCTCTTACCTATGTTAGGAAATCGTATTTGTAAACACCTTATCCTTTTCTACTGCACATGGAAACTGTTTTACCATCAAAGTCTACTGTCTGCTCCTCGAGAAGATATTCCTCCTGAAGCCACCCCTGATTTTTCAATTCAGTAATTCTCGATTTTCTGATTCTTCTTCCTGTAGCTCCACAGCTCCAGTGTGAGCCCTTCCATTTTGAGTGCCTCTTCCATAAGACTCCACTGCCCCAGAGACAAAGACAAGTTAGCTTTAGGGCAGTGGTTCTCAGTCTTCCTAAGGCTGTGGTGACTCTGAACCATAAAATTATTTTTGTCGCTACTTCAGACCTGTAATTTTGCTACTGTTGTGACTCTTAATGTAGATATCTGATGGTTTCTGGTGGTCTTAGGTGACTCTTGTGAAAGGGTTATTTGACCCCTGGAAGGGGTCACGACCCACAGGTTGAGAATCACTGCTTTAGAGCTCCTGTGCCCCAGAGCCCCATCCGTGTCCTCATCACCACAGAGGCCCTGAGCTGGACATGAGTTGCTAAGCGTGAAACTGATTCTGTTCTCACTCCATCCACAAACTTTGGTGACCTGACTTCTAAACTGAGGACAATACTGCTTAATCAGAATGCTGCCGCACTTGAAGGTGATCTGTGCAAAGTCCTGCTCAGTGCCCGGGAGCACTTACTACCTCAGTCTCTGTGGTCTTGTGGTTGTCTATCTACAGAGGAAAAGAACAATAGAAGCTCCTGTCTGCATGAAGAGTCCTAACCTGGCACAACCATTTTGCCCAACAGCATTTCCCATCCCTATCTTCCTAGAGTAAAACACATCTGATTATATAGAGTTCCATCTCAGCTCTGGTTCAGGCTCCTTCAGTATTGTGTAGCCAGTCTCCACCCTGTATGTCCACCCAGTCTCCACTAGAACTCTGTGTCATTAAACAGTAACTCCTGGTTCCTCCCTGTCCTCAGATCCTGGGAAACATTATTCTGTGATTCCATCTCTGTGACTGCCCTCACCCCAACTAAGTAACTTAGACCATTCGGGAACTTACTGTGTAGCTCAGGCTAGTCTACAAGTCATTACATTGCTCATTCTGGACTCAAACTCATGACCTTCTTGCCTCTGCCTGCCCTGCGCTGTGGATACAGGCGCATTCCACTCCTCATGATCTGTCTCAATGAGTGTGACTATTCTAGGTATTTCCTATTAAGAGACACATGCACCATTTACTATTTGTTTCTTCGGTATTGGCTTTTTTCAGTTAGCGCAATGCTCTCAGTGTTCATCTTGCAGCACAGTTTGGAATCCTGTTCGTTCCCCTTTAAGCTAAACATTGTCCTACTGTGTGTGTGTGTGTGTGTGTGTGTGTGTGTGTGTGTGTGTGTGTGTGAGAGAGAGAGAGAGAGAGAGAGAAACATTTGCTTATATCTCATCAGTGGTCACATGAGTTGTTTGCCCACATTAGCTACTGAGAATGAAACTAATACAAATATCAGGCATTTGTACCTGGGACTGTTTCAACTCTCTCGAGTATATTTCATGGTGACAGCAACATTTTATATTCATACTACACAGACATTTGAATTTCTTCATGTCCACGTCAAAATTAGTCTCTGTTTTGGTTTGGTTTTGGGTTTTGTTTTTGTGGTTTTCGTTGTTCTTGTTGTTCTTGTGGCTGTAGTTATCTTGCTAGGCACCAGGTGGTCCACAACTCTTTGAGAATTCTCTCTGAGAATGCTCTGACCAGAGATGGGCTTTTAGGACAGATCTTCTAAATGCATTTCCTAATTCATGTACTCACCCAAGCCTCCTCAAATCCTGGTGCCTTACACTGGCAAGAAAGCAACTTGGTACAGAGCAGCCTCAGCAGCAGGCACACAGCTGGGGAGGTGGCATTTGAGCTGACTCCTAGGACATACAGGAGTTGAAGAATTGCTCTTTCAACAGCCACATGGTTCAGAGGACCAAGGTGAGAGTACTCCTTGATTCTCTAGAATTGATCCCACCCTGACGCTCTGCCCAGCAGCCTCACCCTCACCCCGGTTGCCCAGTAGCTGTGGGCTGTCGGAATAGAAAACAAAGCAGCTTGCATTTATTATTTAACTAAGGCCCAGGTGCATCTGTTGTAGCACTGGGTGCTGTTTATGGTAACAATAAAACACAGTTTCAGCAGCAGAAGGTTTCTCTCAACTCCTAAACTCTGTGTGAGAGGGGCAGCTACCTTTGGCTAATGTCTTTTCAAGTCTAGCCTTCTTGCAAAGAAAGCCATAAAAAATAAATTAATTAATTTAAAAAAATTATGCACAGGGTTGGATTTTTGCCTAATCTTTGACTAACAGCAGCAGTTTGAAGACTTTCTCCTGGCAGCAGCTGGGCAGGGATACTCTCAGACACTGGCTTTTGTACTGTGGGAGATAAGGCAGGGCCAGCCTGGCAGGATCCCAGCCGGACAGGACCGGTCCTATCCACCCAGCTTGCAGAATCAGTCACATATTTTACTGGAAAGCCTTTGTCCCGGGTCTGGTAATCTTAATTGCACCTTGGGGCACCACTGATCAGTAATCTCAAAGTCATGTTATATAAGTCTTGGGAACCTATCAGGGGTGCCCACACATTGACTCTAGTGTGTGCCCTATGGTCACAGGGTTAACTATACTTATCTGTCACGTGCTTGCTCTGCTTCTCACTTACTTCAAAAGGAGCATCACATTGTGACTCAGTCTTATAAGGTCCAGTGGGAACTGTAAGCTCAGCAGTAGGCAGGGGAAGGAGCAAGCATGGGCCTAGCTATCAGCAGCAACCCAGGGCAAGCAGCAGGGGAGGCTTCGGCTGGAGGCAACCTCTGTTGGGTCTTGGTGCCGGGAAGCTTTACACGTGAGGTCCAGAGCTGATATGGCTTAGGAGAGAGTTGTGTAGATATGACCATCCAAGAGCTTGGAAATGAAATGGGATAAAATACAGAGTTGTGTGGGCAGCTGGTGGCACAGAAGGACCCATCATAGGCACCAGTGAGTGAAGGACACAGAGAGAAAGCATGAGACCAGTGGGCAGAGTTTTGACTTATCAATAAAATACACTAATTCTTTTGCATGCCTCATGGAAAATTTAAAAGTGAGGCAAGTCTTTTGGGACTGGAGAGATGGCTCAGTAGTTAAGAATGTTTGGTGCTCAACCTTAACGGCCTGAGTCCAGATCCAGCACGCACGTAAGCTCACAAATGGCAGTTCTCAATGGATACTATGCCATCTTTTGACCTCTTCAGGGATCACATACACATGTGGTCATACAGGCACACATGCATGTAAAATAAACAAATATTCAAAACAAAATAGAAAACGAAAACAAGATTTAATTAGGCATGGTGACTCACATAGCCCTCGGAAGGCAGAGGCAGAGGTAAACAGATCTCTGTGAGGCTAAGGCCAATCTGTTTTATCTAGTTAGTTCCAGGCCAGCTAGGGCTACATAGTAAGACCCTGTCTCAAAAGCATAACAAAACACCCCCTCCCAACAAAAACAACAAAAAACAAAGGTGAGCCAACTCTCCGGGATGTATATATGTATCAGGGTATATGTACTATACCTGGTATTGGTAGAGGTTGGAGAGTAAACGGCTGAGAACTCGAATATTGGCCTCTAAGACATGTTCGTCGGGTTCTGTTCTCAGATTCATATGTCTAAGTGTGAGCTCACGAAAGTTCCTTTATATAAGCTTAAATATTAATGTCTAAAGAGGGGATGCAGTAATGCTATTGCAAAGTACTATGCATGCTCGCATATGACACTCCAACCAGACAGCTGCTAGCTTGCTCATGTTGTAAGTCAGGACAAGAGGACATGAAGTATTTGGGAATATGACTGGTCACTTAGATGCAACCAAAGCAAGGTGAGCTTTGGCTAAATGACAGTCCATACATCCTTTGTGGCCTAGGGACTAGGCTGGCTTATGGAAGTAAAGAAAGAGTCATAATTCAGAGTTATCACTTGTAGGGTTAGATGGGGTCCTGCGTCTGCTTTGCCACAGGGCTCAGGTAGCTCAGGGATGTGGGCTGTAGGAAGTTTGACTACCCTTACCCCACACTGGTACTGGTCCGGCTATGGGGAAGCCTCGGGACACCACTCCTGGGGGTGGGGAAGCACAGTCTGAAGTCCTGGGGACAGCCGGAGCTGCAGGGAGGCCAGGGGTCATCTGGTTCTCAGGCTCTTGGGCACCCAGGCGCTGCTAAGGAAACTGAGGAAGAGTCGAGAACAAAGTGGAGGCCAAAGGGAAAAGGAAGGAACTCCGGCTGGATCTCTTGGGGGAGAGAGTCCTGGCTTGTCTGCGGGTGGCTGGCTTGGCTTGGTGGTCAGGAGCGCAGAGAGGCCTGGTATGAAAGATTAGATGAGGCCTTCTCCATTGCTTCCCACAGTGGATCAATGAAAAGAGGCAGCCCATGGTTTTAAGGCATTTATTGCCATGGTGGAAAGTGGATGAGTAAAATCGTACCCCACTTCTCAGGGTGGGCCTGAGGTTTTGCAGGGAGGAGTGTCTGGGAAGGAAAGCATATTTGGCTAAGCTCTTCAGGCTTTTAGGTACATCATTAAAATGGAGATCTGTCTCGAGCCTACATGACCTGTGGTCAAGTTCTCTACCTGTGGAGGGGCTTAGGTTGTTGCCTTTATGTGACTGATGGCCACAAATCCACGGAGGGCTGTGGCCTTGTGTCAGGAGCCTGGTGTCCAGAAGCGTGACAAAATGCCTTCCATCCCTTCAGGGTCACCGGGCTTTCTAACCTTAGCTCAACCAGAAACCAGGCTGCCTTTATTAAATGGGATGGAATTAGATTTATTTCACTGCCCCTGGCTTCCTCCACCGTACCCAGATTACACTGTGGTGGCTCTATCTCCCAGCATGCATTGAGGCTGCCTCTGTTCTACCAGCCACCTGCTCCCAAGGAAGATCAGGAGAGAGGTGGGAGGTAGCAGCAGGACTACAGTGTGAAAATACAGGGCTTCATTCCTGGGTAATTGGGGGGGGGGGGGCAGGTGGGGAGGGACAGACATGAATTCAAGAAAAAGAGGAAAAGGTGTCTTATCTGTTTCCAGATGGTCTGAAACTGTTTTAAGATGGTCTGAAGCTGAGCCATGTTTTTTCAGGTCCAGCTTCTGTTTCAGCACCTTGGTCCTGGAAAGAATTAATGGGCCAATTGACCCAGACACATCATTTCCAGCGAAGCGAAGGTAACTCTCTTGCCTAGTGTCTCAGAACCAGCTAGTCACAGATCAAAACCCTGACTTCCTCCCTCCATGGTGCTGCCTGGACTCCTCAAATGAGCCTTCAAAGTGCTCATTCCCCAGATCCCCCCAGTAAGCCTTTATCACTGGCCTCAGAGTTTTTGGATCCAAGCCAGTGCTTTGGTGGGGGACAGACAGCAAGAGATGCACGCACCTCGGGAATAACAGGATAGACCTCCAGTTAATTTATCCACTTCTGCAGGGACCAATTGGAACCAAAGCATTATCATGGAGGAGTGTGTCCCCCACCTGTCTAAAGCAGCCTCGAATGTTAACCAGGGTGCTTAGATGGAGCTAAAAATAACTGGCTAATCACCACCAGGAAGAACTAACAAGGCCTCAGAAGAAAGGGAAATGTCTCAATATTCCTGTCTCCAGCAGCTGGCCTCCAGCTGGGGGATGCAGGCTCCTCCTGGCTGGTAATTAGGCCGCAGAGGCTCTGGAGCCCGGAGGAACAGGGAGGCCCAGTCCTGGCCTTCAGGGGGTTAGTGACAGGGTCATTTGGGGTGAGGTGAGTTGGAAAATGGAGAACCCAGAGGAAGTGAGCCACCCAGGAAGAGGTCTGAGGAACTGAGAGTCAATCTTCTTCTTCGTGGTTAACAGTCTTTCTCTGAGAAGGTAAAATCCTTCTTTTAAAGAAAAGTGTTTTATTTTGCTCTGATCAGCTTCCTCACCCCCCTTTGAAAGTCTTCTTTTCTACTGACACAGCTGCCCCCCTCCAGAAAGCATTACTGGGCTGTTTGGAAATGATGTCTCCTGGACAGTCTTCTTTGGAGAGGACCAGAGTGTAACTCTAGTGAGTTAGTATAGGGCAGAATGTGTAATTGACACTTAGGAAGAGTGACTAGAGAAGCCGTGGGTCCCGACCGTGGGGCGGGGTGGTGGTGTCGAGTATCAGATATCCTACATGTCAGATATTTACATTTCGATTCATAACGGTAGCAAAATTACAATTATAAAAATAGCAACGAAAATGATTCTTATGGTTGGAGGTTACTGCGACACAAGCAACTGTATTATAGGATCGCAGAAGCAGGGAGATTGAGAACCACTGGACTAGAGCTAGAGTCTTTGATCTGAAAGAGCAGGGCTAAGGGGTTGTTATTACAAGATGAAGGAGGCAGTTCAAGAGAATTGGGGATTGTTTTCCAGAGATAGGAATTTATATACTTACTTCTTCCAAAAGGTATGGCCACCTTCAATAGACAACTATAAACTGATTCACAAAGGAAGTTCTTGGGAGTCCATCCCTAAGCCTTGGGTGTGCTGGGCAGCAGGCAAGGTATTCCTCCCTCTGGGCTGTGTGCTTGGGAAGGGTCAAGCAGGCGGGGAGGGAACAAAAAAGAGCCTAAGCGAAGGGAGAATTCAAAGACAGCAGGGCCTAGAGTTGGTTGACCACACATTTTAGCATATAGGACCTTATCTTTTCCCTACAAATACCATTACTGGGATAGACTGAGGAACAACACCCCAATCTGATTGAAGAGACTTCATGCTGGCTGCCCTTCGATTTAGATTTAAATGGTAGCAGAAACAGAGCCTCAGACATGGCTAAGGATGGGAGTGTTTAGCATTCATGGGAGTGTTTAGATTCACCACTTCCAGATCTTTCCTTTTCTGAGAAAGTGTCACTACCCTGTTTTCTCTGCTCTATATTCAGGCCTGGGACTCTCCAGCCTGGATCCCCACATGGCCAATGGCCCTTGGAAAAGGTGCTGTTGGGGTGCCACATGGGGACTGAGTCCTGGAAGCCTTTGAGCCTATGTTTGCTTTTCTTTTACCGCAGCCAGACTGGCCCCCTCCTGCAGTTTGAGTCACGTCCTGGTCTCCAGGGAGGAGATGGGCTGCTTTTCTGCCTGAGGCATTGAAGAAAGCCAGATAGAGTGTTTTCTTGTTTGTCTTTATCCACAAGATTTAAAATTCCCAGACAGCGTAATGACACTGAAAAAGAAAGAACAGAAATCACAGTTGCTATGTCACCCGCCAGCTCCATCGGGTTGGTAAGTTGTTAACTCTCCTGGGCTTCATCTGTGAGGGGGAAGAAGGATGAGCCCTTCACTGCCTCCCAGGGCTGTGTGCCGCCATTTGGAGCAAGCATTGAGTTGTGAATGACTTCATCTCCCTCGCTGTGGGGTTGCTTCGTGTTTTGATTAGTAACCTGCTGTAACACGACCTTCACCTTGTCTTTTCTAGTTAAGTTTTTCAGGTTGATACATTTTTTTTTCCGTTAGAGTTTTGACAAAACATGCAGATGCCATCACCAGAGTACTCCGTATCTGTCTTCTGACACTCGAGCAGTACTTGCTCTAGAATATTAATAATTGGAATTATGGCGCTGTCTCAGTCTGGCCCTGCGCTTCGCATAATTCAGGGAGACTTACCATTGTTAATGAGCACATCCAAGAATTCCTTCCTCTCGTTGCTAAATAGTACTTTAGTCTGTGGTAGTACCATGGTTTGTCCATTTGGATTGCTACTGTGGGCAAAATGCATTGACATTAGTATACGGGTTTTGTGCACTATTTTTTTAAGGGTGGGAGCAAAAATATCCAGAAGTGGACTTGCTACACAAACTTAATGAGACTGGGTTCTTAACATTGCGAAAGTGACAAGATGGTGGGGGATGGGGGTGGCAGATTATCAACAGTTCCTCCATGACAGTGCTTTCTGTGGTTACTGTGGTGCAGGGATAGAGGCTTAAGAGAGAAACAACATGCTGTTGGTGAGCTGTGTGTGTGTGTGTGTGTGTGTGTGTGTGTGTGTGGTGTGGCATGTGGTGTGGTGTGGTATGTGGTGTGGTGTGTGTGTGTGTGTGTGTGTGTGTGTGTGTGTGTGTGTGTGTGTATTTGCTGTTGTCCAAGGATGGGACAGGAGAAAGGCACAGCAGAGGGTAGGATGTCCTCGGGACAAAGCTGTTAGTGCTGTCTGACTCAGTTCATCAGTTTATTCTCCTGCCTTCCTTTCTGCTGTGACCTTTGGTTAGGAGCTCCTGCCCGTGAGTGCACCCTATGAAGGAAGGTGTCCTCCAGGAGCAACCAGGGGCTGGCCCCAGCGGGTAGGACACTACAAAAGAGGTGGGACCAAGGTGGGACCAGAGGCACACAGCCCCACACAGGGTGGCTAGGATCTACTTCCTTCTCAACTCGTAGCCAGCTTGTGTGTGCAAAGTTATTTACCCTCTTCCTCGTTGTTCTTTTTCGAAAACATGCTGGTGGTTTTATCTTCTGGGTGGGGCAGATCAGAACATTCTGTCTTGGCCGGATGCCTCTTTTTGGAGAGAGTTCAAAAGGTGCTGCCCATGCTACCTAGAGTACAGAGCACCTGAAGGAGATGCTGGGGAAACCCAGGTTCTCTCTAGTTGTTGCCGCCCTTAGAGGGAGGCTGGAGCTGAGTAGCACTGGGCAGGTGGCGGTCCCCGGTGCTGAAGGGGACATGCAGAGTCCTGCTTTTGGACTTGACGAAACCAGTTCAGGTAGACTTGGCATTTACCAAGCCCAGGTATTGAGGATGCATACCTGTAAATCCTAGCACTCAGAAAGTCGAGGACAAAGTTCAAGGTCACTGTAAGCTATGAATTCGAGGCAGCCCGAACTATTGAGAAGCTGTCTGTAACTATCTAAATAACAAAAGACAACGTTAGTAAAGGGTTTTTGTTTGTTTGTTTTTTATTAACATGAGTGTTTGCAGTCTTTTCATTTGGGCATTTAAAAGCACAGATGAGGGGCTGGAGAGACGGTTAAGGGCACCGGCTGCTCTTCCAGAGGTGGTGAGTTCAATTCCCAACACTCACATGGGGGCTCACAGGGGTCTATAATGGGGTCTGGCACCTTCTTCTGGTGTGCACATGTACATGTAGACTTTACCCATATACATAAAGCATTAATGTATTGTTTGTATCATGAGTCGAGTCTTGGCATTTACCTTAGTTTATCTACTTTCTACAAGTTAGAGGATTTCCTAGACCCAGGATAGACCGTGATACACTGCAATTTCTAAAATAAATTCCCCTCCTATCTCCCTCTCCTGAGGACTTTGGGTTCGGTGGAAAAGTATGAGTTCAAAACCCAGCAGAGGGTCCACGTTCTCATCCTTGTGGCTTAAACAGAGCAAAGGAAGAGAAATGGCTTCCTAAAATGACCTTCTCTCACAGTGATGTGTCCTCTGATGCCCTGGACAGCTGACTCTATCTCCTATGCACCTGCTGGCTGGACACATGACTACTGAAGATGGACCTCCAGCTGCCGGACCTCCAAAACCAGGCAGAAGTGAATTCTCTTCATTATCCCTAATCATGTCTTCCTTCCTCCTTTCTTTCTTTCTTTCCTCCTCTCCTTACTTCCAGTGTGTGTGTGTGTGTGTGTGTGTGTGTGTGTGTGTGTGTGTGTTGTGTATGTGTTTCTGTGTCTTAGTTAGGATTTTCATTGCTGTGAAGAGACACCATGACCAAGGCAACTCTTATAAAGGACAACATTTAATTAAGGCTGGCTTACAGTTAAGAGGTTTAGTCCAGTATCATCATGGCAGGAATCATGACAGCATCCAGGCAGGCATGGCACTGGAGGAGCTGAGAGATCTACATCTTGATCAGAAAGTAGCCAGGAAAAGACAGGCAGCTAAGAGGAGGGTCACAAAGCCCACCCACACAGTGACACACTTCCTCTAACAAAGCCACACCTACTCTAACGAGGCCACACCTCCTAATAGTACCCCTCCCTGACCCAAGCATTTTCAAACCACCAGTGTGTGTGTGTGTGTGTGTGTGTGTGTGTGTAATGTATGTATATATGGGAACTGTGCTTCATGGCATATGTATGGAGGGCCAAGGATTTCTTTGTAGATTCTCTTAGCCCATCTTTACTTAGTTTCTGGGGATAGAACTCATGTGACAGGCTTATATATAAAACACCTTTACCCACTCAACCATCTTACTGGCCCACACCTTGTTGTTTTTGTTTTGTTTGTTTTGAGACAGAATAGTTCCTGAGACCTGGGACTCATCAATTAGGCTAGACTGACTAGCCAGAGAGCCTCAGAGATCTACCTGTCTCTGCCTCCTTAGCCTTTGAGATTATATGTGCATACCACCTGGCCATCTTTTTATACTTCTGTACTAGGGCTCCAACTCAGGTCCCAGTGCTTACACACTGACAAGTGTTTGCACACTGACAAGAGTTTGCACACTGACAAGAGCTTGCACACTGACAAGCACACTACTCACTGGCCATTTTCCTTACTTTCTTTTTATTTGTTTTTGGAGACAAAAAACTTACTACGTCGCCCAAACTGGTCTCAAACTTACCATCCTCCTGCCTCAGCCTCCTGAGTGCTGGGAACTGTAGTTGTGTGCCATCACTCCAGGCTCACTTTCTCTTTTTTCTCCTTCCCTCTGTTACCTTGGTCACCAAGCCTGACATCTTACACCATCCCACTTCAGTTGTCCTCGGGTACGATCAACAGGAACTTCAAATTACAACCTTGTGAGATGATCATACAATCTTCTTCACCTTAAAAACTGGCTACACGAAACTGGGATTGGGGCAGGTAGCTCAGTGGTAGAGCCCTTGCCTTCCTAGCGTGCACAAGTCCCTGAATACCCCAATATCTCTTCCCCACAAGAAAAGCTGGCTACATACTACAGAACTTCTGTTGTTGAGACAGGGTCTCATATGGCCAAGGTTATCCTCAAATTCTCTATGTAGCTGGGGATGACTTTGAGCTCCTGAACCTCCTGCTTCTGTCTTCCAGATGATGAGCTTACAGACGTACGCTAGCATGCCCAGTCAACTGGTTCTCTGTGCCCACTCCCCAAGTCTATCGTCTTTCTCTGAGCCAGCACACTCTTTTTATCACCCAACAGGTTTCTTCTTAGCAAGCTATGGAACTCTGGCATGTGCTTTAAGATAAATCAATGTGCCTAAGATTCGGTGTTCTAATATCTTACTGCTTCCAGGGGGCTGAGAACACCCAGGTATGAGGCTTATCCCTTCTTTCCAGACTCCTTTTCAAAAATTTCCAGTGCCCAGAGGTTCAGTGTTGGTCAACCTCTGGGCCACGCCCATATTCACATTCTCCCTTCAAAATAATCAGGTGACTCCTGCTTGTCATTCAACACTCAAGTGAAGACCGTGTCTTTTCAAGAAGTATATCCCACCTGCCCCCTCCCCCATCACCCCGCCCTCTCTTCATACCAGCTAGAGGCTCAGCCAACAGGTTCTCCCTTCCCACTCCACAACTATAGTAGCTTTCCCTGAGCAAGCACCCTCCCTGACGCTCCTCCCATGAGTGTCTTGTTAACACCCATCAGTGAGCATCATAAGAAAAACCTATGTTGAAAACTGCCTGCATTTGTACCCGCATTGTGGAGTGTGAGAAATCTTTGCAGCTCACATTTACCTGAGGGCTTGCTTCTGCACCAGATAGCTGCCTGAGCCCTGTGGTAAATTGGCCCCTTTTAAGTCTGACAGTGACCCTGTGCAGAAGCTGCTCTTCCTCACCAGGCTATCCAGTTCTGCTCTGTGACTGGAAGAGCTCTAATTTTGTGTGAATGTCGATTGCTTTTCCTGGTAACTCATGGAAAGCTCTGTCCCACTCAGACTAAAACAATTTACTCTAACTCCATTTCTCAGAATGATCGGTTTCAGCCCTAAATGGGACAGCTATTTCACTGTCCCTTCTGAGGCCCCAGGAGCATTGCAGAAGGGCTGGAAACCAATTACTGTAATCTCATTTCTCTTGGAGTGACTGGTTTAGATATGGACATGTAATACAATTCTGGCCAGTGTGGAAGGGAGGACGGGTACTTTTTGCAAGTGTCTGGATGACAGACATTTTGGTGATGATTTTGCAGCTAGAAAGCTGTGTTAGCTATTTCCTCATAGCTGACGAAATACCTGACAGAAACAATTGAAGGAAAGAAAAGTTTATTTTGACTGAGATTTCCAGAGACTTGGGTACACCACATAAATGACCATACTGTGAGAGCAGTTCCGTCCATGGCAGTGGCAGAGAGGCCACAGAGTGCTCAGGCTAGAACCAGAAGTGTCTATACCTTCCAGGCCTGTCCTCAGTGACTGGCTTTAGCAACCTCTCAAAATGATTCGGGAAGCTGGGGCCCGAGTGCTCAAACACGGGAGGCTTGGGGGGATGGGGGGTTAGGGGGGCGGGGGGGTGCTTTTCATCTAAACCGTAACAGAGGCAACTAGCCCGAGGGCAAAGATGCATAGAGAAAATCTTGAAAGCAAGAAATGGAAAGTACCCGAGTGCATCAGTTACTGAGGTAACTAGCCAAGGACTATCATGAGATCTTTTTATGTGAGGAGACGTATTTTTCTTATTTTTCAAGTAGAAATAGCTAGCGGCCTCTTAATCACTGCAAAACCCATTAGGCTATTTTATATTAATTTTGTAAGTAAGGCAATCGAAGTTCATCGACTTTAAGTAATTTATCCAGATTCAATTGCCTGTGAAAACTAATCTGGCCCCCGGACTTTTACATATTACACAGCACTCACGCTCCGAGAGGGTCTCAATCTTACTCAGGTTTCATAATTACTGCCATTATTATTTGTTGCTACTGTTTTAAGACAGTCTTACTTAATTTTTTTTCTTTACATATGAGAATCATTTATATGCACACAATGGAATGTGGTCACACTACTCCCCTCCCTTGCCAACTGCCCCTATATTTTCTTTAACACCCACCAAATTAATGTCCTACCCATTAGTAGGCACAGCCTGACTTTGTTAACACTCATCTCAAAGCACAGGACTTAGGACCAAACAACAGATCTCAAGGGATGGGAGGGTGAACGTCCTGGAGAATGTAGAAGTCGACGATAAGATTGGGGAAGAAGAGGGAAGGGGCTGGTGAGGATGCATGCAACTATCTTCCAGTGTCTCCCATGGATACCCAGATGCCCCCAGGCAGAGAGAAAGTGAGTCTGACTGAAAGGTTTGGACTTGGATGCACCTAGTTGAATGATTCCAGACAATCTAGACACCAATGGTGGCCGTCCATCAAAGATGGCCATCCACCAACAACTGCTGTCCACCAATGAAGGATATGCCTAGTCGTCTACTTCATGGTCTTGTCAATCAGACATTCCATCTTCTTCCCCCATTGGGAAGCAGCTCCCACAGCAGTGGGATACTCTGCTGATGCCATTCTTGTACTTGAGTCACTCCAGGCACTATGTATACTCAAACTGTTTGTTCTTGGAGTCAGAGCCAGGTGCCTGCTCAGGCTGAAATTTCTTTTCAAACTTCCCAGATCCTCCAGACACCAGCTCATTCAACACAGCCTTTATGGCCACCGCCCCTGCAAGGCAAGCTTCACACCACGGTCCCTACTGGGACACAGCCTGCATGGTCCACTGGCAGGGGGAGAGTAGTTCTGGGTTTTGTTTGTTTTGTTTTTGTTTTG
This sequence comes from Rhabdomys pumilio, assembly GCA_030674055.1. Lineage (NCBI taxonomy): Eukaryota > Metazoa > Chordata > Mammalia > Rodentia > Muridae > Rhabdomys > Rhabdomys pumilio. Next base: position 52,848,036 of record JANHMN010000001.1, on the reverse strand, counting down.
ATAACCCACTGAGTACAGTTAATGCCGTCCGTCATGTCTGAGTTGAATGTGGGTAATGGCTGGAACATGGGAAACCTACCAGTGGCCACACCTCATAAAAGAATGATTCTTCCTTCCTGGCAACTGTCCAGTGCCAGTAACTCTTAAGTAAGAGATGAACCTGGAGATCATCTTTCTCTTCTGTGCTGGAGTTTGGCTGGCCTTATCTTGTGTAGGTGACCACAGTTACTGTGAGTCCGTGAAATCGTTAGCTGTGTCATATCCAGAAGAAAGCATTTCACAGTGCATCTCCCCAGCCTTTAGCCCATGTATTTTTTCCACCTCCTCTTCCTTGATGGTTCCTGGGCCTTGGCAGTGGAAGTTAATATAGATGTCCTATTCAGGCTTGAACACTCAGTCTCTTCTTAGCACTCTGACTGGTTACACATCTCTCTGCAGATTGCTGCCCACTGTGGGTGGGGAGTTTCTCTGACCAAGGCTGAGAACAGCTCATATTCACACATATAAACATGAATATTTAGGAGTCAATTTGATCACACAGCCATTTAACAAAATAATAGTACGAGATTCTAGGTGTCTTATTTTTTAACTTAGGCTAGCATGAAGCTTGCTTTGTAGCCCAGACAATCCTCCTGCCTCGGTCTCCTAAATACTCGGATTATAGTTTTGAGTTAGCACATTCAGTGTTTTTTAGTCCTTATTTCTGGCACAGTATTTGGAATGTAATTATGGTCCAGCTAACAGACTCAGAAAGACAGCAGGCTTATGTGAAATCTGAACTTCTCTGAACTGTTGTGATTTGAATCTGAAGTGTCCCTCCTTCCATCCCGCCTCCCCCTTCTAAATAGCTACCACATCTCTATGATGCCATCAAATTACAATTTCATTACTGGACTGTGATGAAGTCACAGCCCTCATGGCCCAATCATTTCCTGCTGGTGCTCATGCCTTTAGCACTCCAGCTGTGAATATGCAAAGTCATTTGAAAGGGGAGAGCCCAGAGCTGAAATGCTGCAGAAGGGGTTCTCCACTCGAAAACAGGTACCTAGGAAAAAGAAAGTATTCCTTATAGATTCAACCACTCAGTCATACAGAAACCACTAGCTGCAGGTGAAGGAGGCCAGAGTGTATCTCTTAGCTGGCAAAAGAACTTAACAAATCATGAACATGGTATATTTTTTTCAGGCATTAAAGTGCAAATGTAAAAAGGACATAGAGTCTTATGCCAAGGGTCCATAATAGCTGCTCAGAGCAGGGAATGTATTGGTAGGGGTTGTTTTCCTCCAAGGAATCCCTAAGAAGCTATTGCCCAAAGCTGTGGAAGTGAAATCTAAGTTGTAGTGTCTCCCCCACCCCCATGTGTTTGGCAATGACAGAACAATGTGATATTTACCAGGGAAAGCTACAGGCTTGGAGTGGAGTCAGCTTAGGAGAGAGGACTCATGTTTTATATGTAGCACAGCTAAAGGGGCAAGCTTACACAAGTCCCTTGATTCCATCATAAGCCACAGATGCTGGACATGGATTGGAAGCATTTTGTGTTTGTCTTGCTGTATTTTGGTTTTGTTTGGTCAAATCTTAGCTGGCTATGCTTGCCTTCCTCTCTGTTGCAATGGAAATATCAATTCTGTCAGTTTTTATTAGAAGTACATAACTTGTTTTTGTTGTTTGTTTTTTCTTAATATTGCAGGCTCTCAAAGTTAAAAGTTGTCTTGAGTCTCAAAAGTATCGGGACTTCTAAAGATTATGAAGACATTTAGAGATGGACTAATTGAGTTTGGGAATTAGGAGGTAAAAATAGGACTTTGGGGCAAGGAATAGAATGCTCTGACTTAATGGGTTTGGATGTCAAGGTGATAAGGCTGGAATTGTGAGTGTTAATCTCCGTTGTCAATCAAATCCCAGTGTGATGAGATTTAGAATCACCATGGAAACACACCTCTGGACATGTTCATGGTGTTTCCATGTTCTAACTAAAGACAGGAGATCCACTTGAATGTGGGCAGCAGTGTCCCATGAGTAGAAGTCCCAGACTGAATAAAAGAAGAAAGTAACTGAGCACCTGCTTGCCTCTCTCTGCATCCTGACTGCGAAGTGTGACCAGCTGCCTCACACTCCCGCTGTCAAGCCTTCTCTGCCATGATGGCCCATACTCTCAAACCATGAGCCAAAATAAACCTTCCTCCCCACTTTACCTGTTTTTATCAGGTATTTTGTCACAGCAGTCAGAAAAGTAGCTGATATAATACAAAGCACACCATAAAATTTGGCATTTCTTCTTATAAAACTTGGCAAGAGAGAAAGAGGAAAACCAGTTCCTTAATCTTGTAATGCGTATCTGTCAAAAATCAGCAACAAATCTTTCTCTTATTTACAACCAAGACCATGGATATTTCTTTACCTGTTGTGTAGTAGAAAGCTTGCTTAGTGCATTAATACAAGAAAAGATTAAGATAGCAAGAAATAAAGCTATTATTATTCATAGAAAATATTATTACCTACACAAAAATGCAGAGGGGATGTATATAAATATTGTGAGTACTAATAAAGATATTCTTCCCGGTTGCTAGATCAATGTGCAAACACATATTGCATTCCAGAATGTTTGCAATGGTTGGAAAGATAACAAAACACCACCTTTAGCAGCAACAAAATCTGTGAGCTTCCTGGAATAAAAATCCACAGAAGAGACATATATTAGACTATTAGGAAAGAATCAAACCCTGAATTTATTGAAAAGCATAAAAGACAAAACTAAATGAAGAACTAAAGAAGATGGTGCATTGACTTAGATTCTTATAAAAGTTCCAATTCTTCCCAAATGAAGCTGTGAATTCTGTATGGGGAGCAAGAGAAGGCTTAACACAGAGTGCCTCAGTCCTCCACAGAAAGCTATAGTAATGAAGACTTCAAAAGCACTGGGTAATCGACGCTTCTCCAACTTCATGTGTTTCTGAATTCTATGGGAATCTTGTTAATCACAGATCCTGATTAAGAAAGTCTGGGTCAAAGCTTGAGACTGCATTTCTAATGACGTGATGCTGGCACAGCTGGTCCATGCAACACACTTAGAGATTATTACAAGGCAGTAAATAATTAAAAGAACAGACTGGAGAGCCCAGAAACGAGTTTATATACTTATAAAAGCTTACGAGTAAGAATGCATGACAGTTCGTATGGAAAGTGAGGTGTACTGACCTAATAAAAGGAGGCAGACACAGGGACACAGACAGGGAGGGAGAAGCAGGGAGGGAGAAGAGAGGAGAGAGGAGAGGGAAGAGACAGAAACAAAGAGACTGAGAGACATACACAGAGAGAGACAAAGACACACACAGAGAGACAGATAGGCAGACAGGCAGGCAGGCACGCACACACGCACACAGAGAGAGAGAGAGAGAGCAGAGAGAGAGAGAGCGAGAGAGAGTGTGAGAGAGAGAGAGAGAGAGAGAGAGAGAGGAGAGAGAGAGAGGAGAGAGAGGAGAGAGAGAGATCAGGGAGATTGATTCATCTCTAGAGTTTCCAGAAGGAACATGGCTCTGCTCACTTCCTGATGCTGCCCATTGAATGATCTTGGGCCTCTGACTGCCAAGGCTGTAGGAGAGTAAATTTACTGTTTTAAGTTCCTGAGTTTGTGGCTATTCGTTCAGAGCCTTAGGAAACAAGTACACCACATGAGAAAGGGCACCGCAAGACTAAATGAAAAGATTAACTACCAATTGGAAGAATTTTCCAAGTATATAGATGATAAAGGATTCAAAGTCAAATTACAAGATGAAATACAGATATCCAACAATGAAACAGTGGCCCAGTAGAAAGACAAGAAAAAGGACGTGACAGAATTCACAGAGGAGGATACCTTAGTGGCAAGGGCCATCAGAAAGGACCACAAGCTCACTAAACATCCTGGAAGCCCACTAGAACAGTGAGGTACCAATTTTTATCCATCACAACTAAAACATTGATCACAGAAAGTTTTTTTTAAAAGATTTGTTTATTTATTTCATGTGTATGAATAAGTACACTGTCGCTGTCCTTAGACACACCAGAAGAAGGCATTGGATCACATTATACAGATGGTTGTGAGCCACCATGCAGTTGCTGGGAATTGAACTCAGGACCTCTGGAAGAGCAGTCAGTGCTCTTAACCATTGATCCATCTCTCCAGCCTGATCATAGTAAGTTTTAATAAAGATGTAAAACAAGAATTACCTTCATAAAATACTGGAAGGAGTAGATGTGCTTTCAATGTCTTTGCTGAGAACATTTTGATAACTTAACTTAGTAAGCCTTGAAGGCATCCCAGAGTCCCTGACTTAATAGTTCCATCTGTGGGCTTTCACTAGACATTGTGGTAGCCAGGGAAGAAAGGGTGTTGGAATTGGACCAGAACCCTCAAGAACTTATGGCCAGTGACCTATTCCTCTAGCAAGGCCCCATTCCCTGGCACTTCTCAAATTACCAACTAAGATTTAAGTATCACATGCAGCACAATATATCTCAAATGTACAATGTGATGTATTTTATCAAACATACAATCTTAGGAGACCTCACAGTGATCAAAGTTGGGAACATATCTGTCACTCACATCCAAAGGTTTCATTACCTCATGTTAGCCTAGCTCTCCAGTGCCCACCATGCCCAAGTAACCACTCATCTGCTGTCACTAGAGGTGAGCCTGCCTTTGCAAGGGTTTTATATAAACAGAGTTATTGAACATAAATTTCCTTATTCTGTCTTCTTCAACCATGTTGCTATGTGGTCCATTTGATTGCACTGGTAGATAAAATTCCATTCTTTATGAACACCACAATCACTTGTGAGTAAACATCTGGACTATTTCCAGTTTAAAAAAAAAGTGTGTGTGTGTTTGTGTGTGTGTGTGTGTGTGTGTGTGTGCCATTGCACGTGTATGTCAGGGCCAGAAGTCATCTTTGGGTGTCTGTCTCTAAAACTCTCCTCTTGAAAAAATTATTTTTATTTTTACTTGTGTGCATGTGTGTGTCTGTGTGTGGGTATGTGCACATACGTGCAGGAGCCCATAGAAGACAGAGGCTGTGTGATACCCTGACATTACTGTTAGAGGTGGTTATGAACCTCCTGATATGCATGCTGGAAATTAAACATCCATCTTCTGCAAGAGCAGAAAGTTCACTTAAGCATTGAGACATTTCTCCAGCTCCTTTGCTATTTTTTTTATTAACAAGAGTCTCTCACTGATGCTGAGACTTTTCATTTTGACTAGAGACCAGATGACTTGCAAATCCACAGAGTTTTCCATTTCTGTCTTCCAGAACTGAAGCTACAGATGTACGTAGATCCTGGCTTTATACGGGTTCTGAGTCATCTCTCCAGTCCACAGCCAGCATTTGACTATTGAAAAACAAAGCAATTTTGAACACCAAAGTACGTATCTATGTATAAACATTGCTTCCTTTCCTCTTAGGTGAATGTACTGAGGTATCATGCCTGGATTAAAAAGTAAGTATGGACTGAAGTTTTTAAAAATTGCCATGATGGCTGCCCCATTTCATATACTCGGGAGCAGAGCACTGAGCATCACTTATGACACTGTAGCAGTCTGGGTGACATTGTACTAAAATCTTCAACCCATACTCTTGGGAAAACTGATGGAGGAGGTCTGGAAAACATCTAGGAATCTGAAATCTGGGTGTTCAGAATATTCTCTGGTGACCAGACTTTTCACCGTAAAATGGCTTAGAGGCCGCCTGGGATCTTGCTCCTGCCTGTGTCATCAGGTGGACACTCCCTGCATCAACACTACGAAATGTGTACAGCCCTTTATATGATGGGTGCTGCCATCTGTCCAGGGTTTATGGAAGGTAGTGGAAGTGATAGCGGCCCCTCCAAAAGCTACGACCACCTCCTAAGCCTGGGAACCCGAGACTGTGACCTTCTTTGGAAAAAATGACCTTCGAGATGGAATTAAAAAGATCTTGAGAAGACATCACGGCCTGAATTTAAGATTGAAGCTGTCTTAGCTTTCTATTGTGATAAAACACAGTGACCGAAAGCAACTTGGAGAGAAAAGGGTCTATTTTCCTCACATTTCTGTATCATAGTCATCATCAAAGGAACGAGCAGGAACTCAAACCATAAACCCTGAAGCAGAAACTGAAGCCATGGAGTAACACTGCTGACTGGCTTGTTACCAGTGGCTTGCCCAGCTACCTTCTTTATACACTCCAGGAGTACCTGCCCAGGACTGGGCCCTCTCACATCCACCATTAGTCAGGAAAATTTCTCACAGTCTTGCCTACAGACAATCGGATGGAGGCATTTTCTCAACTGAAGTTCCCTCTTCCTAGATATGTCTAAGCTTGTGTCAAGTTGACAAAAGCCAACCAGGGCAGAAGCCATGCTGCTAGAAGCTAGAAGAAAGAACACTCAAGACTTTTTTTGCCCCTAGAGGCAAGAGATCATCCTCTCTGGAGATTTTAGAGACAGAAGAATGACCTCAGCCTGCACCAATGGCTAGTAGAACTGTGAAATGTATTTATATTAAGTCACTCAACTTTTGGAAATTGGTTATTGTAGTGAGGACTTGAAGATCAAAAGTATAGAATCAACCAGGGATGGTGATTCACACCAATACTTCCAGCACTTGAGAAGCTGAGGCAGGAGAATTGTTATACATCCCATGCCAATCTGAGGAGTCTGGCTTACATGTGAGACCTTGCCACAAAACAAAACAAGCAAAAGCATACTCTTTATTTTGAGATACGTTCCTTTCTGTAGCTGGTTTTGAACTTACTGTATGGTCTAGGTGAGCCTCAGACTCATGATTTTTCAGCCCCAGCCTCCCAGGTACTGGCATTATAGATGTGGTACCACCACACCTGGCTGGACCATGATTCACCACTCCCAATATTTGTGTCTCTAAGACAGAGACCTTGGGACCAAGTACATAGTATCTACTGATTTATATTTGCTGGATCCACAAAGGCAATGCAACATTGCCAGTAGCTGAGAACTTGAAGACAGATTATGGAGAACAAGTTACATAAATTATAGTCTATCCATGCTATGTACGACCATGGAGTAATCTCAAACAATGAGTTACATCTGTGGGTACTGGTATGAGAAGTGTACTATGACAGACCAGGAGCAAAATAGCAACAGTCACAAGAATGTCAGTCAGAGGACCAATTTTAAGGTAAGATGCTGTTTTACAATTGAAAATGATTTAATATTAAAAATACATTTGACTGAGAGAAGATGAAGGTGTGAAAAAAAAAAAGACCAATTTGGTTTCTGGCATGGGTTTTGTTTTTTGAGACTAATTATAAAATTTTTGTATGGGGGTAAGTAGTTGTCTTATTAAATAGATTTATGTTTATCATATATTTATTATATCTCTGTATATTTTTTATATATTTATGAGTGGTACATATCTGTAATCCTAGCACTCAGAAAGCTGAAGAAAAATCCCAAATTCAAAGACATACTAACTATAGGCCAGTAGGGCTACATAGAAAGATCTTCCTCAAAAAACAAAACAACAACAACAACAACAAAACCCACAAAAAAAATCCTCTCAAAATTGTAGTGATGTGAATTGTTAGTATCACTTAGTATTACCAGGGCTGCTGAGAGAATAAGAGAAACAAGTTACTTGTGTTTTATGAAGAACCCTAAAATTGTTTTTGTTATTTTTAAAATTATGTGTGAGTATGTGTGTCTGCATGTACATGAATGTACAGGTGAGCCCAGGTGCCCTCAGAGGCCAGAGGCATCATATTCCATGGAGCTGTGGTCACAGATGGTTATAAACCACCTGACATGGACACTGGGAAGCAAAACTGGGTCCTCTGGAAGAGTAACAAGTCCATTTGTATTTATTTATTTATTTATTTATTTATTTATTTATTCATTCACTTCATGTCTGGATCTCAGCCTCTTTCCTCTCCTCCCAGTCTCACCCTTACAAATTCCTTCCCCCATTACCTGATGAAGGGAAAGCTTCCACTTTGGGTACCACACTGCCCTGAGATATCAAGTCAAAGCAAGACTAACTGAATCCTCCCCCATTGAGGCCCAACCAGGGGGTCCAGCTAGGGGGAGCAGATCCAATGGCAGGGAACAGAGTTGGAGACAGCCCCCACTTCAATTGTTAGGAGACCCACATGAAGAACAAGCTTCACATCTGGTACAAATGTGTAGGGAGCCTAGGTCCGGGCTCTGCATGCTCCTTGGATGATTGGACCCCCATGGGCCCAGGTTACCTGACTCTGTAGGCCTTCTTAAACTACTATACCCAGAAAAAGTCTCAGTCACTATAGATGGAGCCAGAGAGGTAACAAGTCCTCTTAACTGCTGAGCCATCTTCCTCTCCAGATCTATGTTTTATAAAGAAAAACATTCATTGGTACAGCTTTTGTATGTATAAATCATTTTTTTGTAACTGAAAACACATTTCTAAGCCAAACATTATGACACATGCAAAGGAAGCTGGTGTGGACTGTAAAGGGAGACCCTGTCTCAAAATATATTAGCCAACCCCAAAATATCTGAGTTTTAGAGAATTTCCAAGTAGATGGAAGTTGCCCAAAGAGAAGGGGGACAGTTCCACACCTACTATCACCCTCCCTTTCGCTCTCCAGACCCATGCGTTTTTGACCCCCACACACCTGACCGTAGACTTATTGCCTACTCCCTTCCTGTGCCCATTTTCTAATCTCAGTTTCTCTCATCTGTCCCCACCGCCCCGATTTCTCTCCTGCACCCTGTCCCTCCAATCTGTGTCTGCAGGCTCTTAACCACGTTCCCAGAGCATGTGATTCTTACAAAGTTAGGGAGATTGAGGCTGTGAGAGCAATTCAAGTCGATACATGTTAGTGACTCCATTTCCCTGACTGGACTGTAAGATCCATGGGAAGGATAAGAAGTGGCATTAGAAGAAAATCAAACTCTACCAGTCAGTGGTGACACATATCTTTAATCCCTGCCTCCCCTTGGGAAATAAAGGCCAGTTGATCTCTAAGTTACAGGCCAGTCTGGTCTACATATGAGTTCCAGGATAGCCAAGGTCACACAAGAAACCTTGTCTTGAAAAATCCAAAACAAGACAAAATCAAATCTTTAATACCCAGCAGACCCATCACATTCTTAGGAGAATCATGTGGAATGTTTGGGGCACTGAGTTCTCAGCTGCAAACTTTATGCGCCATGGCACCAGGAAAGCAAATGTAAAGTCCCCTCTGCAGATTTCCTAGTTCAGTGCGTCCAAGATAGTGCTTGTTCCATTAATGTTTCATAGTGATAAAAGTAGCTTGTTTTTTGGCCAGCATGTTCATTAAAAAGAGTTTGTATGCATTTTCCATTAAAGCTTCATCTCTTCCAAGTTTAAAATAGAACTGGGAATTTGCTGTGTTTGAAATATTTTGGTCCCACTAGCAAAATCTATCAAGTTAGGGAACTAGGAACAACGAGAGCAAAGAAGGACTTGGCCCACACAGTCTCAGGTGTGGAGTTGGGCAGAGGCATCGAAGGATGTGAGGTCCCATAGCCGAGGACTAAAAATGACTTAGAAGTCATGGCAGGAAGGAGCAAAGGCAAGCACCACCTCTTTCTTTTTCTTCTGTTGTTGTTCCTTTATGGTAGGTGTCACACCCATGCAAGCATGTGGCGTGGCACTTCCCCCATTAAGAGTAGATCTTCTCTGTTATGTTAAAGCTTTCTGGAAATACCCCATAGATATACTCAGAAGTGTGGTTCTGTGGCAGCCCTAAATCCAATGATGTTAATGATAAAGGTTACCCATGGTGGCTAATGCACATCTGGCTTGTTTTCAGGCGGAGCGCTCAGTTGATTTTGGTGGCGAAAGCACTGCTCAGGTTCAGAATGAGATTTGGTGGTTATAAAAGAAAGCTGGAATGGATTCTTTTAGTGGGTTGAATCATAATCGAGAGAGAGAGAGAGAGAGAGAGAGAGAGAGAGAGAGAGAGACAGAGAGACAGAGAGACAGAGAGATAGAGACAGTCAGAGACAGAGACAGAGACAGACAGAGAGAGACAGAGAGACAGAGACAGAGATAGAGACAGAGACACATCCCCACCCTTGGATTTGTGATTGAAGCCTTATTTGAAGAAAGAGCCTTTACTGTGTGTAATTAAGATAAGAATGTCAGATGAAATTATTCTGGATCATTCAAGAGCCATAAAGGCAGAAGTGGGTGACCCCAGTCAAAAAGCAGAAATGGGTTTAGGACAGATGGTGGAGGAGAAGGCAATGTGAAGACCTATACAGAGACAGGGAGGATGGGCCTACAAGCTGAGGAGTGCCAAGAATGGGCACAGTGCATCAGCAGATAGGAAGCAGGAACACGGAGTAAATTTTCCCCAGGGCACTGCACAGATATGGAGATAGCAGGTGAGTTTCTAATACTTAAAGTCATTGAGTTGGCAGTAACTTCTCATAACTGCTCTGAAGTGTGTATGGTTCTGGATGCACATGTTTAATGTTTCTGAGCAGAACCTATGGAAGACTCTCCAGCATCTCTGGTCTCTCACTGAGTGCTTCTTCCCCTGGGCTCCCAGGCATCTTGACCCCTTGGTCTGCTGCTTGCTGTATTGCAGACCCAAAGGTACTGCCCTAGTTTCTTTTCTGTCCAAAAGCTGTTTGGGGGAAGAAGAATTTATTTTGGCTCAAAGGTTGTAGTTAAAGACTGAAGAATGTTAGGGTAGCAAATACTTGAGGCAGAAGACATGGAGGGATGGTGCTTCCTGGAGCTCTCATTCATGGTTAGCAAGCTTTCTTTTATAGGTCAGGATCACCTAGCCTAGGGAATGGTGCTGCCTGCAGTAGGCCGGGTTCTCCTATGTCAATTAACTATCCAGACACTTCTGACAGACATGTTCACAGTAAAACTGATCTGGGTAATTCCCCAGCCAAGGCTTTCTCCTCTCAGATGAATCTAGAATGTGTCAAGTTGATAAAGCTATCAGGCCAATCACCTTCCTTTCTAGATATGTAGAGTTCAACACACTCTAGTCTTCCAGTTTCTCACTTGCCCAAGCTCAGGGACTCTATATCTCTAGGAAGGTGTGATGATGTCTCTATGATTTTTGTCTCATGTTGATGTTGATCCTGGTTCCTAGAGCAGAGGGCTGTCTTTGCAGTTCCATGCTTGTACCAATGTCTCACTGGTACAGAGGAAGTACTGTATACAGGCGTGCACTGTGAATAGATTGAGCAAAGATCACTTGTGAAGTCTTCTGGGGGAAAATTCAGAGTATATCATCTGCTCACTACCTCCTATGGCTTTCTCAAGCCTCCATGCCTCCAGCCACTCAGGACGGCTGTGCCTCACTAACTCCTATGCAACTTTGACACCCACAAAACAAGCCTGCCTCATAGCCATCGCTCCGTAGCTTTCTCCAATGCAAGGGTTGTAGTAACTAGTGCTTAACAAATCAGAAAATTTATCATGGGATCCAGTGGACAAATGTGACTCAAACAGAGGGTCTATGTGTGGATTCACAGCTCAGTGGAAAGTTTTCACCCAGTGAAAAAGCCTTTGGCTTTCTTCCTATATAGCCTTGGTCTGTCCAACATTTTAATAAAGTCAGAGAGGCAAGCCTTTGTGATTGGTGAACCAACATATTTGTTGACAGACTCAGTATCTTAAAAATGATGGACCACATTGAACAAGGCAAAATCAACAAGACAACTACCACTGGTTTTAAAAAGTAAGCCACATTACATGGTGATAAATCACAACTGGTCCATGTTATCTGCCCCATGGGGCCATAGTGGGAAGGCATCAGCTGCCCTGGGTTCAGAAGGACACATCTGAGCTTAAAAATACTATGTAGGCCCCAAAGACCAAAAAGCACATGGGATACAGTCGCAGTTCTGTGTTGACTACATGTTGAGATGAGGTTTTGGATACTGTAGGTTAAGTAAAACAACCTGAACCAATAATAATGACAATAGTTGCCACAGGTGAGAGATGGGCTAGCAGTACTGCATGACAGCTGAGTCGTACTTGCTTTCCCTCCCTCCATCAGTCACTTAAAAAGAAGGAGCTTAGGCTGCTTCTGTACGAAGCTCGGAGTCTGGACAGAGGTTGCTGGCCGGTCTGAAATGTTCCTTCCTGGTAGAACAGAGCTGCAGCTGTAATGTGGTTCACAGTTAATAAGGGACATGTTCTCATTGGTGGGTGCCCACAGAGAGGTCAGGTGATATTTTAGTAGCCTTGTCATCTTGGCAAAGAGACTTGTGCCATATTCAAAGAGTGATCAGTTTAAGAGTATGCATATGGTGTGGTGGGGTGACATCCTGTCAGAAAGGGGAAAAAATCAGGGAAATAGTTAGAGATCAGATTGATAAACATTTCTAAAAATCAGAGGTATCCAGCGAGGGGGCTGTTCTGTGAGAAGGGGACTCTTGCATTCTGGAAAAAAACATAATTCCAGTGACCACCAGGTGGGTGAGGCTGAGCTGGTTGATTTCATTTGATATTTCTTCATTACTGTGTATGGGTTCCCGTAAAATCACATGGTTGATCAAAAAGAAGAATACTTTCTTAAGAAATCAGTCACTTCTTTCCTTTGTTTCTCTCTCTCTCTCTCTCTCTCTCTCTCTCTCTCTCTCTCTCTGTGTCTGTCTGTCTGTCTGTCTGTCTGTCTGTTGTATGTGGTGGAGCAGTATGTGTGCATGCCTGTGTGTGTACATGTGGCCAGAGTTTGGTAAACGGTGTCTTCCTCTACCACTTTCTCCCTTATTTTTTCAGTCATAGTCTCTTCTTGAACCTGGAACTTACCATTTCAACTAGACCACCTGGCCCACAGTCCCCCAGGATCTGTCTGTTTCAGTCCCCCAACCCTCTCCCCCACAGCAGTAAGCTTTTTACACGGGTACAGAGATCTGATCTCAGGTCTTCAAGTTTAACCCAGCCAGCACTTTAGCCACTGAACCTTGTCCTCAGGCCAGAAAATCCATTTTTTATTTAATGGGTTCAAGTAGTGCCATGCTTGGCTCCCAAATCTTATACTGAGGGAATCTCTTGGATAATTAAATGATATAATTAATTATATTAATTAGAAGTATTTTTGTTTCAGGTGACAAATGCCTAACTAAGTAGAAGCAGTTGGCAAAGGGGGAAATATGCTCACATATCAAACATAATGTGCTCATGTGTGTCTGAAACACAGAGGTTGAACAGGTCTCAGGCATAGAAGTCAGAAGTGCCCTTTTAATCTCTGGATTCTGATTCGCCCATCCACAGCCCATGGCTGCATGAAGCCTTTGGCTGACTTCATTTGCCTGATTGGCAAGGCAGGGAAGAAAAGACCTAGAGTTCTTCCCAAGGAAGAACTTCCACTGGCTCGGCCTGTGTGGGTCCTATGGTTATTCCTTGGACAAATCACCATGGCCAAGAAAATGGGGGCTATCATTGGCCAGACCTGGGTCATGTTCTCATTATTTTGGCTCTGAAAAAGGGTTGTGATTAGCAGTCAGATCAGCACTACATGAATCTGTAAGGAAGCACCAAGGAGATAGGACAATGGCATCTATTACAGTGCCTATCACAGAACATTCTCTCACAGATTTCATGGATCCTCCCTAGGGCCCTGAGAGGGCGAAGAGTACAGCCTAGTTATCTCTGGGTGCCTCTTCACCTGACAGGCTCAGCAGAGGGTCTTTATCATCCAATGCACAAGGTCTGTTATAACTCTGCCCTGCAGCAGTTGTCTCTACTCAGCTCCTGATGACAAAGCACTCTCTCCTGGATTTTCTGATAGGGAATTCCTGGGAAGTGACCTAACATCATACCTCCCCCCCACCCTTGCAAAAAATTAGTCACTATACTCTGAGAGAGTCACCCTCTCAAACAGGTGCCTTCTTCTTTCCCATTTTTTTCTGGCTCTTTGTCTTCCATGGAAATTAGAGACACCATTAGGAAAATCAGACAGGTGTTGTTGGAAGATGCACTGCAAGGTCAAAGGTCAAGTGTGGGTGCTTTTCTCAGTACTTCAAAGGTGGAGGAAGTCCAGGTAAGTCTAGCTTTGGCTACATAGCAAACCCCAAGCCAGGCCAAACAACATAGAAGTGGGTGGCAGAAAGCTTTGCTCTGAGTCTAGATTTTTTCCCACCTTGTTGTTCTGAGCCACCATTGTCCCAGCACATCTTGCAGGCAGGGCAAGTTGTAGGTCGAAGGTTCTATGGCTGGGTTTGTGTTCCAGTCCCAACACTGGAAGTTTTGCCTCGTTACAGAAGATGGCTGGTTCAGGCTCCATATCCTTCAATACTTGGAGGCATCACTAGGGTATAAAGATCCCAAAGTATTTATGAAAACTACTAGTTTATTCCTCTCACACATATATATTTAGAATTGGTAGTGGGTGGCAGGGAGCTTTGTTGTGATCCCAGGTTCTTTCCATCTTGTTGCTCTTCTACCCCTTGGGTATGATGTCTACCACATCTGCTTTCTAGGCCATAGGAAGGAAAAGAGTAAACAGGAGAATATACTGAGGCCCAGAGCTGTGGGAGTGGCTAACCAATGAGCCCATCCCCAAAACTGCCTGGTTAGCTAGGAACATGTAAATATTTGTAGGTACCTCAGAGACCTGGGGTAGAGCCAAAAATGACTGACACCCCTCCCCAAAAAAGTCAGATTCTGCTATATTTATAGATTGGTGCCTAGCCCATTCATCATTAGAGAGACTTCCTCCAGCAGTGGGTAGGATCAGATACAGAGACTCACAGCCAAACATTAGGTGGAGCTTGGGGAACCCCATGGAAGAGGTGGGGGAAGGATTGTAGAAACCAGAAATTTGAAGAACACCAGGATAACACAGCTCACAGAGTCAACTAAGCAGGACTCATAGAGACCCACAGAGACTAAAAAGGCAATCACAGAGGCAGCATGGGTCTATGCCAGGTCTTCTGAATACATGATGTGGTTGTTTAGGTTGAGGGTTTTTGTGGGACACCTAATAGTGGAGTGGGAGCGCCTAGTCCAGCCTTGGTATGAGGGCTTTTGCCTAGTCTTATTGCATCTTGTTATGTCATGTTTGTCTGAGATGTCTGTTATGTATGTCACTGGGATGTTTGCTCTTTTCTGAAGGGAAATGAAGGATTGGGGAACAGGAAGATAGGGGTGGACAAGGAGAAGTGGAGAGAGGAAGGCTGTGGTGGGGATGTATTGTATAAGAGAAGAATTAATAAAAAAGAAAAAAAGAGTCTCAAGTGAAGTCAGACGTGGGGGTGTACACCTTTAATCCCAGCGCTCAGGAGGAGGCAGGGACCAGAGGATCTCTTCAAGTCTGAGGCCAGCCTGGTCTACATAGCAAGCTCCAGAACATGGGACTAGAGAGACCCTCCAAAACCAAAACCAAAACAAATCAAAATCTCAGGTGAGTGTTCACCTTTCCTCTACCTTTTTACAATGCACTAATAACCCTCAGGGTCATGTCTAGCTGCAAAGGAATCCAGGAAATGTAGCTCTTGCTAGGTCATTATGCATTTAGTAAAAACTTACCACAAAAGAAGGGCTGAATGGCAGGTGGGACAACAGCAATGTCTGCTTTGCTAGTTATACACAGCATGGTGTCTGAGAAGAGACACAGAGCAAGGGTCCTGCTTGTAAGTTGTTTTGAGTGATAGAAAACGTATTCTTTGCTTCCTAGCAACAATATAAGGCAAGATGGATGAAAAGAGAAGAGAATGGGGGAAACACCTCAGAAAACTCAAACAGGAGGAAAGAATGCCTTGAACTTGAGATGATTAAAGGGGGTTTCAGAAGAAACCCTTGATATGGTTGGCCTAGGCTTAAAATAAGGTCATATTTAAACAGAATAGTGACAGCTGTAAATAAAACTGCAGGCTTCAGAGATACATGAGGGCTTCTTCAGTCACCCCTTCCTGATAGCCCGCATACCCCTGCATCTCTGTACCCATCTGTTTAACATCTTCCAGCTGCCAAGCCTCCATGTCCTCCTGCTCCTGCTCCTCCAGCCCTTCAGAGCTAAGGACCACAAAGCTTAAGAAGGCAGGCTGGACTGTGAGTCAGAACAGGGAAGCCCAGGCTTCAGAACTTCTTAATGCCTATCACGTTCTGGGCTTTGCAGCTCACAGAGCACACCAGCCTATAGGAGTTTACTTGACTCCAATCTCACTTCAAGTCAGAGCAGCTAGCTGAAGTACAACACCAGATATAGAAAGGGATTGAAAATTGAAAGCGCTGCAGAATGGAAAACACCATCATGGCAGCAATCTTATTGTTTTAAACCCATTAGCACACAGTGTGGAGGAACAGGCTGTGTAAGAGTCTAGGCTGAAAAGTAGCTTTATGGTTGATACAGCTAGAAGGATCTGAGGAGCAAGTTAACAATGGTGAAGATTGCCAGGAGACATGAAGAACCCAGGACAGAGAGGGACATTCAGTGACGAGCACTCCGCAAGGAGCATCGAACTTTGGTCAATTTGAACAATGTTCTTTTTATTCCAGCAGGTCTGCCAGGACTTCTGCAAGGCAATTCCACTTTTTGTTAGCTATTTGTTTGAGTCTTGGAATATTCTAAAGAGTAAGAAATTGCTAAGCTAGGTAGTTAGGGGCCTCAGGGAGTTCTCAATGATTAAGACTACATATTCAACTACCACTTGGCCAGATGGTCGGGAGTAGGCAGGTCTGGTATTGAGCTGCAAACTGAACTCATTTTGGTATTGAAAACCCTTCCCTTTCTGGTCCCTTAAAATTGACTTCAAAGTTCAATAAACCAGATAAATGCACCAGGACTCTCTAGTGGTGTTAGGCTGTGTCTGCCTGATTCCCTTCTCACCTTCAAAGTACCTTTAAACTGGCACTGAAGAACTCTCTGAACTCACCGACTGAGTAGAACCTCTTGGACTCCTACAGAGAGCCCCATGAAGATTATCTGTTTCAGACTTTATTCTATGTTAAGTCCCCACATTTGCAGATGCCTAAGGCACTGGTCCATTTAAAGGGAAGAGCCAGGACTTGAACCCTGAGTTGCAGATACAAAGCAAATGCAATTTCCCCTTTCCAAGCATAGGTCTTTTTTTGTTTCATGGCTTGGGTAATTGGGTTGTCTGTCTGTCTATCTATCTATCTATCTATCTATCTATCTATCTATCTATCTATCATCTATCTATTTCTGTGGTCCTTGGGATCTGACCCAAGGCTTTATAACATGCCAACCAAAAACTCTCTGACTGAGCTGTCACCCAGTTTCCATGAACAGACTTTAAAAATGTGCATGTTTTTTGTTTTTTTGTTTTTTTTTTTTGTTTTTGTCTAGATGTCTGTGCACCATGTGCATTCCTGGAACCCTCATAGGCCCTAAGAGGGTGTCACATTCACGGAACTAGCATTACATATGTACACTGTCAGGGAGGGTACTGGGAATCCCACCTGGGTCCTCTGAAAGAGTAGTCTATGTTCTTAACTACTGAGCCATCTTTCTAGCCCACATATACATGCTTTGATAGTTATCTTCCTTATATATCACTCCGTGGTGTTAACATTTTCTGTTTAGAAAGATGCAATTTAATAGCCCTGTGTCTTAGTTAGGGTTTCTGTTACTGTTAAGAGACACCATGACCATGGTGACCCTTACAAAGGAAAACGTCTAATTGTGGCTGGCTTACAGGTTTAGAGGTTAGCCCATTATCACTGTGGTGGGAACCATAGTGACATGTAGGCAGACATGGTGCTGGAGAAAGAGCCAAGAGTTCTACATCTGGATTAGCAGACAGCAGGAAGAGAGTGACACTGGGCCTGGATTGGGCATGTGAAATCCCCAAGCCCACCTCTAGTGACACACTTCCTCCAGCCATGCCACAGCTACTAATAATGACGCCCCCTGTGAGCCTCTGAGGGCTATTTTCATTCAAACCACCACACCTTGTTTTCTGCATGTTTAGTAATCTACATCCTCACAAAATTCAGAAGCTGAGAACCTGTCTCCCAGTGGGTTTCCTTGAAGCCTCAGTAAGAGACCTTGTTATCATTATCTGTGTTTTCTGGAACCTGAAGCTTAGAGTGGGGAAAGTGACAGTAGCTGAGAAACTCTGTAAATCAAAGTGGACAGCTCCACCCTGCCTGCTAAGGTGGATGTGTCACGCTCGGGATGTTGTTAGCAGAGCCAGACACCAGACATTTGGGGTAGTTACGGATCCAGACAAATACTTGGTGGAGCTTAAACCAGGTGCATTTATCTGGAGGTCAGTCATTCAACACTCACTGGGCCTCTAACTGAAGCCAGAGAGAATGGATATGGAGAAGAGAGCCTCATGGGAAATGGCTTGTTGAAAAAAATAGCATCAAATAATGCTACTACTAAAAGCCTGTACAGAGAACAATCCCACAGCTGCTCTCTGAGAGCACATTGGATATCGCACAGCAAGAGCGAAGAAGGATCAAGAGAGACTTCATAAATATGCTCTGTTGACACCCCAGGCTTCTGTTGATGGCACTGCCATCATGTTGTGGAGGGAGAAAATCTGGCCAGAGGAGAAAGGCCCTGGTGCAAGGTTGCCAGACTGCTCTGCAGCCTCAGGCTGCCAGGACTGCTGCCTGTATTCTGAGAACAGACATGATTGACAGGAAGTCTAGAGCCTGTTTTATTGTTTTTTTTTTTTTCTTTCCTCAGATATACTCTCCTTCACAGAAGGAGTCTGCCTGCCATTTGGTCAACCTGTCTGGCATAACCCTTATTCTGCATGAAGCCCCTCCATCCAACCATTGGAGGAGAAAAGCTGTGATACAAGAAAAACAGAAATAGCTACCTCTTTAGGGTAGAGGGACCTGGTGGTGGGCATGTGGAGAGAAGGAACTAACTGATAACAAGAATCTCACTGACTGGGTTCAGGCCCTGATTCACTACTCACAAGGCACATGGCTCAGTCAGTTCTGGTCATGTGTCTTGTCCCATCTGGCCTTCTCAAATGTTCTGAACCTTTTGAGACACTGTCTTAGTCATTGTTCTGTTGCTGTGAGGAGACACCATGCAACTTTTTATAATAGAAAGCACTTAATTCTCATTCAAACCACCACATTCTGCTCCCTGGCCCCCACAGACTTGTATGTGATATCATAATGAAAAAAAAATATTCAGTCTAACTTCAAAGGTCCCCATAGTCTATCACAGTCTCCACACTGTTTAAAAGTCCAAAGTTCAAAGTTTCTTCTGAGACTTCATGGCAACCTCTTAACTGTAACCCCGTGTAAACTCAAAATCAAAACACAGATCACATACTTCCAACATAGAATGGCAGAGAATATACATTACTATTCCAAAAGGAGAGAAAGGGAGCAGAGTGAGACCAAAGCAAGACTAAAAACTAACAAGGCAACTTCCAGACTCTGCATCTCCATGTCTGAGGTCAAAATGCTCTTCAGATCGCTGACTCCTTTCAGCTTTGTTGACTGCAACACACTTCTCTTTCTTGGGCTGTTTCCACTTCCTGTTGTCAGCTCTCCTCAGCAGGTGTCCCACTGCTCTGGCATCTCCAGTATCTTGGAGTCTCCAGGACAATTCAAAGTAAACCTTTAGAGCTTCATTCAGTGACACCTCCAGACCTCCAGACAGAGACATCCTTGATACACACCTGGCCTCAGCTGACTTCCTCAGCCACGGAGGGAGACTCCACACCCCTTCCTTGTATCCTTGACTCTAAAGCCAAAACCATGTGCTCAAAACTCCCAAGTTTTGCTGCTTGATGGGCCTGGGGCTGGAGCCTGGTCCCTCCTTCAGTTACATCTGCAGCAGCTTTCTGTTGTGGGTGGGTTCCTTTACTGACTAAATTTTTCTTTAATGGCTTTTCCCAAGTTGGAAGTTAGACTGTGTAGGGCCTTGCCTTGAGGTCATTACTCCCCATCATCCATGTAGCATCAGGCTTGTCCTTTTCTCTCCTTAAACACTAGACTTAGCTTCAATTTACTTCCTGGTGCTTCTTTTCACCTCAAACTACATTTTGTATTTCTCTTTGTCCAGTTTGTTCCTTCTCATTATAGATTTTCGAAGGAGTGACCACTAATAACCACGGACACAGTCAATATTAGGCTATCATGAAGTTTCCTTTGTCAATGCCATCAATCAAAGCTCTTCAATTTAGCCTCAGACAGACATTTAAGACAAGGGCAAAAAGCTGCCACATTCTTTGCCAAAGTACCACAAGAACAATCTCTTGGCCACTTATTAGTATTCTTCCCCTCTGAAACTTCTGGAGCTGGCTGCCATAATTTACATCATGCTCAGCACCACCGTTGTTCGTGTTCTCACTAGGATGGCCCATTAAGCCCCACTTAAAGTGTTCAAGGGCTTTTCTAGTCCAAAGTTCCAATGTCTTCCATATTCCTCCAACAAACAGGACGGTCAGGCCTACCACAGCAACGGACCACTCCCTGGTACCAAGTTCTGTCTTCGTCACTGTTCCATTGCTGTGAAGAGACAGACTTATTAGAGAGAGCATTTAAATGAAGGCTTGAGAGTTTCAGAGACTTAGTTCATTATCATCATGGCTGGGAGCATGGCAGCTGGCAGACGTGTTGCCAGAGAAGTACCTAAGAGCTACATTCTGATCTAAGGAAGAGAGAGAGAGAGAGAGAGAGAGAGAGAGAGAGAGAGAGAGAGACCTTAATGTCCCCTCCCACCTTAATGTCCCCTCCCACTGACATACTTCCTCCAACAAGACCACACCTCCTAGTCCTTCTAATCTTTCCCCAATAGCGCCATACCTTGATGATTAAGCATTCAAATTTATGAGTTTACAGGTGCCCATTCTTATTCATACCACAACAGACTGGGTCTCTCTCAGGGTGGCTCAAGTTTATGCCTGCCAGAATGTTTGGCTGTAAAGACAACTGATCTTATGGGAAGCCATGATAGCTAAACTTTTGGCTCTTCCAGAGCAGAAAAGAAGTCAAGGATGAGAATCAGGGAGCAATGTACTCACTGTCTCTCGTCATCACCATGGCCCCAAGGTGCTGCTGTCTTCCTCTCTTCTCCTCTCTCCTCTCTCCTCTCCTCTCCTCTCCTCTCCTCTCCTCTCCTCTCCTCTCCTCTCCTCTCCTCTCCTTCCCTCTCTTCTCCTTCCCTCTCCTCTCTTCTACTCTCCTCCCTTCTCCTCTCTTTTCCTCTTCATGTTGCCCTTGGCAACAATACTGAATACAGCCTCTAAAGACCAGTACCCTTGCTACCTGGTTCTGCTAGTCAATTGTAGTGGATAATCTTCAGTTTGAGCCTGATTGAATGGAGGTTCCCTTTAGGAAGTTATGAAAGCACACCTCAGAGTGTGTCTGGGAAGGTGCTTTAGAGACAATTAGATCTTGAGGGTTCTGACCTAATCCACTGATTGATTCAAATTTTGAATAAGCCATTAGAAGACGGTGTAACTGGAGGTGGGTGGAACTTAGTTGGAGGAAACCATCGCTAAGGAATGAGACTTTGAAGGGCGTATCTCTGCTCCCACCTCTTCTCATCTTCACTGTGCTTTGTGGCTGCTGTGGAGTGAGCAGCCTTCTCCACTCCTCTGCTTTACCGCAGAAGAAGCATGGACCAGGAGCATGGAGCCAGTTGACTAAACTACAGCTCCCTGTGAACCAAAGCAAATTCGTTCTTTCTCAAGTTACCTTCAGGCATTTGGCCACAGTGACAATGACAAACAGAGCCTTACTCTCTGGGGGAAAAAAACTTCAGCTTCTTTTACTACTTCTGAACTTTCCAGTCATGTCTATATAATCACTCTACGTTCCTATCTGGCTATGACTGGTTTGCAATACTGATGGCTGAGCTGCGCTTCAAGAGACCACAAGTTGGCCTGGGTTGTTCACAGGACCTGTGGGGAATGTCCCTTGGTAGAAGGTGTGAGCTGCTTACAGCGCCCTGACACATGCACACTTGCCTTCTCCTCACTTTCCCAAGGAGGGCGCTATAAATACTGATCACATTAGGGGCTTATCCTGACCAGTCACGGCTTCTGCTACATTTACAGTCTGGGTAGAAGGGACTTGTAAGACACCCTGGAGCTAGCTTAGGGGGCTTCTTTCCCAGCCTGGCCTTTTGTCTCCTGGGGCAGTTCAACCTATGCATGGTTCATGCTGAACGCAGAATCCCTCCACTGGAGGTGACTGCCTCTGACTTCCTTGCTGCTCTATTCCATCCTTCTGGGACTTAAAGAGCAAGTCTGGTGCCTTTCAGCTGTGATGCCTGGTGCTGAGGATGTGGCTTGATGATAAGTGAGAGGCTCTCAGTTCACTCTTCGGTGCTGAGCAATAAAGTTATGCAATCTTAGATAATAAGAGGGGTTTTTTTTTTGGCATCTTTGTATGAACTACATACCCCGATTTCTGCAAACATTCCTCGTATGACTTACTTTTGAGTTGCTCTAGCACCCTGACCATTCTCCTTAGAATGTGGTCCTTTTAAGATGTAGCCCAGAAGAGGAAGCAGTTCTCTGGGCTAACAAGTTCCCAGCCAAGTGTGGGGAGGTTGCTTCCATCCAGATTTCCAGTTATCGTCACTCATTTAGAATACTTAATTCTAAGCAGCAGCTGCAGCCTTGGTCATGTAACCGGCCAGCACATTGCCATAAGCAACCTTTTTGTTTCAGAGTATGCATATTGTAATATTGTAAAAACTAAGTCACCCAAAGACAACTCAGGACAAGCATGTACGCATACGTGCACACACACACACACACACACACACACACACACACACACACAAACAGAGAGAGAGAGAGAGAGAGAGGCAGAGACAGAGACAGAGAGAGACAGAGAGACAGAGACAGAGAAAAAGAGACACACAAAGAGAGAGGGACACAGACAGAAAAAGATACAGAGAGACAGAGACAGAGAGGAATAGAGACAGAGAAAAAGAGACACACGAAGAGAGAGAGAAAGACAGAAAAAGACACAGAGAGACAGAGAGGAAGAGAGAGAGACAGACACACACACACACACAGAGAGAGAGAGAGAGAGAGAGAGAGAGAGAGAGAGAGAGAGAGAGAGAGTAGAGAAGTAGAGACCGACCATGAGCACGTGGAGAGAGGGGGAAAGGGTGAGGGGACAGAGGGGGAGCAAGAGGCAAGAGACCAGGAGATCAAAAAAGTAAGAGAGGGAGGAGGGGGCAAGTAGCCCCTTTTTATAGTGGGTCAGGCCCACCGGACTATTGCCAGGTAACTGTGGGAAGGAGTATACCTGGCTGTTGCCAGGTAACTGTGGGGGTGGAGTTTAGACAGAATGCTAACATTCCCCTGTTTTAGTTTAATTAGAAAAGAAAAATTAGAAAGAGGTGGCGGTGAAGCAGGAATAGGGTCGTCATGATGTCTGGCTACTTCCTGCTGGCATTGGGGGCGACGTGTCTCTAAGGAACCTAGAAGGATGGGTATGGGGATGTTTGTCCAGTCTTAGGAGAGTTGGCTGTTTCCTGCTGCCCAGGGTCTGTGGAGACATCTGAGGATAGGTCAGAAGGAACAAGTTCAGTAGAAGTGTCTATAAACTTGCCTAAGTCTAATAAAACACTCCACTATACGATCCAACAAAGGCTCATCTTAAAGACTGCTCATGTTGTTAACTCATGTTGTTATCTCTTTTGTAAACTTATAAGCCACAAGAAACTCACTCAGATCTACCTCTCATGGGCCAAATAGACGCCATCCAGATAAGTACATCTGCCTAAAGTTCCCACTGACTACCTATTCCAAAGGATGGGATTCCTCTGGGTTTCAAATGTACATCTAAGAAAAAAATGATTTTTCTCCCAAATGTACATAATCTTATTCCCTACATCTTGTCAAGTCCAGGCACATCCAGAACAGCTCCAGAGAAGCAACCTCCAGATGCTCCATCTCCTGTCTATTTGGCATCTATTTGGCCCATGAGAGGTAGATCTGAGTAGGTTTCTTGTGGCTTATAAGTTTACAAAAGAGATAACAACATGAGTTAACAACATGAGCAGTCTTTAAGATGAGCCTTTGTTGAATCGTATAGTGGAGTGTTTTATTAGAGTTAGGCAAGTTTATAGGAACTCAGATAATATTAAGACAGTGGCACAGCAAGAAGAGGAAATATGAAGCATTTAATTGATGGAAACTGAGTTTGGGTAATGAGGTAATCGATTATATCTGTGAAAGCTATCAGTGTAGTCAGAAGTCTGAGAGAGAGTAAACAACAATCCTCAGTGAGATAATTTTGTTCTCTGTTGGTAAAGCTGGGCTGAGGTTGATCAGAGAGAGGGAGAAAACAGTTCTTCTGTAAGGTAAGAGTGTCGATGAGGGCCAATAAACCTCAGTAACATTTGCTTCCATATATAACCTAATCCCATTTCTCAAGTCTTTCACAGGCCTAAGGTGGGTTTTTTTTTTTTTTGTCATTGTTTTGTTTTTTGTTGTTGTTATTTGTTTGGTTGGTTTTTGTTTTGTGACGGTCTCATTGTGTAGCTCTGGCTGTCCTCAAACTCACTATGTAGATTAGGTTGGCCTCAAACTCATAGAGACCTGCCTGCCTCTGCTTCCCTAATGCTGGGATTAAAGGCATGCACCAGCAAGCCTAGCTTTCTTTCTTCTCAGGTTTTGATATGAGACAGGGAGAGGTTGTGATTTCAGCGTCTTTGTTACCGTGGCCACTGTCTGTTCTCCAGGTTTCCTTTTCAGGTTGCCTAGCCAGTGAGATCAGGTGATGACCCTTTAAACTCATTCTTTCTTATCTGCTTTTAAATTAGCTTGGCTATTTCTTAGAAGGTGTAAAATTGACCAACTTGTTGATGAAAATGTCTCATAATCATTAAACATTAGGAAAAACTCAAATTGAAGCCACAATGAGATACCACCTCACTCCATTGACATTGATCATGAAATAAAAGAAAGAGAAAAGTCCCATGGGGTTTCAACAAGGACGTGATAAATGAAATAATCAGACTGGAACTCTGCCTGCTGTCCAGGAGGTCTGCCAGCACCAGGGACACCAGCTAAGACCCCATCCCTCCAAGTCCTTGCCTGCCAACTCCCCTGAAAGCACACCCAACAGTGCTAAGCTGTACCCCATAACCTGCTCTCCATTTCCCACCCCACAACTCTGCCTGCTTTTTCAGAGGCCCCTGCACCAGGAATCCTAGGCCACACTGGGAATAGAGACCCTAGAGGAAAGTTTAGCACCCAAAACCCTAGAGCCTCATCCAAAGGCTCCAGTGGAGACACACTACTGGACCTTAAGACTCACTGGTCACCAGCAGCCTGGACCTCTCAGGTCAGAAGAGTAGAAGGAAACAGAAGCCAAAGAAAAAAAAAACCATCCAAAAATACCCATCCAACAAAGCCAAACTCAGAAATCAGCATCTGTGTTCAAGCTGATTCCCCTCAGACAGGATCAGAGACGCATCTTCTGGGTGCTTCTAACTCACCCACTTCACATAGCAGTGAAGATTAACTGTTGTTATCCCTGATCATTTCTGAGGCTGGCGGCCCTTGGGCTGTGCAGTGTCCAGCCCCGTGTGGTCCTTCCCAGGGCAGTCCTCAGGAAAGCTTCCTTCTCTCCCAGCTGGAAAACAACCCCAAAGACTTCCAATGTGATACGATAGATGCTTTGCTTTCCCTGGCAAATTCCCTTGAAAATGCCTCTCTGTGCAGTGTTTTTGGCACAAGCATCCAGAAAAGGGTTATAATAGTCATCAGCCTGAAGCCTTAAGTACAGTGTTCGGTTCTGCAAATACCATAATGACAGACTTGAATTCTCAGTGTGAGGCATGATTGTGGGCACTGGAGCTTAGAAACGTCCTGGGCATGGAAGCGAGTGTTAGTCTTATTTATGTCTGGGATCCAGAAAGAAAATGAGGACCTTAAAGGCCAAATTATACAGTGCTCTCACAGAGCACAGAAGCACCTCCATGAAGGCATTTCTGGAATGAGAACACATCCCTGTGGGTCCCTCAGCACACAAGGATGCAGGGCCTATGTGTCAGTGTGACATCAGGATGTATCTGAGTGTGTCAGTTGCCTAAATCGGACTCAGAGATGAGGCTAGAGCAAATGGGTGACGCCTCCTTGGGTCCATGATGACTGTAGTTAAAAAATGTTTGTGGCCGCTGATGAAATTGGGCACATCCTAGGTTCACATGATGTCAAGAGGTTGTCCTGCTAGTACTGTGAGACAATGGTCCTTAAGCTTCTTTGCATTCGCCATACTCCCTACTCCTCAAACTCCTCTTGAACCCCATTCAATGATGCCTGAGGCCTCATCCCAACCTGCTCTCAAGAAATCAATTAAGCAGGGCCTAGTGGGGCACATCTTTAATCCCAAGCACTCAGAAGGCAGAAACAGAACTCTGTGGGGTCAAGGCCACCCTAGTCTATATAGTGGAACAATGTCTAAGAAAAAAGAAATCCCAACACCTGCTTTGAATCCACTAGTACCTTTATTTTGGAATGCAAATATCTTTGCAGAATTCAAGTAAAAAAAAATGGTTTCTTTTGGGTACGGGGTGAGAGGGATGCAGTTGGAGAGACGGCTCAGTGGTGAGAGCCCTTGCTTGCTCTTTCTAAGGACCTGAGTTTGGTTCCCAGCATTCATGTCAGCCGGCTCACAACTTCACCTCCAGGAGATCCAACACGCGTTTCTGCCTCTGAGGGACCTGCATTCATATGCAAACACTCATACACATAAATATTTATAATTATACATTTAGTCTTATATTTTAAATATTTTTCTTTAAAACTAAAAAAAAAAAGAAATTTATTTTATACATGTATATGAGTGTTTTGTCTGCATGTTTGTCTGTTGTCCGAGTGATGTCTGAGCCCATGGAGGCCAGGAGAGGACATTGGATCTCTAGAACAGGAGTTCCAGATGGTTTGGGAGCTGACATGTAGTGCTGGCTGGAATCCAACCTGGGTCCTCTGGAAGAATAACCAGTACTTTTAACCATTGAGCCACCCCTCTACCCCCGTAAGTGTTTACATAGATATAATGTATTTTGACCATACCCTCTCCCACTATCTACTCTTCTCTCCTGCTCCTGTACTTTGTCTTCTTCCCCCTCTTTCCTTTCCCTCCCCCTCTTCCACCTCCTTTTGCTCCTTCTTCTACCTCTCTTCTTCTTTTGTGACACAGTGGATCTCTTATTACTGTTGTTTAGAGGAGCACAGACAAAATCTTCCTCCTTTTGCTTGGCATAAGCCTAGTTAAAAGATATCAGTTGTGTTTTCATAAATCACACCTAGTTTGTAAAGCAGGTTTTTCTACATTGCATCCCTTAGACCCGGATAAAACAGCATTTTTTCTAGGGGCCTTAGATCAAAAGTGGATTCCTTCTGAATTGTCTCATCCTTTAGGGATTTTCCAGGGTAGCCTGTGAGTCTGGCTTGTCTGTCAGGAGCATGCACAAGGGACTGGCACGAAGTAGATTCCTAGGATGTGGTTACCATGTTGAATACCCAATACCCAGAGCTGGAGATTGCTGCAGCCTTCCTGAGAGACCAGGTCAGAGAGGCCAGCCTGAGAATCCCTGCCCTCAACAGATCCTTCAGGAGTGGCTACCTTGTAACTATTTTAACAAGGCGACTTTGTGACATGATGATTGGAACTTCATTATTAGCAGCAGAGGGGGTGCGTAAGGGTCCTGGTGATTGGTTCTAGCAACTGACACTAAAGCACTCACCTTGGTCTGCTCAGTCACCTTTAACAAAACCATTGTCCTTCAGGATCTGTGGGTTATTGGTTCCAGGCCCCTCCTCAGATATCATGGTTACCAAGCCTTTTATCTCAAACAGAATGGGAGCTGTAGTGCTGGCTCCGTGATTAAAAGTGCCTGCGCTGTCTTTTCAGAGGACTCAAGTTGTTTCCTGCTTCTTCATCAGATGGCTCACGACCACCTATAACTCCAGCCCCAGGGAGACCTGACTCTTCTATTCTCATGGGTACCTGCATGCATATGCTCTCTCATATGTGTGTGCGCACACACATATACAAAACTAAAAAAAATAAAATAAGTATTTTTTAAAACCCCAGCCTTAGGCTAGAGAGATGGCTCAGTGGTTGTAAGGTCTGATTATTCCAGAGGACCCAGGTTAGGCTCCCAGCAGCCACACAGCAGCTCACAACTGTCTGTAACTCCAGTTCCAGGGGATCCAAAAGCCTCTTCTGACCTCCTAGGCACTGCACATGTATGGTACAAATACATACATGCAAACAAAATGCTCTTGCACATACAATAAAAATAAATAAATGTAAAACAGTCAGCATCATATGTATATAGAACCCATGTGCTCCTGTATAATTTAAATATTTTTTTGATTATTTCTAATACCTAAAATTATGCAAATTCTGTGTAAATAGATATTACATGTTACATTTAGGGAATTGTGATAAAATAAATATATATAAATTTCCCCCAAATATTCTTGATTTGGAATTGGTTAAATTTACTGACTAGAGGGCTGGCAAGGTGGCTTAATGTTTAAGAGCACTGACTGCTTTTCTAGAGGTCCTGAGTTCAATTCTCAGAAACCACATGGTGGCTCACAACCATCTGTAATGGGATCTGACACCTTCTTCTGATGTGTGTCAAGAAATAGCATATATATATATATATATATATATATATTAATATTAATATATATATTAATAGAATATATATATTAGATTTACCAACTAGAACCTGCAGATATCTAAGTCTAACCAGACCACAAACTGGGTGCAGACATATGAAGCTAGCTAGACCACAAACTGGGTGGCTTCAACATCAGGCATTTATTCTCACAGTTCTGAAGCCTGGGAAATACAAGATCAAGGTGCAGGCTAATCCATTTCCTGACTACAGCTCTTTTCCTGGCTCATAGACAGCAGGCCAATCTCCATATCCTCACAGACAGAAAGGAAGGAAGCCAGCTCTCTGTCCACTATTATAACTGTGATAGAGCCACATCATGCTGGCCTCATATAACCTTTGTCACCCCCTGCAAGGCCTCCATCTCCAAATATGTCATATGGGGGTCAATGTCTGTTTCCTGCTTCCAAACCAAGCGGCTCACAACCACCTATGAATCCAGCTCCAGAGGAATCTGACTTTATTCTCGTGGGTAACTGCATGCATGTGCTCTCTCATATGTGCACACACACACACACACACACACAAACACACACACACATACACACACACACACACACTTAAAAATAAAATAAATCTAATTTTTATTTAGCAATACGTTTGAGGTTGCAAAGAAAAAGGCCACCATTCCAGCTAAAGTGTCTGGACAAGCAAACTTTAGTCTCTTGAACAAGAGGGTGTGCTGGGACATTGTCTGGTCAGTGTGACAACACTCAGGTGGTGTGCTCATCCCAGTGTCTTCTCTTGTCTACAGGTCATGCCCTGGAATAGGAAGAGCCTGAACGAGGAGCAAGATGAACCAGGCTGACACACGTCCTTTTACATAGCAGAAGTCAGAGCCCACCTGGGACTGAATGAGGCTGATTCACAAAGCTGTGTGCTTGGCTTCCTCATGAACTTCACAGGTTAACCATTTAGAACCTGGGTGGGCGGCTCAGCATGCAGTGATGGAGAAATGTCTGTCATACATAAAAGCCTGGATTATCTGGTAGGGTAAAAAGCACAAGGTTTGGTCAACATTGCCAACAGGCCAAGCACAACCACAGACAAGTCTCTAATCCCTTTTGTTCCTTGATCTAACCTAGAAAGTGCCAAGGTCTCCACCCTTGCTCTCCTTCCTGCCTCACCCACCCACTGTACTGTAGCTTTTGTCTAATAGCAGTGGGTAGCAACGCCCTTCAAAAGCTCAGGGGACATTCTTCCTTTGTCAGAGTGTCACGCTCATACCGGCTTAGGTTGTCCCCACTTAGGACTTTATTCTTCTAGCCATGAGTCACTGCTGCCATCCTGTCTGGCTTATTCCTGCTGAGAGAGAAGAGACGGGGAGCAGTGAGAAACAGAGGCTGAGAGGAAAGCCAGAGGCTGAGGTGGCTCCTTGTGGAGCTAGGGAACATGGGGCAAGGCAGTCACAAGACAGCTCTACTGCCATGAGCAGAGGAAGGAATTATTTCTCTATAGGGTGGGAGGGACCAGATGGCTGTTCCTGGGCTTCTGTAGAGGTTACCCATCTTTATGAGTCTCATTTCCCCATTGGTGTAAAAAGTCCCCAGTCTGCTTCACGTGGTTCTTTGAGAGAGTAAGGGAATTGGTTCCATTGTAAGCTAGGCAGTGCCTGGCATATTGGGGTAGCCCCCACCCCACACCTCTTCCTTCTCTCCTTCCACCTTGTATACATTACTTTACCCAACAAAAGCATTGTAGGGGGAGAAGGGCTTATGGTGGCTCACATTCTGGAGCGTCACAGCCCATCATGGTGAGGAAGGCATGTAGAAGGCAGTTGCTTACACAGCATCTGCAGGCAGGAAGCAGAGAGAGGTGGTGCTGCTGTTCAGTTCCCTTTCTCCTTTTTAGGGACCCCCCCTCCACGGGATGATGCCATCCTCCTCAGTTACATCTTTCTGGAAGCATGTTCATAGACATGGAGATGTGTTTCCATGGTGATTCTAAATCCTGTCAAATTGACAATGAAGATTAACCATCCTGCTTCTTCTAAAAGGAGAGTAGTTGTCTCTAAACAAGTATTTATTCTCAGACAGGCTGGGCAAAGTACCACCATGCCACTGCCATGCACCCAGAGGGGAACAGGGACAAATGAGAGAGAACTTGGGAGTCAAGTGATCGCCCTGCATGAGGAGTGGGGGAGGGGAGGGAGCATACTCATCTATTCCACTCAATACTGTGCTTACAATGATTTATTCCACATCTCAGACTCAAGGCAAGAATTTAAATTGCACTTAAAGACAGCTCTTCTCATGATTCAGCTCTATAATCATCATCAATATTTATCGGCTCAGGGCCTGCTTCCAGACACCATAGATCTCCTTCAGTCTGGAAAGCTGAAGGCAGAGAGGGGCTTCTGAGAGAGACTCCAGGCTCCCGAGGGACAGCTACAGCAGAGGGAGCAACAAGCTCTGTGCGCTAGGTTTAGGAAGGGCTCGGTGCCATTCAGAGCATGAGAACATTCAGGTTCAAAGAAGGGAGATGATGCTTTGTCTCTAACGAGAATGAGATACACAAGAGGGAGTTAAGTGTGACCATAAAATGGATGCAGGAAAAATTTCAAGCAAGTTCATGGTTGGCTGACCTCTGGGAAGGGCACTGTGACCCTCTGAGATCGCCTCAAGGAAGGTCACCTGACATGTTGCAGGACTCAAAGACGGAGAACCCTGTATCCTCAGGCCTTGGGTTCTGGCCTCATGACCGGCTAGTCATGTGCCAATGGTTTGCCCTTGGTTACGTCTCACATTTGTGATTTTCCAGTCCTGTTAATCTGAACTGGGGAAGGCATTCCCAGGGAAAAGGCTTTTCAGCAGGGAAATGGTCTCTCACGTAGTTGGGCTTTTCTTGCCCTAAACCCCAAATATCTATACCTCCTTCAGCAGCAAATGCACAGGAAATGTTTTCAGTGAAGAATTGCTGTGGCTTCTACCCTGAACCACTTTGTGTATTTGTAATGGGACTTGGAAATAGAATCAGTAACAGAGTTAGAAACTCAAATGGCCGAGGCATGTGTGTGTGTGTGTGTGTGTGTGTGTATTTCTAATGTTTTGTCCATGTTGAGGGTTGACTCCAGGGTCTTGTGCATTCTAGGTAAGCGTTTTATCACTGAGCTACACTCCCAGGTCCTGAGCTGTCTATCTTTAAGGCAAAGAAGCACCTAAGGACTTCAGGTTTACTCAATTATGCAACAAAATTTTTGAGCATCAACTCTGAGCCACAGGCTTAAAATATAAAAATGAATAAAACAATATGGCTGCTTGCCTACCGAGAGTTTATCATCTGGAGACAACAAGCAATGAACTCCTGTCCTGTAGGTGACAGGGAGAGTGGCAGCCCAGAGAATGCCAAGGGCAGGGATGAACACATAAAGGGGTGCAAACACAGAGATGGGAGGAGGTGGTCCTAACAGAAAACAAAGGAAGTCTAAGTTCTGAACCAAAGAATGTGGTGCAGTGGCCTAAGAACCTAAGGACAGGGAAGAGAACACCAGAGCTGGCACCCAAATTCTTATAGTGTCCAGGGGACAGATGCGGTGGGGAGGTACAGGAACGAGTCGACAGCAGCACACCTCTTCCATCTAGGAGGAAGGCTTCTGTAGCAAAGGGAAGATTTAGAAGAGGACCCTTGAGTTATGGAGGCTGTCTAGGAAAGCCAGGCAATGAAGACATCAAGCTTGCACAAGATGCTCAGCTCAGGTTCTACAGGCTCCAGTCCTTCCCTTTGGTTCCATTGTCCTTCCTCCCATGACATTGACTTGAACCACACATGTGGCTCACCTCTCAATATTACATCATGATTTACATAATACTCCTTGAAGTATGTATTATACAGTGTTCTTTATACATATATACACATTTGTATACATATATAGAGATTATATATAGATATATAAAGATGATATATAGATATATGGAATATATATGTACACACATACACATACATACACATACATACGTATACATACATATACATACACATATACATATATGGGATTTATTAAAGTGGTTTGCTGGTTAGTCCAACAGTGTTTATCTCCTGACTAAAAGGCAAAGAATCTGGTAGTTGTTCAGTCCTGGAGGATGGATGTCTCAGGAGTCCAAATCTGGCTCCGGAGTCCTGGAGAGCTGCTAGTCTTCAGTCTATGTTGGAATCCTGAAAAAGTTAATTCTGATATACAGGAGAGTGAAGGCACGCAGGCAACCAAAAGCTTCCTTCCTCTATGTCCTTTCATGTGGGCTGTCAATAGAAGGTGTGGCCCAGGTTTACAGTGGGCTTCTCTCAATCAAGTAATCCAGTAAATCAATCCAGAATATCTCTTACAGGAGTGCCCAGCAGCTTGGGAACAGACAGCCAAGATTAGTCATCAGAGTGCACGTCTTGTGTTCTATGAGGCATCTGAGGTCCCTCCCAGGATGGCTTTGATGATTTTGATACAGTCCTTTCTCTTTAAACAGAATCACATGCCGCAGTGCAACAGCCATTTAACTGAGGTGCAACCATTGAGGTGAGGAGCACAAAAGACAGGCAGCTTGGTGCCCGTGCTTGTGGCACCAGTGAGCTCTACTGTCTAGGCAGATCAACACCCACTACCCGCTTCTCTCATATTCTGACCCAGTCAGTATGACCCCCAGTCTGCACTCCACCACTATATACTTTCTCTGTCTCTTGGCCATTATAGACAGGATGGTGGGACACTTGGCAATTGCCTGACTTCTTCCTTTCTCTCAACAATGTCTTGTAGCATGCAATGCACAGTTAAGTTCTGCTTTCATTGCTATGAATTATTCCATAGTGTAAATATACCAGTGTCTTTACTTATTAATGCATATGAGGACTTTTCTCCAGAGTGGGGCTATTATCAACAGTGAAGGGATACCATTGTATGCGTACACAACATTCACTCTGTTGGAGGTGTACCTCAGAGCATCATTGAAGGTTGTGGGGTAGACATGTGCTCAACTTTAATAAATACTGGCAGAATGCCTATACCCAGGTAGATGCATGCAGAGTGTGAGATTAAACATTCCAGTGCAGATGCTTCAATAATACACAGTTTAAGAAGAATGCTTTTTAAAACTCCAAGGAGAACAACTGCTTTTAAGAGCCCTGGGCACTTCAGGAACGATAGTTAATATGTTAACCATTGTTACGTAAGCACGTCTCCTCTAACTGCTGACTTCCATTGTATAGACCATTCTGCTGCTCTAGTTTGGGCTATGGTTAAGTTCTTAAACATAAAACAGGCACACTCCCTTAAAAATAACTCTATAATTTATGGTTATCATTCATTCTGAAGGAATGATAACCCCATCTGCTCACCCACAGATTCATGACTTTATATAGACGTGATTTAGATATAAATCACGTGATTTTCTTTTTAAGAACTAGTGTAGCCACCATACTCTGACAATGCGATGCATGTACTGCGTGTGTCTTAGGAAGTGACATCAATTCAATTACACACTCCTTCATTCATTCTTCAAGGATGGAGTAACCAGCAGCCCTGTGTGAGGCACTGGGGAGATGGGGCACTAAAAAGAAAACTCATAGACATGGCTTCTGTCCCTCCCCTGAGAACATGGTTCAGAAGACATGGATGCAAAGGCCCCAGCTGTCTAGAAGAAAGTTTAGTCTCACATTTCACTCCAAGTATCCTTACCAGGCAACGGGGCAACAAGGTAGGTGACATTTCAGCAAAAGGAGCTGCCTTAAAAAGCCCAAGGACAGAAGTCACACAAGGGCAGGTTGTTCTTCTAAAACTCCTTGAGGTTCTTCTAAAACTCCTTTCACATAGCCTTATAAGCACCCACTATCATTATATAGAGGTCAAATTTTGTGATGGGAGGCTGAGGGATGGCACGCTCAGTAAAGTGCTTGCTGTGCATTGTGAGAGTTCTGGTGCCATGTTGAAAACCAGGCACAGTGGTGAGTAAGCATGTGTAATCCTAGCTCACAGAGGCAGAGACAGGCAGCTCTCGGGAGTTTGCAGGCCAACCAGCCCGCCCAACCCTCTCCCACCACATACATACACACACACACACACACACACACACACACACACACACACACACAAGTTTTCTGGGCTTAATAAAACTTGCTCTTCCAGAGAGTTCCAGGGAAAAAGTATACCACATTTGTTCAAAGTCAAAGAATCTTCTGGAAACTAGGAATTCTTAGCCAGGACTTGTTTATAGTCTTTCTGATTATAAAGTCATAGAAGGTGGTCACTTCAGTTACTTACATCACGGTTATGACAAGGAGGCCTGACCAGAGGGTGCACAGTCTTGAGTGATGCCACCTGCCTTGGTTTCTTTTCTGACTATTGTAACAAAATACCTAACGGAAGCAGTTTAAGGCAGGTGAGGTTGGTTTGTTGGTTTGTTTCCGTTTATTTTGGGCTTACAGTTGAAGGGGACACGGTCTATCATGGCAGGGAATGTATGGTGGCAGAAGTGTGAGGCAGGAATTGCCTCTGCAGTTAGGAAGTGGAGAGTGATGCGGGCTACTGCTTAGCTCCTTTCTCTTTAATATAGTTTAGGACTGCAGTCCACTGAGTGATGCCACTCCCATCGAGGGTGGGCTTTTCCACACCACTTAACCATCCTACAAACTCCCTCACAGACATGCTGAGAGATCTGTCTCTAAGGTGACTCTAGAGCAGTGGTTCTCAGCCTTCCTAATGCTGCGACCCTAAATACAGTTCCTCATGTTGTGCTGACCCCCAACCATAACATTATTTCATTACTATTTCATAACTGTAATTTTGTTACTTTTATGAATCCTGTAAATATGCAGGATATCTGATATGTGAAAGGGTTGTTCAACCCCCTCAAAGGGGTCATGACCCACAAGTTGAGAACCATTGCTTTAGAACTATTGGGAGGACAGTCAATGATAAGCATCACAACGGTCCAGAATGATGTTGGCTAGGAAAAATAAAACAAGGACTTTTAAGAGGAAGCCATTAAGCTCAATGTTAGGTCTATATATAGTGGTCTGACATGCCAGTTGTTGAGTGTAATTTTAAATACTACCACCTTTGCCCAGGGTTGATGGGGCTTCTAGCCCCTCCTAACTTTTCTTTTGTTTACCTGCCTTTGCTCCGTGAGGTGGCCACACTACCAGCCCACTCCTGACACACTTGAATCCCTGGATAAAAGACACACATACACGTAGTTACTTTACAACTTGCCTTCTAGGCACAATTGCTGGGGGCAGATATCTCCTGCCTTGAAAAACGTGCCCTTACCAATTTATTATCTCTGCCTCTCCACATGCCCTAAACTTAGTGACTAGTCCCACCTAGCCCCTGCCAGACATCCTAGGCCACCTGCCTGTAGCAGAGGCCATGGGCCCTAGCTTTTCCCAAGACTTCACATGATTGTTGTGTTCTTCTTCCTCCAAAGCATGGCAGAAAAGCCTCCTCCTTCCTTGCATCTCCTTTTGCTTCTGGTACCCAGAAGTCCCACCTGTACCTTCTGCCCAACAATTGGCCTCCTGCCTTCTTTACTCACAAATCAAGAACCAATTGGGGAACAGGATGTTAGTATCAGAACCTTCCCTTACACCAATTGTGACATTGACCTCTCTGGACCTCCGGCAAGAAAGAACATCTCTGTGGGTAGCCACAGTGTGTAAATGTGACCCTGGAGCCAGACCCTGCTTCTCTAAGTTTGTGCATGCCAGCTTCTATGGCATTCTGACAGGGGAAATGTTCTCCCTGGTGATTATGGACCAGGCTTGCCTAAGCATTGTGCCCATGGACTGAAGAGATGACTTAGTGACTCTGGGCATCTCTGAGATGAAATTCTCCAGTGTATCTCTTTCCTGATTGGTGAAGTGGTGCATCTGTCTGGGTTGTTGTCCCCTACTGCTGGTGTACAGAATCTTTCCTGTCTACATTGTTGTCCCCCACAGCTGATGTACAGAATATTTCTGTAATATTTTTTCATTGTCCTTCTATAAACACTCTGGTTTCTTTCTTATTCTAAATTTTTGTTCCTGCCATTTTTCCCCTTTTCTTGGGAAAGATGGTGTGGGAAATGCATTTTGGAGATTTTGAGTGCTAAAAATATCTCAGTTCCATGATAGTTTGGCTAGGTATAGAATTCTATAACAGGGAGCATTTCCTTCTAGAAGTTTGAACACAGAACCCCTGTTTTCTCTTTTGCTTCCACTGGTTGGGAAGATCAATACCATCCTAACTTTTAGTCTTTTGTAGGTGACTCTTTACTTTCTGTGTTCTTATAAATTCTTTATCTTTTTCACTGTGCTTTTTGAAAATTTTCAGTGACAAGTATTAATGTGAATCTATTTTCACTTGTTATATTACACATTTGATGTGTTCTTTAAAGTCAAAATGTTTATCTTTCATTTCTGAGAAATGTTTTGGAATCATTTCATTAATGAGTATTTATTTTCTACAAACTTGAATTATTTAGACATTTTGTGTCTTAGGCTACTGTTATAATATTACTTTATCTTTAATTTTCTATTTGATTTTAAATTAAATTTCACTTATTTATTTATTTACTTATTTATTGTGAGCACATTTATGTGTGAAGCACTCGCTATAGCATGAGTGTGGAGATCAGAGGACAGTTTTCAGGAATCAGGTCTCCTCTTCTACCAAGTGGGTCCCAGGGATCAACCGAAAGTTGTTGGGTTTGGCCAGAAGAACTGCTTCCCACTGAGCTGTCTACCAGCCCTCTCTGTTTTTGCTCTGCTTTCTGAGAGACTCTCTTCTGGTTTCTTTCATTTGTGTTGTTTTGTGTTTAATCTCCAATAGTTCCTTTTGTCTTCTGCCTTCTTACTTTTTCATTTTATCCTGTTTTTGACTGAGCATATTCTTACCTCATAGAAACTTAATATACATTATATAGTAAAGTGTATGTGTGTGTTTATTTAATTCTCTTGCCTTTAGTTTTCTGTCACCCTCCATGATGCTTTTGTTTTGTTTTCCTTCTGTTTACCACTCACATTATTAGTTTCTGAAACGTCTGATTGTGATCAAGAATACAGAACTATTGTTTGGAAGATTTTTTTTCATCAGCTGAAAACTCTGGGCAAGTTAACTAGAGCTTTGGACTTTGTGTTACAATGTAGGGTAGGAGAGCTTCTTGTGTTCTTGCTGCTCTTAGATTACCTCAGCATTCTGTGTCCAAAACCATGGGGGTGGGGACCAAAGATACACACAGCTTACCCTGAATTCACATCCTTGCCAGGCTCTCCAGAAGATCTACACTGGTACCCATTATTGTACCATTTGGTTACAAACTTTGAATGGCAGCTTTGAGACTTCCGGGGTGGTGGGTGGATGAGAAAGAACAGTAAAGGGTGGGAGGCGGCTGGCTGAGATGCTTTCTGCGCATCCTCCCTAAACAGGTATCCATCACTCCTCATGGAATGGGATTTGTCACACATGAAGCTTTGTAGGTTAGTGGCACAGCTTCTCTGGTTGCCTCCCATTTTAGGCATCATTCCATTTGAGGAATGATGGTATCAGAGGGCCAACTTCCAGGGAAGAGAAGGTGAGGTCCCACTAATCTTGCTTTGATTATTAACCCAAACTTTTTTCTTGTCACAGATTGTGAACCACACAATGTTCTCTCCTACTCTCTGTGCCATCATCCCTAAACCACTTGGGGAAAATGATGAGATTATCAAAGGCATTTTGTACCCAACCCTAATGAACCCTGGCTTGCGTGGTTCTTGGTAGTTGTAAGTATGTCTATCTTAGTTAGAGTTCTATTGCTGTGATAAAACTCTCTGACCAAAAGTAATTTGGGAAAGAAAGGATTTATTTGACTTACATATTCTGAATCATACTCCATTGGCAGAAGCCAGGGCAGGAAGTCCAGGCAGAAATGCTAGAGGCAGAAGCCACTGAAGAATGTTACTCACTGACTTGCTCTCCCTGGCTTGCTCGGTTTGTTTTCTTATATACTCCAAAACTAGCCCAGGGGTGGCTCTTCCCACTGTGATCTAGGCCCTCCTACATCAGTCATGAAACAAGAAAATTTGTGCTTGCCTATAGGCAGGTCTTACGGAAGCATGTTCTCAAGTGGGGTTCTTTCTTCCCAAATTACTCCAACTTGTGTTAGGTTGACAAAGACCTAACCATGATGGTATTCTTTTCTATTTCCCACGGCAATCAGCCCCCAGCTACCTGTAAGACTCTCTGAACACAGGTGAGCAGCTACCCCAGAGTCTGATTGCTCTCCAGACTGGAGTCTTCACCCAGAAGCTGATGTAGCCTTTGGCAGGGAGTCAGCCCTGCAGGTCATTGATTTCAATGTTTCAGCATCTTGGTCTCCTCATGGATCTGCCTCTTCCAGTTTAATTCTAATAACCTTCTTGGCACAAAGACTGGAGAGAACATTGCCAAAGTTAATAACCAAGTTCCTGCCACCGAGGATGATTTTGGTTTCAGTGTTTCTGCAGGGAGGACACTTTGGGCTGTGTTGTGTTTCTGTCTTCAGTGTGTTCTAAGATAGCATAGTCCATATTCGGAACTGTGAGCTGATTCCCTTCCCCTCTTATGCAGTTCATTGCCTTCTGATGCTTCTTGTTACTCTTCTTTCCTTTCGTGCCCTTTTCACACCATTGTGTCAAGGATAAAAATTGGGTATGCAATTTCTTTTTTGCTTTTATCTAGTTATATCTAGGCAGGTGCTGTGACAGAGCCCACGCAGAAGGCAGGGGATAACTTGTGGGAACCATTTCTGTCTTGCTAATATGTAGGTTCCAGGGATCAAGCTGAGGTCAGCAAGCTTGGCAGATCCATCCTGCTGGTCTAGGTAAACAAAATATTTATCAAACATTTATTATAACCCAGACATTTAAAACTATACTATTTAAAAAAATCTAGAATATAAAAAGAAAACTAGGGTAGGCTAATGAAGAAATGTTTACATGTGTTTATATGGTCACCCAAGGTAACACATCATATGGGTCCTATAAACTGAAGTGGGAAGGAAGCTGAGTGGTTAGCACATGGTTCCGTAGCTCTGCTCTTTCATTTTTGCTGCTTCTGGCAAACGTCCTTGTACCTCGGTGTTCTTACCTACAGAAAGGGAATGAGAGCAGAGGCACACATCCTCTCAGGTTGCTGTGGGATCATTCAGTGCAAAGTATAAATGGAAAACTTAACATAAAGCACTTGGGGAAAGCGGGCACACAATGAGCCATCACTGCTGATGTCCTGCCTTCCCCAGGTCCTTGCCCACAGTCTGTTCCTCCTACTTCAGACAAAGATGTGTCCTGCCTGGATGCCATACCTCCCCCCCCCCCCCCCCCCCCCCCCCCCCCCCCCCCAACTCCCAGTCAGGGCATAGAGTTTGATCCTAAGATTCCTGCAAACTTTTGACACACCTCCCAGAAGGCTGCTGGGAATGCTATTGTTTCTGATCCCTGAATTGCCTGAAGTGTGGTCATATTCTGGCTGAGAATAGCTCCTTTGACTTGGGCGGGGTCAGGATGGTGCTGTAGTGAGGAGCTTGTTAAGTCTGGAGCCAGCCAGACTTGGTTCAAGTCCTGGTTCTTCAGCTTTTCCAAGTTGTGTGATCACAGGCCAGCTGCTTAACCTGCCCCAGACTCAAGGCAAACTCATGTAAACAGTAATACCACCTTGACTTCACCATCATTCGGTGAAATAAAGTCGTTTATAAAGAGTCCAGCTGGTGTCTGCCACAGAAATACCTGATCCACCGGGATCTCTCTATCCATGACCTGTCTTGACCTTCGTATAGATCTCACAGCCCATTCATAGCTGAAAGGAGAGGTAATCAGAGGTCAGCTGATCAGATTATCACACAAGGAGCACCCCTGGACCCAAACCCAGAAGACTTTCTCACTCATAAACCACAGTTCTGTCTTCTCAAAACTGAATGAACTCCAGAATGTCATAATAGAAAAGCATAAATGGGATTGGGGGAGAGCTGGGGAGATAGCTCAGTGGATACAAGTGCTTGCTGTGCAGCCTGATGATGTGAGTTTGGGTTCCCAGAACCCAACCCATACAGTAGCACAAACACCTGTAATGCCAGCACACCACTACCAAGAGATGAGAGGTGGAGACAGTGGGATCTCCTGAAACTCACATAGCTAGCCTGACATCAGCAAGGATGATGAAGGTCTGTTTCATACAAGGTGAGACAGTGGATAGCCCCACACTGGAGGGCTATCCTCCAGCTACCACATGCTCGCCATGGTGTACGTGTATGCACATGCACACATACATACATACACACACACACACACACACACATACATACATGGCAAAGAGGTGGTGCAGAAAAGTAGACAGGAGCTCAAGATCCTGTGCAAGTTGTACTGCCAGTCATGAGCCGGGCTCATGAAATCCAAATGCTCTGCCATGAAGCCCATGTGGAGGAAAGGCAGCTCGTCTGTGCAGCCCACACAAAGCCAAAGTAACAAACCCAAGCCTTTGTGAACAGAAAACACCAAGCACAGTAATAATTTATAAATTGGAGGCCAGAGAATCATGTAAGATATTGAATACTGTCTGATTATCCTAGACATGAGAAGAGAGCCAAGCAGAGGGCAGAACAGAGTCCAAAAAGATCCCTCTGCAGCATCAGGAGAAATTTTTAATGAAAAATTTTAAATTAGTTTTTATATAAGCATGCAATGTATTTTAATACACTCTTTTTCCCAACCCCTCCCAGGCCTACCTTCCTTCCCCAGACATTCTGAACTTTAATTTTTTTTTCTTAATACCCCACTCGTTCTAGTTGTACTGTCCATATGCTTAGGGGGTTAGTCATCCACTAGAGCATAGAGCCAGAGCCCTTAAAGAAAACTGAGTCTCCCACCCTTAGCAGCCATCAACTATCAATTTCTCCTCTGGTAGGGGTTGGGACTAGTGAGTCCCTCTGCACTCCATGGTTGAGTATTGACCGTTTAATCTTACACAGGTCTAGTGCAGATGACCACAGCTGCTGTGAGTTCATGAGTGCAGTGGCCCATTCATGTCTACAAGATACTGTTTCTTTTGGGTCCCAGGACAACGGTTTTGAAGATAAAGATGATTATCAAGATCATAACTTGTATGTTTGGGTTCCATAATCCTCAGAGTCTATGTATTCACAGTGAACCATTGGTAAATTGAGAAGGAATTGTTGGAGGGGGGAGGAGATGTTTCAAATGCAGGACATTTCCTTCCCTTCCCTTCCCTTCCCTTCCCTTCCCTTCCCTTCCCTTCCCTTACTAGGATGTGGGATGATGGACCATGCCAGGAAACTTGGTAAGTAGAACAGACCGAGACCATGGCACTCAAATACACACCTGAGACGGTAGGCACCTCCCTGTTCCCTGCCAGATTCCTGGTCTGGAACATGTGCCACACTCTCCACATAAGGAAACATGACCTGTGGTCATGTAGACCCAGAACAGAGTTCTCCATACTAATGAGGTACTTAGAGGCCCCAAGGGTTTAGCCAATAAGCTTTCCTTCCCAGATGTTCCTAATTTGCTTCCTATTGGTGTGATAAGCAATATGACCCATAGGTGTCAGTCTCATTAAAACTGTTATAAGCACTGTGGGAAGAAAAGGGTTTATTTCAACATATACTTCATTGTCCTACATGGAGGAAAGGGAAGGTAGGCACTCAAGGCAGGCACCTAGAGGAAGGAACTGAGGCAGAGACCGTGGATGAGTGTTGCTCAGCAGCTTGCTCCCCGTGGTTTGCTCAGGCTGTTTTCTTATACAATCAATGACCACCTGGCCAACAGTGGCATCTCAAAGGAATCTTTGAAACTCAGTGGTGAAGAAGGAGGCCTGCCCCATGAAGAGATGGCAACACTGAGAGAGA
This sequence comes from Rhabdomys pumilio, assembly GCA_030674055.1. Lineage (NCBI taxonomy): Eukaryota > Metazoa > Chordata > Mammalia > Rodentia > Muridae > Rhabdomys > Rhabdomys pumilio. The sequence continues at coordinate 52,805,612 of JANHMN010000001.1, read as the reverse complement.
AAGTCTAAAGAGAAGACTGAGAGATGAGGACCACAGTGAGCTGGAATTGGCATACCTACCTTGATGGTCACGAGGAACTTGGAGTAGATCCACAGAAAGGACCAAGGGTCAAGAGGCTGGGATAGGGTCAGTGAGAGGGTATTGAAGAGCCCTTAAGGTAGGGCAGGCAGAGGGTAGGAACATCAGAAAAACTTCAGTCTCCCTGTCTCCTGGCCATTAGTTTGTTATAATATCACTTACTAAGCATACCATTACTAAAAGACTCAGAGACAATGACTCTTGTGAACCAGTTGGTCATTTGTTTTTTCAACCAGTTGCCAGAAAAACACTCAGTCCATGAATTTGAGAATGATGTTTATGCAGAATGGAATTTTCTATTGCTTGACTCCTCAGAACTCTCAAACATGTTCTCACTGGGTGCTCTATCTTGAATTCAAACAAGTAAATTCAATTAAGAAGCAAGAGCCAACCTGCTGTTTGGATCTATTGGCAATTAGATTTCTCAGCCAACCTTTGCAGTGCTATGCAATTTATAACGATCTTATGCCTCTCCTTCTTGGTGCTTGAAATGACCTCCACTTTACAGAAATAAAATTCGGGCTTCAAAGAGATTCGAATAAGATCACATGGATAACTCTAGATTGTGTTAAATTGTCGGTTACAACCAACCACCACAGTTGGCTACCAAAAGCTTCAGTGTTCCATCGAGCACATTCCTTGGTGAATCGATGGGCTTTCCTGAACTGGGCCTGATTCCCAACCCAGTACGTTGATCTTTTGACCAATTGTGGTCATTTGATTCTCTTTGCTGGGACTTGATTTATGAAGAAAGTTGAAATTGAATTCTGCATAAAGAAATCAAATAACTCATCTGTGGATGCTTCTGGAAAGACTTTAGGTTTTTAAAGAACTCCAAGAAATATGGAATTCTCCTTTCTGGCGTTGAGCATGTTTGCCCAGGGAAATGATCACCAAAGGCCAGACTGCCATTTTGTGGTTGTGATGAAAAATGGCTGGGAAGAAGTATAGAAAATTCCAGAATTTTATTTATTTATTTATTATTATTATTATTATTATTATTATTATTTTGGTTTTTCGAGACAGGGTTTCTCTGTGTAGCCCTGGTTGTCCTGGAACTCACTCTGTAGACCAGGCTGGTCTCGAACTCAGAAATCCACCTGCCTCTGTCTCCCAAGTGCTGGGATTAAAGGCGTGTGCCACCACCACCTGGCACAGGATTTTTATAGAGTCATTATTTCTTAATTTATTTAACTCTGGAGTTTCCCTCTTTCTAAGCATCATGTTAAATATACTATATCACTGGGGTGTGTGCATGTTTGTTGATGTTGTTCTTATTGTTGTTAGGTTTTGTTTTAGTTTTTGTTTTTTGAGTTTGAAAAACTGTGTAAAACTGTCTTAAAAGATTGTATACCCGACTGACCTGGAACTTAGAACCATTGACCAGACTGGCCTTGAATTCACAGTGATTTACCTGGCTCCCCACCCAAGGGCTAGGATTAAAGGTCTATGCTACCACACCAGACATGACAGGTTTTATTAATAGTTTTATCATTTTAAACAACTCCTAAATGAAGTTAGGAGTTGTTTGTAAAAATGTATTAATTAGCCTCATGTCATAGTATCCACTTCCATGATCCTTAAAGGAAAATGGTTTTACTGGGTTTTGTTGTTTTAGTTTAATTATTTATACGAATGTTCTGCCTGCATGTACACATGTGCACCAAGGGGGCCACTGTTGCTCACAGAGGTCAGAAGAGAGCATCATGTGGGAATTACGGATGGTTCTGAGTCACCATGTGGCAGCTGGGAATTGAATCCAGGTCCTCTGGAAGCAGCCAGTGCTCTTAATTGCCTAGCCATCTCTCCAGCCCCAGTTTTCCTATTCTTGAGATCAGCCCACCTAGCACAGAACAAAAAACCACTCTGACTGTGTGAATGGCCAAGATAGAAGGCATCCAGCTGATCTCATCGCTTAGCCCATCTAACCCCAAACTACAATATTAGAAGGGATTTGTGGAATATTTACTTAGATAAATTTTAAACTTGGATCGATAGACTTCTGTAATTATACAGGGCTACTTCACAAACCTATGAATATTTGATTTAAATCCAGTTTGCGTCATAATCTAAAAGCTTCAAAAATAATTTGCCAGGGCATCATGGAGGAAGCTCGCAAGCATGACATATGGGGAATCGAGACAGGAAGTTTTTGAACTCAGGACCAACCTGAGATCCATCAAAATATCCTGTCTCAAAAATAACATCGAACAAAAAAAAAAACACAGTTAAGCATTTCACATACCCAACGTTTACATGCTAAAGACCATAGTAAGCTGAACTTTCATTTTTCCATGCTTGTGTGTGTATAGTTCTTGTTGAAGCTGTTTTGTAAATGTTTGTTGATCTTCTGAACTGGTCTTTTCTTAATTAGTTTATTAGGTTTTGGAGATGAAGCCTCACTATGTTTCCTATTTGTCTCAGACTCACAGAGATCCATGCAGCACTACCTCCCAAGTGCTGGGATTAAAAGCATGTGCCCCATAGCCATCTTTATTGTGATTTTTTTAATGAAGCTCTTCCACACTTATTTATATAAAATCATGCACATGAATTAATTATAGGATGCACAGGTCTGATGAGATAAAAATCTAGATAAGATTTACTTTTGTTCCACATTTTGTGAAAATATAGTCATCGGGCTTTAAAAACAACAAACAGGCCAGTCTTATAAAAACACTACACTGAGAATGTTTTTCTGCCTTCTCAGACCTGGGTGTCTCAGATCTTCATTTTGGAGATTAGGTAAGTTCACCTTGGCAGAGTGACAAACATAGGTTAATTCTATGTCATTGGCCACTGTCTCGATCAAGGTTCTTTTGCTGTGAAGAGACATGACCGAGACAACTCTTATAAAAAAGAGCATTTAGTTGGGGCTGGCTTACAGTTCAGAGGGTTTGTCCATTATCATTAGAGCAGGGAGCATGGTGGCATGCATGCAGACATGGCGTTGGAGGGGTAGCTGGGAGTTCTACATATGAATTGGCAGGCAGTAGGAAGAGACAGTGAGCCACTAGGCCTGGTTTGAGCTTTTGAAGCCTCAAACCCCAACCCTAGTGAGACACTTTCTCCAACAAGGCCACATCTACTCCAACAAGACCATACCACCAAGAATGCCAATCCTGATAAGTCCGTAGGGGCCATTTTCATTCAGACCACATAGTCACCAAAGAATTAAGTATAAAATATAAATTCAGTGTTCCAATGAAATAATTTTTGTTGATTTTAAAATCTGAGTAAGTATCAGAGACAAACTATGGGGAACCAGAGACATCTCTCATGTCATGGCAGCTAGCAGTAGTTATCACATAGCCAGCAGCACCCTGGACACCTGGGGCATCCAGCACCATCCAGGCACCACTGACCTGTCTGTACTGGCCAATTTCACCCATCCAACAATTATGCATAGTGAATACAATTTATAGGCCCACTTTGTGGATGAGAACACCAGGATAAAGGTGCTTATCTTTAGGACTGTGAAAGGACAGCATGATTTCTGAGTGAGCACAGGCTAGAAATCGTGGGAGACCCCAGGTGATCCTAAGGGACAATGGCATGGATTCCACCATGCTCCCAGACTCCAGGCTGCTGACACAAGGCCGAAGACCGCCATAGAGTGGGGTCCTCCAGTCACGTAGGACAACACCCACTAGCCTCTCCACAGGTAGAGTGCCGGACTACAGACCACAGAGTCTCAAGACAGATCTCCATATTAATGAGATACCTAAAGGCCAGAGGGGCATAGCCAATTAAACATTCCTTCCCAGACCCTCCTTGCAAAAGGTATTTAACCTCAGGCCTGCCCTGAAAATACCAGGTTATAGTTTTCATCTATTTTCTGCCATGACAATAAATGTTTTAAGACCATGGACTATTTTTCTTCTTTGGGACCCAGCGTGGGGAACAGTAGAGCAGGTCTTGATCTAAGAACTTTCTGAGTTCCCTGTCATGGAGACCACCAGTCACCCAACCCAAGCAAGCAAGCTGAGCCAGCTGTGACCCAGCCAGTCGAGTCACCCCGACTGAGAACTCTCATCCCTGTAGGATGCAGCCTGAGCTCATCCCTTCCTGCTTCCTCTTTTACTGTGGGCCAATCTAGTCCGTATGACCCCACTTCGTTCTCGGCCCCCCAGTGGTGCCTGGGAGCCCAAGGGCCTGAGAACCAGCCGGTTCCTGGCAGCCTTTTGGCCCAGGGACCCCCAAACCAAGAGCTCTGAGACCTCAGACTGTATTCCCCAACCCCGCTAAATAGCCCAATGTAGGCCCGGTGCCAGTGTAGAGTAAGAAGTCAAATAAATTCCTGTGCCTCTGTCCCCATGAGAGACCATAGCCACGTGACAAGACAGAGGCAGAACCCATACATCAACCCAGCAGGACCCATGCACACTACAACCCAACACATCTGACAAGCCAGCATCCTTGGATCTGAATTCATAGAGCTGACCTCTATGATCCAGACTCTGAGACGTGAACATTTGCTGTGTTGAAGAATCTGATGACTCACAACCTTCAAGCTAACACACCTTAAAAAATAAGAACGAGATCTTGCTTGTTTGAGGGGTTTTTTTTTTTTTTGCTTTTTTATTTTAAATTATGTATATGTGTCTCTGTGTGGATTTGTGCATGTGAGTGCAGGTACCAGAAGAGGGCATTGGAGCTTCTGAAACTGGAGTTACACGCAGCTGTGAGCTACTCAACATGGTGCTGGCAACAGAACTCTGGTCCTCTAGAAGAGCAACCAGTGCTCTAAACCGCTGAGTCATTTTCCCAGACCCCTTTGTTTTTGTGTTTGTTTTCTTAGAGTATTTCACTCTTGCCAAGAACTCACAACTATCATCCAGTCTCAGCATCCTGAGTACAGTTACAGAGAGAAGACTGCATGCAGGGACTGTGCTCACCTTCCAAAGTTTCACACTAAAACTGTAGGCTGAACAAACCCAGCTGCTGCCCTTCCTATGTGAGACAGAGCATTTTCTCAGTTCTGTGCAACAAAACCAACTCACCAAACGCAGTGGCCTGTGAGGTGGCAAGAGCCCGCAGCAAGTGCTGGCCTTCCATATTGTTAAATGCTTGTATTAATTGAATTGCAGATAGACTTGGTGACAAGAAAATGTTACCAAACTAAACTTAGAAGTATTCTCCACTGATGTCCACAGTTGCTGTATCTGATGGACATAGACTTGTCTTTCCTGATCTTTCCACTGGTGTCCACAGTTGCTATATCTGATGGACATAGACTTGTCCTTCCTGATCTGGGCAATGACCTCAGAAAACTCCTGCCGTTAGAATAAAACAAACATTAGAAAAGCAATTAAGAGCAGTCAGAGGCATTCAGTGCCCAAACAAAGAGGAGTCTGTCTGTCTGGCATCACCAGAAGGCAGGAGGCGGATGGTGCTGGCGATGTCTGGCAACTCAGCAGGATTGAGGGCCAACAGCTCCAAGCCTTTAAGAAAAGGTCAACAACATTGGTACCGCCAACACTGTCTCCCTCCAGGCAAGAACAGGAGGAAAGCAGGGGAGACACTGACCTCTCTGACCTACCACAGAAACCGCTAGGGGCTTCTGTGCTCCTCTCATTGGTCAGACTAGCCAATAGGCAAGTGCAAGGGAAGCTGGGAAGGAACTTAAATTAAGTCCCCAGCTTCCTATGGAGGTGAGTGTAAACAAGTCAGGAGAGGATGCAGAGCCAACACAAAGATAACAAAGGCTCTCCTTGCTGCTACTCCTGTCCCAGTGTTAGAGCAGTGCTCCAGTGCTCACTGTGTGCTGTGCGCTCAGCGCTGTGCTAGGATTGGCTGTAGAGGTTTTCCTGCCCTGAAGAATTTTCTAGATGAGCTCAATAACCAATTTTTTTTTTTTAGTGTTAAAATATCATGGCAAATTCTCAGCCGTGTGTATGTGTGTGTGTGTGTGTGTGTGTGTGTGTGTGTGTCTGTGTGTGTGTGTGTGT